>CM059281.1:29310231-29332731 GCA_030347295.1 Setipinna tenuifilis | reverse complement strand
ATCTCCTCTCAACGCAGCACAGGCATGCAGGAGCAGCGCATCAGCACAGGCATGCAGGAGCAGCGCATCAGCACAGGCATGCAGGAGCAGCGCATCAGTAGAGGCATGCAGGAGCGCTGTTGCACCACCGCTGAGCCCCCCCCCCCCCCCCCCCACCTCGGGCAGCCAGTGATGTAACCCCCCCCCCTCTCCTCCTGAGGGCTCTGTGGGGCGTCCTGTTTGTGCAGGTCGGTCATCGGTCACGGGGCTGGAAAGGTGCGCACTGCTCATGCTGTCATCTCACACACACACACACACACACACACACACACACACACACACACACACATATCGCTGCTGATGCTGTCACACACACACACACACATATCGCTGCTGATGCTGTCGTCTCACACACACACGCACACACACACACACACACAAATCGCTGCTGATGCTGTCACACACACACACACACACACATGATGGAGGGGGGGGGCTCAGAGCGGATACTGAGGGCCGGCCCACTGGGCAGCTTCAGCAGCGATATGTGTGTGTGTGTGTGTGTGTGTGTGTGTGTGTGTGTGTGTGTGGGCTCAGAGCGGATACTGAGGGCCGGCCCACTGGGCAGCTTCAGCTTGCAGCTCTTACAAGCAGCGATCAAGGCCCTGATGCAACCCCAGGCCTCTGGGCACGCAGTGAGGTTTGCAGTGAGGTTAGGTTATACAGCATGCAGTGAGGTTTGCAGTGAGGTTTTACAGCATGCAGTGAGATTATACAGCATGGGTAGCTACAGAGTTGCAGTGAGGTTATACAGCATGCTACAGGGTAGCAGTGAGGTTTGCAGTGAGGTTATACAGCAAGCAGTGAGGTTTGCAGTGAGGTTATACAGCATGGGTAGCTACAGGGTAGCACTGTAATAGCTACTTCCTAACAAGCGTTTACTGTGCACTTATTAACTCAACACTTATTAACTCTTACTCAAGACTTTGTTCATCACTTGGTACCTATTACTTTTACACTATTTCTCATCAGTAAATCATTTATAAACATGTGTACAAATGTTAAAGCAAAGAAGATGACAGACAGACAGACAGACAGACAGACAGACAGGCATCGGGCTGAGAGATAGATAGCATAAAGACAGTCAGGCATATAGAGAGATAGCCAACCGACATCCAGACAGATGCGTGTCAATATGTTTATAAATGATTTACTGATGAGAAATAGTGTAAAAGTAATAGTTAGCAAATGATGGACAAAGTGTTAAGGGTTAACACATACAAAATGAATGCTTATTAGGAAGTAGTTGCAATGAAATGCTACCAGTTAATGGACCAAGCCAAATAGTTGGAATATTTAACGCAAGGCAACTCAACTCTCTTTGGTTAAGAGTCAACTTTGAAGTTAAGAGACTATATATAAAAGAAAACATGGTGAGCAGGCAGCCTTTGATGCAAGATAAGTGTTTATTTTCATTTATACATTTATGGTCTAGTAGTCCCCATAACATCATGATCACCTGTGACAAACAAAAAAAAAAAAAAAATCTAAACGGCAAAGGCATTTAAGACAAATGTCGTTGAGGGAGAGAGAGAGAAAGAGAGACAGACAAAGACAGTAAGAGAGAAAAGAAAGAAAGAGAGAAAGAGTAATAAAGAAAGAAATAGAGAGGGAGAGGGAGAGAGAGAGTGAGTGAGTGAGAGGGAGAGAGAGACAGAGAGGGAGAGAGAGAGTGAGACAGAGAGGGAGAGTGAGTGAGTGAGAGGGAGAGAGAGACACAAAGAGGGAGAGACAGAGAGAGAGAGAGAGAGAGACAGAGAGGAAGAGAGAAAGAGAGACAGCGAAAAAAAGAGTGAGAGAGACAGAGAGAGCTCAACTGTGCAGGTTGGGCCGTCATGTACGTGTCCTGAAGCGCTGGCCCCAAGTCTGTCTCACCCCACCCCACACACACCTCGCTGGGGGGGGCGCAGCAAAACAGATAATAATAATAATAATAATCATAATAATAATCATAATCATAATAATCATAATAATCATAATAATAATCATAACACACTGCCAGCAGACACCCCGTGAGTGATGAAGACGATGGGTGTGGGGGAGTTACAATGGGGGGGCGGGCACAGGATCAGGGCAAGCCCCAAGATAGGTGGTTGGAGAGCAGACAGACACATTCATTATCCAATCAGAAAACAGTGTTGCAGTGAGCTCAGCGCATCACCATGACGACCCACTACTAAAGCAGTGAGCAGGTCAGCTGACCAGACCTATAGGAGTGTGGGGTTGGACCGACTGGCTCTCGTCAAGCACGATCACCATGACGACCACACACACAGATAAAAAAAACAAAAAAAAACAAAAGACAGCGTTAAGGGGCACTTATCTTAGCTGATGGACATGCCGGGGCCTATGGTAAAGCACAGGGCCTAAATGCAGTTTAATATATATATTTGCGTGTGTGTGTGTGTGTGTGTGTGTGTCAGCCATACGGTGACCAGGATGGGAGATTGTTGGACACCCTCACAGCAGAGTGGTGCCAAGGTCAGCCCACCCCCAGTCCAGTGTGTGTGTGTGTGTGTGTGTGTGTGTGTGTGTGTGTGTGTAAAGAGGTTTGGAGAGGGCTGTGGGGCAGGTGTCAGGAAACACCTGAGGCCTCAAGTCCCACCCTCAGTGCCTTACCACCTAACCCCAACCAATCACAGCACCCCCACAGCCTGCCCATCACCACCATGGGCTCTCGCTATAGGCTTGGTGTGAGAAGGAGGCGGGCTGAGGTCCTCCAGCCACCAATAACATCAGCCCAATAGCATCACTTGCCCAGCGTCCCAATAGGTTAAATGTGACAAGGGGGTGGGCTGACAGTGACACTAGCCAATAAAAACGTGTCTTCATCTGCCTGTCATCCACAGGGCCTTTATTCATTGGTTGGGTAGTGTTTCAGATACATTCACCCTGGCTGGACCAATACCGGTCATTACCAGGAGGCAAACATGCCAACACAAGAGACAAAACAAACAAACAAACAAACAAACAAACAAACAAGCCTCAGGCCTTCTGAACCAAACAAGTCATTCTGTTCAGGATTGTTTTTTTAACCTTACTGGTTTTAGATTTTTTTTTCTTCACATGAACACAGTATGCACATGACATTGTCTTCAAGTCTCCCATAGAACAGACAACACACACACATCTGTACACACACACACCATACAGCTCTGCAGCTCTGTGTGTGTGTGTGTGTGTGTGTGTGTGGGGGGGTCTCTCTAGAGTAACAGAGAGAGAGAAAGAGCGAAAGAACCAGAGAAAGAGGAGGAAAAAAAAACAGAGGGAAAAAAGCAAGAGCGAAACAGAAAGAAATAGAAAGACAAAAACAGAGAAGAGAGTATTACAACCAGAAAGGGAGAGAGGGGGAGAGAGAGAGAGCGAGCGAGCAAGAGTGCGACAGAGAGACAGGGTTAGAGGGAGAGACAGAGAGAGAGAGACACACAGAGTAAGAGAGAGAGACACACAGAGTAAGAGAAAGAGAGAAGGACAGAGAGGGAGAGAGAGACAGAGAGAGGGAGAGACAGAGCAAAAGAGAAAGAAAGACAGACAGACAGAGAGGGAGAGAGAGAGTGAGAGAAAGGACGAAAGGTCCAGTGGCTGCTGTAGGTGGGGGTGTCTCCAGTGATCACGGCGCCCCCCTCAGGCCTGGTGGTGTACTGCACTGCACTGGACTGGGCTGGGCTGCTGTCTGCTCGACCGAGAGCTGAGGGCCGGAGTGAGGCGGCTAGGGGCTGGGGGTCGGGGGTTAAAGGTCAGAGTTCACCGAAGGTGCAGGGGGGGGGGTGAGGGAGGGGGAGTTGGGTAGTGGAGGTGGGGGGTTAGAGGGTGGGGGGGTCACTTCTTGGGGGGGCTGTAGGCCTCCAGCAGCTGCTTGGAGAAGGTGTTGACCTTGTCGGCCCCCCGCACCTCATGCGGCAGCAGGGGCAGCTTCACTATGTGGAAGTCCTCATACAGGTCCTCCATCTGGGGGGGGGGGGGGGGGGGGAGGGAGAGAGGGAGAGAGAGAGAGGGAGAGAGAGAGAGGGAGAGAGGGAGAGGGAGAGAGGGAGAGGGAGAGGGAGAGGGAGAGAGAGGGAGAGGTGGGGAGAGAGAGAGAGAGAGAGGGAGAGAGGGAGAGGGAGAGAGAGAGAGGGAGGGAGAGGGAGGGAGAGAGGGAGGGGGAGAGAGAGAGGGGGAGAGAGGGAGAGAGAGGGAGGGAGAGGGAGGGAGAGGGAGGGAGAGGGAGAGGGAGAGAGAGGGAGAGGGAGAGAGGGAGAGGGAGGGGGGGAGGGAGAGAGGGATAGAGAGAGAGAGAGAGGGAGAGGGAGAGGGGGGGAGAGAGAGGGAGGGAGAGGGAGAGAGAGAGAGGGAGAGAGAGAGGGGAAGGGAGAGGGAGGGGGAGAGAGAGAGGGGGAGAGAGGGAGAGGGAGAGAGGGAGAGGGGGGGGGGGGAGGGAGGGGGAGGGAGAGAGGGATAGAGAGAGAGAGAGAGAGGGAGAGGGAGAGGGGGGGAGAGAGAGGGAGGGAGAGGGAGAGAGGGGGAGGGAGAGGGAGGGAGAGAGGGAGGGGGAGAGAGGGAGAGGGGGGGGGAGAGAGGGGGGGAGAGAGAGGGAGAGAGGGAGAGAGAGAGGTGGGAAGAGAGATAGAGAGGAAGAGAGAGAGAGGTGGGGAAAGAAAAATAAAGAAGGGGGGGAGAAAGAGAGGAAAAGAGACAGGCAGAAAGAGGGAAGGATGAAGGGAGGGAGAGACAGAGGTGGGGAGAGAGAGAGAGAGAGAGGGAGGGGTGGGCAGGGGGGGGGGAGAGAGAGAGAGAGAGAGAGGGGTGGGGATAGAGATAGGGAGAGAGGGGTGGGTGGGGCGGAGGGAGAGAGGGAGGGAAAGAGAATAAAAGAGAGGCAGAGGGAGAGAGAGTGAGGGAGAGACCGAGGTGGCGAGAGAGAGAGAGAGAGGTAGGGAGAGAGAGAGAGAGATGGAGGGAGAGAGAGTGAGGGAGAGACAGAGGTGACGAGAGAGAGAGCGACAGAGGTGGGGAGAGAGACAGAGAGACAGAGGTGGGGAGAGAGAGAGAGAGATGGAGGGAGAGAGAGGGTGGGAGGGAAAGAGGGGTAGGGGAGACAGAGACAGGGAGGGGAGAGAGAGAGAAAAGAGGGAGAGAGAGAGAGAGAGATGGAGGTAGGGAGATCGAGGAAAAGAGGGAGAGAGACACAGACAGAATGTTTATAAACTGCAACTATGTTTTTCGCCAATTTTTACCTCCTGGAATTGTATTATTGAAAACCTCCTGACCTGACTTGAGACACACACACACACACACACACACACACACACACACACACACACATTTATACTTTATTTAATTACACCTTACAAGTAATATTCATTAGGAATCAAATCTTGTGAAAATACTGTTATTAAAATAAGATTTTAGCCAAAAAGCACACACACGCACACACACACACACACACACACGCACACACACCTGGTCCAGGTACTTGGACTGGATCTTGTGTCGGGCCTCACACATCTTGCAGGGCCGGTCTGTGTCGGGGAAGACCAGCTGGTTGACGATGATGTTGTGTGTGTCTATGCGGCACTTGGCCAGCTCCTGGATCAGTCGCTCCGTCTCGTACAGAGACAGGAACTCCGCAATACACACGCAGATGAACGTCGTCTGCTCCTGAGGATGGACAAGCACACACACACACACACAGACACAGACACAGACACACAGACACACACACACGTTAGAGCATGGTTAACCAGGGAGTGACATCACAACATATAGCACAGTAATGTAACAGCTAATGCAATTAATATCTGTTGCTACTACAGTACGCACGCGCACACACGCACACACACACGCACACGCACGCACACACGCACGCACGCACGCACGCTAGACTCTCCTATATATATATACACATACACCATGCAGATTGACTCACTGGGTCTTTGAACTGCTCGCTGACGGAGCGGATGACGGGGAGAGTCTCCTCCAGCTTAGAGGCCAACTGGTCCGCATTCATATCGCCCAGACCCAGCATATTACACATCTACACACAGGGAGAGACCAGAGCCAGCATATTACACATCTACACACAGGGAGAGATCAGCCCCAACATATTACACATCTACACACAGGGAGAGAGGGAGAGAGAGAGAGGGAGAGAGGGGGGAGAGAGAGAGAGAGGGAGAGGGGGAGAGAGGGAGGGAGTGAGAGAGAGCAAGATAGAGGGAGAGGGTGAGAGAGAGAGGAAAAGAGAAGTGGATAAAGAGATGGTGAGAGCTACAAATTAGACATTTACAGAATTAGCCCACTAGTTGGACATCTACTAGTCAAATCAGCCCATAACTGTAACACACACACACACACACACACACACACACACACACACACACACACAGGTCACCTGGGAGATGAAGGGGCTGATCTGGTTCTTGATCTGCATCAGCCGGCCCAGCCCCCGCTCCACGATGGTGGACACACACACACACACACACACACACACACACACACACACACACACACACACACACACACTGGTCACCTGGGAGATGAAGGGGCTGATCTGGTTCTTGATCTGCATCAGGCGCCCCAGCCCCCGCTCCACTATGGTGGGGAAGTTTAGCAGGCGCAGCGTGTGGCCAGTGGGGGCCGTGTCAAACACCACCACCGAGAAATTCATCCCCTTCACCAACCTGGGGAGGAGGAGAGAGGAGGAGAGAGAGAGAGAGAGAGAGAGAGAGGGAGAGGGGGGGAGAGGGGGGGGGGGGAGAAGGGGTAGAGAGGGAGAGACAGGAGGGAAGAATGTCATCTTTGACTTTGATGCCATTACCATTTTTACTGTAGTTTCTTTTTTTAAGTATTAAGCAGCATTGTGTATCTGTGTGTCTGTGTGTATCTGTGTGTGTATGTGTGTATGTGTGTGCAAGAGATAGGGGCCGGGCTGGTGTGTAGTTCTGGTCCGATGTTCTAACAGCTGCTGGTAGTCACTGGGGGTGGAGACTTCATAATGGTGCAAATAGTGAGTCCTGCACATCACTACCCCTAAACACACACACACACACACACACACACACACACACACACACACACACACACACACACACACACAGCAACTGCCAGGTCTTTGCCGTGCCCAACACGGTGTGGCAGTGTCTGTCAGCTGTATGTTAATCCCATATGCAGTCAGACAAGCACACACTAGCAAACGACAACACAACAGCAATCACCCCCCCACCCCTCACACACACACACAGACGGACACCCCCCCACACACACACTCTCACACACACACTCACACACAGACACACACACACACACACACCCACACACACACTCGCATGGTTCTGCAAACACCATTCTCTCTGCCCGTAGTCAGACGATGACTGTTCAATGGAACAACACCCACCCCATCCCATAATAACACACACACACACACACACACACACACACACAGCTTCGTCTACCCACTGACTGAGTCAGAGATGCCGGCTGCAGTTCATTCACCCACATGAGAAGACACTGCTGTGTTACAGCTGGGCCTGCCAAGAACTACATCTGTGTGTGTGTGTGTGTGCGTGCGCAAGTGTGTGCGCAAGTGTTTGTAAGTATGAATGTTTGTAGATCTGTGCGCACCGTGTACGTGTGTTCTTCATAGTGCATTTGTGTGTATTTGTGTGTGTGTGTGTGTACTGCACTGTGCATCACCAAGTGTTCCCAGGGAAAGAGTGTTCTGTCTCAGTATGTAGTGTGTATGTGGCTGAATCGCCAGTGAAGCCTACTAGAGTCGGCTCATGGGAGAGGAGTGACGTGACTGCCATCTACTGGTGGGACATGGAGCTACACACACACACACACACACTGTACAGCAGCTACAGCAGCCTTACTGGGGTGGATGCACACACACACACACACACACACACACACACACACACACACACACACACATGGCCATGGCCTTGTCGATGCGTGTGTGTGTGTGTGTAATGTGTGTTTGTGTAATGTGTGTGTGTGTGTGTGTAATGTGTGTGAGTGTAATGTGTGTGTGTGTGTGTGTGTAATATGTGTGTGTGTGTATGTGTGTTTGTGTGTGTGTGTGTGTGTGTAATGTGTGTGTGTGTGTGTTACCTCATGACCTCTGCGTAGCTCATGGCCTCGTCTATGCCGGGGAAGGCGCTCATGTAGTGTGTGTGTGTGTGTGTGTGTGTGTGTGTGTGTGTGTGTGTGTGTTACCTCATGACCTCTGCGAAGCTCATGGCCTCGTCTATGCCGGGGAAGGCGCTCATGTAGTGTGTGTGTGTGTGTGTGTGTGTGTGTGTGTGTGTGTGTGTGTGTGTGTTACCTCATGACTTCTGCGTAGCTCATGGCTTCGTCTATGCCGGGGAAGGCGCTCATGTAGTGTGTGTGTGTGTGTGTGTGTGTGTGTGTGTGTTACCTCATGACTTCTGCGTAGCTCATGGCTTCGTCTATGCCGGGGAAGGCGCTCATGTAGTGTGTGTGTGTGTGTGTGTGTGTGTGTGTGTGTGTGTTACCTCATGACCTCTGCGTAGCTCATGGCCTCGTCTATGCCGGGGAAGGCGCTCATGTAGTGTGTGTGTGTGTGTGTGGGGGTGTGTGTGTGTGTGTGTGTGTGTTACCTCATGACCTCTGCGTGGCTCATGGCCTCGTCTATGCCGGGGAAGGCGCTCATGTAGTGTGTGTGTGTGTGTGTGTGTGTGTGTGTTACCTCATGACTTCTGCGTAGCTCATGGCCTCGTCTATGCCGGGGAACGCGCTCATGGCCTCCTGCATCATCTTCTTGCCCATGCTCAGCATGTTCTCCTCCTCGAAGAACTCGTCCGGCAGCTCTGCCACGCCCAGGCTCGGGTCGATCTCCTGCCACGCGCAAGAGTAAGAGTGTGTGTGTGTGGGGTGGGAGGGTGTGTGTGTGTGTGTGTGTGTGTGTGGGAGGGTGTGGGCGTGTGTGTGTTTGTGGGGTGCAAGGGTGTGTGTGTGCGTTTGTGGGGTGGAAGGGTGTGCGTGTGGGAGGGTTTGTGGGGTGGGAGGGTGTGTGTGTGTGTGTGTGTGTGTGAGAAGAGGCGTAAGCAGGTGAGGCGGAGAAGAGGGGAAGAGAAGAGAGGTAAACATGAGAAGAGGTGACGATAAGAGGTGACGATAACAAATAAAGTTTCTTTTCTTCCTTGTTTTGTTTTTTCACCTTATTGGCATAATGCCAAAGTAAGGTGACATGAGTGATGCTTTGGCTTATGTTTGTGCTCATGCTTAAAAGGTTTAGCCAGAACAGACATTTCTGTGCAACCCAGACACACACACACACACACACACACACACACACACACACACACAGCGTAGGGCAGACTAGTGCTGCACTGTGGGATCGGATGGCGTCGACCGGGCAGTGCAGATGAGACACACACACACACACACACACTCACAATGGGCCAGTGCAGATGAGACACACAGACGTGCGCACACAGACAGACACACACACACACACACAATGGGGCAGTGCAGATGAGACACACAGACGTGCGTGCGCACACACATACATACACACACACACACACACACACACACAATGGGGCAGTGCAGATGAGACACACAGACGTGCGTGCGTGCGCGCACGCACACACACACACACACACACACAGTGCAGATGAGGCACACACACACACACACACACACACACACACACACACACACACACACACACACACACACACACACACACACACACACACACACAGACGCACACGGCCGTGCTAATGACCTCTGCAGCCAAACACTCGGCGTGAACTAACGTGGGAGTGTCACTCCACACACACACACACACACACACACACACACACACACACATACACACACACACACTGGCACTCCACACATGGACAACATTACCACACGGACATCCACACACACACACACACACACACACACACTGGCAGACGCAATTAACACATGCACTACAAGAGGAGACAGACACGCACACACCCCAATATTGACAAATACAATTAACACATGCCCGACACAAGGACACAAGGACACGTACACACACACGTACACAGACACGTACACAGACACGTACACAGACACGTACACACACACACGTGTACACACACACGTGTACACACACACGTGTACACACACGCATACACACAGACACACAATGGGGTTTGCATGCCTTTAGCAAGCTCATATCCTGAGTTGAGTTCATGACATAATCAGTGAGAAAAGCAATCCACATGGCAACTGCTGGGTTCCTATGGCAACAGCGAAGATCCGGTCCTGGGGAAGAAGGAGGGAAGTGTGTGTGTGTGTGTGTGTGAGTGAGTGAGTGAAGTGTGTTGTCAGGGGGGAGGTCCGTGCCCACGGATCTGGAACACTTCTACCTCTGTTCCACCAGAACCGCTCTGGTACTGGTGCTGGTACCGGTACCGCCAATGTTGAACTAGTTCACATAGTGACATTGTGGCTCCGACTTTTGGGAGCCTAAAGCACCAGCATCTGTCAACTTTCAGTCCAAACAAGCAGAACCGGCGCCAGATCGGGCAGATCCAGCACTGGCACTGTGGCGGTGCAAATGGCCTCCTTCAGGGAGGAGGCCGAGACTGGCACCAGTGACAGGGTTCGGCAGCTGCCCTCATGACACTGTAACTCTCTTTTAAATTGTCACAGTCGACTGTAGGAGTTGTTGTTAGCTGGACTTTTCATCGTCAGCTGGACAATCCACTTGTATCGCAGAAACACAAGGTAGTCCACGAGCAGGTATTTAGGTTAATATGTAACCAAAACAAGCTGTGAAACCTGTTTAGTATAGTGCCCAGGGGCACCACATTGGCTTAATACGGCCGTGACTGGAGGTGAACTCACCATGGCGAAGAGGTTGTCATAGCCTTTGACTTTAGTGGGCACCTTCGAGAACTTCTGGTCGAAGGCGTCGGAGATGTTGTGGGCGGGGTCTGTGGAGATGATGAGCACGCTCTCCCTCACCGCCGCCAGCTGGACCGCGAGACTGCAGCTACAAACGTCAGGAAGAAAGGGGGAAAAAAAGCATTGTTAATGCGGAACATCATCACATGACAAAAAAGAAAGAGGTTATGAATTAGGACACTGTGGTGATGAGGGAGAGAGAGTTGATGGCAATCATTCACGCTCATTTTGAAACCGAGATATAACTGTTGGATATAATAGTTCCTCTTATTACGGAGTCCATTCACCGCCAACTGTGTCTAATGACTCCGCTAAAGAGAAAGAGAAAAAGAAAAAGAAGAAGAAGAAGAAGCAACAGACAGATAGCTCTCGTCTTGCTGGGATTCCACTTGATGAGTCAGTCCGTGTAGGCTACAGCTTTGGCAAAGAGGCCCGCTCACTCTAACACTCGCAAGCCTTCTGATCTAATAACTAACACACTGAATACATGTTGCCAAATCCTAAAAGGCGATTATCATGCGCGCCAGCAATACCGACAGTATCAGTGTGTTCCGGGCTTGTGTTGTGCCTAACAAGTTGACGAAATGCAACGTCACACTTCGCCAACGTTTCAGGCTAGAAACACTTTTTTTGTAGCCTGTTAGCTACTCTGCATTAGCTTTGCATGCTGGTGGCTGGTGACAGTAGGCATCTCCATTCACCTGTCATAGAGAGCCGGAAATTTATCTTCCTGTCTTTTTGACACTGCATCACGCCATTACCCCATTTCATCTGTTCAACGTTTCATTCAGAATCAATCTGAAACCCCTGAGATCTGTCGCACTTTTAACTCCAATCCAATCGTGTTATGCATTAATAGCTAAATAGCAACATGACTGAAGCTAGCTAGCCTGCTAACAGACTAGCCTAGGATGACGTGACAACCCACCAGGTTAAAAACAGTTGCTTGTTAACCTACCTGCACGTTGTCTTGCCAACGCCGCCTTTTCCACCCACAAAAATCCATTTGAGTGATTTCTGTTCTATGATGTTCTTTAAAGTGGGCTCCAGTGGTTCAACATCGGGCGCATCTTCAAATTCATCGTCCATTGGCGCTGCCATCTTGTGTGCTAGTCATCCGGAATGTACCAATTGCAGAACACCAGTGTCAACATTTCAACACACGGGCTGAGACGCCATTTTGGCTCCAGCGGAGATTCCGCCTCATGAACAAGAAACACATTTTTGATCCGGAATGGCGTTCCAACAGGGTAGAGTGGCACGCACAACTGAGGCAGCGGACGGGGCCAACAGACTGGCGAAAGGAATATTCCAGAACAAAACAAAAAAACCAGTAGGGAGACGTGATGTTCACCCGTCGGTTTTGCATATTATAAAGACCATCATTTTTGATGTGCTACAAGACCTTTACACCGATGATGTCTGTTGGATTCTTCAATGTAAAGCAAACCTACAGTCAGAGAAAGTCAGCTGCAATTGTAAAGTTGGTAATTACTGTAATTAGAAGAACCTAAGTAAATAAGCAAGTAAAGAAACAAACTTCTGTGAGAATTTTGGCATCCATCTTTATTAGGGTTTAGTGTCCTACAAGCTGTGGTCGTAATGCACACACACATACATACATACACAATCAAAGAAATAAAGAAAAAAAAAAAAAAAAAACTAAAAAAGAAACAAAGACTTAAAAAAAAAAAAACAATCCAAAGGTTCTGATTGTCCTTATAAGCAATGTCTCTCTTCATTCAGTCACTGAAGTGGCACCGGAGTATGTCAAAGTCAAATAAAACACTACAATGGCGTGAGTGTACGCATTATACTACAATATAATAGCCTATAATTAGTCATATTTGGCAGGTTTCTTATTCACTATACAGGAGTCAAAATCCCTCTAAACCTCCATTCTGTTTACGTCATATTGTATTTCGAGTTTTATTTAAGGGTTTTTTTATTTAAAGATGATGCTTCTTGACCTAAAGCACCAATAATGCAACACACACTTCAACCCTTTAATCTATTATCCATTAAGCAACTATATGATCCCAACTATATGCCCATAATCATGTTGCGGAATACATTTCCCATAATCCCCCACTAACCCCCTACCCATCATGCATCTGACTCAGAATTAACTCCATTATTTATTCACATTTAGCCACTTGGTTTGCTCATAGAAGGACACAGACCTTTTGCAGCACATCACACTGCATCGGCACTGCGGAGTAAACACACACAGGTCATCATCATCATCCTCATCCTCATCCTCATCATCATCACAGCTCAGGCGGTCTGACTGTCTGACAGCAGTCAGAGCCGACTAGTGTAGTAGTGGGCGTGGCCAACGAGTGTAGTAGTGGGCGTGACCACTGGCACAGCGCCTCAGACAGGAAGAGGAAGTGACCGGGACTACGGCTAGTCATGAACCCACCAAACATGAACCCACAGCACAATGTGAAAATGGCAAATGGAAATGGCAAAATTAAACTCTAACAATTACTTACTGAGATATTATTCCGACCAAACACAATCTGCACACACACTAAGACACACACACACACACACACACACACACACGCACACGCACACGCACACGCACACGCACACACGCACACACTACATGTAAAGCTTTTTTCAATAGGGTACACAAATTATCTTAAGTCATTTGCAGTAGTCTAGCAATTAGCAGTGTAATCACTTATACTTAATCTGTCATACCTCCTCAGAGAGAGAGAGAGAGAGAAAGAGAGAGAGAAAGTGACAGCCAGTGGACCAAGCCTCTGCATCTTGACACATGACTGAGAAGGTGCACAAAGTCTGTGTGTGTGTGTGTGTTGTGTAATGTGTGTTGTGTGTTGTGTGTGTGTCTGTATGATTCTGCCATCAGGTTTTTTTTTCTCTGAACAAGAGCAAAGAGGGAGAAGGACTGGAGTACAGGTCAGGCACAAAACATTTTTTTTACTCGGGCATCTCCAGTGTGTGTGTGTGTGTGTGTGTGTGTGTGTGTGTGTGTGTGTGTGTGTGTGTGTATGTGTGTGTGTGTGTATGTGTGTGTGTGTATGTGTGTGTGTGTGTGTGTGTGTGTGTGTGTGTGTGTATGTGTGTGTGTGTGTGTGTGTGTGTGTGTGTGTGTGTGTGTGTTCTCAGGCATCACCAGCTCTGCACTCATCCCCAGTCCAGGCCAGAGGAGGAAGGGAAAGGAGAGCAAAGACAACACTGCTGGGTCATGTAGCAGTGTAGACAGGGTGAGCCAGCAGTGCACCATGTGAAGACACAATGTATGAAACCAAACAAAAGAGTGAGGGGGAAAACATGTAAACAAACAGAAGAGGATTTAAAATAACAGCTCATCCTACAATGGCTCTGGCCTTTGTCACCAATGACACCGATGAAGATGACCACTGTGGTGCTCTATGGCAGTCACACAATAGGAATCTACACAGACTGGGCCACTATGGGTGTCCATAGGGATCTATAGAGAGTGGCTCACTATGGGTGTCCATAGGGATCTATAGAGAGGGGGCCACTATGGGTGTCCATAGGGATCTATAGAGACTGGGCCACTATGGGTGTCCATAGGGATCTATAGAGACTGGGACACTATGGGTAGCCATTTCTAGTGGCCCATACATGCAGGGTGGACACGAAGGAAAGAAAAATAAAAGAAAAGGAAAAAAAAACTGAAAATAAACCACACAACTATGGAACATCACACACTTCTGAAAAAAGTCTGTGTTTCCTTTTTTGACTATTCTTGTAACATAGTATATACGTATTTACTTTTTTTAATTCACTATAAAGACATTGCATTTGAGTAAAGAGCCCTGTGCTTCATGAGTCTTATGACATTCACAGCCTTTTGGAAACACACAGACGCGGGAGCCAATCAGTGGCCACTGTGCTTAACGTGTGGCGACGGCCTATTGGCCGGCTTAGGTGATGGGGGAAGTGAAAACCACCCAATCAAAGTGCAGTAAGCCTCATAACCATAACACCAGTATTGCACATTTGGAGCTTAGGGCTGACACTTTATTGGTGTCATGGAGACAGGAGGCTCAAAAACCCACCAACTGCTTAAAGTGATTACCTATGGTTTTACATCTGTGGCAATGCAAGACATTTGGGGTAGTCATAAGTGCCTTGTTTTAATCCTTTTGAGTACTGAACCCCGTATAAAATGCCACAGCTGGGCAGAGGGCAACAGCGGTTCAGCAGAGAGTTTTGCCCACCGCTCTGCCCAAGTGTCCGTAAAGACCCACAATCCCCTACCACCATGCAGTCACTGCAGTGATCAAACAAGGTGACGTCCAACCACATTCATCATCTCCTATCTGGATAAGGAGCAACCCCCCACCCCCACCCCTAAACTCACCACTCTTATCCCTGTGTACCCTAATCTCTAACACCACCCACCCCCCTTTGATGACATCACTTCCTCTCAGTCATCACCTCACTCACCAAGGCTGGAGCCACACAGAGGCCAGCATCATTCACTATTCACCAATGAACACACTCAAGCAAGCACTAGCCAACAACGACAGCCCTGATTGGCTGCCCTGTGTAAACTGCTCCAGTCACTGCCATTGTTCAATGTTGAGTTTTTTTTCTTCCCCAGATGTGGATACATGATGGCACATGGTTACCTACACACCTATTTGAGAAACCTCCTTTGGGTGCACCTGGTTACACTTTGTACCTTCGTCCACTTCTTGCAACTGGTGCAACTTGTTCTTCTTCAGTCCCCAACGCAAGAGAGCAGATGACTTCTCCACTTCTCTCGCTGAAGCACCTTCAAGACAACCCCTAATCAGAAACGCCACATATGATTGGCTGCTGTTTGTTTGAACTGGTCCAATCGGCAGCGGTCTTCACTGTTGGGTTGACCTACTAGGGTACTGGGGGTGCTTGCTGTCCCTAAAGCAATGAAGGTTTGAGTCATTTGGAAAGGAGCTTTTTAATCTATCCACTGTCCTCGACAGGGTGAATCCAGAACGGGGGGTGGGGGTGGGGGGGTTTGTTTCATCATCAGGTCAGAAATGAAAGGTCAAATTGAAGAGGTCAAGGGCAGAGGTGAGGGGGGGGGGGGGGGGGGTTCCAGTGATCATGTAGATGCAGGGGGGGGCTCCAAGGGGTCGAGGCAGGAGACTCTTGTAACAGGAGAAGAAAGGTTCCTAAACACAGCACAGCAATGTGGGGCCAACAGGCAGAGGGCAGAGGGCAGAGGGCAGAGGGCAGACGAGGTGAGAGGTGAAAGGTGAAAGGTGAGAGGTCACAGATTGAAAGGTCTGTCAATCAGCTGATGGAACAACAGCAGTGCTCCAGACAGACAGGCAGGAAAGTGAAGTACAAGTGAGCAGTTCCCAGGTGAGAGGTCGTAGTTCAAAGGTCAGATGGTATAACAAGAATGACAGCAGGGCACGATTTTGGGGGCTCCAGGTGAGAGTGTGTGTGTGTGGGGGGGGGGGGGGGGGGTATTACAGCATACAGCATAGGTGGCTCATGAGTATTTGTTACGCTGAATAGGCTAGAACTTGACGAGTGCCCTGTCTTCTGCCGAGCTTTTAAACATGTACTCATAAGGGGGATACTGGCTGGTAACCCTCACCAGAGTGTCAGAGAGAAGAAAGAGCAGTGAGCACGGAGACGCCAGGTGTCAGAGGTCAAAGGTCAGTTGGTCTGGCAGGAGCAGAGCAGGACGGGACAGTGAAGCACAGGTGAGCAGCGCCAGGTGAGAGGTCGTAGTTCAAAGGTCAGAAGGTCAATTAAGAATCACATCAGGGCAGCTTTCGGGCCTTCAGAGGGGTGTGTGTGTGTGTGTGTGTGTGGGGGGGTGAAAGGGCAGAGGTCAAAGTTCAGTTGGTGTGATAGGAGCAGAGCAGGGCGGGGCGGGAAAGTGTGAAGCACAGGTGAGCAGCGCCACCCAGGTGAGAGGTCGTAATTCAAAGGTCAGCGGTCAGTTGGTCTGGTAGGAGCAGAGCAGGGCGGCGTCCACGGGTTCGAGGCAGGAGGGGCAGGTGAAGGAGCGGAGGAGCCAGGCGTCGATGCAGTCCACATGGTAGGTGTGCAGGCAGGGCAGGTAGCGCAGCGCGTCCCCCACCTCAAAGTCCATCATGCAGATCACACACCTGACACACAGGGAGAGAGCACAGGTCAGACACACACACACACACACACACACACACACACACACACACACACACACGCACACACAGGCATGCACACACGCACACACACATACACACACACACACACACACATACAAACACACACACAGTGATAGAGAAGAGAGAGGTATAGAGAGAGGGGGAGAGAGAGAGAGTGGTAAGTGTCAGGGAGAGAGAGCACAGGTCAGACACACACACACACACACGCATGCACACACGCATGCACACACGCGCATACGCACACACGCGCATACGCACACACACACACAGTGATAGAGAAGAGAGAGGTATAGAGAGAGGGGGAGAGAGAGAGAGTGGTAGGTGTCAGGGACAGACACAAACACACACGCATGCATGATAGAGAAGAGAGAGGGATAGAGCGAGGGTCAGGGAGAGAGGGGGAGAGAGAGAGAGAGAAAGAGAGAGAGAGAGAGAGAGAGAGAGAGGGAGAGAGAGACAGAGAGAGGTGTAGGGCTGTAGAAGTGTATGGGTGTAGAGGTGTAGAGAGAGAGGTGTAGGGGTGTAGGGGTGTAGGGGTGTAGAGGTGTAGGGGTGTAGGGGTGTAGAGAGAGAGAGGTGTAGAGAGAGAGGTGTAGGGGTGTAGGGGTGTAGGGGTGTAGAGGTGTAGGCGTGTAGGGGTGTAGGGGTGTAGGGGTGTATGGGTTTGTAGAGAGAGGTGTAGGGGTGTAGAAGTGTAGAGAGAGAGGTGTAGAGGTGTAGGGGTGTAGAGGTGTAGAGAGGTGTAGGGGTGTAGGGGTGTATGGATGTAGGGGTGTAGGGGTGTAGGGGTGTAGAGAGAGAGGTGTAGGGGTGTAGGGGTGTAGAGGTGTAGGGGTACCCACTCTTTGACCCTCTTGTCGGGGTGCTGTGAGGGCTGGTAGAGGTATAGAGAGAGAGTGATGCAGAGAGAGAGAGAGAGACAGAGAGACAGAGAGAGAGATGTAGAGAGAGAGAGAGAGAGAGAGATGTAGAGAGAGAGACAGAGAGAGAGAGAGAGAGAGAGACAGAGACAGAGACAGAGAGACAGAGAGACAGAGAGAGAGACAGAGAGACAGAGACAGAGAGAGGTGTAGGGGTACCCACTCTTTGACCCTCTTGTCGGGGTGTTGCGAGGGCTGGTAGTGTCCGCGGGGCAGGTGCTGGATGAGGCCGATGCGCTGGGCGATCCTCACCTGCTCCTCCTCCGTCAGCTGGGCCGCCAGGCGGGGCTGGCTGGGCGTCGGGTGGAAGATGGGCGCATGCTGGAGGATACGCTCCTGTAAAACACACACACGCACGCACGCATGCACGCATGTACGTACGCCCACACACACACACACACACACACACACACACACACACATACACTTTAATACTTTTAACAGGATCTTCACTTCATGAAATCATTACAGATCCAAACACTGGTGGAAGTATATCACACAAACACACAGTAGGATCAATTATCAATGCAGCTCTCTCTCTTAAACACACACACACACACACACAGTATGAACAACACAGCTCATAGAAACACAGACTTATTAATATCAACAAGGCGTATGGACACACATACAGATATATAACCAAAGCTACCCAGAATGCAGGTAGATGCAGGTAAACAGGCTCCAGAAATATTCCAGAACATTAAAAAAAGACGTTTCCATCTCCTAACCATGTGACAAAAAGGGCAACTATTTTAACTGTAGTTCATGAAACATGTTCTTGTCTATTTGGTTTACACTGTGATTTATCTATCACATTGTATGTTCTGCACAATTACATACTTTCTGTATGTTGTTACAGCAACCTAAAAGCATTCAGTTCCACTTCCAACATGTCCTCTAATTTTTTTTAAAACAGGCTGTGCCGTGTTTGAAGTACATAGATTACTTTGAGCTACTACAGCTTATATTTGGCGGTACTGTCAGTTCTGTCGTTATGGGTTTAGCCCTCATTCACGTCATGGATCAGAAGATCGTTGGGTCAGCGTGGGAAATGTTTTGATAATGCGTATGCTCAGCATCTTATTTATAGCGCACTGAGTGCCATTACCATCACCACCGCCACTTGTAAGGCCTGGCATGAGCTTCCCTGCTGTTTTCCAACTGTGCGAAAACTCGACTATATGGGCTAATGGGTGAGGTCTTTACACGGAGTTTGTGGTTTAGAGAGCGCATACAGCATAGCTGGCTACAAAGGCATGCTCCATGAAGATTTGTTACACTGAAAAGGCTATAACTTGTCTAGTGCACTCTCTTCTGCTGAGTTTTTAAACTTACTCATAAGGGGGATACTGGTGAGCTTTACCAACGTGTCAAACCATCAGGCCGAAGAATGGTGCTGTTCTCTAGACAGCGTGCTTCCAGCTTCCCTACTTTGGGTAACAGCTTTTATACATATAAAAAAAGCCCTTGAGAAAAACTAAGTAACCAGCGGAAAGCCTAACTCTTTGTGACTGACCCAAAAGCTACTCTCTCAATATTGTCCGAGTTTAACAGCGCATGATCCCCTACTGTGTTTAAGACTAATACTTGACTGGTTTGATCCACGAGAATGCAGTATTACAACACGACCCTCTCACGGTTTCATAGGAATCAGAGAACATATGTACTATTGTAGTACTGCCTACATCATTAGCAGGCAAGTATGCACACTCTCACTGTGTCTTGGGGAAAACTATGATCTACAAATCCATCACAACCACAGACTTTGCTAAATATCCCCTTGTTTAGCAGCAGGCCTACTCAAGACCCATGGATGCTTTGGCTCTTGACTCAACAGTTCCCCCCCAACGGAGTCAGCCCCTTCGAGTCACGTTTTCCCCTTCAGCACCTGGTAAGGTGGTGGCGGTTCTCCAGGTAGACTGGCTCCCTCGGACTCGTTTAGAAGAGACAAGTCATCTGCACTCTGCGACGACAGACAATTCCCCATTGAAATGGACCAGGAGCAACGCCGGACGGGACGGTTCCACCAAACCTCACGAAACAGGAGCCCAGCAGGACAGGGGAGTGAAATGAAATCCACAAACGCTGCTGCCAATTTAACCTCTAAATATATTACTGGCTGGCTGTAGTTTGAGAAAAAAAAACAGGTCGACGTTTTCGTTTTTGCTAAGCTAACATTGCATGACAACTAAGTAGGCTATATTGTCAAATGTTGCATTAGCTTGTAAGCTAATTTCCATTTATCAAATAACTTTCGTTTTTCGTTTTGTCAGTGGGTTGCCACTGTAAGCAACGAAGTACAGCATTCGCAGATTGTATCTGACATATGTATTGTGCACAGCCTAGTCTCACAAACAGCTGTATAATATTTTTAGGTAAGACCTCTTGACGACTCCATCTCTCCTTTCGCTGTGTTTACAAACTGTTGGACCGGAAATCGACTACCAATGCACTCTGGGAAATGTAGGTAAAAGTACATTTGGTTTGTGCTTTGATTTAAAATAGGCTAAATGGTTTTGCACACATTGATGTACTTGAAACATCACCACATTGTATTAGTAGGTAAAGTTTAAATACTGTCTCATATATTTCTATGTCATCAGATTATAGGCGTTCATTATTGTGTTATTTATTTATTGAAAACATAATACCTCAATGTAGTAAATACGAACAAGCTGTAGGCGGCAGCGAAGAGCCATATGTGTTATTGTTCAAAGTTAACAGAAGAAGAAGTAGTGGATCAGGCGAATGTTGTCTCCCACGAGCCAAAAAAACTTCGTTGTTAAGCGTGTATAATCTTGTCGTTATCCCATCGGCCGACGTTACCTGCAGACCTCACTGGCTGCCTACTAGTCTGCACGTTGGTGCTGAGGACAGCTGAGATATAGACGAAAGTGTCATAGGCAAAAATTGCCATAACCGGACAGAGCGATGCAGATTACTCTTAAGACGCTGCAACAGCAAACTTTCCAAATTGACATCAATGAAGACCTAACGGTAAGAGGGTGGCAACATTGTTATCTTGTGAACTTGTCGACCAGTCTGTTAGTCAGTTTTAAGTCGCAGAGTTTGCTATCGTGGTGACGTGTTTATTTTGCCAGTTTCCCTGTTATCTGCACAGTTACACGCACTGCTATGGAGTAGCGACAAATGTGTCAATTCATCTAGCTACCGTCAGCTAGCTGCAGTCATGTTTGCACCGAAACATCTGCTAGCCTTTTAGCTAGCTAGCTAACACGAGCAGATGGACTGTTAAACCTGTTTGTTTTGCACTGACAATGGTCACTGACGATACGAACACTACCATGTGTGCAGTAAATGATGTGTTTGCTGTAAAAAAGTAATCACAGAAGGATTTTCATTTCCGCCTGCAAAATGATGCATGCCCAACATGCTAGCTTGCTATAAAAACATGCTAAAGTAGCTACAATGCTAGTAGATGGACACTTTCAGGGAAACACGTCAGTTTGAATCAGCGCCAGTTACAAAGTGGTAATACACGTCCGTTGTGATGTCTCACCATAGGTTTGAATAAGGTAAAGTGTTTTATTCGTGAGGCTTGGGCATTGTTCATTGTGTTTCAAGAGGCACTAACCCGACGGTCGGTAGGCCACGTGAATGACACAGCGTGTGAGTGAAGTGATGGAGTGACTCACTGAACGGTGACGTTGGAAATGAGGTGTTGCGAGTTGAACGACAGAAGCAAATGGTCACCAGTGTCTGTGAATCGTCGTATGACAGTCGTCAAAAATGGAAAGAACATTTGTGGTCATTATTTGTTTGGCTTGACCGCTGCAACACAGTGCAGCCTAATAACCCCAAAGAGATGCAGAGCTTTTAAGATTGCAAACATGGTGCCTGAATTGACAGCAGGTTACATTTAACGTTTGTTGATAGGTACACATAAAAACTTTAAAACATGTTTTGAAACAATACTTTTAGGCACAAAATTATTTCTGTCCATAAGCTCTGTAGATATTTCTATTTTGTCTGAAGCACACCCAAGTGTGGGCAAACACAAGGGCAATAAGCCGTATTATACAAGGGCAACATGCCCAAGGGCAACTGAGTGTGAGTGTGAGTGTGAATGTGTGTAGATCTTATGAAAGTGTGTGCGCACACACTGTGTGTGTGTTTGGTTACTAGTCTGTGTGTGCACTATGCTGTATCTGCCCTGTCCATACTAGCATGTAAAACCAACTGTTCCTGTTGAAGTGTTGTTTTGTCTCACTGTGTAGTGTGTATATGGCTGAAAGGACAATAAAAATAAAACCCTACTGGACCCGACCCCTATTCCCCTGTACATGTGCCACGCTTGGGCTACATGTAACGTGTGTGTGTGTGTGTGTGTTAGGGCTGTCAAATTTGCTCAAAAACGATGTTCGAATATTCGCTCTAAATAAAGCAAATATATTTGAACTGTCTCTGCAGGTGAAGGTGCTGAAGGAGCGCATCGAGGCGGAGAAGGGCAAAGACAACTTCCC
>CM059281.1:29295231-29302731 GCA_030347295.1 Setipinna tenuifilis | reverse complement strand
CCCAACCCCCAGAGTAACTGTAATTGCACATAAACCAAATGTAAGTCCTGGCATCTTCATTCAGTCTATTTGGTGTGTGTGTGTGTGTGTGTGTTAAGAATAATATGGTGTGTAATATTCTTCTTATCCGACACACATACACATGTATTTACACACACTTTAGGCAGCATACTGAGACCAGCCTCTGGAGACGGTGAAACACACACACCCGCACACACACACACACACACACACACACACACACACACACACACACACACACACACACACACCTGGCATGGTCACAATGTCCGAGTACTACAAAACCTCCCCAGAATACCTTGTGTTTCCCCTCGGCGGCGGTCCACATCCAGCCCAGCGGTCTCACACACACACACACACACACACACACACACACACACACACACATACATACATACATACATACATACATACATACATACATACATGCACACACATACATACATACACACGCGCGCACACACACACACATACACACACACACGGTTTCCTGCTGCTGAGTCATTCTGCCCGTTGACCAACGGGTCACTGTAGAGCAGCTCACTGGGTGACCCCTCCCCAGTCCTCCAGGGGTCACTGTAGAGCATAGGACTCCCTCCCCAGTCCTCCAGGGGTCAGAGAGCATACGACCCCCTTATGCATCCATACGCCTCTCCCTGCCCCCCCCCCTCCTCAAGGGAAAAAGGGTCCAATCCTCATTCACTCCCTTTTGCAAGTTTTATTCGAGTTTTTTCCCCGTCATGGCTAAGGTCACTCTAGTGGACAGTATGTAGGCTGCTATGCTAGGACGTACAGTAGCTCCCCACAAACAGCTTGTCTGTGGGACACGATGGCTAACATGTTGCCATTGTTTTAGCGTTAGCGTTAGCATGTACCAGGGCCAAGGCCTCGCCTCCTCCCTGTAACGGCCAGCATGCGGGCTGAAGGGAGGGGAGGGCTCAGGAGATGATGATGATGATGATGATGATGGAGAGTTTGGGCTGGTGCCCTCAGCATGCACCCTTAAACGGGATACCTTCTCTGGGGAGACTGCAGGTGTAGTTTGGGGGCCTCTAAGGAAACTACACTGCCCTACAAAGGCAAAGTGCAGTAAGTAACTATGTGAACATTGAACAAACTGAGGAAAAATGCCTTCAAAGTTGTCATACTGCGCAGTCAAACATGTTGTAGGTATATGAATGATTATTTTATGTACTTTCCTAATAGCAAGAAGTAAGAGATTTAGTCACAAGACAAGAGAGATGTTATAACGTCAATTTACAGTCTAAATTATCCTGGGCCGGCCCATACTGCCTGTGACGCTACATTCAATTTCGCGTTTAAGTCAGTCTGGCCAACCTGCCTATTCTCGGCTGCTCCTTTGCCCAGAAAATCGGGCAACCAAAAAAAAAAAAAAAAAAGCGAACACTATGCATTCAGTGGCATTTGAAAGACGCCTCTGAGAACTTCCTGTCTATAGGAGGTCTGCCAGACCAAGCTCTGTCTACAAGCCACACACACACATCTCTGTCTACAAGCTTGGTGCAACAGCCAGCCTAAGTCTAAACTCAGTTTTGACAAAATGTGTAGTTACTGCCTTTTGGTCTAAGGAGACTACAGGTGTAGGTTGGTGTGAAGGCCTCCAAAGAGAGCAGGGGTAGACGCTTCTCTAATGAGACTACAGGTGTAGGGTGAAGGCCTCCAAAGGGAGCAGGGGTAGACGCTTCTCTAATGAGACTACAGGTGTAGGGTGAAGGCCTCCAAAGGGCACTATAGGCGGGGTGTTTCAAGGGCGGAGGCCTCCCTAAGGAGACAACAGGTGTGGGGTGGATGGCAACAAGGACTCTGCAGGGTTAGGGTGCTGTGTAGGGTGGAGGCTCCTAAAGAGACTACATGTGTGGGGTGGAGGTGTCTAAGGAGACTACATGTGTAGGGTGGAGGCTCCTAAAGAGACTACATGTGTAGGGTGGAGGCTCCTAAGGACACTACATGTGTAGGGTGGAGGTGTCTAAGGAGACTACATGTGTAGGGTGGAGGGCAGTAAGGACACTACATGTGTAGGGTGGAGGGCAGTGAGGAGACTACATGTGTAGGGTGGAGGCTCCTAAAGAGACTACATGTGTAGGGTGGAGGTGTCTAAGGAGACTGCATGTGTAGGGTGGAGGCTCCTAAGGACACTACATGTGTAGGGTGGAGGCTCCTAAAGAGACTACATGTGTGGGGTGGAGGTGTCTAAGGAGACTGCATGTGTAGGGTGGAGGCTCCTAAAGAGACTACATGTGTAGGGTGGAGGCTCCTAAAGAGACTACATGTGTAGGGTGGAGGTGTCTAAGGAGACTACATGTGTAGGGTGGAGGGCAGTAAGGACACTACAGGTGTAGGGTGCTTTCTGAGGGTGTCCTGATCATATAGACTGAGGTTCTTGGCCAGTGTCTGTTTTTAAAGATCCATCACGTAGAACGCACACTCTGGAAGAGAGCACATCCTCAGATACCCGTTTCCATAGTTACCGGCTTACGGCCCGCTTCCATTGTTACCGGGTTACGGCCCGTTTCCCTGCACAACAGGGACCAGAAACAGAAACCAGTAGCGGGTCAGGTGCTGTAACTGGGCCGGACCTGTTCTGTGGTTACTCAGTCCTTGAGGCAGCAGGCCTGTTGAAGCCGTTTACAGCTGGAGCAGCACCCGAGAGTTTGAATGAGATTTGTTTTAAGGTTTCTGCTTTACCTAAAGCTGTACATAACTATTTTAAATTATATATATATATATACATATTTGTCTGCACATTTTAGCTTTTTTTATTGTATGTTGATGCTTGCATTAAAGCAGAAAGACTTAATATCTCTTTGCCTGGTGTGTGTTGACTGTAACAAAGGGGTGGGGTTATAATATTTTCTAGCATTGTTCCAACACTAGACATTATTATTATTATTATTATCATTATCATTATTGTTGACAAGAAGTATGAGATGAACACAAGGAGTCAGAGAACAAAGACCAACAGCAACTGCAGTCACTTATTTTAATCATTGATGAACCATAAAAAGGTCTGAAGTCACACCATTGTCCCATAGTGGCTGTGTGTGCGTGCCTACTGTACTGGGGTAAAGTATATTGCTGGGTGGCTGTGTGTGCGTGCCTACTGTACTGGGGTAAAGTACATTGATGTGGAGCTCTGACAAGCAACGTTGAGAAACAGCAGGCCTCTCCAGATGGAAGTCTGATCTGAAACCCAGCCAACGACTTGCCTGCAGGAAGGGGAATTTGTGTCGTCACCCCCCTTGTGCGATCATGCTTCCAGTAAGTGTCTTGTCATGACAAATATTAGCTTATCTACAATCTTTGCCACTGGCACACTGCTGCTTATCTCTACGTCATAGGGATCTCCTGCTCACTGCTGCTGATCTCTACATCATAGGGATCTCCTGCTCACTGCTGCTGATCTCTACGTCATAGGGCTCTCCTGCTGATCTCTACGTCATAGGGATCTCCTGCTCACTGCTGCTGATCTCTACATCATAGGGATCTCCTGCTCAGGAGGGGCAGGGGGCTCAGGGGGACACTGATGGGTGCTGACCAGTGGCTTCAGAAATAATAGGAGGGACTGTGAGTGTGTGTGTGTTGGGGTCAGGGGACAAAGGTGAAAAGGCACTTTTTATTCAGAGCCAACCTTGGAATGACAGGAAGAGTTTCATAAGCTGTGGCACGCAATTAGGGAATTTACAGAGGGGTTGTGTGTGTGTGTGTGTGTGTGTGTGTGTGAGGGAGAGCAGAGCCATTTTACATGAAATGGAAAGGGAACAGAGATCTAAAGCAACTACTGGAATCACCACAGCACATACAATTCTCGTTACCTTTTTGCATTTATCTTTTCTTGTCTTTTTGTGAATTTATGTACAAATTAGTTTCTTCAGTCTTTTCACACTTTCATTTAAGGCTGCATAAGTGTACCATACAGTATATAAGATACAGGAACAAAAAAAACAATTTTTTTTCTCTCTTCATGAACCTGTGTGTGTGTGTGTATGTATGTGTGGGTGGGTGGGTGTGTCTGTGTGTGTTGCTATGTACATAGACCTGACCCCAAAGTATTGCCAAAGCTGTGGTCAATTTTAAGTGATGAATGAAATGTTAAATGCTTTATTGTTTTTACATAAATGTCCCTACATCCTGCTTATTCAATAATAATAACAATAATAATAATAACATTAATCTAATTGAAGAAAAATGACTTGAATTACCATCCTTGCTGAAGGCTTGTATTTCTATGGGATGTATGGTAATATGTTTTATTTCAAAGGAGGGCAAAGAACGAGAAAATAAAAAAGTGACAACAAGTATGCGAAACAAATGCATGGGGGAAAATGGAGAAGCATGCCTTCACTCTTTCACGGTAACATTTATTTAATGGGGGAGGTGGAACTCAGTCAAGCACTTAGCCACTAGATACCCAATGCAATTCAGCTCAGTTTAGCCGCTAGCATCTTAGCCCGCTAGCATCCTAGCCCTCCTTTCTCCAAAGGCTACAGGAGGCCCCCAGGCTGACCTTGACCCACAGTGACCTGTGGGGGTGTACTACAAAGGTGGTTACATCAGAAACCTGACAAGGGGTGGGTCCAGCAGCTTGGATGAATGTGGACTTGGACTTGCTGTAGATCCCCGAAACATAGCCTGAACAAAAAGCCTACACCCTACCAGGTTATGGTCAGAGTGTGTGTTACCATAGCTACTTACTTAGCCTGACCATTTTGGAACTGCAAGCCCCCGGTTTAGCACTGAGGGTGCTCTGGGTTAGCTTACCCAGTGAGGCCAGTAAACCTGCTTTCTGGAATACCCCAGAAGTTAGTTAGTGAACCCGGAAGTAGTTGTAAACCTGTTTGTAGAACAGCACAGGGCCTCGTGCTCTTAAGTGAACAAATGCCAGTGGGCTCCTCTCTTATCAAGTGTATGACTATCTCTGGGTTAAATAAATCAGGCTTGTTGCTTAACCATCTTTGTAGTGTACCCCCAAACCCCCCGGTCCACATGCCCCACCCCAACAGCACACACACCCCAGCCCTGCTGCGTCCCATTCGTGCTTGGAAAGGGAAGGTGGGAAACGAAGGGTTAAGTAGGACATTTTAACGACCCCCCAGCCTGTAATAGACCTCCCTCATTCCCGTTTGTTAACTCATACACATTTTCCATAGCCTACCTCAAACTACTTCAGTTTAATAACACAGAATGACTGTTCCCACTGGCGCATCCATCATTAAAACTGTATTTTTAACCTATTGTATTTAATTTTATGTTATTTTGAAAATGTTTGGCACCCACCTGTCTGCTGGTGCTTAGTTTAAGTACTGGCCCACAGAGTACTGTCTGAGTAGTCCACAGTCTGTGCACATAATGGTGCTGATTTAAATAGCGTGTCGTTTATCGACTGCGTCTAATGCTTACCAAAACCAGGGAACCAGGGAGATCTTGCCAAACCTTGATTATGGATCGTGTGTAATTCTGTGTGTGTGTGTGTGTGTGTTTGTGTGTTTCCTGATGTGCTGTATTATGTGGATATCGGAACCCTCAGGTGGGACGTCAGTCCAAACCCCAACGAACATCTTCCAAGACAAATGGAACGCAGCAACATTCTTTAACCAGCCGTGCCTGATTCACCCCCCCACCCCCCCACAATCATGCCCAACAACAGCTGTCTGACATAAACCAGACCCCCCCCCCCCCCCCCCCCCCACTTATCCCACCCCCAAATGCTGCATAGGTCTCTTACGCCTTCACACACACATACAAAAGTCTGCTAGTACAAACACTACATGCCTTCAAAAGGAAACGACTGCAATGCCAATGACACAGAGAGAGAGAGAGAGACTCAAAATAAGAGGACAAAAATAAGTCAACAAATATAAACAAATACATTTTTGTTTTGTTTTGTTTCGTTTTTTTTTTTTTTTTCTTTTCTTTTCTCCTCAAATGTACAAAGATTGGGATAAAACCCTCACCCCTTTACTTTAGAGTCCTGGAGCTCAAGGACTGATTGCAGGATTAAAAATAAACACAAAGAAGAAGAAAAAGAAAAAAAAGAAAATGTAAGATTTCTCAGATACAAAAAAAGCTTCGGACAGTCTCCCACGTGAGTGCCCAGTGAAGTAGCCACAGGAGGGTCGACTCTGGGCCGGGGCCAGCAGAACAAGACCAAGGTCAAATGAAGGTCACATCATGCTAAGATGGGGTCAGATTGAGACCAAAGGAGAGTCATACAAGATCAGATAGGGGTCAAATATAGGTCAGCTGGGGTCAGACTGAGGTCAAATGAGGGTCTGATCAAGGTTTGAATGAGGGCGAACCGGATCAGAATCCTAGTGGATCCGGGTGAAGGTCAAATGGAGGTCGGATCAGGACCAACGTGTCACATGAGGGTCAGATTTGCTGTGACCAGCTCCTCTAGTCAGGCCCAGGGTGGGTGCTGCCCGTAGGCCAGAGTCCGGCACAGCACCAACAAAGATGGTGGACAGGCAGAGCAAGATGCTTCATGGTTGTTCATGTCTATGGGAGCAAAGTGGGGATCAGTTCCGGGCTGCATAAATTGACGTGTCGTTGACGTGCTTGGCTGTAGTAGCTAGTACCGCGCACTAAAAACAAACTCAGTGCGCATCTGAATAAAAGCTGATTTTCTCCAGAGTGGAGAGTCATGCTATCACAACATTTTCCTTAAATGGACAGCTTGGTTTGGAGGTCACGACACCGTCCGTGTCCAACATGTACATCCATTGCTCAGAAAAAGTATTCTGTCAAATGTGAAATGTTAGGGTTCTGCCATAGACCTCAACACTACAGAGTGTGCCTCTGCCCTGCATAAAGAGGGACTAGTGGCCGCACCTTTGTGTGATCGTGCTTCCAGGAAGTGGCTCGTCATGAAGGATCTTGCTCCACCCATCTACCATCTTTGGCACAGAGTCCCTCCTCGTGAACTTTTCACCTTTACCACCCCCTACATTAGAGGCAATAACACCAGCAACACTTGTACTGCCCATACATTAGAGGCAGGCAATAACACCAGCAACACCCGTACTGCCCCTACATTAGAGGCAATAACACCAGCAACACTCGTACACTTGTGTGTGTGTGTGTGTCTGTGTGTACCCTTCTCTGTTGCTTATGTGTGTGTGAGTGCACCTTTCTCTGTTGCTTGTGTGTGTGTGTGTGTGTTTCTGTTTAAAAGTGTTTAGTGTTATCTGACGGGACAGCTTGTGTTTGGTGAGTGTTTAAGGGTTATGACCCGAGTGTGTGTGTGTGTGTGTGTGTTGTAGCTTGTATTGAGCAATAAGAATTGCCAGTCCAAATTGACATTCTGTCCAGATATGTCAGAGCTGATAGTCAATAAGGCCACAGAGGACTGCTGGCCAATGACAGGGGACTGTTATCATGACTGACCAATCTGAGTGGAGACTCATGGTAGTGCAACAAATCAAATCACATTGGAACCTGGACCTATCCAATGGGGGTGCA
>CM059281.1:29258813-29261313 GCA_030347295.1 Setipinna tenuifilis | reverse complement strand
ACGGCAAGTGTTCGTTTACTGTGAATACTCTAAATTGGTGTGGATTCACGGCACAGAATCACATTAATAAGAAAAATACAATTCGGACTTGCTGTCTCATGTTCACTGGGGTGTTCTGATGGACTACACAGACGCTTGTAAGCGCCTGCAGGCTTGCGCGCATGTCGGCCATGAAGAGAGTCGAACAGGCGGATGGAAACGAATCAAAATAAAAAATAAAAAAATAAAAAACTGTGGAACTCTGGACCTGGAACTGGAACGTGGAACTGGAACTACGGCGGGAACTGGAAAGTGTCACCGCTGCTCACCGAAGCCTATTATTTCCGCTCCCTCTCGCGCTCCTGCCAAACACGCGAGGTCATTTTGGGCCGGTGTGGCGGTAGAGCTCGAGGCTGAGTCTTTCCCGTAAGCCGTAACCTGTGACCGAAAGAGGAGAGCCCGTGACCTAGACTACACGTCACGGATGGACGACCGACTTGGACAAAACAAGTGCAACGTTTTGACCCGATTTGCCCAATAATTTATGAAGGTGATTGTGTCGATGTCTCTGAAAAAATAGGTTGTTCAATACGTTGGAGAATTATAAAGGCATATGCTGTGCCCAATACAGTATAAGTCTAATAACAATAAAATACATATTAAAAATGCACATTTAAAATATAAGTAAATTAAAAATGTGTATAAATATGAAGGGAGTAGCAACCATTAATTTCAAATGCCTTTCCATTTTTATTCCTTATTGGTGAATATGAAACGCCATTTCCAGACGCAGAGAGGGGAAGATATAAAGTAATAATTTCCCATATTGAGCTGATCATGGACTCATCTCCACATCATGGTAAACAGTCTTTTAATGACCTAAAGGAAAATAACAGCCAGCCATCCTCCTTTACAAACCTAACGGGAGGCTTTTTTGTCTTTCTTTTTATCCGTAGCCTGCTGGCGGCTCTGCCGAGGCCAAGACAGGAAGGCCCGGCTACCACAACAGGCTTCCCTGGCCTCTACAGTAGTGTTTTGGCCTGTGGAAAATATATAGTTCCAACACAACACCTCACAAATGCATTAGGTAGATTTAATTTAAATAACGGTGTAGTGCAGGAACACCACTTTCGTCAGAAAATTACCTTGTAGCATGCCTGCTAGGTGCAATCCTCTGTTTATTTTATTTTTAATACAGTCATTTATTTCTTTTCTATTTCGTTCGATTTTTTATTTCCTTTTTTGTTTTTTTTATGTAAAAATAGGTGTTTATGGAATGATATTTTTTTCTTAATCTATATATAGGTTTTGAACAGTGTAAATATCCTGGGATATATAAAAAAACTTACATTATTCCAAATGTTGTTAAATGATTATTATTGTTATTATTATTACTGTTATTATTATTATTATTATTATTATTATTATTATTGTTGTTGTTGTTGTTGTTGTTGTTGTTGTTGTTGTTGTTGTTATTATTATTATTATTATTATTATTATTATTATTATTATTATTATTATTATTATTATTATACCAATAAATTATAATCACAAAGCTATCAGTCATAGTGAAGCAGTGTTCATGCAGAACAAAACCACAAAAAATCGAATTAAGCTCAATGTGAAACACCTTACAAAAATAATGTCATAATTGACATCTGAACACAATGTCATTTGCCGTGCTTGAAAACACACATTGTTTCATTGTTTAAAAATGAAGCCTAAATGCTTTAGCGGCGCGTCTAGCCCTGGGTGGCGGGTGAGTGCTGCTGGCTTTTCCGTTGTTCTAGAGTGTTGGGCGGGAGTCAGCTCGCCTAAAAGCCAAGGCACCGAGGAGAGGGGAGCCGCTTGTCCGAGATGAGATCCCTTCTCCGAGAGCGCCTTGGCCCTCTCTGCCTCCCTCGGCTAGGCTAATTTATTCAGTCGAACGCAATCTGGAAAACATTGAGGGTAAAAATATCTGGTCAATAATGTAGCTCGACATAACTTTGTTTATCAGGGGTTTAGGCTACCGCGGGAGCCAAATGGGCCCTTTTACTGTTAGTAATCTGTCAGATGGCGGGCTGAGCCGAGGGTGTGTGGCCCATAGGCCAGCCGATTTATCATGAGAAAGTCACAAAACACGACCACGCTGATGGAGTTACACTACGAAAGAAACTAGGCCACGAACGTCCTTTAGAAAGGCAGTCTGGAGACCAACAGCAGCAAACGCGCCCTGAGCAGACAGAGTTCATCTTAAGTGGCCCGTGCACTCAAACGCAACCTAAAAAAGATATTTCCCCGCCATTTGACCTTCATGCAAACGCCAAATTACACAAACTAAATGCAAGCTACCATTTTACAACATTTCAATACTTAGGAGGAAACCCCACACTTTACATCCGTGCTGGCTTAAAGCTCGTCCTCTATGCTACTCTGTAGACAGGACTCAAGTAGTATAAAACTGCAAAGTAACCCAACATTACTAGAAAAGGATAGTCGACATTGAAAAAAGAAGTTTACAAAAAGAAATAAATGTTTT
>CM059281.1:29251313-29253813 GCA_030347295.1 Setipinna tenuifilis | reverse complement strand
ACAAAGAACTCAACGCATTGTAATACCAGATGACATTAGGGCAACTTTACGTATGTTTTTTGTTCTTCTGAGCCTACTATTGTTTCATTTGGTTTTTATTTTTACTTTGTTTTACAGTAGTTTATGTACTGAGGGCTTTTTGAGTCTACATCATTGGATATTTCTGTTTTGGGGTTGTTATGTGCCTTATTTGCTTTGCGGAGCTGAATAAAACACAGTAACTGAAAGAGTGGATTGTTTTATGTAAAGTACACTAGTGTGTTATAGTTGAGTTGAACTGTCTTACCATTTGGTGCAAGTTTGTGTGCTTTGCCATCAGAGTTACATTTCGACAAAGGATTGTTAGGTTTTTTTTGTTTAGTTTGAGTTTTGATAGCAGAGTGTCATTATGGCATAAATGTGAATGGTTTATTTCCAAGTGTTTTGGGTTTTGAAAATGTGTGTAGGGATTTTACTCTATGAGTCAAATTTTGAAAAATGTGTGCAAGCAATAGGCAAAAACTGTAATGCTCACAAATGTTACCGTAACGAACACTCGCTCTGTGTGCTGATTTGGCTAGGAAGGATTCTGCCTACAACCAACGCTCTGAATGATACCAGACCCTCTCTCCAAACGAGATAAAGTACGAGGAGCTGGTTTACCAGGCTACAGATAACAGCATCAGCTACATGCAGTGCGATGTCAATGTGTGTGTGTGTGTGTGTGTGTGTGTGTGTATGTGTGTGTGTGTGTTTGTGTATGTGTGTATGTGTGTGTGTGTGTGTGTTTGTTTACAGTGTATACAGTGTATTTGTGTGTGTGTGTGTGTGTGTGTGTGTATGTGTGTGTATGTGTGTGTGTTTGTGTATGTTTGTATGTGTGTATATGTGTGTGTGTTTGTTTACAGTGTATACAGTGTATTTGTGTGTGTGTGTGTGTGTGTGTGTGAGTGGGCAGATCCCCCTTGCACTAGACTACAGTGGCAGTGTCCTCCCCTTTAAGGAGCAGAGGCATTTTAGCACCCCCACACTCTGAGGACGGCTCTTAAAGGGGGGGGGGGGGGCACAGTGAGGCATGATGTCATCGGGCTGCGGCTATTCTTAGCCCTCATGGACACCAGCAGCAGCTGCCCACTCACGGGACAAGAGGATGACAGACAGAGAGAGAGAGAGGGAGAGAGGGAGGGAGAGGGAGAGAGAGAGAGGGGGTGAGAGGGACAGAGAGAGGTGTAGAGGGAGAGAAAGAGAGAGGGAGAGAGAGGGAGAGAGAAACAGAGCGCTAGAACAAGAGACGTATCCATCAACATTCTTCTTTCATTAGTGGAAAACCCTTTCACTAAGTACAGCAGCTCATGCTGACAACATTGTGTGTGTGTGTGCGTGTGTGCGTGTGTGTGAGTGTAAACATATGTGTTGTAGGTGTAAGACACATGTGGTGTGTGTGTGTGTCTGTGTGTGTGTCTGTGTGTGTGTCTGTGTGTGTGTGTGTGTGTGTGGTGACATACAAGGCTATTCGTACTTCACAAGCCAACTGGGGTCTAATGTAACACTCATAACCCATTTCCCCCTGTAAGACCCTCTACCCTCTTTACACACACACACACACACACAAACACACACACGTTCACACACACACACAAACAAGTACAATGCTTAAACTGATACATGTGTCTCATAGACGCATCTTGAAGAATTTTTTTTGCAGATTATTTTAGAAGAGAAATTGCAAAACCCCATGATCGAACACACGAACAAACCAAAAAGAGAAATAATTACACAATTACACACACACACACACACACACACACACACACACACACACACACACACACAGTAGATGCCTTGGACCAGGGTTCAGGAGAGCACTAGTTGTTTACTCCCCCACCCCCATTCCTCCCACTGGAACAGGATTCAAACCTGCTACCTTCTTTTTAAGATTCCCTATTCTTTATCTTTATTGTAATATTTCATTTTTTGATTGTAGATTTTCCTTATTCATTTTTTATTGTACAGAAGATGCTGAATCATGACTCTTTTTTTGGTCATGCAAAATGCATTTACAGTACTATACAGCAATGTATACTGTAAACAGTCCTCCACACTGCGTCTTCCATTGTTTGATGTACTGTTTAGTCACTGCTCAGCAAGATTTTTATTTTGCCTTGTTTGTGAATGATCTTAGACCATTAGTTAGTTCAGAGCACAGTTAAAACTGTTTTGAGGTGATTGTTTGAATTTGTAACCAAATTCAATTGTTTCGAGAATGCAGTTTGAAAAATGGGTTTTGTGTTCACAGTTTTGAGAAACAGGGTAGATAGTTTAAAAAAATGTGTTTTAGCAATCGTGAAAAACTGTAAAGCACATGATCCTGTATACAGGCATGCACAAGCAAAGAGAGAAACAGTCAGCTGAGCTGAACCCACTCTACGTAACTCAAGATAAACTAACAACAAAACAAGGAAAAGAGAATGACAGATGCAGAGAGAAGAGGAAAGAGAGAGATATATAGATAAGGAGAGAG
>CM059281.1:29238813-29241313 GCA_030347295.1 Setipinna tenuifilis | reverse complement strand
TGTGTGCGTGTGTGAGTGTTCGTGTGTGTGTGTGTCTGTGTGTGTGTGTGTGTGTGTGAGTGTGTGTGTGTGTGAGAAGTGTAAGAGAAGAGCGAAAGCTGCAAAGGAGGTACTGTCCGGACTGTTAGGGTGGTGGTGGTGTGTGTGTGTGTGTGTGTGTGTGTGTGTGTGTGTGGTGTGTGTGTGTGTGTGTATGTGTAATAATGTAATGAAAGCAGTAGTGATGAGATAGTTTATGAGTTCTGGTGCTGGATGGCGTTAGCCTGAGATGCTAACGGGTGAGAGGCCTATGTTAGCCTGAGATGCTAACGGGTGAGAGGCCTATGTTAGCCTGAGATCTGAGATGCTAACGGGTGAGTGGCCTATGTTAGCCTGGCATGCTAGCGGTGGAGAGATAAATCCTTTTTGTTTGTTTGTTTTACATTTACACTCTTTTTAATCCTCTATCTAGTCTTGCAGTGCTATTTATTTAGTCTATGTGGTAAATATCCCCCATACATGTCTGCACTCACTGGAGAAGGAGCTGCTCTCAATGTCATACATGTGAATAGTGTACATTGTACATGGGTATAGTGACAATAAAAGGCATTCTATGCTATTCTATTCTATTCTATTCTATTCTATAGCACTATTCTATTCTACTCTACTCTACTCTATTCTACTCTACTCTATTCTGTTCTATTCTATTCCTCCTTCTTTACTCAATTCTGTTATACTCTATTGTACTCTATTCTATTCTATTCTATTCTATTCTATTCTACTCCATTCTATTGTGTGCCTATTTGAATGTGTCTCCACTTGCAGGCCCACCAGTGTTCAGATGGTCTGCACATGTAGTCTCGTCTGTGTGTCTGTGTGTGTGTGTGTGTGTGTGTGTGTGTGTGTGAGACAGTCTCTAACTGCACAGCACATGTCTACGGGTATCTGACAACATATCCGTGAACTTGAGTGAGTCTTTGTGTGTGTGTGTGTGTGTGTGTGTGTGTGTGTGTGTCTGTGTGTGTGTGTGTGTTCATGTGTGATTCTGAAAAATCCATTCATCACGGTAGCCTGGGAGTATGTTGGTGATAACACACACACACGCACACGCGCACACACACACACACACACACACACACACACACAAAGATGCTGGCATGTAAGCTTGTAAACATCTTTTCAGAAAAACACACAAAGACTACATGAACAGCGCGCACACACATGAAGACCCACCGTCCCAACCACACACACACACACACACACACACACACACACATACAGATCACTGGATAAGGAATACATTGCCTCTGGGCACTCTCTCTCGCTCTCGCTCTCTCTCTCTCTCTCTCTCTCACACACACACACACATACACACACACACACACACACACACACACACACACACACACAGATATGCCTGGACAACTGCCCATATGGTGCAGGTCAAATCAGACAATTCTTAACCAAGGGTGCTCTCTCTCTCTCTCTCTCTCTCTCTCTCTCTCACACACACACACACACACACTTACACACACACAGACAATGCTTAACTTAAGCCAAGACAACCCTCCACACCACCCACCCCCAGTGGCCATGTAAAGCAGCAAACGCATTGGTGAAACACACATCCTGATTGGCTGCTCAGGACTGGGACTGAATGAACAGGCAGCCTGATTGGTGGGTTGGTGGCAAACATACATGCTTAGAGTGGAGACCGCGCCCCACACACACACACACACACACACACACACACACACACACACACACACACACACACACATGCTTAGACATGGAGCACCACAGTGTATTGACAAAGGTGCTTTGTATCTAGGACTACACACACACACACACAGACAAACACACAGACAAACACACAGCCTTACATGCATGCATACACAAATACCCACACAAACACACACATGCTGTCTCTCTCTCACACACACATGCTCACACACACACACGCACAAAACCAGCACACAGACATAGTGTCAATGGCCCGGCGGGAGGGGGGGGGCTACAGAGGGGTGATGGGAAGGCTAGGCTCAATAGCGCTGGACTGCATTGGCCGCGGCACACAAAGACACCCAGTAACTACTCAATGGGCTAATTAGCACCTCACGCCACGCTAACGCTAACGTGCTAACGCTCCGGGACACTACTCAGGAGCATCCCACAGGCACACACCATCCACACCTTTCACCAACACACCATCATACTATACGTCTGTGTGTGTGTGTGTGTGTGTGTGTGTGTGTGTGTGTGTGTGTGTGTGTGTGTGTCTATGTGTGTGTTTGTCTGCACCTTCCACAAACACACCATCATACTATATGTGTGTGTGTGTGTGTGTGTGTGTGAAACACGTACATTTTTAATAAAAACAAATTTATATACAGTGATCCCGTGCTGTATCGAGGTTCTGCTACACTGTTTTTTTTTCATTAGCTCCGCCAAGGAGGTTATGTTTTCGACGGCGTTGGTTTGTCTGTTTGTTTGTCCGTTTGTCCGTTTGTTTGTGAACAAC
>CM059281.1:29221313-29233813 GCA_030347295.1 Setipinna tenuifilis | reverse complement strand
TAAATAATATAATTACAAATTATGAAAAGGACACACGTAAGTAATGTGAGGGAGTGAGAGGGACACATCTCTATAGGACATCTCTGTAAACATTTTTTAATTCTATTTCATTTCTAATGTTTACTGTCATACAGAGATGTGTCCCTCTCCCTCCTGCACATTTCTAATTCAATTTCATTTCTACTGTTCCAGTCTCTAATGCTCTAACAGTCATTTCTACTGTTCTAGTCTATAAGTGTAATTCTACTGTTCTAGTCTCTAACGCTCTAAGTGTAATTCTACTGTTCCAGTCTCTAATGTTCTAAGTGTCATTTCTACTGTTCTAGTCTCTAATGCTATAAGTGTCATTTCTACTGTTCCAGTCTCTAATGTTCTAAGTGTCATTTCTACTGTTCTAGTCTATAAGTCTAATTCTACTGTTCTAGTCTCTAACACCAGTGTGACTTTACAGCAGCAATAAGGAAGAGAAACACACCGATGATAGAGATAGAGAGAGACAGAGAGACAGAGAGAGAGAGAGACAGAGAGAGCAAGAGGAAGATAGAGAGACAGAGAGAGCAAGAGGGAGATAGAGAGACAGAGAGAGCAAGAGGGAGATAGAGAGCGAGAGAGACAGAGAGAGCAAGAGGGAGATAGAGAGACAGAGAGCAAGAGTGAAAGATAGTAAACAAGAGCGAGACAGAGTGCGAGAGAGAGAGAGAGAGAGAGAGGGAGATAGAGAGACAGAGAGAGAGACAGAGAGAGAGAGACAGAGAGAGCAAGAGGAAGATAGAGAGCGAGAGAGACAGCGAGAGCAAGAGGGAGATAGAGAGAGAGAGAGACAGAGAGAGCAAGAGGAAAAGAGAGCAAGAGAGACAGCGAGAGCAAGCGGAAGATAGAGACAGAGCGAGAGAGACAGCGAGAGCAAGAGGGAGATAGAGAGTGAGAGGGAGATAGATAGAGAGAGAGAGCAAGAGCGAAAGATAGTAAACAAGAGCGAGACAGAGTGCGAGAGAGAGAGAGAGCAAGAGGGAGATAGAGAGAGAGAGAGAGAAAGAGAGAGAGAGAGTAATGAGTTAACACTTGTGTGGGTTACTAGTGGTCATTTAGGCCGAAGTGGAGCTGGCACAGACCTGCAGAACGGCTGCATTGTATTAACAAGAAACAAAACATCTAGAAAAAACAGCACTCTGCCTGCTCTATTTAGCATGTGTGTGTCTGTGTGTCTGTATGTCTGCGTTTGGCCTCAGTATCTTTTTCAGAGCATACACCTAACTCACAGCAAACATCATCAGAACATACACCTAACTCAATGGGAAAAACTGGGGTGATGTGGCCTACTGGTTTGAAAGGACTGCCGGTTTGATCTCCGACCCGAAGTGGCATTGAGCAAGGCACCCCCCCCCACACACACACACACACACACACACACTCTGGGTTAGTGTGTGCTTCACGCCACTGTGTGTTCACTGTGTGCTGCGTGATTCACTAATGCATCTATGTGTGTGTGTGTGTGTGTCTGTGTCTGTGTGTGTGTTCACTGTGTAATTCACTGTGTGCTGCGTGATTCACTAATTCACAGACTGGGATAAATGCAGAGTCCAATTTCCCTCAAGGGATCGAAGACGTATATGAGTTATTAGTTTTTATTATTATTTATTAGTTATTTAGCAGAATGATCTATCGGACATGTTTGCAATAATTGAGTAACTAACATTATCGAATTGTATGTCGTTTTATTGACATTCTGAAGTCCACTTTTTTTTATATTAAATTATATTTTATTTGTAAACAAACTAGTTTAACGCCTCAGTTCTTCTGAATGGAAATCAAACTGCTTCTAGACTAATATCTCACTCTGAATACAGACAAATATCTATTTCTATAAATCTATTTCTAATCTATCTATTTCTAAGCGGCCAAGTATTTATAATATACCCACACATGTCATGGCACAGAGGTATGTAGGCTACTTCTGAGAGGGCAATGCACTGCTGAGTTAGCAGAAGAGGAGGGTTGAGTGTGTGATCTATCTAAGACCAAACTTGAGAGATCACATCAGAATTACACGGTAAATTTACTGAGTAAATTTCTTTAGTTGGGGAATTTTGCCCACACTGTTATAGTGTTCTTATATTCTTATCTTCTCCCCCCCCTCCCCTCTCTCTCTCCCACCCTCCCTCCCTCTTTCTCTCTCCCTCTCTCTCTCTCTTTAACAGACCTTAGTTCAACTGCGTTCTGTTGTTCTGCTGCGAATCTGCATGTGTATGTTCCGTCTCCTTTGTGTCCTCCTCTCTTGGGCGGTGTCCAAATTCACCCCCTTTTGTCTCCCACGCAGGGTCTGACATACAAGCATGTGTCCTCTTTAGGCGGCGTGCGTCCTATTTGGTCATGGGAACATGCACATTCTGTTTGGGCGAGGTTAAAATAACATGGCGGGGACCCCACCGACGTGCCTATACCATAAACAATGCCGCCTTACCACAATACAGCTCATCAGATGGGCTAACCACCAAATAAAACACAGAGCTAATAACATTAACCCAACGGGCTAAATAAGTAGCTCAGACACCAAACTACCATCGTTACCAAACTTTTAAAGGATTAAAGAGTTTAAGAAAGCTGTGTGCAGTCTTCAGTTGAGGAATAACCAGGGATAACATAAGGGAAAACACAGGGATGCCCGGCTAGGCTACACCTTAACTTTAACTTGAGGCACGTTTGCACGAAACAGCATCCACAGCATCCGTGGGAATCCATAAACAAGCAGAGAGGGGGGTTGCGCGCGGAGAGAGAGAGGAGAGAGAGAGAGGTGCGCGCCATGATCGACCCAGTGATCCACTTGATGGGCCGCGTGACCTTATCAAGTGTCGAGATGGATCAGATAACTAACGGCATTGTGGCGGAACCGGAGGGGGCACCGGCACTGAAAGGGGTCTGAACAGGGGGGAATTAATTAACAGAGTGGAGAGAGAGCGAATGAAAGAGATAAACAAGTCATATGAAAAAGGTGAGTGTGTAAGCATAGTTTCTCTCCCTCTCCCTCTCTGTCTCTCTCCCTCTCACTCTCTGTCATTCCTTCTTTTTGCCTATTTTATTGACCATGGAAAATAGGTAGATTAGGCTGCTTTAAAATGACTTCGGGGTTATTTTAGTGAACAATGAACTTGATGACAAATTCAGCGGCTGAAGTTATATTATAATTGTGAGGTATGAGCGAGACAGACTACACATATGTGTCACGTGATGAAGCAGCCTACACTCCGAACTCTAACTTCAAGCCACGGGCTCACGGAGCTCCCGTTAGCGGCTCGGAGGCTCCCCACGGCGGTTAGAGAAGCTGACTGAGCACGGTAACTGCTCCCGTCCCGCGAGAGGGAACAGAGCCGGCCTACTGAAGCCCTGCTCGTCTTTTCCAAAAATCCCGCTTGCCAACACAGAGTGCAATCTATAAACAGCTGAAGTTTGATAAATTATTGAATCTAAAAATGTTGGCACATGCAAAGCAATTAGCCCTGTCAGGGTTTTCATGTCGACATTTGGGCCATACAACCTAACGCATCAGTCCAGTATTCAGTATTCCCAAATTCACTACCGAGAAAGGCTACCTATTTAAAACACTCAATTTCCCCCAAACATGGTAATTGAGGAAATAATAGCCTTCATAATTTATCAATCCAAAAAGCATTATGTAGTCAGACAGTAAACGGATTGTTTCAAACCACACATGACTACCTAAATCCTTTTTATGTTACAGTTTTTCCGCCCCATGTCAAACCATTAAAACTTCATGTAAATGAGCAGGCTGACGAGGAGAGTGACGAAAGCCCGCGGCGAATGAAAGCATAAATAAATAAGTAAATAATCTAAATCAGAAGGCGCTGTCTCCGCGGCAGCTTGGCAAATTTGGCGAGCCTTTCTTCCGTTCCATTATCCACCCACACCGACTCCACGCGCGCCACCTGTTCTTTCCAGAAAAGCTTTTATACCCGTTAATAATACATAATTCACAAGCGTGCCTGCATTGCCGGTGTATGCCCACGCAGATTTTTTTTGTTGTTTTGTGTTCAATATTTCACGAAAATTAAATGAGCTAGATCATACAGACGGAGATATCTTCGCGAGACAATGGGAGGGATTCCACAGCGTAAATTGCTTGCGCTGCGTCGAGATCCAACGGGTGTACCATGCACCCTGTGCACACACACACACACACACAGACACGCTCTCTCTCTACCTCTCCTTTTACACACACACACACACACACACACACACACACACCGCGAGTCAGTCTGCAGTTGGACACACACACATTCACACACACACACACACACACACACACACACAAAGAGAGCATTCATTTTCACGTCCCCTCATTAGCTTGCGGCCGGTTCTGTGCGCATCTTCGCATTCTCGCGCACCTAAAACCCAAAAACAGCTCCTCTTGTAAACGCCACGCGGCCACGCCAGGCTTCTTGTAAAACCTGCTGCACTTCAGACTTGTTTAACGTGCGGTGAGCTCGAGCTCCGAGCGCGGGGAGGCTCCGAGGGCAATGTATTTTAATGAATGTGGGGGGAAAACCGCAGAAAACCAGATGCACACGCTCGCTCGCTCGTTCGCTGTGCTCGCTGTGCATTTTTTGGCAAGAAAAGTATATTTTTATTGATTCCAGAAAAGCTCCCGTTTAGCGGCCAGCCCCAACAGAAATCCACAGAAAGAAAGAAGGAAAGATGTGCGCAGCAGCGGCGGCGGGGCAGGCCGGCAGCTCTGAAGGCAGAAAGCCTCGCAAATGTGCTAGTTTGGCCTACACCTAATAGCCAAACACACTCCTAACGGATTCAAGGTTCACTCTAAATACCTCATATGCTGGGCAGTGTGTCCTGCCAGAAGGCCTGCATAATATGTATATTCACTTCACCCCAACGCTGAGGTATTCAAACCGAATTAAAAAGGGGGGTGGGTGGGGGCACTTCTAAACCACAGCTAATTACTGCAGGTTTTTAAAGTGCATGTGCGTTTGGAGGAGAAAACGGGGTTGTAACGTACCCCATTTTGGGGTGTTTGGAATTGGAAAAGAGTTGTAGAGAGCGACGCATGTACCAGGCTCCACAATCAGTGGAAATAAAAAAGAAAGAAAGAATGAAAAGAAGGAAAAAAGAAAGAAATTAAGAAAGAAAGACAGACAGACAGAAAGAAAGAAAAAGTAAAAACCATTATCCGAAATGTTTATTTTTCTCTATAGTTCCACAGACAGTGGATGTGGGCATGTCATACTCATGTCTTATATATTGTAAAAATTATTATTATTATTTTAATAAACTACAGATTAATTTATGAATGTAATAATGAACAAAATAAAGACTTTATTCTTTTGCCAGGTGCGGGCGAGGAGGCTGGGCGCGAGAGGCTGCTGGCAGGGCTCGTGCAGGCAGCTCAGCGGCTGCAGTAAGAGCAGGGAAAGCGCGTGGTAAGACCACAAACTAGTAATGTGCTCCATAAATAAAATTAACCAATATTTTGTGCATTATATATTCGCCATATATGTGTGAGTGTTGTTTTAATTGTTCTGCATTGGACAAATCTGCCGGGCCCGTAGGCCAAGAGCGCATTCTTGTAGCCTACCAAGTCCACCTCACGCAAAGAATAAACTATCGCTATTGTACCTTGTACTGGTAAATTTAAGACGATATTGTATCCTGTCCTAAAATCGACGGATGCAATTTAGAACTGTTTTTTTTTTCTCAGACAGGTGCAGCCTATCATGAGAGTGTAGGCCTTTGGGCCAAAACTTAGACACTGGGTTATTTAGAAAACTGATCTCCCTTTTTTAATAGGAGAGGGGCACGCAAAACATTGCAACCGATTTTCAGAACAAATAAACAGATTTAGCTGTTAGCCTGTTGTTAAGAAAAGGCCGATTACTGTAAGTTCAGGCTTTGTGTTTATGCCATGTTTGGGCCCGTATGCTCCCAGCGAAGCCGTCGGCGGCGTTCTCTCTCTCTCTCCTTGTGTGCGCAAGAATGGAAAGCTCGCACTCTGAAAAAGAAAAAAAAACATTCTCGCACAGCCAATATCAGCTTTTCAGATTGGCGACTTGTCGAAGAGAGAGAGAGAAAGAGAGAGAGAGAGAGGGAGAGAGAGAGAGAGAGAGATGGAGAGAGAGTCGGAGAGAGGGGGGGGGAGAGGGAGAGAGACAGAGAGAGAGACAGAGAGAGACAGAGAGGCAGAGAGAGAGGGAGAGAGAGAGGGGAAAATAAAACAGCTAGACAAGCCTTAAGACCTCACCTGACCCCGCCCTTTCTGGAAACCTTTGCCAAAAGGCGGGTCAGGAAAAATGGACGCATAAATCACACAAAGAAGGCAACAGATATGGTCCAGTTGTGTTTTATATAAACAATGTATCCAAATGTGAATAAATATAACGGCTGAACTATTAGGTTTTCTGTCCTGCTATGACCTACACGCCGTAGGCCGTGGAAACCGCGAGAGCCGTTTCCCGAAAGTATAGCCTACAAAACCTAAACAGAAAAGAAACTGATCCCGAGAAGGTCGGAGCCAAGCAGTCGTAAACACACACATACAGAGAAAGTGTGTGTGTGTGTGTGTGTGTGTGTGAGAGAGAGAGAGAGTGTGTGTTTGTGTGTGTGTGAGAGAGAGAGAGAGAGAGGAAAAGAAAAGGGAAAAATCCAACTTTAATTCTGCTTGGCTGGGCTTTCTTTATTTTACATGCCGACCGTTAGGCTCAGCCGGCCCGCGCGCCAACCTGCTTGGGGAAATAAACATCTTACACAGATAGCGTTTGAAACCCCCCGCTCTGAGCCACTCTAACTCACAACATATTTTATATTACAGTATTCAAGAATTCAACACAAAGAGAAATAAAACGGATGAACTCTGTTAAATAGCTTTGTATGTCGCTATACTCATCGGACTCAAACGGGATAACAATCTTTCCATGGTTTTGTTTTTGCTCAGTGATGCTCCGACATGGCCAAAGTTGTACTGAACCATACGGTGTGAAGATTAGGCGAGAGAGGAGAGCACCCAGGCCGCGTGGAGGGCATAAATGGCTCGTGTGTGGTATGCTATTCGCAGGTTAACGGGGTTGACGTTATTTCATCTGTGCACGAGCTGACGGTGGTGTTGCTCGTGGATTGCCCAGGCAAACCACGAACAGCCTGCAACCTTGGGGGCCGCACCACGCCCCTCGAATACACCCCCCCCCCCCCCCCCCAAACACACACACACACAAACACACACACACACACTACTGTAAACTTAAGGCTACAAACACAGACAAGGTGTACCCTATAGACGATCATTTACAAGCGACATTTAATGAAAATGTCAACACGCCTGTCTGTATTCCTCCGGACTAAACTGAGTTGTGCAGGAGGGAAAGCACTGGCGACATCGGCACGCCTCCTTTACTTTTTTATATCAAACTGATATGAAGCAGCAGCGCCATTTTCTCCCAAAAGCATATGCCGCGCGCCGCAGAAGGAGAAAATGCCTCCTGGACAAGTGCCACAACGGACGAAAAAGCGAGGGAAAGGAGAGGGGGAGAAAGAACAGAGGAAAAGAAAGATTAAAAAGCAACGGACCGGGCAGATATAAGAGCAGCACGCCAAAGGGCAGGAGGCATAACAATAACACACACAAGTTCACGCGCCGCCCGGAAGCACTCTCGCAGCATTTTTTTGTTTCTTTAAAGTACAACAACGATAAATAAAAAACATAGCAAAGCAAGTGTCAAAATGGCGAGGTCTGCTTTCTTTTTTACCTGCGTCAGGCAGTATGGAGAGTACATGGCTCCGCACGCGAGGGGTTGTTACCGGGAGAGCGTGGCTGACAAGTTGGGTGGAAGTTCGCTCTGCCGCTGCATGGCACTCTGCTCCGTGCGTTGCGTCTGCGTGCGTCCGTTCAACCCCAAAAACCCGCGAGCTCACTCACACACACATACACACACACTGCACGCAGAGCACCAAGACCCCGCCTCGAAAGCCAGAAAGTGAAAGCTTATACAAACTTTGGTGAAGGAATAATCTCTCTCTCCCTCTCTCTCTCTCTCTCTTTCTTTCTCTCTCTCTCTCTCTCACACACACACACACACTGACTTCTGCCCTAGCTCCTAATTGTTATTCCAGGCATTGTTGTCACTCCCTCTCCTTATTGTAAAGGCTCAGTAGTGTTTTAAGTTGGCCTGCACCACACACTAGCACAAGAACAGCACCCAGGCTCAGATGGTTAGAAATCACAATTACCTTCCAAATTAAATCAGATTAGAAATGTTTACTGTCATAAAGACATGTCCCTGTCCCTGTCCCTTGCTCCACAGAGGGTGTGTAGGTTCTGTGTGACTATGCTCAGTGCTACAACATAAACATACAAACATAAACAAATAAACGTAAATAAATAAACATACAAACAATAAGCCCTGCTGCAGAGGGCAAGGAGGACGTGTAGGTCATGCTATGCTACGTGCTGTTATGCGCTACAAGCGGAGCTGTGTGTTGTGCATCAGTATTGTGTATTTAGAGGGTCTCACATGACCAGTCAAAGGCCAACGCTCAACCACTGAATCTGGGCAGAGAAAACCCATATGGGTTTTCACACTGACCACACACACACACACACACACACACACACTGACCACACACACTTCCTCAAACAGCCTGCAGGTGAGTCATATGCTCAGGTATTTCCCTATTGCTCAGGAAGAGAGAAAGAGTGTGTGTGTGTGTGTGTATTTATGTGTATTTATGTGTGTGTGTGCATGTGTGCACGTGCATATATGCGTGCATATATGTGTGTCTGTGTGAGTGTGTCTAGGTGCACGTGTGTGTGTGTGTGTGTGTGTGTGTGTGTGTGTGTGTGTGTGTGTGTGTGTGTGTGTGTGTGTGTGTGCGATGATCAAAGCTATATGTATGGAGGTGTGAGGTGGGTGGTATGGCATACTGCACAGAGGTGAGAGACAGAGAGATGAGCCAGAACCACATCTGAGTAGACACACACACACACACACACACACATACACACACACACACACACACACACAGTACAATACAGACAGAGAGATAGGTAGAGAGAGGGAGAGAAAGTAGGAGAAAGACAGAAAAAGCGAGAAAGAGAAACAGTGAAAGAGGGAGAGACAGAGAAAGAGATAGAGGAGAGACAGAGAAAGAGAGCGAGAGAGAGAGATGAAGAAAGAGAGAGAGGAGAGACAGAGAAAGAGAGAGAGAGAGAGAGGGAGCTGAAGAAGAATAAGAATCCCAGTAGTCCTGAGGAGGTGTTTGGTCTCTAACTCGTCTTTTATCCAGACACTATAAAAACACTCAAGCAGCCCAAGTGTCCACATCCTTTTGTTTGACTGTGTGTGTGTGTGTGCCTGTATGTGTGTGTGTGTGTGTGTGTATTATACTGTGTTTGTGGTGCATGTGCACAGGTCAGTGTGTGCCTGTAAGAGAGAGAGAGAGAGAGAGAGAGAGAGAGTGTGTGTCTATGACAGAGAGAAAACAAGTGAGAGATAAAGTGTGTGTGTGTGCTCGTGCATGTGTGTGTGTGTGTGTGTGTGTGTGTGTGTGTGTGTGTGTGTGTGTGCTGGTACCCTGTAGGAGTCGGACACGAGGAACCCCTCTGACAGGTGAGGCTGTGTGTGTGTGTGTGTGTGTGTGTGTGTGTGTGTGTGCTGGTACCCTGTAGGAGTCGGACACGAGGAACCCCTCTGACAGGTGAGGCTGTGTGTGTGTGTGTGTGTGTGTGTGTGTGTGTGTGTGTGTGTGTGTGTGTGCTGGTACCCTGTAGGAGTCGGACACGAGGAACCCCTCTGACAGGTGAGGTCGTGAAGCCTGTTGGTGCAGCAGGTAGGCTTCAGAGGCCTGAAACAAACAAACAAACAAACAAATAAACAAACAAACAACAGTATGTAAACAAATAAACAAACATCTGCTTGCCACAGCACATCAGAGAATATCAACAACTCAACACCACTGGCACAGAGAGAAACAACCAACAACAGTATACAGAGTTGGGATATTGTAATACAAAATAATGTAAAACATTAATTACATTTAACTAATGACATTTAGTCAATGGTCTTATTCAGAGTGACTTACAATAAAGGGACGATGGATTAGATGCCAACGAATGAGGATGGAGGAGAACACTGCTTATTCACTAATGAGAACGCACTGCTTTCAGCCAGCCAGTCATTTCAAACAAGCCCGCTACTAGCATGACTACCCCATGTAACACAAACTCTCTCTTGCCCAACCACCATGTTTCATGTGGTACACTAGCGTTAAACACCCTGATACATGTGGCAGCTAGCACAACCACCGTACCTAGCATATCTAGCATTACCATGGTCATGGTGATCTGTAACATCAAACTCTTAGAGATGACCTGCTCCAGGTGAGGCTCGAACTCACAACCTCGGCATTGCTCAGCCTGTACTGCCTTATAAGTACCGCGCGCTAACCGATTGCGCCACTGGAGCCTGCTTCTGCTGTGTGACCTCCAACTAGGCAGGGGCAAGGGGTCTTGAAGGGTCTGTTGATGGCCAAGTGAAATAACATAGGTGCATATTTAAAAGTAATTATTTAAAATAATAATAATAAGACGAATACTAAACTTCATTTATATAGTACTTGTCATACATACTGCAGCTGAAAGTGCTGTGCACTTCTGATTAGATGCTAAATTGTATTTCAGTTGTATATGAGTAACAAAATTTAAATGTAATGTAAACAAATCTAGTGGTTAGATGCCTTGCCCAACCAATGAGGACAGAGGAGAGCACTAATGAGAATATACTGCTCTCAGCCAGCTAGTCAAACAAGCCCACTACTTCCACACCATGTACTAACTACATCATGTAACACTATGTAACACAAACTATTGCCCAACCACCATGCTTCAATGCCTTCATGTGGTAGCTAGCACAACAACCACCATTGTTGTGGCATTACCATGGTCAACATCATGATCTTAAAGGTGACCTGCTATAGGTGAGGCTCGAACTCACAACCTCGGCATTGCTCAGCCTGTACTGCCTTATAAGTACCGCGCGCTAACCGATTGCGCCACTGGAGCCTACTTCTGCCGTCTGACCTCCAACTAGGCAGGGGCAAGGGGTCTTGAAGGGTCTGTTGATGGCCAAGTGAAATAACATAGGTGCATATTTAAAAGTAATTATTTAAATGTATTATAATAATAATAAGAAGAAGAAGAAGAAGAAACTTTATTTATGTAGCACTTCATACAGACTGCAGCTGAAAGTGCTGTGCACTTCTGATTAGGTGCTAAACCACATTTCATTACCTTGTATTTATACATGAGTAATAACAATAAAGTTAAATGTAATGTTATGTAATGTAATCAAATTTATGTAGATTTGCCATTACAGTAACAGGATTGCATTTCGTTAGCACGGTCAACATCATTTATACATTAGTAATAACAATAAAGTTAAATGTAATGTTATGTAATCTAATCTAATTTATGTAGCTTAATTTATGTATGCTGTAGTTACAGGATCGCATGGAGTCTTTTTGTCATCATGATGATGATGTTTACAGTGATGACAAGAACAACAGCAGCAAACACAACAATTGCTATTAATTGCTATCATTCCTCTATCTAGTGTTGTGTTTACAAAACTGTAGAAGCTATGCAAGAACGACTGGGAAATTAGAGTAATTATGTATAAATTTACGTAATCATTTATTTTCATATTTACTTGTTTGTGTGTTTATTTGGGAGGGGCGGCTGTGAGTACCAGAGCAAGGTGGAACGGGCCTGAGTGTGTGTGGAGGTGGGATTGGGGGAGTACTATACACACTTCACTCAGAGGGGGACTGAGTGTATGTGTGTGTGTGTGTGTGTGTGTGTGTGTGTGTGTGTGTGTGTGTGTGTGTGTCTGTGTGTTTGTGTGTGTGTCTGTATGTGCATGTGTGTCTGTATGTGTATGTGTGCGTGTGTGTGTGTGTGTGTGGAGGTGGGACTGGGGGAGTACTATACACACTTCACTCAGAGGGAGACTGAGCATCGGTACATCCGTGTTTAAGCGCAAGTAAGATCCTATGTGTGTTTGTGAGTGTGTGGTTGTGTGTGTGTGTGTGTGTCTGTATGTGCATGTGTGTCTGTATGTGCATGTGTGTATGTGTGTGGGTGTGTGTGTCTGTCTGTGTGTGTGTGTGTGTCTGTGTGTGTGTGTGTGTGTGAGAACATGTCTTTTATCCAGGCTCATTGGTATGCCACAAGAGGAACTAGCACTACCAGAGCCCTCAAGCTTCAGTTTATGTGTGTGTGTGTGTGTGTGTTACTCAGTTGTCGTGTGAGTTATTATAATTTTATTATATAATATAACCTAACATTTCTGCTATTATACTGTTATCATTATATTGTATCACCTAACATGTATGTTGTTGTAATGTTATAATTATATAAAATCATAATATCTAATATTTGACTATTTCTGTCCCATCGGACACACACAAACCACACACACACAAACACA
>CM059281.1:29206313-29213813 GCA_030347295.1 Setipinna tenuifilis | reverse complement strand
ATGTACATCCATTGCTCAAAACGTTGTAGATAGAGCTCCTGGTTCTCCATCATCAGGTCAGAACTGCAGAAACCTTTTCCGAAATATACATCCATTGCTCAGAAAGCACTAGGGTTCTGCCATAGAGCTCAATGTTACAGAGCATTCCTCTGCACTGCATGAAGGACAAGACAATTAGTGGACTCCCTCAGGCAACCGTGGTTCATCATGAAGGGTCTAGCTACCATCTGAGACAGTTACATTCATCAAACCTGTACTACCATTCAGATTCATTTCTTCGGGTAGGACGCCCTTAGTCCCACATTCATGGTGCTGTTTAACATCATCTTCTGATGTAACATCAAACTCTTAAAGGTGACCTGCTCCAGGTGAGGCTCGAACTCACAACCTCGGCATTGCTCAGCCTGTACTGCCTTATAAGTACCGCGCGCTAACCGATTGCGCCACTGGAGCTCCTGGACAGGGGCACCTCAGTCATGGATGACAGTACAGCAGAGAACTGGTCATTCACTACATTTTTTTTGTGCAGGAATCAAACCTGCAGCTACCAACAAATCTGTACCATGTCCATTACTTCACAATTTGACTTTCCAGCAAGTATCACTATTTCTTCACCATGTTCAACTTCACTTCCCTGTTTGATACAAACTCTTAAAGATGACTCCTGCTCCAGGTGAGGCTCGAACTCACAACCTCGGCATTGCTCAGCCTGTACTGCCTTATAAGTACCGCGCGCTAACCGATTGCGCCACTGGAGCCTGATTGCTCTAGAAATGATAGGAACAAACAGGGATGATCAAACCTGGACAGGTGTGCCTGTCGCACAGGTACAACATAGCACAGGTGGCACTAATGTTGACCTACAAAGGCAAAGTACAGTAACTATGTATACATGTCTGCACTCACTGGAGAACGAGTTGCTCTCAATGTCACTGTACGTGCTTTCAGTGTACATTGTACATGTGTGTAGTGTACATTGTACGTGTGTATAGTGTACATTGTACATACGTATAGTGAACATTGTACATGTGTGTAGTGACCATAAAATGCCTCCTAGTCCCTGTTAAAGGCTTAGCTGTGCGTAGGCCATAGCAGAACCCTTCTACACATGGCACTATATAAGGGAGACGCACAACACACACAAGTTTATATCCTTTCATTCCGTCTGTCTGCCTGTCTGTCTGTCTGTCTGTCTGTCTGTCTGTCTGTCTGACTGTCTGTCTGTCTGTCTGTCTGTCTGTCTGTCTGTCTGCCTGTCTGTCTGCCTGCCTGTCTGTCTGTCACTCTGTCTGTCTGCCTGTCTAGGCTTTCTGCCTGCCTGTCTGTCTGTTCGTCTGATGAGATCTTGTCTGTGAACACAAATACATTTAAGGAACACACCCACACATACGCACGCACATAGTCACACACACACGCAAGCACGTGTACACCTAACAGGCTATAAAAATACTGTCTTAGTTTAAAATAATATTTCTTTGCTTCCATTCAAACTGTATGTGTATTTACACATTCCGCTTAAAAGATATTTTGCCAACATGATTTAGTTTTCTGATGTACGGATCATTATTGAGTGCCACTTGAATACAGGTGATTTAGGCTGCATTGCCATATTTGGGCATGCCAGGAAGGAGAAGGGACACCTTTTGTGACACCAACCTACTGTAGTCACAACAACAACAAGCCCTACAAGAGGGAGGCATTAACCCCAACCAGCCCTGCAGCACTCAGTGCACCAGAGAAGTGCATTCAGAACACATAGTAGTAGTAGTAGTATCAGTAGTAGTAGTAGTAGTAATATCAGGAGTAGTAGTAGTAGTATCAGGAGTAGTAGTAGTAGTAGTGGTAGTAGTAGTAGTAATATCAGGAGTAGTAGTAGTAGTATCAGGAGTAGTAGTAGTAGTAGTGGTAGTAGTAGTAGTAGTATCAGTAGTAGTAGTAGTAGTAATATCAGGAGTAGTAGTAGTGGTAGTATCAGTAGTAGTAGTAGTAGTATCAGGAGTAGTAGTAGTACTATCAGTAGTAGTAGTGGTAGTATCAGTAGTAGTAGTAGTAGTATCAGTAGTAGTAGTAGTAGTAGTAGTAATATCAGGAGTAGTAGTAGTAGTAGTCTTTCTTGTCACTACACAAGTACATAGCAATGTCCTCTGAAGCAATCGAACAGAAGCTCAGAGTTTTTATTTTTATGCTCAGAGAAGGAAACACTAGATAAAGGCAGGTGTTTCATAGAATAAAGATCACAGGTTATGTTTTTATTTTTTTTTAATTAAGATTTATTTTCTACCCTCACAGACCTGCTAGTGGCATTACATCTCTGGCCTTCTAGCAGAGGAAGGCAAACTACGAGCTCTCCTCTCTATGCATGCAGTGTGCACACTAATACTTCAGGATTTTAGACAATTAACTTTATTTTCTGAAAAACATTTAAGTAAAACAAGTGCGTCATTGCTGTTATTTTTTTCTAATTCAGAAGATCTTGGCACCATCGTAGGAGGAGGTGGCTGCAATAATCCCATATCCCAACCAGGGCTTGTCTGATAGTCCAATGAAGTCATCAACATAGAACGAATGGCAGCACAACAGATCTCCATAATATTATTTTAGTACATTACATACAAATAAAAAAAACAATTAGTTTAACTGCTATCACCATAAAGAGATGCTTGTCATCTATTTGGTTTTACGAGTTTGGGCATTTGCACCCCTACCCACCCACCCCTCACGCATAGGGCGTGAGTGACCCGCGTGGTGCTGGTGGAGCCCCTCGGTTCCGCCTATCCCTCGAGAGCTGGGTACCGGTCAGTTTACCCGCTTCACTCCGAGGTGTACCGGAGCTTGTCTCATCTGTCAGCTGTACAGTGCCATCAGACCGGCCTAATCCCGCATGGCAATCAATCAGCAGAAATTAGGCAATTAACAAATTAGAATTATCCCAGGGACTGACGCACACGGCAACATAACATGGTTTTAAGTGCACATTTTTTTTTCATCTGCCTGACCCCGAGCAATGCAATACAGTAAGGCAGCATCTATAAACTGATCTCGTGGCAGCAAGCCCATGGTCTGTCACTAACGGCTATGCCGACCCAATATAGAACGCACGCGGACACTGGGCATCCTGACCCCCGATTCGGATGTGTGTGTGTGTGTGTGTAAGGCGCAGTTATTGAGTTGCACAGCACGTACCATCATGGAGCATGGAGATTTGCCAACACTTTCTGTGTCTCAAAGGCCCATTTTTCCCTCGGAGAAAAAAAAAGTTCCGGTTCCTTTCAAAGAAGAGAGAATGTGGGGAAATACACCGCGAGAGCAAGAGGGGCGAATCCGTTTCTGCGGTGATACCGGAAGGGGAAAAGGACCTCTTTCAACAAGTCCCCTGCAAGCGCAGTCTCGTCGCCTCTCTTCTGTTCGCCGGTTGCGTCGGTGAAGGGGGACCAGTCAACCCTGCGTCTACGTTCACTTCACTTCTCAACCGTGTGCGTCGGTAGGCTACGTTCCCACCAGCTTCTCACTGCTTCTCTCTGGCAGCTCTCTCTCTCTCTCTCACTCTCTCTCTCTCTCTCTCTCTCTCTCTCTCTCTCTCTGTCGCTCGTGCTCTCACGGGGTGCTGCTGCAGCAGTCTGTTCTCATGGAAGCCCCTCGAGAGGTGTCGCGAGCCCTCCTGTCATTCCTCTCTCCTGTTGTCCGTCAGCTCGAGCAGAACAAAAGTGGCGGAAAGCAAAAGTACAGCGCGTGGCGCAGTAAGTGTTCCTGATTGTACTGATTGTCTTAGAGACTTTAAAATCTGTTCCGGCGTTATTTTTAGCAAGAGCCCTGGCACCTCTCTCTCTCCCTCTCTCTCTCTCAATCTGTCTCTTCTCCTTCTCCTGCTCTCTCGCTCTCTTTCTCGCCGCACTCCAGACGCTGTTGCTTACGCCACGCTCCCAACTTCACGTCTTGTAGGCTAATTAGAAGCGAAACAGCCGAAACAGAACTCGTCGTCTCTCCTGGCACGTGAAACCTAGCTGTCAGCAGCACTCGCGCGGCTGTTCCTTGCACCAAAGCAAATCCCTAGTCGGTTTACTACACAGTATAGGCTACCGGCCAATGTAGGCTTTCTTCACAACTTTTTTTTCTGCGCTTGAGAAATAGTTGTCATGACGATTTCAGCCCGAAGTAAGATGAAAAGGGCGGGAGTAAATAAGCTGTGGTTTAGACCATCTGAGAGTGGAGGTGCCGATAGGGCCCCGCGGAGGCGCGCGCCTGTGAGAGGCCGGGGGCAGCGCTCGGGCCCACGGGCTGAATTATTGATGATTCGCCCGGCTCACAGTCTGTTGTCTCCGCGCGAGCAGCAAGGGGCAGCTGGAGTTACCGAGCATTAGTTGAACTGCACGGGGGACCGGGGATTACCGGTGCTTAGAATATATGTGTGTAGCCTGTGTGTGTGTGTGTGTGTGTGTGTGTGTGTGTGTGTGTGTGTGTGTGTGTGTGTGTGTGTTGCTGCGGCGACAAAACAAACCAACAAAAATAGACTATATTCCAAATTAGCTCACTGTAAGAAGTGCACCCAACACTTTACCACGTAGACATTATTTGCATAGTTAAATTATTACTAAAATTTCATTTCCACACAAACACACACATGGCCGGCGCCCCCCCAACACTACACACACAGGCAGACACACATTACTCATTAGGTTAAGTAAGGCCCGTCTAGGCCTATGTGTAAAGCCTGAGGCAGTATAGATCCGTATGTCCCGCAGGTGTAAGGTGCATGTTCAGAGAACTCTCCGTCGGCCACCATGACGGTGAGATCCCCATCCCTCAGTGCATACAGCCCTTCCTCTGCTGCTGAGACTCGTTCGGCTCCCCCTGACACACATTGCAGGCTATAACCGTTGATGCATGGCGAACTTTCAAAAAAGAGAAATAAACCTTATTGGTAATTCCTAGACCTGATGAACAAACGTTGTTTTGAGAGAGTGAGTGACCCTAAACAGTCTGCTGCTAACGCAAAAGTCTGGCTTCCTGCAGCTAAAACAGGGCAAGAGATAGTACGAGGCCTTTCGGGAGTATTCATATTCGATACTGAACTCTATTAATTTATCCCAAACTGTCAAGTTTGAAATTAAACGTATCATTAGGCTACTGCCTACTGCCTACAATAACAATTCATGAAAATTATTTTACTGTATTTAAACCAAACATTTGTGTTAGAGTTGCGATAAAGCAACTACCAAATCATTTATAAATGCATTAGCCTACATGTCCGTGCAGTGTGCAGACCTTACAAATCCTTTGGGTTAATACTTTAGGCTATAGTAAATGTTTTATCAAACTACATGTTATTATTATTATTATTATTGTTATTGTTATTATTGTTATTATTATTATTATTATTATTATTATTATTATTATTATTATTATTATTATGCTATGCCCCCTGCTTGCTTACTTGTATAATTTAAACACAATCAAATGTAATGACTCAAAAATGAGTATATAACATGATTATTATTACATTGTTATTATTGTATTTAATTACAGGGGACCCAAAACAGGGTGATGATCATGGTGATAATTAATTCTTTACTATGCTGTATTTTAACAATAGATAAATTGAGTCAGTTGCATTTTCTGTGACGAAGACTTGAAAGTTAACCATAAACGAATTTAAAGGATCTATCTATCTATCTATCTATCTATCTATCTATCTATCTATCTATCTATCTATCTATCTATCTATCTATCTATCTATCTCAAAAAACGGCTTGAGTCAACCTGCCATCCTTATTATCCACATATAATACATTTTATTGAATACTACAGGATATAAAACAAAATTAAACGATATAATAACGAATGAATGTAGGGCAAAATGTTTTAAATGTTGTTGGTTAATTTAATATTCTCTGAAGGGATTTGATTGTCTTGTCGCATAACACATATATAGCCTAAGCATAAATAAGTATATTAAAATGGAATAAATAGGCTATGTAAATAAATTGCGTTGAATTTGGAGACATATAAATTCTACAGACAGGAGAGTTTATGAATATAATTTAACCAAAAGTAAAAAAATAATAATAAACAAACAGTATGAATGAAATTATGTGTTCCCAACATCTTGTGAATGACATTTCGAATTTATTAATGTATAAAATAAGAATTATTTTATAACAATTAATGACAATTTCCTTTTTTATTTAATGTAATATGCCTTTCGTTTTGGTTGTGTGATACCCTCTGAAGTGGTAGCCTAGACTTCACTGTGAGCTTCACTGAAGCTTTATATTTGTCTATTTTTAAAAGGTTGAAAAGACAATTTCCCTGACGTGGTCTAAATACAAAAAATGGCATTAAAATGAATATATTTTTTGTTCGTTTATAACGCTTAAATACAGGCCATATAGTCTGTGCCTACAGAAAGAAAGCCATTGTTCTCTTCGGACCGAGTTTTGAGAGTTGAGGCTTCTGTGAAGTTTTCTTTAACGACCATGAAGTGCTGCCAGTTCACGCGGCCGCAGCCTGCCATAACGGCTACTTTTCCCGGGGACGGCGGGAAAGAGAGCGAGCCGACGGCTTGGGCCTGTAGTCCTCATGCATGCACGAGGCTGCCAGGGTGGCGGGCTGCTAATGATGGGCCCGCACGCACCGGGAAGGACGCACGCTGCCCGGTAAACACGGCTGAGTTCTCACCATTAGAGTTGTTTTGCGAACAAGCTGTTTTCCCCCCATCCAATTACCATCATCACAATTACCACTTCCGTCAGTGAAACTCTCGTCAACATCGGCATATCCCAGTGTCTGTCGATATTCGTCTCGTCATATTGTGCAGAATGTAACCTAATAAAGGCTACATGCTGTGACAGAATTTGATATTTTTTTTCCAATCACATACAAATCTTCAGGCTAATTTCTAACACAACTACCAATAGGTTAATAGGATTTTTGTGGAAAAAGATTTGGGTCAAATAATTTAACAGCGATTGGTCTGTCGCCCGCATGAGAAGGCCAAGGCTTGAGAATCGCCTTTGGCTGCAAGCAAAGCAAAGCAGAGCAAAGGTACATTCTGTCCCGCCGAGCTGCCGTTACAGCCGCAGCATTGTGACCAGGGTTTTACTCGACAGCGGCTGCTAATGTTCCCTGGCTGGGTCCTTAACGAGGCCGGGCGGGAAAGCGGCATCAAAGGCGGATGAAATCATCCGAAAGGTGGTCTAATAAAGCCAGTTCGTGTCATTAAAAATGGTCAGGCTTACAGGGGGAAATATATCGGGCCCAAGTCACTGCCTATTTCATCAGAAAGTTCATCATTTAGCGGTAGGGAGCTCTGCTGTGTAAATCACAGGGTGTCGGCTATTCATTCCAAACAGATTTTTCTGCTTCCATTTTTCACCTCTATAGATGTCCGCTTTGATATGATATAGGCTATGCCTGCGTTTATCAGTCAGCCTATTTATTTCTTACCCAAGTGATTGGACAGTAGCAAAATATTTAATTGTTATATATTAAAACCTGCAAACA
>CM059281.1:29196313-29198813 GCA_030347295.1 Setipinna tenuifilis | reverse complement strand
GTACAGTGAGATATCATTTGGAGCACACCAACAGACACACAGGGTAGAAAGCATAGATAAGAGCAGTTAAATGGAATATAGGTTCTAAAATGGACAATATATACAGCTAAAAATATCAGTGCAATCTAAATACACACCTGAGTGGTGTAGTCAGAAGGTAAAAAATAAACACGATGCTACAGTGAAGTATACACCAGTGTAGTATTTCAAACAGAGTATTGAACAGCACAGTAGTATTTCACGACACAGTATTACGTGTTGCACAAAGTCCATGAGTATTGCACAGCAGAAGAGTAGTGTGTGTGTGAGTATGGGTGTGTGTGTACGTGTGTGTGTTGTTGGCGTGTGTGTGTGTGTGTGTGTGTGTGTGTGTGTGTGTACCCTGGCTCAAACATTATGACACACAAAATAACTCATCTCCATTGTGTAGATGTGAGTATGCAAACACACACATCTGCTTTTGCTACTCTGTGTGTGTGTGTGTGTGTGTGTGTGTGTGTGTGCATGTGACCGTGGCTTTGTGAGCCATTTTGTGTAGGGTGATATTATATTCCTACCATAGACAGATGTCTGCTCATTGCGCTCAATGGGAGCATGTTTAATGTCAGAGCGCCCTCCGGTGGTAGTAGGAGAGAATGGTAGCAGCTCATTGCCGCACCTACAGTATAGTACATCTGCCAGCGAACAGGAAGAACCGGAGGAGTCACGGGAGGACCGGAGGAATGTGCCGCCTACACACACTGGGCCGCTTCTGGCCAGGAATGCTTTTGTTCTCGCTTTGCCAGCTGTTTTTGTGTTCAGATGAATGTAATATTTTACAATATTAATGTAATACTTTAGTCATGCCGTTAGTCATGCTGTTTGCAATTTCAAAGGAATTTTAAATTCTGTGTGTACAACCTGTACATATGGTTTTTGACAATAAAACTGACTTTGACTTTGACTTTATGCCTGATATGAATGAAGTAACGTGTGACAGTGCTTTAAATGGTGTACCATTAGTACAAGTAAAGCTATTTATTGTCAACTTGCTACATTGTTACCTCCACTGTGGATATAGCTCCTTATGTGTAGCCTAGTTGTAAGATTAGTCTCTCCATGTATTTTACTGTAGGCTGTGTATCTGTGTTTCATTTGAACACCTTTGCACATAAAGAGCTGCTCTTCGCCCACTGTTTGAGAGTATTTATATATGAAGGACTTTAGCCAGAGTTGTCAATCCCGGGTTCAGAAAGTAAAAACCTCTAACACTATGATATGGTTGGGGTGGGGGACCAAAATTATTTTCTTTTAGGGGACACACAGAGGACTATGATATGGTTGGGATGGGGGGCCACAGAGGACTATGATATGGTTGGGGTGGGGGCCCAAAATTATTTTTTTAGGGGGCCCACAGAGGACTATGATATGGTTGGGATGGGGGCCCACAGAGGACTATGATATGGTTGGGGTGGGGCACAAAATGATTCTCGTGGTATTTTGTTGTTCACGACCAAAGTATGTATCAGTGATCCATTTATAACCCATGTTACCATGTCACCCATGTGGCCATGACTACCCATGTCACTATGACTACCCATGTGGCCATGACTACCATGTGACCATGACTACCCATGTGGCCATGACTACCATGTGACCATGACTACCCATGTGACACGCGGCCATGCTTATGTGGAAACGCCATTCAGGGATGACAGGAACACAGATGCAAACCACACTCCCACAAACCTGTTTGAGCTCACAGGTGACATAATTTATGCAAACCACACCCCCACAGCTTTCTCATTCCACACAAACCTGTTTCAGGTCATTGTTGGTGTTGTGTGAGTGTGTCACTTACCATAATCTATGACAACTACACATTCTCACAGCCTTTTCATTCCACACCAACAAATCTCCTCAGGGTGTTTATTTTATTTTATTTTATTTTATTTTACACGAATAAGCCTGTCAAAGCTTAAGGTGCACATGTGCACTAATTATCATAATTTATGTAGGCCACACCCCCTGGCATAGTTGTGCTCATTCCACACTGGTGTGTCTCAGCACATAGTTGTTGGCCACAGACTAAGGGGGCACTGGGAGGCTCCAGCAGCACGGAGGTAGGAACATGAATCACATAGAGTGTGTGATAGACTGAGAGGCTCCAGCAGCATTGAGGTAAGAACATAGACGCACTTCATTTAAACACTTTAAACACATTTAAACACTTCATTTCAACACATTTTAACAGTATATTTCAACACATTTTAACATTGTACTAAAATGTAAACACATTTAAGTGCTGTATTCTGTATATAAACACCTTATACATAGCTTAACACTTTACTTACACTCTTTAAACACACTTGAACTCTTTTTTAAGCACTTAATTAAATGTAAGCCTAAACCAAATTTGAAAACTGCCTTCAAACATATGTACCTGCTTTATTTTAGTCACATTTTAATTACTGTCAGTGTGTATGTGTCTGAGGTAATGGCAATGGCATTTCACAAAAGC
>CM059281.1:29173813-29193813 GCA_030347295.1 Setipinna tenuifilis | reverse complement strand
CAGACTCCCAACTACGTGCTCTGCGACACCAACAGCTTTGCCTCGGTGGACGTGCTGGTGACCAACCTCATACAGGGCAACCTGCTGCCCTCCGCCCAGGTCTGGGTGACCTCACGACCCGCCGCAGCCAATCAGATCCCTGCCAAGTACGTGGACCGGGTCACAGAGATCCATGGCTTTACCGACCAGCAGAAGGAGGAGTATTTCAGGAAGAGTATTAGGGGGGGCGAGGAGGATGGGGACAAAGTCAGAGACACCGTCGTCTCCCACATAAAGGCCTGTCGGAGCCTCCACATCATGTGCCAGATCCCGGCCCTGTGCTGCATAGCTGGCACGCTGTTCCCCCGCATGCTGGCCCAGGAAGCAAACGCCAACAAACTGCCCCAGACCCTGACGGAAATGTTTATCCACTTCCTGCTCAGGCAGGTACACCCAGAAACGGAGGTGTCTGATGGAGAAGGCGGGACGGAGAGAGATGCATCATGGGAGCCAAGGACGGCCGTGACCAGCCTGGTGAGGTTGTCGAAGCTGGCCTTCAGGCAGCTGGACAAGGGCAGCGTGGCCGGGTTTGGCAAGGACGACCTGGAGGAGTGTGGGATATGCGTGGGTAATGCCACGGTCTACTCGGTGGTCTTCAGGCAGATGTTCCAGGAGGAGCCGCAGCAGCAGCAGCCCCAGCTGGAGCAGACCAGGCTGTTCCGCTTCACGCACCCCAGCGTGCAGGAGTTCCTGGCGGCCTTCTTCGTGATTCGCTGCGCCGTCCGTAGGAAGGCGGAGCCTCTGGAGGACTTCCTGCGTGATCACATCTCCAGGAACCTCCAGCAGTCGGCCAGGAACCGGAAGGGCGTCCTGTCGTCCATCAAGAACATCTTTGAGATCCCGCCCCTGGCCCTGGAGGCTCCGCGGCTGCCCCAGCCTGGCCACGAGGAGGGAGGGGGTGGGCGGGCCTTTCCCCTGGGCCTGCTGAAGGGTGTGGTGGAGCGGGCGGTGGAGGACAGCGACGGGCACCTGGACCACTTCCTCCGCTTCCTGGTGGGCCTTTCCCTGGAGTCCAGCCAGAACCACCTGCTGCTGCCTGGCCTGCTTCCGGAGACTTCCGCCGAGGTCGGCAGGGTGGTGGTGGAGTACGTCAGGGCACTGCTGGACACGGACGTGGCCCCAGGCCGATGTGTGGCCCTGCTGCGCTGTCTGGGGGAGGCGAGGGACGACCCCCTCCACAGGGACCTCCAGAAGTACCTGTGCCGCCCGAGGAGGAGGCTGGAGGAGACGCACCTGTCCCCCGCGGTGTGCTCGGCGCTGGCCCACTGGCTCCTGGTGAGCGGGGAGCAGCAGGAGGAGCTGGACCTGAGCAGGTGCATCGCCTCAAACAGGGGCCACAGGAGACTCCTCCCAGCACTGCGCAGCTGCAGGAGGGCCGTGTGAGTCCCACGAACCAACCGTCACACCACACACCTGTGAACCACCGTCACATCACACACCTGTGAACCGTCACATGACACACCTGTGACCAGTCACACCACACACCTGTGAACTATCACACCACACACCTGTGAACCACCGTCACACCACACACCTGTGAACCACGGTCACACCACACACCTGTGACCCATCATACCACACACCTGTGAACTATCACATCACACACCTGTGAACCACCGTCACATCACACACCTGTGAATTGTCACATGACACACCTGTGACCAGTCACACCACACACCTGTGAACCACTGTCACATCAAACACCTGTGAACCACCGTCACACCACACACCTGTTATCCGTCACACCACACACCTGTGAACAGTCACACCACACACCTGTGAAGCATCACATGTCACACCTGTGTTCACATGTCACACCTGTTGTTACCCTTTCAAACTAACAGGATGTGAGGTTGCTACCCTTTCAGGCTAGATTTTTTTTTCGGTTTCTATGTTCATGTAGCTACTGCACTTTGTCTTGTGTGCTCTCCTGTACTGTCATCCATGGCTGAGGTGCCCCTATACAGGAGCTCCAGTGGCGCAATCGGTTAGCGCGCGGTACTTATATGGCAGTACAGGCTAAGCAATGCCGAGGTTGTGAGTTCGAGCCTCACCTGGAGCAGGTCATCTTTAAGGACTTTGTGCTACAAACTCAAGTTGAGTGTGCTGTGGAAATAGAGATGCTAGCTAGAAGGTTGAAGTGTTGGAAATTGAGATATACAGATTTGGTGGTAGCTGTGGCCTAATCAACACTTAGTTGGTCTTGAGAGAGTTGCAGGTTTGATTGCTGTACCAGTAGGAACAAAATGAAGTAAATAACCATCACATGTCACACCTGTTGTTACCCTTTCAAACTAACAGGTTATGGGCATGGTTAAAGAGCTGTCGTGTTCTTGTCCAATCAGGCTTGCAGGTTATGGGCATGGTTAAAGAGCTGTCATGTTCTTGTCCAATCAGGCTTGCAGGTTGTGAGCTTGAGTAAAGAGATGTCATGTTCTTGTCCAATCAGGCTTACAGGATGTGAGCTTGAGTAAAGAGATGTCGTGTTCTTGTCCAATCAGGCTTACAGGATGTGAGCTTGAGTAAAGAGATGTCGTGTTCTTGTCCAATCAGGCTTGCCGGTTGTGAGCTGGAGTAAAGAGATGTCATGTTCTTGTCCAATCAGGCTTGCAGGTTGTGAGCTTGAGTAAAGAGCTGTCATGTTCTTGTCCAATCAGGCTTACAGGATGTGAGCTTGAGTAAAGAGCTGTCATGTTCTTGTCCAATCAGGCTTACAGGTTATGGGCATGGTTAAAGAGCTGTCATGTTCTTGTCCAATCAGGCTTACAGGATGTGAGCTTGGTTAAAGAGCTGTCATGTTCTTGTCCAATCAGGCTTGCAGGATGTGAGCTTGAGTAAAGAGCTGTCATGTTCTTGTCCAATCAGGCTTGCCGGTTGTGAGCTTGAGTAAAGAGCTGTCATGTTCTTGTCCAATCAGGCTTGCCGGTTGTGAGCTTGAGTAAAGAGATGTCGTGTTCTTGTCCAATCAGGCTTACAGGATGTGAGCTTGAGTAAAGAGATGTCATGTTCTTGTCCAATCAGACTAACAGGATGTGAGCTTGGTTAAAGAGCTGTCATGTTCTTGTCCAATCAGGCTTGCCGGTTGTGAGCTTGAGTAAAGAGATGTCATGTTCTTGTCCAATCAGGCTTGCCGGTTGTGAGCTTGAGTAAAGAGCTGTCGTGTTCTCGTCCAATCAGGCTTACAGGTTGTGAGCTTGGTTAAAGAGATGTCATGTTCTTGTCCAATCAGGCTTACAGGATGTGAGCTTGGTTAAAGAGATGTCATGTTCTTGTCCAATCAGGCTTGCAGGATGTGAGCTTGGTTAAAGAGCTGTCATGTTCTTGTCCAATCAGGCTTACAGGATGTGAGCTTGAGTAAAGAGCTGTCATGTTCTTGTCCAATCAGGCTTGCCGGTTGTGAGCTTGAGTAAAGAGCTGTCATGTTCTTGTCCAATCAGGCTTGCCGGTTGTGAGCTGGATGAGGCAGCGGTGGAGACGGTGGCCTCTGTGCTGCCCGTGTTGACCTGTCCTCTGAGAGAGCTGGACATGAGTGGCTGCACCCTGTACGACTCGTGGGTGACCACACTCTCCACACAGCTCAAGAGCGCCACCTGCAGGCTGGAGGCACTGGGGTAAGTGGGCAATTACTGTATAGTACCCTCAGAATGACCAACAAGGTCAAACTGAGATTTTTTTTACATTATTTTTGATGAGCGAATATGAATTCATATACATACATACATACATTCAAACATTCATGAGTTCATATACATACGTACATACATACATACATACATACATTCATCATTTACTCCCCCCCACCCCCAGGTTGTCTTCCTGTTCCCTGACAGACACGGGTTAGCATCCATTCATTCATTCATTAATTTATTCATACATTCACTCACCCTCTCACCCTCTCTCAATCTGTCTCAAATTGTCTTCCTGTTCCCTGACAGCCACAGTCTGTGCGCTCTTACACTCATTCATTTATTTGTGGCCTTGCTATCTAAGTTCCATGTACAGGCAATTGTTCAATGACAATAAAGGGCTATGTGGCTTTATCTATGTCTATTGTTACTATTAGTACTAGTCAGTAGCCAGGCTCCAGTGGCGCAATCGGTTAGCGCGCGGTACTTATAAGGCAGTACGGGCTGAGCAATGCCGAGGTTGTGAGTTCGAGCCTCACCTGGAGCAGGTCATCTTTAAAGAGTTTGTGCCAAACAGAGAAGTGATGTGTGTGGTGAAGAAATGGAGATGCTTGTTAGAAAGTCAAATGGTGAAGTGATGGAAATTGACGTAGTACAGATTTGGTGGTGGCTGCAGGTTTGATTCCTGCACTGAAAAAGGAGGAAAAACATGGAGTGAATGACCAGTGCTGTCCTGTACTCTCATCCATGGCTGAGGTGCCCTTGAGGAAATCATCACCTAATATCTTCCCAATCGCTCTTACACTCATTCATTTATTCATTCATTCATTCATTCATACATTCACACACACCCACCCCCCCCCACCCCCCAGGTTGTCTTCCTGTTCTCTGACGGACACAAACTGTGCACTCTCAGTCATTCATTCATTCATTTACTCACTCATCTCACTCATCTCTCTCGCTTACTCTCACTCTCTCTAGGGTTTGGGTTAGGGTTACTGTTTTTCTGTTCCCTGGCAGACATAGGCTGTGTGCTCTCACTCACTTATTCATTCATTCACTCATACATCACTCATTCATTAATTCATACATTCACTCACTCACCCACCCCCCCCACCCCCCAGGTTGTCCTCCTGTTCTCTGACAGCCTGTGCGTACTCACTCATTAATTAATTAATTAATTCATTCATTCATTCATACATTCACTCATTCACCCCCCCCCCCCCCACCCCCAGGTTGTCCTCCTGTTCTCTGACGGACACGGCCTGTGCGTTCCTGTCCTCCGTGCTGAGCTCTCCCTGCTCCCGCCTGAGGCAGCTGGACCTGAGTGCCAACCCGCTGGGCGACCGGGTCGCCATGCTCATCTCGGCCCAGCTGGAGAGCCCAGCCTGCAGGCTGCAGGAGCTCAGGTGAGTCAACAGCCTATCCCACCCTACAAAGGCAGACTCAGGTCAGTCAACAGCCAAACTCAGGTGAGTCAACAGCCAATCTCAGGTGAGTCAACAGCCAATCTCAGGTGAGTTAACAGCCTATTCCGAACTACAAAGCCAAACTCAGGTGAGTCAACAGATGTTCCTTGAAGAAGTTCCTTGTACAGGCAACTGGTCAATGACAATAAAGGTCTATGTGGCTCTATGTACGTCTACTGTTACTATCACGTAACAGACATGCAAGCTCCAGTGGCGCAATCGGTTAGCGCGCGGTACTTATAAGGCAGTACAGGCTGAGCAATGCCGAGGTTGTGAGTTCGAGCCTCACCTGGAGCAGGTCACCTTTAAGAGTTTGTGATGAAGAAATAGTAATGTTTGCTAGGAAGTCAAATGATGAAGTGATGGAAATAGTGGTTGTTGTACAGATTTAGTGGTTGGTCTTGAGGGCAGCAGGTTGCAGGTCTGACTCAGTAGGAAAAATGGAGTGAACGACCAGTGCTCTCTTGTACACTCATCCATGACTGAGGTGCACTTGAGGAAAACATCTAACCCCACGTTGCTTCAGGGGAACTGTCCCCATATGTAATTCACTGTGCGAATGCTTGAGTCATGTCACCCTTGTTAGATTAAAGTAAAAGAGTGGTGTACTCGCAAAGACTGTAGATTGTCACTGTCTATCGTTGTAGCGGCATTTCAGTATATGTGTATATGTGATATGTGAAAGTCTGTGAAGACCATATAGAAAACTTTTTATTTTGTAGTTTTAGCCTTAATATATCCTTCCCACACACCTTTCTAATACATTTACTGTATGCATTGTTGAATTATTACTGTTTTTTTTTTAATCAACATTTATATGTTACAGTATAGTTATTTTAAATTGTAATACTGTTCTGATGAACATCTTTTCAGGATGCATAGTGACATAGCATGCATGTATTAATTTTAAAAAAAATAAATTAAAAAATTATAGTGGGACTGTGAGAGGTGACCCATGATATAGCAGGAAATCACTGTACATTCCCAGCACATAACATAACATAACATAACATAACATAACATAACATAACATAACATAACATAACATAACATAACATAAAATTTACAGCACATAACATAACATAACATAGCATAAAATAGCATAGCATAACATAACATAACATTTATAGCACACACATAACATAACATTACATTACATTTACAGCACATAACATAACATAACATAACATAACATAACATAACATAACATTTACAGCACATAACATAACATAACATAACATAACATAACATAACATGTCCAGCACATAACATAACAGCCATTGTGCCATTGTAGGGTGTCCTCCTGTGGCTTCACTGACGCCGGCTGTAGGTCTCTGGCTCGTGCTGTGGGCTGTCCTGCCTCGTCTCTACGGGAGCTGGACCTGAGAGGAAACACCCTCACCGACCGCACCGCACAGACACTGCTGAACACACTACAGGAGCCACACTGCACACTACACACACTCAGGTAGGGGCATGTCTAAACACACACACACACACACACACACAGACACTGCTGAACACACTACAGGAGCCACACTGTACACTACACACACTAAGGTAGGAGCATGTCTAAACACACACACACATACACACACACACACACAGACACTGCTGAACACACTACAGGAGCCACACTGTACACTACACACACTAAGGTAGAGGCATGTCTAAACACACACACACACACACTCACACACACACCCTCACCGACCCCACTGCACATACACTGCTTAACACAATGGTGTCTCTGATCACTTTCAGGCTTGATGACGCTGCAGAATTATGGAGGCGTTTGGGACCGGTGCAATGTAAGCCTACCTTGTCTATTACAACACCTGATACATCAGAATCAGTTATAGCGTGTGTGTGTGTGTGTGTGTGTGTGTGTGTGTTGGAAAAGCAGGGGTGCTAGGGGGTGGGGGGCTGGGATACATTTGCTAACAAAGACTCATGATGGTGTATGTCTGTGTGTGTATCAGAACATAGCTCGAATTACAAGGGGCACTGGGTACACCCCCAACCCTGTTATTTTTGTCTCTTTGGGGGGTACCCCCTAATCAACACCTAGTACCTCCCAAAGATAACAGGGTTGGGGGGGTACTGACATATTAATCCAAGTAATGTAAAAATAAAGGTAGTATCCCGTGATTATGGAGGGGTAATTCACAGTCTGTATGCGAGAGTTCATATATTTGTGTCATCTGTCCCCCACCCCCACTCTGGGTAACAACATATTAATCAAAGTAATGTAGAAAATAAGACGTAGTACCCCACAAATATGGAAGGGTAATAGTTTTTTTTAACCCGCCTCACCCCCCACCCCCACAGATGCCTGTGCCCTCACTCTGGGTAGCAACATATTAATCTAAGTACAGTAATGTAGAAAATAAGAGAGTTCATATATTTGTGTCATTTGCCCCCCCCCCCCCCCTTCCCCCCATTTTTAACCCCCCACCCACCCCCCACCCCCGAGGCATGTAGAGAGACACGCTGCTTCTGTGCATGGCACCTTCTCAGCTATCAGCAAGCAAGGGCGCCTGCAGTTCACCAGTTCACTTAGGGGGCACCAATGTGCCGATTGCAGCGATATGACACACGGAGCTTTTTATTTTATTTACAGTAATGTAGAAAATAAGAGAGTTCATATATTTGTGTCATTTGCCCCCCCCTCCCCCCACCCCCACAGATGCCTGTGCACTCACTCTGGACCCGAACACAGCGCACTGCCACCTCTCCCTGTCCCCCGACCGCACCCAGGCCACCCACTCCTCCCAGGAGCAGCCCTACCCCCCCCACCCCGAGCGCTTCGAGCACCGGCCGCAGGTGCTGTGCGGCCAGCCCCTCCCCCACCCCCGCTGCTACTGGGAGGCCGAGTGGGGGCCGGCCGGGGGCGGGGGCGGGGGCGGGGGCGTGTCGGTGGGCGTGGCCTATCGGGGCATCGGCAGGAAGGGGTGGGGCCAAGACCGTCTGCTGGGGTACAATGAGCACTCCTGGTGCCTGTACTACTCCAATGGGTGCTGCTCAGCCTGGCACGGCAAGAGACAGACCCTCATACCGCACTATACACCAGTACCGACGACTACCCAACCAGAACCAGAACCGACCCTGAGTCAGAACCAGACCCACGTACCGCATCATACCGTGGTACCAACGACTACCCAACTAGAACCAGAACTGAACGCAAGTCAGAGCCAGACCCACGTACCGCACCGTACCATGGTACCAATGACTACCAGACGACAACCAGAACCGAACCCAAGTCAGAGCCAGACTATCATACCACACCGCCTGATACCGTCCACCCCACACCAACCAGAACCAACAACAAATCACCAGCAGAACCAGAGCCAAAACCCAAAGCGAGTCACCCGTGTGTGTGACGCCAGTCGTGTGGGCGTGTATCTGGACGGGCCGGGTGGCTCCTTGTCCTTCTACAGTGTCCACGGTGCCACTCTGGTGCGACTGCACATGTTCCACTCTGAGTTCACCGAGCCCCTCTATGCTGCGTTTAGGCTGCGTGAGCCGGAGTCCACACTGACTCTGTGCCTCACAGAGACAAACACTCACACAACATCAACCTCATCAGAACTGTGTTGAAGTGTAATACTACTTTTTCTCGGATTTTAATAAAGGTGTGCGGACACACACACTGTATATCAAGATATATTGTTAACAGACATACAATATTTTGTAAAAAGGGCTTTGAAGTATAGTTTTGTAGCAAGAAAACTATATAAATGTACAAAGAATAATATTATCACTAAATAAATAAAGAGATATATTTATTGTATGGTTATTGTGCTTTAATAAATATGTATTGTGTTATTTGTATGTGTAAGTGAGAATTTATAGTTCTGTGGTTTAATACTATTGTAAATGGGAAAACAGTAAGAACTCTAATCTGCATTTAAAGTGAGGCTACATTTCAGCCAAGTTATTGCAATTCACTTCAATATAACAGTATTATACATTATACAATATATAATTATACATTATATACAGTTAATAATAATAATAATAATAATAATAATACTAATAATACTAATAATAATAATCTTTATTTATATATCACTTTTCAAAAAAAAAGTTTCAAAGCGCTGTGGATCAGCTAGTTTGTTAGCTGGCTAGCTCACTTTGCAGACAATTTTTTAAGGCTCAGAAACAGTCATTTGTTTATTATACATGATTGTTGCCACTGAATAAACTACTGAAGAATTGATTTGAAAATTGATAAGGAATTGCATCCATAGGCAGAACCAACAATGGCATCAATATTGACTCTGACTCTGAACTGTCACGATTTTCTGTCAGTAGTACATGAAATAAGCAGTTTAGGAATAAATACGCCCACTTTAGCCCCGCCTACAGCCAGATTTGTAAAATGCCCACGCTCACAGTGATTGGGAACCTGTCAGAGCAGAAGGGGAGTGGCAGCCGCTGTCAATCTAAGCTCGTTGCTATGGACGTGGCACCAGGGGGGTCAGTATTTGGCTGATTAGCTTCAGCCAATCAGCAACGTGGGGTTAGATGTTAGATGCCTTCCTCAAGGGCACCTCAGACATGGATAAGGGTACAGGAAACAACTGGTTGTTCCAGCTCTCCATTTCGGACTACTGGTACAGGGATCAAACCTCCAGTCCGCCACTCTCAAGACCAACCACTAAATCTGTACTATGTCCATTTCCATCACTTGACCATTTGACCTTCCAGCAAGCATCTCCATTTCTTCACCATGTTCAACATCACTTCCCTGTTTGACACAAACTCCTAAAGGTTACCTGCTCCAGGTGAGGCTCGAACTCACAACCTCGGCATTGCTCAGCCTGTACTGCCTTATAAGTACCGCGCGCTAACCGATTGCGCCACTGGAGCTTGCATGCTTGCTAAGTGATAGTAACAATAGACATACATAGACCCACATAGACGGTAAAGTGTCAAAAGTGTAAAATGAGGAAGGATTGTAACAACAAAACAAAGAAAAGAAGGGAGTACATGCAAGGGTATGATAAATAATAAGTAGTGAAGACTTTATTTTGTTTACTTGTTTAAAACAGTTGATTACTCTTTGCCCTCTTCATGTGGTAATTACATTGTAGTCCTAACATTATGAGTTATGAGTTCTATGGTGACTGTATTCTCAACATTATGAGTTATGAGTTCTACAGTGTCTGTACTGTATTCTCACCATTAAGAGTTCTATTATGACTGTATTCCCCACTATAATATGAGTTATGACTTCTATGGTGACTGTGTTCCCCACTATAATATGAGTTATGACATCTTTGGTGACTGTATTCCCCACTATATGAGTTATGACTTCTATGGTGACTGCACTGTATCCCCCACTATATGAGTTATAACTTCTATGGTGACTGTATTCCCCACTATATGAGTTATGACTTCTATGGTGACTGTGTTCCCCACTATATGAGTTAGGACTTCTATGGTGGCTGTGTTCCTCACTATATGAGTTATGACTTCTATGGTGACTGTATTCCCCAGTATATGAGTTATGACTTCTATGGTGACTGTATACCCCACTATATGACTTCTATGGTGGCTGTACTGTATTCCCAGAGGGGCCCCCTGCAGGTGTGGAGGCCTCATCGCCCCTCCTCTTGATCCTGCACAGGGTGACCGAGGAGCTGGGCCAGATCATGAAGCCTGGGTAGAGCGCCTCCCTGAAGGTGGCCCGGTACGTGTGCAGGTGCTGGATTGTGTCTGTGGCGACGCTGTAGAAGGAAAGACCCCCCCCCGGCCAGTCCAGGTACACCCCCACCCTCCTGGACGACGGCACACGGGGGGACACCGCCCCCGCCCCTGTCCCCGCCCCTGACCCCGCCCCCGTCCCCCGCAACTCCACCCTCTTCCTCTTGCGCCAGGCGCAGTAGCGCAGGCGGCGCCCGTCGTCATGGCACTCCATGCTCCAGGACTGCTCATTCTGGCCCAGGACACAGTCACTGTCCTCCAACTTTCTGCCCATGCTCTTGTAGGCCACGCCCACATCCACTTGTCCCGCCCACTCCAGCTCCCAGTAGGCGCGGCGCGACAGGCCCTCCTTGCACAGCACCTGCGGCCAGAAGGCGAAGCGCTCGGGCCGCTCCGAGTAGAGCTGCGGGTCCTCCAGGAAGCTCACCTGGGAGCTGCCCTCAGAGAACGCCAGGTAGGCGTTGGCCGTGTCCTCGTCCAGCGTCAGCTCGTGAGAGTCTGTGTGTGTGACAGAAAGAAAGGAAAGTGTGTGTGTGTGTGAGGCGTGACATGACACTAAGGCCTATCTATCAGCATCTAACAGAGACGTTTGTTATTTTGGTTCTTTTTCTAGCAAGCCTTCAAGGGCTCCCCAACTGTACAGAGCGACATTATCATGACATTAGAACTCAATTGGTTTATTAGTTTTATAACATCTAAAGATGACCTGCTCCAGGTGAGGCTCGAACTCACAACCTCGGCATTGCTCAGCTCGTACTGCCTTATAAGTACCGCGCGCTAACCGATTGCGCCACTGGAGCTTGTATGTTTGCTATGTGATAGTAACAATAGACGTACATAGAGCTACGTAGACCTTTGTTGTCATTGACCAGTTGCCTGTACAAGGAACTTAGATAGCAAGGCCACAAAGGTGCAAGGCAAAAGTGTCCAAGTGTAAAACGAGGAAGGACTGGCAGTCTCTAGACCAACTCTTGTGTCAATTAAGCCACAGCTACCACCAAACCTGTACTACGTCCATTTCGTCCATCACTTCACCATTTGACTTGCAAGCAAGCATCACTACTTCTTCACCATCACAAACTCTTAAAGACGACCTGCTCCAGGTGAGGCTCGAACTCACAACCTCGGCATTGCTCAGCCTGTACTGCCTTATAAGTACCGCGCGCTAACCGATTGCGCCACTGGAGCCTGTTTGTGGCTTGCTCAAGGGATGATCAAACCATAGTACTGCCCTACATAGTACTGCTTTGTAGGGCAGTATAGCACAGCGATAACAGTGAATTAAATATGGGGACAGTTCCCCTGAAGCAACGTGGGGTTAGATGCCTTCCTCAAGGGGACCTAATGGATGAGGGTACAGGATAGCACTGGTTATTTACTTTAGCTTTCCCTACTGGTACACAAATCAAACCTGCAAACTGGCACTCCTAAGACCAATTCAGTGTCAATTAGGCCACAGGTACCACCCTATATACATTTTCATCATTTAACCACTTGACTTTCTAGCAAGCATCACTATGTTCAACAGCACTTCCTTGTGTAACACAAACTGTTAAAGGTTACCTGCTCCAGGTGAGGCTTGAACTCACAACCTCGGCATTGCTCAGCCTGTACTGCCTTATAAGTACCGCGCGCTAACCGATTGCGCCACTGGAGCACAGTAACAGCTTACAGTAGGTAAAGATATTGGGGTGTTTAAGGTGGAGCAATTGGGGAGTTTAAGATCACGTGATTGGGGTGTTGGGAGGTGTTGGGGAAATATTAGGTGTTATAGAGGTGCATGCCTGAGCACTTTGCAAAAAGGAAATGTCCAAAACATCCCCGAAAGCAAAGCATTGCCGTGTCGTTACAAAAAGGAACTGACAACACTTACATCTCCCTGGGCCTGACTCCAACCAGATGTCTACCACACCACTGATGCTGGAACACAAAAAGACTCAGATTCAGATTCAGACACGCATGACCAAGAATTGTAGTAACAGAAAAATTAACCTGGCATGGCTGCACCACATTTAAGAAATGAGTTAAAAAGTTAAAACAATACCAACGGGATTTCCCATAAGAACACTGTCACTATCCTTAACAACCCTACAGTGAATTCAGTACAAGTGCAGCCTTGGAGCAAGGCATCTAACCCCACATTGCTCCAGGGCACCTCAGCCATGAATGCATATGCAGGAGAGGGCTGGTTATCCGCTAGCCTGGTAAAACAGCCCCTCATACTTCACTTCATTTCATACAGATGGTCTGGCTGTGGTTTCATTGACATGGTCGCCTCAGGCAGCATCTTGTCTGACCAATCGTAGACTCTGCTGAAGTTTAAAATGACTGGATCTGCTTTTACCCAATAGCTAACGTCTGGTTGTGACGTATACAATTAGCCTGGTTACAAGCCTACCTATGCACTACAATTCAAATATAGCATAATGCTGTTCTTACTTAAGTGTCTCTGTTCGTACCTAAGTGTCTCTGTTCGTACTTACCCACGTTTCTTTGTTTGTCCTTATCTAAGTGTCTGTCTGTAAACAAGTGTCTGTCCTTGTCTCTTTCCCTCCTTACTCCAACTATATCTGTCTGTCCTTGTCTCATTTTGTCCTTACCCAAGTATATCTGTCTGTCTGTCTGTCTGTCCTTGTCTCTTTCTGTCCTTACCCCAACTATATCTGTCTGTCTGTCTGTCTGTCCTTGTCTGTATCTGCCCTTACCCGTGTGTCTGTATCTGTCCTTGTCTCTTTTCCTCCTTACCCAAATATATCTGTCTGTCTATCTGCCTGTCTGTCTGTCTGTCCTTGTCTCCTTCTGTCCTTAGCCGTGTGTCTGTATCTGTCCTTACCCAAGTATATCTGTCTGTCTGTCTGTCTGTCTGTCCTTATCTCTTTTCCTCCTTACCCAAGTATATCTGTCTGTCTATCTGTCTGTCTGTCTGTCTGTCTGTCTGTCTGTCCTTGTCTGTATCTGCCCTTACCCGACTGTCTGCAGGTTAGAGTGGGAGTCCTGCAGTGCGGAGAGGAGCAGGTTGGCAGCTGGCTGGCCGACGTCATTGTGCCTGAGGTCCAGCTCCTGCAGCCTGGAGTCCTGGGACGCCACCGTGCACAGGAAAGCACTACCAGCCTCCGAAATACGACAGGAGGACAACCTGCGGGGTGGGGTACAAAAATGGTAAAGAAAAGAGAGAGGGGGGCAGAGCAACAGGAAGAAAGAGGGAGCGAAAAAGAGAGAGGGAGGGAGGGAGAGAAAGAGAGGGAGAAAAAGAGAGAGAGAGGGAGAGAAAGAGATGAAGAGAGAGATGAAGAGAGAGAGATAGAGAGAGAGAGAGAGAGAGAGAGAGAGAGAGAGAGAGATTCACAACTGTATTAAAGTACTGCTAGCTGCAAAGGGAGTGAACTACAGAGCATCTAGTGCCCTCTGTTAACTGTCCATGTGTATGTGCGTGTGGTGGGTGTATGTTGTATGAGTATGTGCGTGTGGTGGGTGCATGTTGTGAGTGGGTGTGTTGCCCTGTTTTGCCTATGCCTCTACGTAATAATTGGACCATGAGTCACACTCCTTCACTGGTGCTGTCATGGCTTCCCCCTGCTCATGTGTGATGTGTGATGGGTTAAACGCAGAGTTTTACATTTCCCCATTAAGGAACAAATAAAGGATGTAAACCTAATAACCAAGATAGTTTAGAACATAATATTATTATTGTAATTCAGCTGATGGCAGTGGTTACATTTGTTTTGGTAAGGAGGAGGAGTCCTTCTTTACTCACAGCTGTCAATATCTCACTTATTTGTATTACTACAAATACGGTAGCAGAGGGAGCTCAGCTCCGGCTGACTGAATGGCTGAGGTGAGGAGGGGGAGGTGAGCTCCGCTGGGCCCAATATAAACTCTGGCTGAGGGTAACATGGCCCAAAAGCAAACATGCTTAATGTGAGAGGCTGTACTTTTACAGACCTGAGTGTCTCCAGTTTGCAGTTTGGATGGAGTAGACGGTGTGCAGGTGTGTGTGTGTGTGTGTGTGTGTGTGAGCGTAGAGGTCCTGAGTAGAGGTGGAGTAGAAGGTGTGCAGGTGTGTGTGTGTGTGTGTGTGTGTGTGTGTGTGTGTGTGTGTGTGTGAATAAAAATAACAATGGAAGTTCCCCTTTAAGTAATGTAGGTGTGTGTGTTTCGCAGACCTGAGTATCTCCAGTTTGCAGTTTGGATGCTGCAGCTGGGTGGAGAGCTGTCATGACAACAATTCCAAAATGGTGGTGCGATAGGTGAACACATGTCAAAGTGTCAGGTCTCCTCACAAAGATAGTTTTTGTCTTTAAAGGTGAGTTTTGAGACATTTTTCTTTACTTTACTTTACTTTACTTTTACTTTATTTGAATAGGGACAGATACATGTCATGTAATGGACTAAGCAGCAGTCCAACAGAAAGTATCACAGCATTTATAGCCACAGGCTAATTTCCAAAGCCCGTCCCTTTCAACTGTAATATGTTTATAACATGTTCTGCATTGCATTTAAGCAATGTAGGAGGTGTGTGTTTCGCAGACCTGAGTGTCTCCAGTTTGCAGTTTGGATGCTGCAGCTGGGTGGAGATCTGCATGGCTCCGTCGTCATGCAGCTGGTTGTTGCTAAGGTCCAGCATCCTCAGGCAGGAAGGGGCGGAGCTTAGCACAGGGGCCAGAGACTCACAGCCATGCTCCGTCAGCCCACAAGATGACAACCTGAGGGGGGAGGGGGGGGTGAGAGTGGGAGGCAAAGGAGGAGAGAGAGAGAGAGAGAGGGGGGGGGAGGGAGAGGAAGAGAGGGAGAGAGAGAGGGAGGGAGAGGAAAGAATCGTGTGGTTACTGACGCAGGTAAAGGGCAGGTAAAGGGGTGACTCGGGTAAAGGGCTGACCTCAGTGTCTCCAGCCTGCAGTGGGGGCTCCTGAGCTGGGAGGCCAGAAGCAGGACAGTGGGGGTCTGCAGGGGGTTACCACTGAGGTCCAGCTCTCTCAGGGCTGAGCTGGACACAGCCAGGGCCGACAGCACCACCTCCATGGACTGCTCCGACAGGTTACAGTCAGCCAGGCTACAGAGAGAGAGGGGGGGGAGAGATAGAGAGAGAGAGAGAGGGAGAGAGATAGAGAGAGAGAGAGGGAGAGGGACAGAGAGAGGGGGGGGGAGATAAAGAGAAATAGAAGGAAGGAGAGACAGACAGATAGAGATAAGCAAGAGACAGAGGGAGAGAGAGATGGAGAGAGAGAGAGGGGATGGAGGAAGGGAGAAAGGGAGGTAAAGAGACAAGCAGACAAGAGAAAAACAACACAATACAAACAGGACAAAATGGGTCAAACTCAAATACAGTGGTACATTTTTTTTTTAATCGAGTAAAATCAATCAACTGGGGCACGTAAGTGACAAGTATTTGAAATAATTTCAGTCACTCACACGGCCTTCTTACAGCACCTCACGGCAGAATACAAACAGCAATAGAGCAATACAAAATGGGTCAAACTCAAATACACTACCGTTCAAAAGTTTGGGGTCACCCAGACAATTTTTATTTACCACCATGTGTACAATGTACAACCTATGTAAATATTGCACCAAAAACTATACATTTGCAGGTAGAATAGTCACATTAGCAATGTATAGAGTGTGTATTTATGATTAGTTTAAAGTTATCTTCACTGAAAAAAACTGTGATTTTCTTTAAAAAATAAGGAAATTTCTAAGTGACCCCAAACTTTTGAACGGTAGTGTAAGTGACATGTTTAAAATAGTTTCAGAGTTAAACTCACACGGCCTTCTTGCAGCACCTCACGGCAGAATACAAACAGCAATAGAGCAATACAAAATGGGTCAACCTCAAACACAGTGGTACAACTGGGGCACATTAAGTGACGTGTTTAAAATAATTTCAGTGAAGTCGGTTAAACTCACACGGCCTTCTTACAACACCTGACGGCTGGGACGAGCCTGTATTTATGATTAGTTTAATGTTATCTTCACTGAAAAAAAGGAAATTTTAAGTGACCCCAAACTTTTGAACGGTAGTGTAAGTGACGTGTTTAAAATAGTTTCAGTGAAGTCGGTTAAACTCACATGGCCTTCTTGCAGCACCTGACGGCTGGGACTAGCCTCCTCCTGCCCTCGTCCGTGGTGTTGTACCTGGTCAGGTCCAGCTCCTCCAGCACCTGCTCGGACATGAGCAGCACCGAGGCCAGCGCGGAACACTGCGAGGGCTTCAGCGCCTTCCTGTGCTCCTTCGCCTTCGCCGCCTGCACGTAGCGCTGGATCTTCTCGTGGACGGAGCGGTCGTGCATCTCCAGCAGGCAGTGGAACAAGTTGATGTACCTGGGTTACAGCAAAGGAAAAACGAAAAACTCCAAGGCACTCTCACTTTTGCTAAATTAAAAAGCCTTTATTACTGTGGCTAGGTCACATTAACCCTTCTTTAAAAACCCCAATGCGTTTCGGCATTCAGGCCTTCTTCAGGGGGTCAAACAGTTTCTACCAGGAAGGAGAGGTTTTTGAAGAAGAAGGTTGATGTACCTCTCGGGCGAGACGTCCACGTCCATCTCGTCGAGGTCTTTGATGTGGCTGATGGTTTTGCTGATGGCCTTGGAGGTGGTCTCGGCGCGAGGCAGCAGGCCCTGGAGGAGCTCCTGGTTGGACCTGAGGGAGATGCCCAACAGGAAGCGGAGGAAGAGGTCCAGGTGGCCGTTCTTGCTCTGCAGAGATTTGTCGACGGCGCCCTTCAGTAGGACGTGTAGGTCTGGATGGTCGGACTGTGCTGTGGTCCGCCCCATGAAGAGACCCTTCGTTTGCTTGGAGTTGGGGGTGTTCTCTGGGAGGAATGACTTCAGCACGTCTCGGTCCTTAATCAGGTAGGAGTGGAATATGAAGAACGCAGCGAGGAACTCCTGGATGGTGACATGGACAAAGCTATACACCTTTGCCTGGCCAAAGAGAGATTCCTCGCGGAAGATTTCGGTACACATGCCGCAATACACTGCGGCGTCCTGGACACCAATGCCACAGTCCCGCAGGTCTTCTTCGTAGAACAACAGACTGCCCTTCTCCAGATGTTCGAAGGCCAATTTCGACAATTTCAGAATGATGTCTCGGTTCGACTCCAGGACCCTCCTCTGTTGTGAGTCTCGTCCTTTGTTGAACTTCATGTCACTCGCGATCGTCTGAATGATGAGGAAATGGATGAACATTTCCGTCAGGGTTCTAGGGATGGCTGTGTTGTTCTGTTCCAGAACCCTCTGGAGCACAGTGGCTGAGATCCAACAGAACACAGGGATGTGGCACATAATGTGGAGGCTTCTGGATGACCTCAGGTGAGTCAGGATCCTGGAGGCTTTGTCCGGGTCGCTGATCCTCTTCTGGAAGTACTCGTCTTTCTGTGGGTCGGTGAACCCCCGGACCTCCGTCACCCGATGAACATGCTTAGCTGGAATCTGATCTGCGGCGGCGGGTCGTGAGGTTATCCACACACGTGCCGAGGGAAGCAGACCGCCCCGAATGAGGTTTGTGATCACGGCACCCACTGACGATGTCTGGCTCACATCCGACACCAGGAGGGTTTCTTCAAAGTCGAGCGCGAGTTGGCTCTCATCCAGACCATCAAAAATGAACACAAGTTGACAGGTTTGATACTGCTCCAAGTCCTTCAACCCTCTGAGTTCTGGGTGGAATGTCAGCAGAAGGCTGTGGAGGCTGTGTTCTTCTTTAATCAGATTGACCTCTCTGAAGGGCAGTATAAACATGAAGTCCAAGTCCTGGTTGGCAATGCCCTGAACCCAGTCCAAGATGAACTTCTGCACCGAGACCGTTTTTCCAATGCCAGCGATCCCCTTTGTCAGAACCGTTTTGATGTGTCCCTCTCTGCCTACTAGTGGTTTGAAGATGTCATTGCAGTTAATAGGTGTGTCTGCAACACCAGCTGTCATCCTGAGTGCGGCCTCAACTTGCCTGACCTCGTGTTCCTTATTCACGCGTTCGTTCTCCCCCTCCGTGATGTACAGCTCTGTGTAGATCCTCTCCAGGAGAGCTCGGGTTCGGGTCTCTGGACTTGTGCCACCTTCATTGATGCACTCAAACCTCTTCTCTAAACTCACCTTATGGGCATGCGTCACACGTCTAAGGTTTTCCCTCCCTTTGTGCAAAAAGGAAAATGTACAAAAAGTGAAAAATAAAATGTGTAACATGTATGTTACCAGAATGTCCCTTTAAATATTTGAGGAGTTCCATGGGAAAAACGGCCATAGTCACAAAACTGGTCACAAAGGAATACTGTGAATAAACAAGCATATTCCTGAGCTAGATGCATTTTTAAAATTTAAATTACATTATAAAATTATAAAATCAAATGAAAAATCAAACCTATAATTTACATTTCCTCAGCTTCTGTGTTTTGTGACCATGTCTGTTTTTTCCCTGTGCACTCCTCATTTGTCATCTGTTGCCATGTAGCCCTGTGTTACAATCTAGTGGATGACTTTTTCTGCTTTAGTTATGTTAACACTCGTCCTTAACATTGTTCAAAGTGCAACTTTTAAATACCCAAATGAATGTTCAATTCAATGCATTTAATTTACTTATAGCATGTTAACAGAGCTATAATGCTATAGTCGTAATGTAAGAAGCTGTTTTGCTACTTGCCAGCTGTGGCCTAGAGGTTAGGGAGTTGACCTTGGGATTGGAGGGTTGCAGGTTCAAATCCCACCCTTGACATAGTTGAAATGCCCTTGAGCAAAGCACCTAACCCCACACTGCTCCAGGGACTGTAACTGAAACCCTGTAAATACCTGTAAGTTGCTCTGGATAAGAGCATCAGCTAAGTGTAATGTAATAATACTTACCACAGCCTGGGCAGTCACGCCCTGTCTCTGTTCCAGACTGGTTCAGGTAGCGGGAGATGCACTCCTCACAGAACCTGTGTCCACAGGTGAGAGAGGCCACCGGGCATGCCAGTACCTGATCACACAGCCTGCACTGGGACTCCCCCAACGAGACATGATCACTCCACCTACTGCACAGACACACACATCGACTTATTATGGATGACGACATACTACTGGAAATGCATAGGCATGGAGCCAGTTATTTTAAAAAGGGTGTATCATTTTGTTAACAGGAGTGATTCAATGTTTTTTTTCTGTGGTTGATCTATTATAGCCAG
>CM059281.1:29143813-29171313 GCA_030347295.1 Setipinna tenuifilis | reverse complement strand
GCAATTATAAAGCCGATGACGAATGAGCAGCAGTGTTATTTTACAAAAACTATGTAGTGGAAGTGATGGTATTATTATCAGTCTACTATCAGAATGTAGACAAATAGACAAATTCAGCTCCTGTAAACATTTGGTTTGAGTAAGTAAATGTATAATGTTTATTTAAATCTGATTTTGCGTCCATTTTTTTTCTCACCACCTGGGCAATAATAGACTTGCTAGACTTGCTAGGCAGCTCACGCTGGCATAATCGTTCTGTTGGTCTGGGAGAAGGAACAAAACATGCGTGGCGGTTGTGTGTGTGTGTTTGTTTTTTTCTAAAGATGATTGGCTTAAATTTGGTCTGCTGATGTCATGTGATCTGCACCTTTAATTTGATCTGCACACTTCTTAGAGGAGCTTATAGGTAGTCTTATAAAGCAGACTTCTTTTGTTGAAATGTGAGTGTCAGTATTGACGTCTCTCATGCAGCTAGCCACTATCTTTGCCAGTTGTTCACAATGATGACAAAAACATGAACCAGTCAGACAAGTCCGCATGCCAGATGTACAAGATAACTTACAGCAAAACTATTTCTTGTCATGCATAAAGTTCATCTCCCAGGTCAGAAATATGAGTCACACAGTCAAACAAAACTCACACAACACCTGCAGTGTGTTACATTTTGGTTCATGCAAAACATGGCTGTGATGTTATAATGTAAACATCAGATTGATCACATCACTTATTGGCCATTCCCAACCCTCAGGCTACAGTTTATATTTGTTGATGCATGGACAAAACAGAACTAATATCCAAACCTAATCACATTATGAAATTTAACTTTACATTACTTTACTTAATACTTTATATTAAGTTTGGATATTAGTTCTACAGATGCACAATATACAAGGCAAGCAGCCATGGCCAGATCATAGGAATTCATCATCCTTTGGTGCTCTCTATTGTACAGTATCTGTCTATATTTCTATTTGTCTATTGAATGTATACTACTACATGTTTATATGTTAAATGTATAAAGAGCTAACATCTACCACAGTTAAATTAATTGTATATGTAACGTGGCCAATGAAACTGATTCTGATTCCAGTAGCACAAAGAAGGTATGTATGTAAGTGCTGTATGTGGCACAGGCATGCTGAACTCAGCAAACTTGTTTTAACAGCTTATATAATTAAGCTCTTCACCATATAGCCCCACAGGTTGGCTTACCTTAGTTGTGCTTCTGATATGTCTCAAACGGCCTCTCGAACAGGGAAGTGAACATGACTGCATAGCATCTGAGCAGAAACAAGTCGGCGCACAACACTACATGAGGGAGGGGAGGGGCTTGTGAGGGAGGGGAGGGGCTTGGTATGTAAATGAGGCTTGTGTGTCATCTCTACTTCACTGGGGAAGGGGTCAATCATCACGCGACAACAACCATGTCACGCATATCCGAGGGCAGATGAGAAATGCTGTCGTTAGGCAGTGTGCTTCTTAAGTACACACACTTGTCAGGGTGCTACTGTGTGTTTATTGAGCCTTGAATGTTTTTTTTCGCGTCAAGAACATACTTGTGTGACGTTTCCTTTTTGACTGCACAACACACACACAGAGGCGCGAGAGTGAGAGAGAGTGTGAGAGAGAGAGAGAGAGAGAGAGAGAGAGAGAGAGAGAGAGAGAGAGAGAGAGAGAGAGAACACAAATAGGCATATGCTCTGATGATTTCATGCAGATTTTCAAGAAAAAGACAGGCATGCGCACTTTTATGCTGTTTTATTGTGAAACATAAATAAATGCAAGTCGACAAAACTAATAAAAAGAGACCTAATTTAGGCCTCGCTCGAGAACAACAACAAATAGCCTAAACCAAAATAAATACCTTGGTAAGGTCAGTACAGATACAAGTGCCCTGGTCGGCTATCTCGACCTAGTTGTTAAACATACATAAACATACATAATATGGGAAGGGATTTCCTTCCATGGTCAAAAGAGCCTATCAAAATAATAATAATAATAATGAAAACAATAAAATACACCAACAACAAACAAAGCAAACAAAAAGTTTACTATTATTGTCCCCGAATCACTGATCTCCTCTTTCGTGTGCCGAAGTTACAGATGTGTCCTGGCAGCGGATCCAGCCTTCAGCTCCTCGCGTCCTGTCTCGCATTTGCACTCCTCCACCACCATCACGCGCCTCTGTCGCACCTCGTGCCCGCAGCGCAGAGGAACTGTCACCACGTGCGCCTTGGATGGCGCGCAGCGCGAGCACTGGGTGCCTTGGCGTTCAGAGGCATCTTCCCCAGCAGGCACGAACAGGGAACTGCACTGACCGAAACACAGCTTGTTGTGGACCGTCACTGTCTCGCAGCCTACCGCTGTGATTTGCTGGGGAAAGAAAACAAAAAAAAAAACGTTATTAGAAGCGGTTTGGCAGGCTCATAGTAACACGCACACACAAACACTGTGAGATGGTAAGAAAGACGGGGAGAGAGAGAGAGAGAGAGAGAGAGAGAGAGAGAGAGAGAGAGAGAGAGAGAGAGAGAGACATACCTGAGTGAAGGGGATAGCTGCACAGCTTTGCTTGGACATCTCTTTGGGATTAATAGGCAGAGCCACTGACTCTTTCTGCTCGTTTTTGCCCATCACGCGCTGCCACATACTCATCCCCTGCCTTCTCTTTGCATCGAGCCCGTGGTGACTGTCCCGAAGATGAGCTACGGATGGAACGGACAGTTTGCTAGAGCGAGAAGGGCCTGCGTGACCAAGTGCCAAGAAATCTGGAAATGCGCCACGGAGAGATGGGGCGCGCCTAGCCAATGCGCCACTGGCGAACATCCCCGCGTGCCTCAGGAAATGTGGGCCCACACTGACAACTTTTACCAATCCCCTAACAGGTTCGTCTGCTCCTGTACCAGACGCTTCAAACTGCCTTCCTACATTGTTCACGCTCTGAACTACGTTACGAGGTAAAGTGTGCCCCGAGGCATACAGCATAAACAAAACAATGCAGATTTTAACGCACATGGTCACTGGAAAATGGAGTCGCGAAATTAGTAGCCAAGCAAAAAAAATCTTTCAAGGAAATCTTGTAAAAAAATTCTTTCCTCTTCTCTGCGGTTCAAGGTTACAACAGGTAACCTTGCTGTCTGTGCACAGGTTTAGCCAGCGTGCCGTATTTATAAGCATGTCTGCAGTGGGGACTCCTTGAGACCGTCATGATTCCCACCGTTGGGATTTTTCGCACCTGCCTGATATGCTGGAGCGAGGAAACAGTGACTTAAAACGTTTGAGCTTTTTTCTACATTTATGACAGGTGTGTTTTCGAACGAATGTGAAAATCACTACGCAGACATAAACCAGTTTTGGGCCCATATCGATTTTCGTGGGAACAGGACAGCACATGGACGGTTTAGGTTGGGTCTACAAGTAACCAAATGGAACTCTTCCTCGCGCTCTGTTTAAAACAAAGCTTATCAAAAACTAACCGTTTTGTCATAGCCTTACGCCACTAACGTAGATCACACATTTTTTTTAACGCATTCTAACTGTTAAGAAGATAATAATGTGTTGGCATGATTTCAAATCGCTTTGGTGTCGAGCTACACTTAGTGGCAGGCATTTGTAATTAAGTCAATCGCCCCGGTAGTAAAACCATTAGCCTTCAGGTCTGGGCCATAAGCCATAGCCCCTACCTGCCCTAGATGGGGGCCCTCAATAATGGTTTTACGACGGCAGAGCTTCCCACGTTACCTGAGAAAGGAAAACGGACGGCCGCTGGTGAAAACTGTTAGCTGTCATTGAAAACAATCTATGCGACCCTAACCCTAGACTGCTTCCCTTCCTAACGAAACTAGCAACCACTAAACCAACTCTCTCCCTAGGTACCTCATGCTTATATAATTCTCCCCGTGTAGGAAGCATGTGTGTCTGTAGTGTCCCTGCTCTGGGAAACTTGGGCACATGCATCCCATTATATGTATGAAGATAATCTGCTTACTCCGTGTTCCTCTACACCTCTTATGTTCTCCTTTTTGTAAGTCGCTTAGGATAAAATCGTCTGCTAAGTGTAATGTAATGTAATGTTTCCCACAGTCCAGGTCCAATTCTTTACAGCCATCCCACCCCTAAAGTTTTTCAAAAATAGTTCATTAAAAATGTTTTATGCTAACCAAGTGGAGTACACAGGCTTTTTTTCGAACACATCTTTGTATGGTATTAAAGCCCATGTGTTACATACGGTTATCTGATACCCATTTCATGTGTAAATAAACTATTACAAATACTTAAGCAATAAATATTTGTGTGGTCTACTTAAACACCATAAACACAAACCACATTATGATATTCAGAATGTCTCTTCACACTTGTAAAACATTAACCTAAAAAAACAAAAAACAAACATACATCTTTGTCGATGTGTAACTGAATGCTTGTGTGTGCACATTTGCGGGTATGTGTATTTGTGTGTGTTTGAAGGTTTCCATATTAATAGAATTAACACTTTGTGACCCAAGAGTCACGCTTGTGAAAAGGAGGAGGCCGTCCCAGAGGTCAAGATGAACTGATGGTTTTATTGGTGTAAGTCATAAAGGCAGTCTGTCTGTCTGGTAGTCGTTCACATGTAGTGGCCCGTATGGCCCAGTCGGACATAGAGGACCACAGATATCATCATGGCACCAAGCTGGGAGGACACACACACACACACACACACACACACACACACACACAGCCCCATGCAATAAACACTGGTCAGAAACACTCACTGAGAATTAGAGTGTATATACAGAATATACAGAAAATGTATCAATTATTATCATAATGCAGCATACAGTATATTATGCACTTAAAGAAAGTTCATATGCTGCCCAATAATGACTACTGTAAATGCATATTTACGTGTGTGTTTGAGAGCGACAGTGAATATGCCTTTCAGCGTGTGTGTGTGTGTGTGTGTGTGTGTGTGTGTGTGTGTGATATAAATACTGTACCTCCAGCACACAGATCACAGCTGCTGTGCTGCCCAGAATGACACTCTGGCTTTTCACAAAATGTATGATCTTCACATCACAGCTCTGAGAGAGAGAGAGAGAGAGAGAGAGAGAGAGATACAAATTTAGAAGTGAAACAGTAGTGACCAGGGCGTTTGCTTGTTGTAAAGGGCCAGTCCTAGCAAATGCAGACTGACTGGCTTATGCAGGTACAGTGTGCTGTGTGGTGTAGAGGGGAGTAGGTAAGGGGGTGAGTGTGTGTCAAGTGATGCAGGTAGGTGATGCACGTATGGTGGGGTGCAGGGCGGCCACGAGGTGTTTGGGGGGGTGGGGTGGGGGTCTGGTGAGGTCAGTGTGTATGAGTGTGTATGAGTGTGTGTGTGTGTGTGTGTGGTACTGAGTGTGTGTTGAGCGGTGCAGGAAAGTGGGGTACGCACGCTGGTGTGCAGGATGCCTGGGGAGGTGTCCATGCCATCACAGCTGGGTGACGTGGGGTCCACGCAGCAGGTCTGGGGGTACAGCAGCCCCGTGTCGTTGCTGAAGGTGGAGCCCACAAAGTCATTCGTGGAGTTCTCCACACCGCAGCACTTAAACTACACACAAACACACACACACACACAGAGGAGAAGGGTTTTAGTTTTAAACATAAAGCAACCTCGTATTTGCATAACCCAACACAAGTGAAAACCAAACATCACTGGAAATACTACATATTTCACACACTTGATGGTAGAAAGCTAAGACCTTAGCCACATGTACACAGAAGTATCCCCCCGCCTAATTTTCTACATACCTGGGCCTCCTCTCCACACTCAAATATTATTTCAGCTCTATATTTAATCTATACAGATGTGTACGTACACTTCATATGCTGTGATGTTTTGTTTATACATGCTGCTAAAAGTCTATTAAAATGGTCAGATATGGTTTTGGAAAACAATGCCATGATCAGTTCCAGTTGCTGTGTGAGTTTCAGGCCACAGAGGTAGAGGTGGGGTGGATGTGTGTTTGGAGGTGGGGGGGTTGTATCTCTCACTGTGAACATGAGGGAGTTCCAGGCCACAGAGATGGCGTCGGTGGCACCAGCACCCTTGTAGGACTCAATCAGGGTCTGCTTGCTGGCCTCACGAATGATATCCTCCACCTATAACACACACAAAAAGTACACACACACACACACACACAAGGAAAAATATTTCACAAAGACCATCAAACTGGTGCAAATGAAATCCCAACAGCTTGATACTCAGTACTGGTTGCTGGTCCAGAGTGCAGGGACAGCACAGGGCAGACCTTTGAGGTTACTGTTATGATGTTCTACTTACCTTGTTTTTGTAGATCAAGATTATGAGGGCCATGGCAATCTCAGCAAGGAACACCAGACTCACAATCACAAAGAACTACAGACACAGTGGGAGGAAGAGGGAGGTAGAAAAAAAGAGAGAACCATATATAGAGAGAAAGAAAAGAAGAGAAAGAAAATTTGTTAAAGGTCAGTTAAAAACGCATGGCAGCAGTTTGGTGTGTCTATGAGAGACTGAGGTTGTAAAGGGTGTGGCACAGCAATAGCACTGCAGTCTAGCGGTTGCCATGACACCAAAAGCCCATCTGCAAGGCCATCCATTACGCTACTCTGTGTGAGGTGGCCTGTGTGAGGTGGCCTGGGCAGGGCGGCAGTGCTCACGTCAGCTACTAGACGCCTGCCTGCTTCACATCCACCCTGGCTCTGGCCAGCACTGTGTGTGTGTGTGCATGGGTGTACATTTGTCTGTATGTGTGTGCATTGTATATTTGTCTGTGTTCATATGAGTGTGCGTACAGTGTATGTGTGTGCATAAGTGAACATTTGTCTGTGTGTGTTCATGCATGACTGTGCCTATGTATGTGTATGTGTGTGTGAGTGGACTGTATCTTTGTCAGTGTAGATCCTTGTATCCTTGTACATCTGTGTTCTCACCACCAGGATGAAGCTGCGTTTCTCGGCCCAGGCGCCGTAGCAGCCGATGAAGCCCAGCAGTGAGAGGCTGGCGCCGGCCACCGTGCAGATGGTGCTGATGGTGCCCAGCTGGCTGGAGAAGTCGCCGATGCTCTTGATGAAGTTGGTCACGCCCACATTGATCCAGATGCCCACGCCCAGCAGCACGAAGCCACTGACCTGCAGACCAGACGGAGCAGGAGGACGAGGAAGAAGAGGAAGATGGAGAGGAAGAGGAAGAGGGGGAGGAGAAGGAGGAGGGGGGTGGGGGGAGGAAGAAAAGGAAGTTGGGGAGGAAGAGGGGATGAGGATGAGGAGGGTGGGTTGAAAGAAGAGACAGATCAGATAGGAGGATCAGTTTAGAGAAAGTGTTTTAGTGTGAAAATGTTGTGTTTAGAGAGTGTTTTAGTGTAAAAAAAAAAAAAAAAGTATGGGCGGCTGTGGCCTAATGGTTATATAGGCTAGTTGGTCTTGCGATAGGAGGGTTGCAGGTTTGATTCCCCCACCCGTAGGATCAAAAGTCAGAAAAACTTGCAGTTGTATAGCAAACCAAAATGCTTAATACTACTTTGTTACTGTTTAATAAATATAGGCAATTTTTGCACATGATGTCATTTAAAAGCACGATTACACATTTCATGAAAGACATAAAGACACCGTTTTGTACAATACCTCAGTTCTGCCTAAAATAACACTCACCAGTATGATGAAGCTTAGAATCATCATCATGTATTTCATTAACGCGTATATACTTTGAAGTCCCGCCATCTTGCTCTTCAGTGGCCAATTTCTGAAAGCATACATAGAAACAAAAACACTCAGCGTCGTTATACACGAAGCGTGCTAAGCAATTCAGCTTACTGGTTGAATATTAGGTTATGCTGACTTCTACCGTATTTGCAGTTGCAACAATCCTAACTCATCTAACGACCCTGAAAATAGACATTAAATGTGTCAAACTTATTTTACAAATGTGACCAGTTAAAAGTTAGTTAACATTAGCACTAAAGCTAAACATCGGCAAAAGACTGAGACAGCAACCGTTTGTAGTCATGCTAGCACAGCTGTAGCACTGGCCAGCAAATAAAAAAATACACACTACATATTAGCACTACGTTGTATTAACATTTCCTTTCCGTCAAACACGACCGAATTAAAACAATGCAGATTAAAAACCAGGTTAAACCTGTAAACCAGCTAAACTGCGCCTTTTGAAAATGTAATGGCATCAAAATAAACCGTTAGCCTACAACCACTCAAAAGGTTGACGAGGTCACTACATTAATAATTTCCCCAAAGAGCAGTTTAAGAAAAACTTCCTTCAATATTTGGCAAGTTAAGATTTCAGAAGTAGAAAGACTTTTAAAACGTTAACCTACTTTTTCGGAGCCTGAAGAATCGTCAGCCCAAACGTCCACAACCACTGGATGACAGCGTTGTCATAGCATTAGAGCATGATGTTGGCATAGTGACGCAAACAAGTTTTGAATTAAATGCAACTGTACGTTTTGTAAATCGCAGTAGAATAACCAGTACGCCAAGTGAGACGATTTGTGACCAGATCTGGCAAAATGAGTGACCCAAAGTTAGAAATTGTACCAGTGCACACACAGGTGCCTTCTTGGTTAGAGAGGAGACACCAGTTAGAGTCGTTTGAAATGACATGCTGCACCTTAAAAAACGCCAAAACCGGAGAAGGGACAGATACGTAGCCTAAATGGTGCAATTCAGATAGCTCATTACCCTCAGACAAGTGGAGGTACATTTTGAACATCTTTGCTTGAGTTTTTTTTTTTTTTTTTTTTTTTTTTTAAAAAGCCCCTCTACCTCAAGTTAGAATTTACAATGAGTCATTTTGCCAGACTGTCACGTCAAGGACAAGCATTTGAGTCAGCAGTAGGCCTACAGGTCAAGCCAAATCCACTTTTCCAAAAACTTAAGCTTGTCTTACAAACGGCTCTGCATTTCAAACATACCCCCTAAACTGCAACCTAGCAATCAAAAAAAAGCAAAAATCAATGAATCACAAGACTTCAAGAGGTTCAGTTTGGAATATTTATTAGTCAAACCACAGCCGTTTCAGTAACGTAAGCCTAGTCGTCTTTTGATGGTTGCTTCGGTTCCGTCAGATCTTGAGATGGAGTTGGGGTGAGCAAATCCGTGTCTGTAGCAAGGTCAGCCATTGGGTCCTTTGCCTGGCTCTTGTAGGCAAAGCCTGGGGTGGCATCCAGTTCCTCTTCAACTGGGAGCTCGGTCAGCTGGGCCTCTGCAGGTGCACTGGTAACGACTGCTGAAGCGTGAGATGCCTGCTGCAAAAGCTCCATCATCTCAGCCCAGTCTGCCCAGAGGGGAGGGGGGGGAGAGAAACACAGCATTACACTCAGGACTTCCAATAAAATAAGAAACAAGGTAGTTCATGGTACAGCTACATACCTTTTGGGGATGCCTTCTTTTGCCACATGTCAAAGAACTGATGCACAAACCCATCATCCTTCTGACCTGAGGGCCAAAGACATGGGTAAAGAACAAGCACAGGAAAGAGGGGAAAAAAAAAAAAGCCAAAATAACCAACGTGAATCCCTCACCAGATTTCCTAAACTCCTCAGGATACGCTTGACCACTGGCTACAGGAGAATAACTCTTTGGTCCTGCCTTGATGGGGTTGGCCTTTTTGGTTTCTGAAAGACAACATTAGCCAACAAATCTCCATACATCTCAAATGTGCTATAAACTTAAGTGCATACGTTTGACTAAAGCCAAGTAAAAGCATGGCAAAACATGTAATGAACAAAATTACATTTACCCAAAAGACAAGAGAAGACGACATTGGATCTGGTCTACAGCAAGGTAGCCTGAATCATATACAAAAACCTAGAATATTCTGGGGCCTTGGGTGCCTGCTCACCCATTAGGGAGTGGCCTTGAATAGCCTCGGGCGCCAGTCTCCTGCCCTTCTTCAGCACAGTGATGGGGCCAATGCTCTCCTCCATCGCCCAACCTGCAGATAGGACCAGAGAAACAACCTTCAAGATAAATATAAGGATTTATGCAGTCCTTCAGTTAATTCAAGCAGTATTCAGATTCATACCAAGTCAGACATTTGCAAGCAAGACATTTTTCCCCCCCATGCTTGCAATGACCAAACATTTTGAAGTTCAGACCATTTACACCATCAAATGAAGCCCACACCATGTCAGCTTTTTTCTAGCCCTGCATGTGCCTTCAGAGGCTGTAGAAAGAAGCCAACCCAAAAGGCAACATGCCACATTAACCCACCAACTGGAGTCGACACTTGAGCAGAGGCATGTGCTGATGTGCAGCATGCAGCCTGCTGGCTGGACTGGCCCCACCCTTACCAGTGGTAGTCATTGGGGTGTTGCGTGTGGGGGGGCCAGATCTGGGTTGGGGGCGTCCGTGGTGGGTGTTGCCGTGGCTGCCGGTGGAACCCAGAGGGGTGGACGAGCTCTTCTGGTCGGAGGGAGACTTGCCCGGGGTGCTGCCCAGAATACAGCTGTCACAAACCCAGTCCTCCCCATCAGCAGACTGCCAGCTGGGAGCAGAAAAAAGGGAAAGGTCACTCTTCCACCACATCAGGTAGCACTGTCACCACTACACTGGTCAATTTCGTTAAAGCTTGTCATTTTAGTATGAACTGTAAACACAGGGCGCTGCTGTAAAGAGCTTCAAGCTCAATCAGTTCTTCCCTGAATAAGCAGGGGTTGGCAATAAAAAGGTGGTAAAACAAATGCTACCAGCAGGCCCAACTACTGGAGTGCTGCCAGCCGTTACCTCCACATCATTGGGGGATTTTAGGCCCCGTTTTACACTCGATATTTGTATAAATGGATATTTTATTTGCGCCTGCCATTTAGTTCTAAAAACTCAGATGTATATTGTTCAAAAATGACCAAAAAAAAAAAAAAAAAGACTTCAAAACTCCACTGGACATGTGTAAATGCAAAATGGATTAAACAAATAATCCATGTACCGGGCGTGTAACTGGGGCCCTAAAGTAGTACCCACCTGTGGCCGTTGAAGGTGCATGCCCGACACATTGGCTCCTCCCCTAGCCCGACAGGCTCCGCCCTCAGCAGGCAGGTAATGTAGATCTGAGGGGAGATGGGCGGGGCAGAGGGGGAACCAGGTGAGACAAGTTAGTCAATATAGCCAATTAGGGAAAGCATGATCAGAGGGACCATGGCCCTAATGATTTAACACCGGGCTGGTGAACACATATGCACATCAATATTTTGTTTTTGGGCAACCATAGTAGACCATGGCTCAAAGCAAGACACGGCCACAATTGTAAATGACTTAGAGCTACTCAGATCAAGCTTCAAAAAGAGTAGTCACAATGGCGATTCATAAGTCCGCACCCGCATTTAAATGCTCCAATAAAGTACCTCAGAACGGTCCTCTTCGTGGAACCTGAAGGCATCCAGAGAGATGTGGAGCTCAGTGGGGCTCTGGCGCGGCTTGAAGTGAGACTGGGAGCCCGTCAGGTAGCTGTCCAACATGCAGCTGAGACAGAGACAGACACAGACAGATGAGTGGTCTTGGGACACACAACACAAGCACACAAACCCAAGTGACTGAACACAAATGAGAACACCACACACGAATGTAGTCAGAATTGCCCCACAGCCATTGCTTCCACCATCAGTCCAACACACAGCCTACCCATTGTTCTCGATGAAGGCATAGCGGGGCTCAGAGTTGGCATCGGGGGTCAGCGTGGCCACGCAGTTCTCGACAAACACGCGCATGGGGCTGTGGGCAAACTGCTGCAGCGAGGCCTTAATGTTGATGAGGTCACCCAGGAAGTACACGCTAGGAGCCCTTTCGTTAACCCAGTCATCTAGGGAGAGCAGAGCCAGAGAACTCAAACCACATGTGCATTTTATAATAAATGCAAAGTACAAAAAACTGCAAATTCAGAGTTGTAATGAAACATGGCACGCTACAAGTCTCTGGCCATACCCTGCAGGAGAAAAAGACTAGGTTGCATGCAACTGGAAGACATAAAAAACCCAGGTCAAAATGAGCATTTAAAGTAAAGCAAGTAAACAGACAGAAATACCAGTCATGAGTGTGAGAGAGAAGTGGAGCTGGCCCTCGTCAGCACGGGTGGACATGTATGGGGCCCATGTGGGCAGCACGGACACACTGCTCAGGTCAAACTTCCTTAAGGGAAGAAAATAAAGATGGTGAGCCCTTGGGAAAGGCAAAAGCAAGAAACACTCCAATTGGATTCGCTCATATCTGGACGTCCAGCAAATACACCGAATTATGTGGTCTGTCGTGTTAAGCACTCACTGGCACACTTACCTTTTGTAGTAGCACTCGATGGGGAAGGAAGCCGGTTGTGTTCGCACCAGGCCATCAGGGGCGGGAGTAGGAGAGTACTCCAGGGTGTTCGAGTATAGCAGGTATTCTTCCGTGAGCTGAGGAAGGGAAGGCCAGGACATGGGTACAACTGAACACCTGCCACAGGCAGCTTTCCACCACAGAATACAAGCTGTGCACCTTTATTGGCTTAGCCTTTTTTTAAAGAGCCATTGGGTTTTACTAAAAGTTACATGCAAGACAAGTATAGTTCAAGTGCATAACAGGGAAGCGTTTAAGCTATATATTCACCGCATAACCGTGTCACAATGGCTTACCATATGCTCGGTACCACAGTCGGTCAGAGAGGCTGCGATCATGTACTTGCCCGGCTGGCTGGGAAAGGCTTCGCAAGCCTCACCGGTCCCCTCGCTCTTGCCTAGTCGGAGATCGCTAACGTCAACAGGGAAGCCCAGTTCCAGCAGATCAGCGTCCATTTCAATCTCCAAGTAGTCAGGGTGACAAACTACCCTCACAGTCGCCGTTTCCGGCCGCCGTTCGTCATTGCCCTTGGGTGTACTCAGAGTTGGCGAGACCGATGGAATGTTCTGCCTCTGACTGTATCTGTTAGGATAAGCGTCCGTGACAAAACACATCAAACAAGCGATGGCGAAGCCGCCCCCGAACAAATTCACAAACTTCGTCATTACTCAAGATTCTGAGACAAACGATTAGAGACTAGTCCTCGCCTTCACAGATACCACTTCCGATACCGACAAGTCGCCACAGATACCAAAACATGTTGACACTCGGCTTTTATCTGCATCCCGCCAGGCCATTACACCTGTGTTTAATTAGCAATAATCTCTTGCTCTGATTGATGCCTAATTGCTGTCACTTACTGACTGGAGACACGGAGACGTAACCGATTAGTGAAAACGTGATTTCAATTTAGTTTAATTGCATAAATAATCATAATATCAATATATTTTATTTATTTATTTATTTTACTTGGACGTTTGTGTAAGCCATTGCGCATGTAAGCTATGTTACACGTTAATAATGTGGTTGATTAAGTCTTGATGTGTGCTAAATAAAATTACAATTTTTTAAAAAGGTTTCCACCTGGTCTTTTTTAGTGACATCACATCTCTAGCTCTACATGGGCTCATGTGATGTCCATAGGCCTATATGGTCATCTTCCTCCTTCCAGTCTGCAGGTGCCTTTATGCAGGTGATGTGCATTCATTCCTCATTGCATAGTAATTTGTGGTCATTAAAAAAAAAACACTCATGTTTACCCAAATTGCCCTCGACCTTAAGTTAGAATTTGCAATGAGTCATTTTGCCAAACAGTCACTTTATGAAGTCAGGAGTAGGCCTATAGGTCAGGCCAAAATACACTTTTCCAAAAACTTAAGCCTGTCTTGGAAACAGCTTTGTATTTCAGGCATGCACCCTAAACTGCAATCTAGCCATCTAAAAAAGGCAAAAATCAATGAATCACAAGACCTTAAAATGCTCAGTTTGGAATAGTTACAGTTTTTGCCAATCATTTTCACACTTGTTGCAATGCAATGTCCACTTTTGCAAGACTCTTAACACAGTGTGCTGTACCAACATGCGGTTGAGCACATCAGTTAACATTTGCTGCAAAATGCGCTACAGCAACATAACTATAACACACGCTGTCGGTCAGTAAGACTACAATGGTGGTCAATGTACAATAAGCTAAAAACAACTTGAAACAAATCACTTAAAATCTAGCCTTTGTCCTACAGTATGACACGTTACTGATATGTCAAGTAAATACACACTTTATCAAAGATTAATACAGAGTATAGGCTATACATATACAGTTTACAAATGAATTATTTTTTGGACCTGGGTAAAGTACTGTATTTACAGTATCAGAAGATGTTGATGCTAATCACAAGGTGTTTTTCAGTGCTTTTTTAATATTTTGTAACCTTTCAGAATTCTATAACTGCAATGCACATTTCAGAACTGAAGATAAATTGTGTCAAATATGCACAATCATGCAAACAGAAACACATCACTCCCGAAACACACCTGATTGAACTGTAACGTGTTACCTTCACCCTGTGCTTATACATAACCACACTGTTCAACTGCAGGAAAGGCCAACGGCCATTACCTGCATCACATAGAGTTCCTAAAAATTACAGTATGCCCCACTACAAAAGAAAATACATGTAAAATGTGTTACTACATTACATTACATTTGGCAGACGCCTTTATCCAAAGCGACTTACAAAAAGGAGAACATAAGCAACCAGAGGTGTAAAGGGACACTGAGTAAGCAGACAACCTTTATACATACAGGGAGGTGCATGTGTCTGAATAAGTGTCCCGCAGCAGGGACACTACAGACATACATACTCCCACATGGGGACAGAGAAAGAGGGAATTGGTTTAGTGATTGTTAGTTTTGTAAGGAAGGGAATCATCCTTGGACGAGAAGGGTTTTTACAAGTTTTTTTAAAGGTAGGGAGGGATGTGGCTCTTCTTGTCGCAACTGGTAGGTCGTTCCACCATTTTGGGACAACCACAGAGAAATGTTTAGTGACCTCGCTTTGTGAGAGGGTACAGATAGACAATTCGTATGATCGGATCGCAACACTCTGGATGGGACGTGAGCCCTTAGTAAGACGTTGAGATAAGTGGGGGGCGGAACCTGAAATGACTTTTTAAACTAGCGACAGAGCCTTATGTTTAATTCTGGCAGCTACCAGCAGCCAGTGCAGGTCACTGAAGAGTGGGACATGGGTCCTTTTGGGTTGGTTAAAAACCAGTCGCGCTGCAGCCTTCTGGACCATTTGCAATGGTTTGATCGCACAGGCAGTGTTGTAAATATTAGTCTGGGCCTGCCCATACTGCCTGTTAAACTACACTGAATTCCACATGGATAAACTATGATAAAGCCTCCACCGCAACTCCAATATCAACTTTCTATGACAATGTTTTGCTCATAAACATGGAAATGTAATCTTTGTTTACCTGTTACATAACAAGCTAAAAAAAATATTATGAAGAAACTCACATAAGTGTAAATTTGACTAAAAGATGCCTCAAGCACATCTTTGTGTGACAAAATGCAAAATGCTGTGCTTTGTTACACTGTATTGGATTGCTTTTAGGTTTTGATCCTAGAGTTAAAGGTTTTGATAAGAGTATCCAAATTTAGCTTTAATTTCGCATCATTTTGTTGGTGGTAAACAGGGAGAACTAATGTATTTCGGTTGAAGTGGTGACTGAAGGCAATCGTGTCAAGGCAATGCGAAAAAGAACGCAGTTGGTCTCCCATACACTTTGGTTGGTGCAAATGTGTTAAGAGGTTTGAAAATGTAGACAGGGTATTGAGACACACATGAAAATGATGGGTAAAAACTGTATTAGTCAAAACACAACTGTTTCAGCAACGTAAGCCTAGTCATCTTTTGATGGTTGCTTCTGTTCCGTCAGATCTTGAGATGGAGTTGGGGTGAGCAAATCCGTGTCTGTAGTGAGGTCAGCCATTGGGTCCTTTGCCTGGCTCTTGTAGGCGAAGCCTGGGGTGGCATCCAGTTCCTCTTCAACTGGGAGCTCGGTCAGCTGGGCCTCTGCAGGTGCACTGGTAACGACTGCTGAAGCGTGAGATGCCTGCTGCAAAAGCTCCATCATCTCAGCCCAGTCTGCCCAGAGGGGGGGGGGGGGGGGGAAGAGAAACACACAGCATTACACTCAGGACTTCCGATAAAATAAGAAACAAGGTAGTTCATGGTACAGCTACATACCTTTTGGGGATGCCTTCTTTTGCCACATGTCAAAGAACTGATGCACAAACCCATCATCCTTCTGACCTGAGGGCCAAAGACATGGGTAAAGAACAAGCACAGGAAAGAGGAAAAAAAAAATCCCAAAATAACCAACATGAATCCCTCACCAGATTTCCTAAACTCCTCAGGATACGCTTGACCACTGGCTACAGGAGAATAACTTTTTGGTCCTGCCTTGATGGGGTTGGCCTTTTTGGTTTCTGAAAGACAACATTAGCCAACAAACCTCCATACATCTCAAATGTGCTATAAACTGAAGTGCATACGTTTGACTAAAGCCAAGTAAATAAAGCATGGCAAAACATGTAATGAACAAAATTACATTTACACAAAACAGACAAGAGTAGAAGACATTGGATCTGGTCTACAGCAAGGTAGCCTGGATCATATACAAAAACCTAGAATATTCTGGGGCCTTGGGTGCCTGCTCACCCATTAGGGACTGGGAGTGGCCTTGAATAGCCTCGGGCGCCAGTCTCCTGCCCTTCTTCAGCACAGTGATGGGGCCAATGCTCTCCTCCATCGCCCAACCTGCAGATAGGACCAGAGAAACAACCCTCAAGATAAATATAAGGATTTATGCAGTCCTTCAGTTAATTCAAGCAGTATTCAGATTCATACCAAGTCAGACATTTGCAAGCAAGACATTTTTCCCCCCCATGCTTGCAATGACAAAACATTTTGAAGTTCAGACCATTTACACCATCAACTGAAGCCCACACCATGTCAGCTTTTTTCTAGCCCTGCATGTGTCTTCAGAGGCTGTAGAAAGAAGCCAACCCAAAAGGCAACATGCCAAATTAACCACCAACTGGAGTAGACACTTGAGCAGTGGCATGTGCTGATGTGCAGCATGCAACCTGCTGGCTGGACTGGCCCCACCCTTACCAGAGGTGGTCATTGGGCTGTTGCGTGTGGGGGGGCCAGATCTGGGTTGGGGGCGTCCGTGGTGGGCGCTGCCGTGGCTGCCGGTGGAACCCAGAGGGGTGGACGAGCTCTTCTGGTTGGAGGGAGACTTGCCCGGGGTGCTGCCCAGAATACAGCTGTCACAAACCCAGTCCTCCCCATCAGCAGACTGCCAGCTGGGAGCAGAAAGAAAGGAAAGGTCACTCTTCCACCACATCAGGTAGCACCATCACCACTACATTTGTCAACTTTGTTAAAGCTTGTCATTTTGGTATGAATTGTAAACACAATGCTGTATTGCTGTAAAGAGCTTCAAGCTCAGTCAATAAAAAGGTAGCAAAACAAATGCTACCAAGCAGGCCCAATTAGTGGAGTACTGCCAGCTGTTACCAACACATCACTGGGGGATTTCAGGCCCCGTTTACACTCCAGATATTTGTATAAATGAATATTTTATTTGCACCCCTCATTTAGTTTTAAAACCCCAGTAGATATTATTCAAAAACAACTACCAAAACAGTCTTCAAAAGGATGCATTTTCTGGACTCCACTGGACACGTGTAAATGCAAAATGTACAAAATAATCCATTCACCAGGTGTGTAACTGTGGCCCTAAAGTGGTACCAACCTGTGGCCATTGAAGGTGCATGCCCGACACATTGGCTCCTCCCCTAGTCCAACAGGCTCCGCCCTCAGCAGGCAGGTAATGTAGATCTGAGGGGAGATGGGCGGGGCAGAGGGGCAACCAAGTGAGACAAGTTTGTCAATATAGCCAATTAGGGAAAGCATGATCAGAGACCATGGCCCTAATGATTTAACACAGGGCTAGTGAAGGCATGTGCACATGAATTTTCAAGCTTCAAAAAGAGTATGGCCACAATGGCTAGTCATAGCGTGGCTCACGCTTTTAAATGATCGAATGAAGTACCTCGGAACGGTCCTCTTCGTGGAACCTGAAGGCATCCAGAGAGATGTGGAGCTCAGTGGGGCTCTGGCGCGGCTTGAAGTGAGACTGGGAGCCCGTCAGGTAGCTGTCCACCATGCAGCTGAGACAGAGACACAGAGAGATGAGTGGCTTTGGACACACAACACAAGCACACAACCCCAAGTCACTGAACGCAAATGAGAACACAGCAGACACGAATGTAGTCAGAATTGCCCCACAGCTGTTGCTTCAAACATCAGTCCAACACATGACCTACCCGTTGTTCTCGATGAAGGCGTAGCGGGGCTCAGAGTTGGCTTCAGGGGTCAGCGTGGCCACGCAGTTCTCGACAAACAGGCGCATGGGGCTGTGGGCAAACTGCTGCAGCGAAGCCTTAATGTTGATGAGGTCACCCAGGAAGTACACGCTAGGAGCCCTTTCGTTAACCCAGTCATCTAGGGAGAGCAAAGCCAGAGAACTCAAACCACATGTGCATTTTATAATAAATTAAAAGTACAAAGAACTGCGAATTCAGAGTTGTAATGAAGCATGGCAGGCTAGAGGTCTCTGGCCATATGCTGCAGGACAATGCAAGACTAGTCACATGCAACCTACAAGACATAAAACACCAAGTCAAAATGAGCATTTAAAGTCAGTCAAGTAAACAGACAGAAATACCAGTCATGAGCGTGAGAGAGAAGTGGAGCTGGCCCTCGTCAGCACGGGTGGACATGTATGGGGCCCAAGTGGGCAGCACGGACACACTGCTCAGGTCAAACTTCCTGAAGGGAAGAAAATAAAGATGGTGAGCCCTTGGGAAAGGCAAAAGTGAGAAGTGCTTCAATTGGATTCACTCGTATCTGCATGTCCAGCAAATAGACCAAGTGCTGTGGTCCGCCATGCTGTGACATTGCATTGTTAAAACACTACGCCATTCCATTATTGCATCCAATTACTCCAACGCCATTGAACTGCAAGAAATGCCGTTTTGTTTGTGACCTTGCCAAACTGTAAAGCACTTGAGCTGAATCTTGTACGTATGAAACGTGCTATACAAGTAAAGGTCATAATTATTATTATTATATTTTTATGTTAAGCACTCAGTAGCACGTTTACCTTTTGTAGTAGCACTGCATGGGGAAGGATGCTGGTTGTGTTCGCACCAGACCATCAGGGGCGGGAGTAGGAGAGTACTCCAGGGTGTTCGAGTACAGCAGGTATTCTTCCGTGAGCTGAGGAAGGGAAGGCCAGGACATGGGTACAACTGAACACCTGACACAGGCAGCTTTCCACCACAGAATACAAGCTGTGCACCTTTATTGGCTTAGCCTTTTTTTAAAGAGCCATTGGGTTTTACTAAAACACAATTACATGCAAGACAAGTATAGTTCAAGTGCATAACAGGGAAGCGTTTAGGCTATATATTCACCGCATAACCGTGTCACAAGGGCTTACCATATGCTCGGTACCACAGTCGGTCAGAGAGGCTGCGATCATGTACTTGCCAGGCTGGCTGGGAAAGGCTTCGCAAGCCTCACCGGTCCCCTCGCTCTTGCCTAGCCGGAGGTCGTTAACGTCAACAGGGAAACCCAGTTCCAGCAGATCAGCGTCCATTTCAATCTCCATGTAGTCAGGGTGACAAACTACCCTCACAGTCGCCGTTTCCGGCCGCCGTTCGTCCTTGGGTGTACTCGGAGTTGGCGAGACCGATGGAATGTTCTGCTTTTGACTGTATCTGTTAGGATAAGCGTCCGTGGCGAAAAATAACATCAAACAAGAGATAGCGAAGCCGCCCCCGAACAAATTCACAAACTTCGTCATTACTCAAGATTCTGAGCCAAACGATTAGAGACGGGTCTTCGCCTTCACAGATACCACTTCCGATACCGACAAGTCGCCACAGATACCAAAAGCATGTTGACACTCGGCTTTTATGTGCACCTCGCCAGGCCATTACACCTGTGTTCAATTAGCAATAGCCTAATCTCTTGCTCTGGTTGATGCCTAATTGCTGTCACTTACTGCCTGGAGGCACGGAGAGGTAACAGATTGGCAAACACGTGATTTTAATTTAGTTTAATTGCATAAATAATCATATCAATACATTTTTATTTTACTTGGACGTTTGTGTAATCCATTTCGTATGTAAGCTATGTTACACGTTAATAATGTGGTTGATTAAATCTTGATGTGTGCTAAATAAAATTACAATTTTTTAAAAAGGTCTTCATCTGGTCTTTTTTAGTGACATCACATCTCTAGCTCTACATGGGCTCATGTGATCTCCATATATGGCCATCTTCCTCCTTCCAGTCCACAGGTGCCTTTATGCAGGTGATGTGCACTCATTCCTCATTGCATAGTAATTTGTGGTCATTTAACACCGCGACCAATTAAGTAAAGATGAGTGGTTTTTTTGACTATTCAAATCAATTCACTTATCAACTCTTCCAGTAATTAAAAAAGTATCTTTTTCACCACAACATGAGACTTTGTCTTTAATGTATGTTATAAATTGAATTCCAAAGCCTGTAAAAACCCTTCTCTTCCGAGATTGCTTCCCTTCCTAACAAAACTAAGAATCACTAAACCAACTCTCTCTCTTTCTGTGTCCCTAAGCAGAAGTACAGTCTAGTGTGTCCCTACTCTGTGTCTTTTTTTACACCTCTGTTGCCTATGTCCTCCTTTTTGTAAGTCGCTTTGGATAAAAGCGTCTGCCAAATGCAATGTAATGTAATGTAATGTAAAGCCTCGCTCACTCATTCTGGCCTCCTAATCATCCCCCCGAGTGTAACTGGCTAGCTGATTAATTAATTAATTAAATAATCTCTCATTCCCTAATTCCCTCTCCACCTGGAGTCAGTGTGTGGGTGCTGTGGTGTGGTGAGGGGTTTTGGTGTATAATGGCTGTCCTGCATTGCCTATAGGCTACACAGGTGGAGGTTAGCCCCTTCAATGGCCAGGACCAGCAGACTGAGAGACAGTTTTGTCCACTAACCCAGTGGTTCCCAAACTTTTCTGCTGGGGCCCCCCTTATGGACCTAAGAGTATTTTCGCCCCCCCGTCCACCGTCATACACCAAGTTTTTTCGTCTGTTAATATTACCAAAATTTACTTTGAAATTCACAGAAACGGTACAAATACACTCAATAACCATACAAATAAGTGAATACTAACCAATAAAATGGTTATATTATATACATTTATTCAACATTTATTCAAAGTGTCTATGTGCAACAGCACTGTTTTAACCATTTCAATTTCAACCGCCACACCCCCCCTGCAATACCTCTGCGGCCCCCTAGGGGGGCATGCCCCCCACTTTGGGAACCACTGCTCTAACCTGTCAGCATGCTCAACTCTCTGCCTGCCTTATGTGATTTTGTGACTATGCCCGTTTCCGCCCCTGGCTCCTCATATACAGAGGTGTCAATCCCAGGTTCCGAAAGTAAAAAAACCCTGCCATGTTTTCCTTTTAACACAGGTAACTTCACGGAGTAGCTGACCTACCTGTCTTGAGTGCTCATGACGATCAGCTAATTCAGAGCTGGTTGGATCAAATTTGTGGCAGGGATTTTACTTTCTGAACCTGGGATTGACACTTCTGGTCATGTATCAGCAGGGTGGAGGGACAAAGTATCATGACAAAGTAACCCTGCATACAAAACTTTATGAAGACCAAAAGAAAATCAACAATTTATTATTTTCCATATCAATTACAAAAATAATTTTAATCATTGCTCGAGATAAGAGAACACAATAACACACCACTTGTCTTCAGAACAGCATTGCTAAGGGGCAAAAAAAACACCAAAAAACGTTTGCTATTGGTCTGAAAGATCCACAGGACATCAAAACATTCCCCACAGGAAGTCCACACAAATTCCCAGGAAGTCCAACATCATACAGCTCTGTGTGCTGGCAAGCAGAGCATTCCGTTTGGGACATCGACACATTATCAACTCAAAATCAATTCAAATGTTTGCATTATTCAGCTCATTTGATCTGCACACATGGATAAATGTAAACAAACACTAAGTATTGTACAGAGAAGAGAAAAAAAAACAAAGCAAAGAAACTATGTTTTAAATAAAGTTTTGTGTGTGTTTGATTGAGTGTGTATTGTTTGTTTGTTTGTTGGTGCGTGTGTGTGTGTGTGTGTGTGATCAAGTTTTGCCGACTGCTGAGTGAGGTGAGGAGCGATTGGTTGTCCCGGGCTCTGATTCTGATTGGACGGCACTGGTTTGTGTTGCTAGGGATCACTTCCCTGCTTTCTTGTACAGAAACATGGAAACCACCATGGCAGCAACCTGTCAATCAAACCACAATAACAAAAGCATGAGAGCAACGCCAACACTAATATTATTAGCATTATTGTCAGTACTACTACTACTACTACTACTACTACTAACATTAATACACATCTCAGCATCGTTAGCTAATTGGTATTATTGTGCCAAGACCCAAGGTCCTACCTCTACTGCAATCCAGCAAGGATAAAAGCAAGCCCACACATTTGAAATCCTTTTTTTGTGGTTTATTTCATGGCACAAAATCAAAATGACGTTTCGACCATGTCCGCTCTTCCTCATGTTGGGATCCAGACATGGTAGAAAATGTCATTTTAATTTAAAACACAACAAAAGATTTCCAGTGTGCGGACTATTCTCCTTATTGGATTACAGATCAAGTTTTGTCCTGCACCTTGGCATGTGACGTGCCCAATCTTCCACTACACACACGCACACACACACACACACACACACACACCTCCACTACACACACGCCCAGAGCCACCTGTTGTAACCTTACCTCCACTACACACACACACACACACACACACACACACACACACACACACACACACACACCTTACCTCCACTACACACACGCCCAGAGCCACTCCTCCGACCACTGAGGCGTTATCCTTGATGAAGGACACCAGCTTCGGGAAGCAGCCTGGGACAGCCTGTGTGGGGAGAACACAGGTAGTTTAGCACAGGTAGATTAAGACAGGTAGTTAGGCACAGGTAGTTTGGGACAGGTAGTTTAACACAGGTAGTTTGGGACAGGTCGTTTAACACAGGTAGTTTGAGACAGGTAGTTAGACACAGGTAGTTTAAGACAGGAAGTTTAAGAGAGGTAGTTTGAGACAGGTAGCTTAACACAGGTAGTTAGACACAGGTAGTTAGACACAGGTAGTGTAACAATAAGTTTGAGACAGGGAGTTTAACACAGGTAGTTTGAGACAGGGAGTTTAACACAGGTAGTTTGAGTGTTGACCACTCGGTAGTGTATAGTCACTCCTGCTGTCAGGTGCACACAGTACACTCAGATGCACACACACACACACACTCGCACACACACACACACACACACACACACACACACACACTAGATGACTTACATCAATGGCAGCTTCTAGAATCCCACAGCCCTTGCTGTCTTTGCAGCACTCAGTTGGATATTGGTTAGTTGCGGCGGCAGGAGACCCAGTGAAGTCAGTGTAGTTGTTGTAGCCACAGCACTCCAACTATAACACAAAGATGGGAGAGAGAGAGAGAGAGAGAGAAAGAGAGAGAGAGAGAGGAAGAGAAAGAGAGAGACAGAGAGAGCGCAAAAGAGAGAGAGAGAGAGAGAGGCCTTAGTCTTGGTTAATTTTTTTTTTTTAAAGTGAAGGATCTGTGTGAGTGATGTAAAGATCTCCAGCTCTTGAAGACTTGATGGACCCTTAAATCCTGTGTCTTATTTCAGAAGCTGCAGCCTTTCAAGACTACATTTCTGGGCCAAATGTGTCACAACAGCATGACTAACTAATGTGTGCACTCTAAAGGAACAAACACAAAGACAGGTAGTTTAAGACAGGTAGTTTGACACAGGTAGTTAGACACAGGTAGTTTAAGACAGGTAGTTTGGGACAGGTAGTTTAAAAGTACTACAGGAACACTATAGGGCTCACCTTCTCCATAGTGGTGTCCCAGAAGGAGGTGAGGGCGTCATCGTTCCCGTACTTCTGCTCGATGCTGGCTGCCACGCTCGTGCTGATGTCCTGCAGCAGCTCTTCCACCTGCAGCAGCAATCAAAAGCTCACCTGTCATCATCAGCAACACCAGAACCAGCATCTGTGCCATGCTTTTATAAAGACATTAGTCAAAGTCAAAGTAAAAGTCATCAGAATCAGATGTATGTGTGTGTGGATGTCATATGTGTGTGTGTGGTTGTATGTATGTGTGTGTGTGGATGCCATATGTGTGTATGTGGATGTATGTATGAATGCGTGTGTGTATGTATGTATGTGTATGTGGATATGTATGTGTATGTGGATGTATGTAAGTGTATGTGGATGTATGTAGTGTATGTATGTGTGAATGTATGTATGTGTAACAAACAAACAAACAAACAGGATCCTGTAGTGACTGTGTGCTATAATAATGAAGATCTTACCAGGGGCTGGAACACTAACAGCACGACGGCTCCAGCCACCTCTGCGATGAAGATGATGAGCACGATGATGAAGAACTGCGGAGGGAAAGATAGACAGAGAGAGAGATGAGTTAGGCTGACATACAGTAGGCCTAAGTTCTTTTACTGATGTATTTTCCATCAATTTAGAATAATGTAGTTAAATTAATATTGAAAATCTATATCGCCCCCCCAGGCTATGAAAAAGTATATACTATATAGTACTATTAGTGTCCTATAGTATTTTTGGACATTTTAGTGTAGAAATAGCATAGGGATACTACAGATACTATATAAGATTGTACTACAGGAACACTATAGGGAAAAAAGAAAATCTACATGTTTTGCATAGGGATGGTAGCAGTACTATTGAACACCATAGAGATATTATATAACTATTACACATAGTATAGAAATCTTATAGGATTCCTATGGGACCTTTTCCATTGGGGGGGGGTAAGGAGAGGTGAGAGGAGGTCAAAGGTCGGAGGTCGGTCACTCACGGTGAGCAGCATGCACTTGCTCTCCTTGACGGCTCCGCAGCAGCCGAGGAAGCCGATGCCGGTCAGCACGACGCCGATGCCGATGAGCAGGTAGCCCACGTTGGCCAGCTGCGCCAGCTCCGGCGGTGCGTCCTCGATGTGCTCCAGGAAGCCCATCAGCGACCCCGCGTCCACCGTCACCCAGATGCCCACGCCCAGGATGGCCACGCCCACCACCTGCAGGGAGGAGCAATGACAGGTCAACACTGAGATTTGATCTCGGCAGAGAGATTTGACCTTAGAGAGGTCAGGACTGAGAGGTCGGCACTGAGAGGTCAGCGCAGAGAGGTCAGCACAGAGATTTGACCTTTGACCTTGAGCCCTGAGTCCACCATCCCCCAGGATGGCAGCGCCGCCCACCACATGTGGAGAGCACTTATGAGGTCAGTATTGAGATTTAATCTTTGACATTCTAACCCTGAGCCCTGAGACCACTACCGTGACCCAAACACCCACGTGCCCATCTCCTAGGGAGCACAAAGGTCAGTATTGATATTTAACCTTTTGAACTTTTGACCTTTCGACCTTCTAAATCTGCACCCTGAGTCCACCATCCTCCATATGCACGTGCTGACTATGAAGAATCGTTTACTGTTAGAAACAGCACATACTCCCTAGCATAGCATAGTCCCTAGCATAGTCCCTAGCATAGCATAGTCCATAGCATAGCATAGTCCCTAGCATAGTCCATAGCATAGCATAGTCCCTAGCATAGTCCATAGCATAGCATAGTCCATAGCATAGTCCATAGCATAGTCCATAGCATAGCATAGTCCATAGCATAGTCCATAGCATAGTCCCTAGCATAGTCCATAGCATAGTCCCTAGCATAGTCCATAGCATAGTCCCTAGCATAGTCCATAGCATAGTCCCTAGCATAGTCCATAGCATAGCATAGTCCATAGCATAGTCCATAGCATAGCATAGTCCCTAGCATAGTCCATAGCATAGCATAGTCCCTAGCATAGTCCATAGCATAGCATAGTCCATAGCATAGTCCATAGCATAGCATAGTCCCTAGCATAGTCCATAGCATAGCATAGTCCATAGCATAGTCCATAGTCCATAGCATAGTCCATAGCATACTCCCTAGCATAGCATAGTCCATAGCATAGTCCATGGCATAGTCCATAGCATAGTCCATAGCATAGTCCATAGCATAGTCCATAGCATAGTCCATAGCATAGCATAGTCCATAGCATAGTCCCTAGCATAGCATAGTCCATAGCATAGTCCATAGCATAGTCCCTAGCATAGCATAGTCCATAGCATACTCCCTAGCATAGTCCATAGCATAACACACGTGTCACTCTCATCCTAGCAGCGGTAGAAATTCACTTCGCAAAATCTGAACTTTCACCAGCTACTGACAAATACATAATAAAATTCACCAGCCACTCAATAGTAATTTTTTAAAATTTTGTGTACAAAATTGACCAGCCACTTTCATACTTTACCAATATACCAGCATTAGGCTGGTACAAATTTCCATCCTTGTATCCTAGGCAATCATTCTGCCTGACCACCTGCCCCTGTCACCCTGACCACGGCAGCATCCCTCTCTGCCTCCTCAGCTCAGAGGTGGGCAGGGCGAAGGGTTGCAGCTAGTGTACATCACTACGCCATTTTGTTATTGTGCTCAACTGCTCCGGTACCACTGGGCTGCAAGAAATGTTGTCTTGTGGTGACCTTGCCAAACTGTAAAGCACTTTGAGCTGCATCTTGTATGTATGAACTGTGCTATACAAGTAAAGATTATTATTGTTATTATTATTATTATTATTATTATTATTATTATTATTATTATTATATGTGGTGTGGTCCCCTGGAGCTGAAGTCCCCATCTCTGCTAAGTCTGTCAGGCTCCGCAGGCACATCCCTGCAGGTGGAGAATAACCAGCTGCCATAACCAGCCACCTCCACTAGGGGGAGTGCTCACACCTGTGAATGGTGACATTCCCTTACCTGATGACTTGTCCCCATGTCTGTCTACACTGACTTGTGCTGAAGGACACACAGATAAAGGGGGAGACAGTGAGCCAGCCAACAGTGGCAGGTCCGTGGTTGGGGTCAGAGGTCGGGGCTGCCATGTCACTTCCTGGAGTGATAATCTTGCCGGCTGCGGCCACATGCATCTCTTCAGCTCAGCAGAGGTGCTTGTGTTTCTAATAGCTGCTATGATAAGATATCTTTTTACACACTCACTACGAGAAGAAAACTTACATTTTCAAAAAAATGGTAACGTTTGCTTTTAACAGTTATTGTACACTTCAATCAGGATGGCCATGGATAGCAGTGGTTGTCATGGCAGTCCTTGCTATAATAATGGAACTATTAGAACCGAATAATAGAACTGAAGATAACTATGCAACACCATACCTAGAGACATGTCCAGTATAGACATGTTCAGTGGGTAATATCATACCTAGAGAGATCTTCAGTATGCAACACCATACCGAGAGACACATCCAGTAAACAACACCATACCTAGAGAGATCTCCAGTATGCACTACCATACCTAGAGACATCTCCAGTGGGCAACACCATACC
>CM059281.1:29133813-29136313 GCA_030347295.1 Setipinna tenuifilis | reverse complement strand
AGTTATATAGCCCTGCCTGAGACAGATGCTGAAACAGCCACTTCGAGAAGGTGGTCTGCCTAATGACAATCACATTATGGTAATAACAAGAATGGTCCACAATCACCCAACAGCAGAGTTGACAAAGTCAAGTATGTGAAAGCACCAAACAATTGTAGTATCAATTGTAGTATGGCTTGTGAAGAGGCCATTGAGAACCATCACAGGAAATGTGTCAAAGTAATTATCACACAGAGAGACACACAGTCTCTCTCCAGACCTAGTTGCCTGATAAACTTAGGTAATTTACATCAAGGACATGAGAGGAGTCTTAACTGTATAAGTAGCTAGAGCTTTAGTTGCTTGTTGTTCAGACTAGCACCACTGAATCCAGAGTATGGTTTCCATGCTTTGCCACTCATTTTTACTGGAATAAAGTATGATTGCTGCATCAACAAATGGCTCTTCTGCCAGGGAGACCTGGCCAAGAGTAGCAGGCAGATATTGATACAAAGACAAGGACAAAAAACAAGACACTAAATGAAACCATGGGACGTACACCAAATACACAACTGACAATACAGCCAAGACTAATTAAAGACAAAAGACAAGGGAGAACAAGACTCACATAGAAGGTAAAACAACCTGAACAGCAATTAAATGATAAGAAAACATGGGCACCCTATTTAAAAGCAATGGCAGTGCTCTGTAAAAGTTGATTGTAAAAGATTTTTAAAAACACTGACAGAGGGAAGTGTCTCTAGGTGAAGTGTACTCTGTAGTTCATTCCACATATATGGTGCATAGTATGAAAATGATGTCTTGCCAAGTTCAGTTCGTATTGAGGGTGTAATCAATAGTAACTTATTTGTTAGTTGGTTGTGTCTGACTATACTACTGTGAGCATGTGGCAGGTGTGAATGACAGCGAGGAGTTACATGTCGCAATGTGTTGGCCAACTATAAAGGTGTGTCTTAATTCACCATCATCATCAGTATTAGCAGTACCATGACTTGCAGATATGGCTGCTGTGTGTGTGTGTGTGTGTGTGTGTGTTATTGTGTCGTAGACTTTGAGCTCTGTTATGGTGTGTTGCAGACACAAAGGGATATTTCGACACACACTTGCCCTTGCCACATTTCAGTGATGACACAGGAATACAATATGCTATTTTTAAGTTTTATATGGCGAGTATAAATTGTCAGCACACACACACACACACACACGCACACGCACACACACACGCACACAAGTCAAACCACTAACCATCCTCCCTCTCTTTCAGTGAATGAGGTAGAGGGACAGACAGTCCCCTTGGAGCAGTGTGGGGTTAGATGCCTTACAGTGAATGAGGTAGAGGGACAGACAGTCCCCCTGGAGCAGTGTGGGGTTAGATGCCTTACAGTGAATGAGGTAGAGGGACAGACAGTCCCCCTGGAGCAGTGTGGGGTTAGATGCTTTACAGTGAATGAGGTAGAGGGGCAGACAGTCCCCCTGGAGCAGTGTGGGGTTAGATGCCTTACAGTGAATGAGGTAGAGGGTCAGGCAGTCCCCCTGGAGCAGTGTGGGGTTAGATACCTTACAGTGAATGAGGTAGAGGGGCAGACAGTCCCCCTGGAGCAGTGTGGGGTTAGATGCCTTACAGTGAATGAGGTAGAGGGTCAGGCAGTCCCCCTGGAGCAGTGTGGGGTTACATGCCTGGCTTAAGGGCACTGCTGCCATGGATGAGAGGGCAGGAGAGCACTAGTTGTTTACTCCCTCAGCCACACGTATTGCTACTGATATGCTAATACAGGAGTCAAACCTGCGACCCTCTGATCCCAACACCCCCCCCACCACTAGGCCACAGCTGCCCCCCACCACCACCACCACCACCATTGCAAATAACACACACACACACACAAAGACACTGAGAAACACCCAATCAGCATTAAACAAATAATATATTTATTCCACATGGACACAGTTAGTTAGTTAGTTTGGTTATTTTTTTTCTCTTTGCCAGTGGACAGGCAACATACATGCCCTGAGGTGAAAGGTCATGTATCAAACAATCAGCCAATGGGAAACCAGGGGCGGAGACATTAAAACAACACCACAAACATATTCATTCTCCACCTCCTTCGTACACCTGATCTCAACACTCCTCTGACAGATTCAACATGTACAAAGCACTTACAGTATCACCAAAGAGGAACAAACAATAAAGAAGACAAACAAACAGTAAAACAGTCACTTGAATACATTCCAGGTCTTCGTAGGCATGCCAACATTCTTCGCTACGAAACACAAACACACAGAACTCTGCAGGGATGGTTATATGGAGAACACAACACTGGTGTGACTGCTGTAAAACAACACAGCACTGGTGTGACTGCTGTACTGACAGTGAGATTGTTTTGTAAAAGGTGAGCTGCCAATGGGTAAAAAAATATGGTCCTGCACTATAGCGATATCTTTGTTGAGAAATTTGAGGTTGATGTTAGACATTCTTTGGAATAAATGAGGGGGGGCAGGGGAA
>CM059281.1:29106313-29123813 GCA_030347295.1 Setipinna tenuifilis | reverse complement strand
ACACACACACACACACACACACACACATTCAGTCAGACATACACACACACATACACACACACACATACACACTTACAAACACACATACGCCAGCACTCAGGCACAAACACACACGTGTGCACACACACATGCGCACACATAGCCACACACACACACACAGCCACTGACACATGCGATCTCACACAGACGCACACACACACACACACACACACACACACACAGATATCCGTCACCTCACCAAGCAAGCACACAACCATGCACTCAATCCCCAAGCCTACGTTCCAAACCACTGACTCTGAAACGGCTCCAAATTGAGGCTCGTTTAGGCTGCCTGTTTAAACAGCAAACACGTCAATGGAAAAGTCCCACAGGGGCCGAGTTCAACGACATATCCTTTATGATCCAAAAATCACCAATTAATGTATTCTGTCCTTTAGTATAGTGTGTGACTGTGTGTCAACACTGGTAATCCTGCAGGTTTCCATCACGGGCTTGGAGTCCGTTAGCAGGACCTAAGTCAGACTTTACTTGGTGACTATCTTAAGGAAAGGGTCCTATAGGACTGCTATAAGGCAGACTTTACTTGGCAAACTATCCCTAAGGAAAGGGTCATATTGCAATCTTATAAAGTCAGACTTTACTTGATGAGCTATCCCTAACAAAGGGTCCTATAAGATCCTATAAGTCAGACTTTACTTGGTGAGCTATGCCCAAGGAAAGGGTCCTATAGCAGTCCTATAAGTCAGACGTCACTTGGTGACTATCCCTAAGGAAGGGTTCTATAGGAATCCTATAAGTCAGACTTTACTTGGTGACCATCCTTAAGTAAAGGGTCCTATAGGACTGCTATAAGGTCTCTACAGTATGTATAATGGTTATATAATACCTCTATGGTGTTCTATGGTACTGCTACCATGCCTGTATAGGACTTCTATATTTCCCCCTCCTATAGTGTTGCTGTAGTACAATATTATATTGCTACAATAAAATGTCCCCAAATATTATACAATTCTGTAGTATCTGTAGTATTTCTATTACATTTGTACAATAACATTATCATACTCTAAAGCACTTTTTACTAGGGGATTCTCCCAAAATATTATACAATTCTATAGTATTTCTATAATATTTCTACAATAAAATTCTTATAGTAGCTTACTCTATAGCACTTTTTCCTAGTAGATTGGCTGTGTTCTCTGGCAGGGCATCTGCTGCCAAGCGCAGGGTTTGGTTTTGGAACAATCTAAACAGATTAAAAATACTGAGTGGTACTATAACTCCAGAATCGAAGGACATTTCTCTGACAGACACGAGAGACCCTGGGCACAGCCTGAGGGATGTGGGACCCACAAAGTGATTTTCACAGGTCCACTGAACTAGAATAGTTTAGTCTAGCCAAACACAGGCCCGTTAGCCGTTTAAATCAGTCCGGTGATAACTAGTGACTTACCACCCGAACACTAAAAACACTAAAAATGCTTCACTAGCCTTTACTTATTAGACTGAGAGTGGGGTTATGGCGGAGGAAGTAAGGAGTCCAAGCTTAGCGTTGACGTGGCGTCACCGTGACAACCACAGGTCTAACCTAGCAGCCGCATGTTTGGAAACAGGGCGAAGCAGTGCTTGCACGCGCCTTGCGGGGGAAGCCCTCTAGCAGGATATACCAGCCACACCTCTGGGAAGAAACACACACACAGTAGCATGCGTCAGTGGGCATGGCCTGGCTCGAATGAGCGGTCTTAATTGTCTCTGGAAGTTAATTAGTATTGGGTAATTAGTGGTTTCCTGTGGCCAGTGTAAATTGGTTAGAGACGGTCTCCGCCCTAATTTCTTTATGAAACAGCTGTCGCTCTATCCGCTGCTATATTACTGTTTTCAACAGGCTGTAGCCTAGAACAAAAGAGTCGTGATCACTTACTGAAGTAGGACCAGACACCATTGGGTTCAATTGAAGTTGTAGACTACCACTTTTAAATACCAATGCCTGGTTATTAATGTCCATATGCTGCCCAAAGTAGCCTACTTGAATACGCAGAGATGTGAAGGAAATGCATATGTAAACATACCTCAGTTGGCTTGTCGAGTCTCCCTCTCTCGAATCGTTGGGATTTAAAAAAATATTTCTGTTCAAACTGCGCTCGCCTTATTCACACAAGACCGCATGTGGTGGGGTGGTTCCTCCGGCAACTGAAGGCTCCCCCGCCGGTAAGATACTACAGGCTTCCTCGCCTCGCACTCTGCCTCGCTCACGACGTCTCTATCTCCCAGGCGGTGTGCGTGCGCTTCACTCCTCGCTCCTTCCCTCTCTCTTCTCCTTTCCTCTCCTCTCTGCTCTCTCCCTTCACCGGATCAGTGAATCCGGTCTCACGGAAGCCAAGCGGAAGTTTGCCAACAGCACATCAGTCTTGTGCGCGAGGCGAGGTGCGCCCGGTCTGCCCCCGCGCGCTGTCGAGCTGAGTTGGCAGCTGGGCTCTGCTCGGTGGCGTAGCTTACTGCCGTAACGGTGCACAACACAGCAAATCTCACCGGTCACCCCCCGTGCTGCTTACAAGTGCAAGATGACTAATGGGCGAGGAGCACAAACCCCTGCCATGCAGGCGGCTCCCGGTAAAGAGCACACCATAGGTAAACACACTGAATCATAGCCAGCAGTCACTGCAAATGGTTTGGTAGATGCACCAGTTAGTGTGCTTGGGGGAATAGTAAAGTGATAATAATAATAAATAGTAATGAATGCAGGGACATCAGCTTTTAGATATGTAATCACTGTTATAACAGAAACATTGCTTTTCTAAAGACACTAGAGTAATAATAATAATAATAATAATCATCATCGTCATTATAACAGTACAATAACAGTAGTTCCTCCATTCACAAGATCAGCTGAATCTAATTAGCACAGCTCCTCCTTCAGATAGTGGCACTAATTGGTGGAACCACCACACAGGTAGATAGATCCATTGATGGACCCATTTCACAGCAGCCAATGTTCCCGGAAGTAGCAAGGTGACCACAGGTGTCAGTAATGACATCTTGATGACATCCAATAAGGGTCTGATCTGATGCTGCAGCACTAAATCAGAATCCTACTAGCCATCATTAATAACACCGGCCCTCAGCCCAGAACTGATCCCCACTCCCGCAGACATGAACTACCATGACGCATCTGGTTGCAATTATTATTATTATTATGATTATTATTGCTATTATTATAACACACTCTAGTTGCTCTATTCAGGAGACCAGCTGAATCTAATAACCACACTATAACATCTTAATGACATCCAATAAGGGTCCAATAAGGGTCTGATGCTGCTGCACTAACTCATAATCTTATTGGCCATCATTAACAGCACCAGCGTACCTGGCCACTTCTGGGGAAAATGGCCGCTGTGAAATAGGCCCACAGCTACTAGGACTTCCACTTCCTGAAGCTGCCCAGGGGCTGCTTAGACATATACATGTTTATATGTCTATGAAGGGCTGTGCATGATGTGGGCTGTAGACACTACAGTAATAATAATAATAATAACAGTAGTTCCTCCATTCACAAGACCAGCTTAAGTTAACAGCATCTGTGCTTACCTTGCCACTTTTTGGAAAAATGAAGCTGGCCAGGGGCTGTGTATGATGTGGGCTACTGTAAGGTATGTGTTTATAGCTACCCTGGCAACCACCCTTACAGGATGTGATGTGACACACAGAAAAGTCTCTGGTTCGGGCATTATGGGTAATGTGCGTTGGCAAAGATGATAGTAACACAGAGCATCAGGAAGAGGCACTTTCTGGGACTGTGATCGCAAGAGGAGGGGGGGGCACAAAGCCCCCTTTATGCAGTCTGACCAACCATGAGGCCACAGGGTGTAGAATATATTACACACACATCATACATTAATAGCCCCGTTTACATGGACACAAAATTTCACTTTTAATCTCTTTATTTACAGAAACCGATTAAAAACGTCCCATATATACAGTCAAATAATCGGATTCAAATGAAACCGTTTAAATTTTCAAACCGATTAAAATAGGTGGTTTACACCTTTCTTCAAACGCGAATCTCTTTATTTGAGGCTCATATAAACAGTTCGGTAGAATTCTAATAATCTGATTAAATTCAATCGGATTCAAAAAAGGTGTCCATATAAACGGGGCTAATGACACACGGACCTACATGCAGCCCAGAACTGATCCCCACTTTCTCCCATAGACATGAACTAGCATGAAGCATCTTGCTCTGCCTATCTACCATCTTTGCTCCCATAGACATGAACTAGCAGGATGCATCTTGCTCTGCTGATCTACCATCTTTGGTGTTGGTTGGTTAGTTGATGAACCGCTTACAGCTGGCATCTGCAGTGCTCGTTGTGTGGGTTTCCTGACGTATTTACAGGTACTTTCCTGACTGACTGACTGGGCTCCCTCCTCCACCAACCATTCACAACCATTTGGGGGGGGCACCACATGACACTTTAAATATATTTTTCATAAATTTGTATGTTATTCACTACTTGAAATTGTTAAATGGCCATACATAACTCGTCATGAACACTAATTTCATAATAACAACAAGAATAATGATAATATTGAACGGGGGGGGGGGGGGCACCTGTGAAGTATAGTGCCCAGGGGCACCACATTGGCTTAATACGGCCCTGACTGCACTTTACCTGTCAATCACTTACAGTCTCTGCTGTCCGTCGGCCCTCATATCCAAAAGGGACCTGATAGCCATTGCAGGGACCATCCCTGCCAACATGAACAAAAGGACCAGCTGGGAAAGACACACACACACACTAGAAAAATTCTGTCACTTAAGTGTGACTCCCCACCCCCAAACACACACACACACACACACACACACACACACACACACACACACACACACACACACTATAACTCTTCTCTGGCACTGGCACAAGTGTTCACAGGATGAGGAGGTACTGTTGTGCTCCAATGGGCAGTTGTTAGGGCTACACAAGGCTCGCACTCTCAATAAAATAACCAGACAAAGTCTCTGAGAAAAGGAGCAGCTGTTTAATGTTGAGCAGATGTAACTTTAAGCCATGCTAGCAGCCTATTCTCAAGGCTCACTGTACACATCGTCAACCCAAACCCAAACCTGACAGGTGTGTTTTGGTTTTAAATGGCATTTTATTGCCATCTTCAAGCACAGCTGGGGGACCAATGGGAAAGAAGGAAGGAATGCGAGACTCCTCAGTGTTCCTCCCTGCCTCTGCTCCGTGTATCGGTCACTCCTCGGTCACTTACATCAGTCACTCTGGCTGCTGACTCATGGAGATTCATGGGGGTCAGTGTTCAACAGAAACTGGCAAAAAACACCTTTCGGATATTGTTGGGATAAAATAACATTCCAAAGCAAATTCAAAATAGGAAAATTGCTAAAATATATACACCCTTCTTAATAGTCTTTTTTTACAACAGTTTCAAATTCTACTAAAAAAAAAAAAAACTTAAAGCACAGACTTTTTCCTGAGTATATTTTCTGGTGCTGGTGTAAATGATTGGCGGCTCGTTAGCCTATGGGCACTGAGGTGTGGCCGTTAGTGGTGGGCGGGGCTCTGACGGGCAGGTCTGTTAATGGAGGGCAGGACTTGTTGACGGAATTGTTGTTGGGCACAGTCATTGGTGGTTGTCTTTATGGGTGTTGGCTGTGGTCACTGGTGGTGGGCATGTCCATTTGTGGTGGGTGTGGTCACTGAGATGGGTGTGGCCATCGGCACTGGGTGTGGTCATTAATGGTGGGTCATTAGCAGTAGTGGGCGTGGCACCATTGTGGGTGTGGTCATTGGCAGCGGTGGGCGGGCTCCATGATCCACATGGCCATTGGCAGTGATGGGTGTGGCGTCATGGCGATCATGGCCATTGGCAGTAGTAGGTGTGGCGTCATGGTGATCATGGCCATTGGCAGTAGTGGGTGTGGCGTCATGGTGATCATGGCCATTGGCAGTGGTGAGCAGGGCTCCATGGTGATCATGGCCATTGGCAGTAGTAGGCGGGGCTCCATCATCCACATAGCCATTGGCAGTGGTGGGTGGGGCTCCATTGTGAGCATGGCCATTGGCAATGGTGGGCAGGGCTCTGCTGTGGGCGTGGTCATCAGCAGCCGTGGGTGGGGCTCCGTGGTGGGCATGGCCATTGGCGGCAGGTGTGTGTTTGTGGCGCGCGGCGTCGTTGGCGGCGGCTGGTGTGTGTTTGTGGCGTGTGGGGTCGTTGGCGGTGGCAGGTGTGTATTTGTGGCGTGCGTGCCCATTGGCGGCAGCAGGTGTGTATTTGTGGCACGCGGGGTCATTGGCGGCGGCAGGTGTGTGTTTGTGGCGCGCAGGGTCGTTGGCCTCCCACAGGCGCTGGAAGTGTGTGCGGTAGGGCGCCACGATGGCCGGCTCGTCCGTCACCAGCACGTTCTCCTGGTTGCTCTGCACCGCCGTCAGCGTCCAGTTGAGGGAGCCACTGAGCAGCAGCCGCCCGTCCACCAGCGCAAACTTGTGGTGCATGTGCACCGCACGACTCAGCTCATGACGCACACAGATACCTGAGGGGGGGAGAAGGGAGAGGGATGAAGAGGGAGATGAAGGGGAAGAGAGGGATGAAGGGGTATGAGTGGAGGAGGGGGAGAGAGGGATGAAGGGGTATGAGAAGTGGGGGGGGGGAGAAGAGGGGAAGAGAGGGATGAAGGGTGAGAGAGGGATGAAGAGTAGGATGAAGGGGTATGAGTGGTGGAGGGGAGGGAGGATGGGGGAGAAAGATGAGAAGGGGATGGAAACATAAAAGGTATTGTAAGAACTCACCATAAGGCCAGAGCTCCCCAGATCCATCTCTCTTACACACACACCTGGTAGTCTCGGTCAGTGATGATGCGCACACACACACACACACACACACACACACACTGACACAGACACAGACACACACACACACTCTCTCACCTGCTTTCCTGAGCGCTCCTATCTGGGAGCCGGTGGTGGCCTGGTAGTCGCGGTCAGTGATGATACGTACGCACACACACACACACACACACACACACACTGACACAGACACAGACACAGACACAGACACAGACACAGACACAGACACAGACAGACAGACAGACACACACACACACTGACACACACACACACACACACTGACACAGACACAGACAGACAGACACACACACACACTGACACACACACACACACACACATACCTGCTTTCCTGAGCGCTCCTATCTGGGAGCCGGTGGTGGCCTGGTAGTCGCGGTCGGTGATGATGCGCACACACACACCCCTGGCGTGCAGCAGCAGCACGGCGCGGCCCAGCTCCAGGTGTGAGAAGGAGAACACACACACGTCCAGAGACACACGCGCCGACAGCACATGGGACAGCAGCCGCGAGAACGAGTCGCCCCACACACCGTGCGACACACCACAGGGGCTACACACACACACACACACACACACACACCATGTGACACTCGGCATCTACAGTTTCCAAACTTTCCATTGTGATCTAAAGCACATATTTTGATTATTTTTTAGATTGACTCTTTAATGCAAATGGGCACAGTGGAAAGCCAGAACAATGGTGATTTCACCATCAATGGTGATGCTCTCATCTCAAACAATTTATTGAAACAAAAAACAACAACAGTGGTGGGTATGTGTCAATGTCTCTTGTCACAACTTGTCAGTTGTTAGGTGTTGTCTTGGTCTCATGATGTGAAAATGTGAACAGCAGGATCATGAGGACTTTCAAAATACCAATTCTAGTTGAACAAGGAAATCTATTGGTCGACTCATGTATTTGTTGATTGATTCAAACACCTGTTGTGAATTTGGCCTGAAGCTCCTTGTTAGAAAACAGCAAGATGTGTTTTTATTTTACATGTGCATTCAAAAGTTTACAGAAGGTGACATTAAGTTCACCTGTCAAGGTTATAGTGCATTTTAGGTTCATCCTGAAACTTCACCCAAAAGCTGAAGATCCCTAACTTTATGTGAGCAGTGTATGTATTTTATAGTAGTCCTACACAGCCTGTACAGCAGTATAGATTTACTATCCTCTAAAAATAATGACACCCACACAGGCAGTATTGAGTAAGACATGTACTTGTTTCAAGTGGGCGGGAGTGAGGAGGAGGAGGAGAGAGGCTAGCATCACAGTTTGTGTTTACTAAGGTCTGGAGGAGCAGTGGTTGCGGAGATGAGAGTGTTACATAGAGTATGTCACAAAAGTGAGTACACCCCTCACATTTTTGTACATTTTTTAAATTATATTTTTCCATGGGAGAAGTCTAAAGATATAACACTTTGATACAATGTAAAGTAGGTGTAAGCTGTACACTGCCTACTTCATATTGTAAACGTGTTATATCTTTAGACTTCTCCCATGGAAAGATATAATAAAAAAGTACAAAAATGTTAGGGGTGTACTCACTTTTGTGACATACTGTACATAACAGAAATAACAGAATCAAGTTTATACATTTCTCTATGCATTTATTTTTATTATTATTATTTACTAACTATGTACTGATCTGCCTGTGAGTAATGCAAATCTATACATTGTCCATGAAAAAATAAAGCAGAAGGGAATGACGAGTAACAGACAAGATGTTAGAGATATGGTGGTAAGTGACGTAATGTTTATACATTTCTTTATGCATTATGCATTTTTTTATTTCTTTTTTAGGACACCTCTTTTTTTTCTCTATTATTTATTATTTTTACACAAAGGGAGTAGTCACAGCACCCATTTCACTGTGTGTTGTGCCAGCACAAGAACACATGTGACAAAAATCCTGTTATCCTGTTATTTATTTTTGTATTATTATTTACCAACTATAGAGAAGGGAAGACAGGGAGAAGTCAAGCCTCATGTTTGTCTTACCAGAGGTCACCACTGGCCTCTTCGGCGGTGAAGAGTCCTTCCGTGCACCGGGATTGGCAGGGGAAGAAGAGCACCTCCGTGACCCGTGGAGTGGGCTTCAAGCGGTGATAAAGCCAGCACAACCCTTCCACACTCAGCGTGATGCCAAGCACGCCCACGCCCAGAAACTTCAACACCTCCGACATCGACTAGTGAAGGGTGAGGCCAGGCGAAGTGAGAGTTCAGTTTGGGAAAATAAGTGAGACAAGTGAAAGTGAGATTTAGTTTTTTCCATCTGAGAAACATGGCAGGTCCGAATAGGTTTATAACCATGTAGCTTTAACGCCAGCCAAGTTTGCAAGCTAACACTGTTGCTAGCTAACAAGCAAATCTGCTAACAAACTGCTAAATTAACTTGCAGTTTGCATGGCCATTAATGTTTCTAAACGACACTGAAAATGTCGACAAGAGCCTACTATTGATGCCCATACTACTAAAGCAAAACGCAAAGACAAGACCTCTGGTCCAACTTACCAGCATTCCTGGAAATTCCGTCTACATGTGTACGAATGAACCGAGTGTGAGCGACAGATTGGTCCCTTGCTGCACCCATGTGATTGGAGGAGATACACGAATAATGACTATTACATTACTATTGGAGGAAATACACGGAAGCTGTCAATCTCTAGATTACTATTGGAGGATTCTCTAACGACCGTAACAGGTGTCGTGACCCTCATACATGATGTCATTCATTTTTTGTAAATGGCGAAAAATGAAGCAAAGTCTGACAAAAAATTACTCAAAATCAAAAACTTTTTTATTCAGTTACATACATCTGCAGACATAACTGACATTACCATTAGAGATGGTAATTACAAAAAACCCAATACAGCTTTGCATTCTTGATACGTAAAATCCTATTTACAAAAAAGGGAGTTAAAACCACAATAATCGAATCATTCAAATTTCCCTTTCACTTTTTAAAATCAAATTAGTCCCTGCAATGGGAGGAGAACTCTCAGTACATAACAGTGTCATCATGGTCTCATAGTTCCCCACAACACACACAGAAACTAAACACGTGTTCCACTTTACACACATGTATGAAGTCTAAACTGAAACTCAAAAAATGTGGCAAATGTAATTAGTGACTTAAGAAACAGTAAAGCAAGAAAAAATAATAGGAAAAGAAAAAAACAAAAAACAAATATAACATAAAAGACTACTGTAGACATCAGGGTGTCAGATCCCTCATCTGCACAATTACCCACCTCCCAATTTCGCAACCCTCACATCCTCCGATACACTGACATACAACGGCCCTCACCTCCTCTTGCCCCAAACACACACACACACCACAGCCTACACACACACACACACACACACACACACACACACACCAGATCAGATCGTTAAGATCACCCTGCTTGCTCACAAACACACCACGGCCTATACACACACACGCACGCACACAAACAAACACCACGGCCCGCACACACAGCCTCCCCCTGCTTCACTTCTTCCTGCCCTTGGCGGGTTTGGCGAGGAGGGCGGGGTCTATCTGGTGGGGGGCGAGGCCTCGTACGGAGAAGAGGCGTGCTGCTCGCTCCTGCAGTGTGCCCCCGCACTTCATGCCCCGCTCACACAGCGCCCTCTTCAGGCGCTCCAGACCCATGGCCTCCAGCTGCCCCACGCTCTCCACCCCACACAGGTCCACAGGGGCCACCGCCTGTGTATGTATATGTACACACGCACGCACACAGACAGAGAGACAGACAGACAGACACGCACCAGATGACATTTTAGATCAGCATGCTTGCTCACAAACACATATACACAACACCTACTACCTATGTGCCTCGTGCTTGTATAAGTCTGTGTGGGTAGGGTGTGTGTGTAATGTCCCTGATCTGGGAAACTTACGGCACATGCATCTCCTTGTGTGTGTGTAGTCTGTTTACTCTGTGTTCCTATACACCTCTGTTAGCTTATCATGTCCTCCCTTTGTACATCCCTTTGGATAAAAGTGTGTGCTAAGTGTATTGTAATGTAAATAAATGTATTTTAACCCCACAGTGGATTACACTTTGAGACTGATGTAGCTAAATGGTGCTCCTCACCTCTGCTTCTGCAGTCTGGGCACTGCTGCTGGTGCTGCTGCTGATATCATGCTGCTGGGTGCTGGTGTCCATCTTCTCCTCCTTCTGCTCTTCCGCAGTGCCAGCTGACTCTGCCTCTCCAGAAACAGAGGCCTGTGCAGGCCCCGCAGCCTGGGCCTCGCCTGATGCACAGCCCTCCCGGGTCTGCTCCGGCTGGGGCTGCTGCTCGGGGGCTGCCTGGGGCTCCTCCTCCTCCTCTGGGCGTCTGTCTGGAGAGCTGGTGCCTGAGCTGGAGGAGGAACTGGGGCCCTCCTGGGGGCAGATCTGGGTAACTGCTGCTGCTGCTGCTGGCTTTACTCTTGCTGTAGATGCACCGGGGCCTCCAGGCCAGCAGGTGGCGCTGGAGGATGTTGATGGTGAGGCGTCGTCATCGTCATCACTGACAGAGTCACTGTCCTCCTCTGAACTGGCCAGGTCTTCCATACCAGTCCTACAAGACAGGGAAATAAGTCATACTTGGTAGTTTTTAAATCTAGATTATGACTGTTCTTCAGGGCAGTTACCCTCCTTATTCAACAGATTAGAATAGAATGCCTTTTATTGTCACTATACACATGTACAATGAAACTGATTTGTTCTTCCAACATTTCCAAACCTGTTCATCAACCTAGCAACAGTCAGGAAAAAGGGCCCAACAAGTACTGGAGAACACTGTACCATCATAAAAGCTAACTAATGCCGGTGACTGTTGCAAAACATGTCTGGAGCTGAGGCCTGATGTTGAGAAAGGGATTCGTTGAACGTGTTAGAGCAGAGTGGCATTATAACTGGAGCAATGTTGCAATCAAAAGCACGTCCACACACGTCTGAGGAAACAGATGAAGAGAGATGTCACTGAGATGTTGTGACTGAGAAATGCCTAGTATAGAGCCACCCCAGATAGGCGCAGAATAACTAGTAGTAGAAAAGAGAGAAAGAAAGAAAGATCTGTCTATCTATCTATCTATCTATCCATCTATCTATCTATCCATCTATCTATCTATTCATCCATCCATCTATCCATCCATCTATCCATCCATCCCTCCCTCCATCCATCAGGGCTGCGGAGAGGAGACCCACCAGAGGCACTTCTTCTTGGGAGGCTTGGGTGCAGCTGTGGCAGCAGCAGCAGCAGCAGCGGTGGGGGGACGTTTGCGGCTGGGCCCCTCGTCAGCCTGAACCAGCCCACTGGAGGCAGCCTGCATCCCTATGGGAGAGAGAGGAGGGAGGAGAGGGGAGGGAGGAGGAAGGGGAGAGGAGGAGGGGAGGGAGGAGGAAGGGGAGAGGAGGAGGGGAGGAAGAGCAGGGAGGAGAAAGTGGAGAGGAGGTAATGAAGCAAGGGTTAGTCGAAGGAAAAACAAAGGGGGGGGGGGGGGGGGGCAGTGATGGGGGGCAATGGGGGTTGAGCTTGCATTACTAATCTGACAAACAAGTATATACACTTTGAGAATGGACAGAGGTGTGTGTGTGCGTGTGTGTGTGTGTGTGAGAGACTCACCCTTGGCGTTCTGAGAGGTCGTGGCACTGCTGCTCGTAGTTGGGGTCGCTGAAGTAGTGTTTGGGCTCTTGGTGTGTGTGTGTGTGTGTGAGAGACTCACCCTTGAGCACGGAGTCCTCTAGGCGTTCTGAGAGGTCGTGGCACTGCTGCTCGTACTGGGGGTCGCTGAAGTAGTGTTTGGGCTCGGCCAGCTTCCTCTGCAGACGCTCCGCACGACGCTGCTCCTTCTCCGCCTCACGCTCCGCCTGCTTCTTCAGCCACTCCGCCATCCTGGGACACACACACACACACAGACACACAAACACACACGTCTGGAGTCAGTTTGATGAAACATGTCCAGGTCTGGGATTAGTAGAACAGTGGACCTGCTGCATGTCTGCTCTGGAGAAGAAGCTTCCCTGGGAGCAGTGTGTGGGGACAGTGCCATGGTCAGTGTACCTGTGTGTGTGTGTGTGTGTGTGTGTGTGTGTGTGTGTGTGTGTTAGACCATCACTGCATCTTGCAGAAGGGTCCCTGGTGCCTCAGATGTAAAGCCCTTAAATCAGTTATGCTACACAGATAGGCTTCATCTCCAATGTTTGATTGTTTTCATTAGTGTGGAGAGTTGCTGGGGAAACGGATGTCTCACTCTTTTTCGTGATTGACGTCTCTCAGTCTTCTCCCGCTCAGATCTCTGCAGGCCTCGCGATTGGTCGTCTTCTCTATCTGGGCCCCCAGAGCTCGCAGCATGGAGCCGAACCCTTTGAGGCGAGGAGGCACACAGACTATGTCAGCTTGTTACCGTGGACACACACAGACTATGTCAGCTTGTTACCGTGCAATATTAAATGCAGTTTTTAAATACAGCCCCCCCCCCCTAAAAAAAGCCAAACAAAACAAAACGAACAATCACTAAACCAGCTCTCTCTTTCTCTGTCCCCATGTGGGAGTATGTATGTCTGTAGTGTCCCTGCTCCGGGAAACGTATTCAGGCACACGCACCTCCCTGTATGTATAAAGGTTGCCTGCTTATTCTGTGTTCCTTTACACCTCTGTCAGCTTATGTCCAAGTCGCTTTGGATAAAGCGTCTGCCAAATGCAATGTAATGCAAATGTAATAACCACTCTGAACTCCCACATGCACTCTACAGTCTAACCCCTTCACTTCCTTTAGCGAGTTCTTCTTTGGCGACATTCCCCCCAAACAGCCAGTATGCAACAGTAATCACATTGTAGCATTGGACAATTCTGCGAGACAGTATTTGCCTAGAATAACCACACTCTTGCAAAGCTGGACAAAGAGGACAGAGAAGTGAGCACCTTCAGAACATGCCATGTTCACATGTTTATACAGTGAACAAGGCAGCTAGCTACACACAGGGTTCCCACTCTTTTTCACTGACAACATTTCAAAACTTTTCCATGACTTTTTTTTGACCTGCAATGTTTTTACACGCCTTCACGACACCGTGTGTATGAAACATTTTTGCATGCTTTTACGGCTAAAGATTAAATGTTAAGCCTTCGTTTTGTTGCAACCCTCCCCTCCCCTCTTCCCTCACTCTCAGCTACCAAAGACGTAACATAATCTGCCAAATAGTAGTCACCTACATTTTCTCTGGCCTTACTAACCTCCTTTCCCACCGTACAAGCGAGGCTCCACGCGATACACTGCTCCATTTTGAAGGTTGTCGTCCCTACACGACAGTCGACCGTTGCTTTTAACATAGAGGTCAGCATCAGGGATACCCTAAAAAGACAAAACATGTTCATAACGTTCAACCAGTACATCGGTTTAGCTACAGTCAACACACAGGGCTAGGCTAGCTAACATGTTAGCATGCCTCAAAACATTTCACTTCTACAGCAGATGGTTTGACACAGCAGATAATAACAATACATAATCACTTACATCTCCAGTGACACATAGGTCGATTAAATTCTGAACAGTCGAGCCTGGAACAAACTTTAAACTCCTCGACTTAAGAGAGGGGAAAATCACAAACACCTCCATGTTGCTTAACTGAATGTTTGTCTTCCGGTTATGACACCAAGAGGACTAAATGTAACGGAAAACACGTAATTGATGACACACTTGTCTGTTGTAGGGGAAAGATATTTCAGCTGTTTTGTTTTGTTTCTTTAAGCCATATCCATATTTTACTTGATGGAGTGTTGTTATTTATTTTATTTTATTTTTTCAAATTAGAAACTATGAATACAAGGGATACGCTTTTTATTTGCGTCATTGCTAAGAAAAAAAAAGACCAAGAAGTACCCATCATGCTCAGCGTCAACCAAAGCAAAGATGGCTGCGTTGTACAAGGTTGCATGCCGCTGGTCCAGCGGTACATGTGTATTTCGTAGACCAGCACTTTATTCGCACAGGAAACTCTACAGCAGCGATTCCAGCATCCCCCCAGAAGGACAAAGTGAGACTGAACCCCAGCAACCTACTGCCGAGAAGCCAAAGAGCGGGTTTGCCGTTGCATACGAGCTTCACTCGGATCTTCGACAGCAGCAGGACAGCAGTACTTCTTCAAGCCGTGTTAGTTCAACGGCCAGGGACGAGACGTCTTTTGCATCACTACTGCGACACTCTCCACTGGTCCAGATGGGGCCGGCGAAAGATAGAATTGTACAGGGTAAAATCTTTCACGTCGTCGGGGACGACCTGTACATCGACTTCGGTGGCAAGTTCCACTGCGTGTGCAAGCGCCCATCTACCGACGGTGACAAGTACCAGCGAGGAAGCAGGGTGAGACTCCGACTGGAGGATCTGGAGTTGACGTCCCGGTTCTTGGGGGCGAATTCAGACACCACCCTCCTGGAAGCAGAAGGTTTTCTCCTCGGGTTAGTAGAAGGACGGGATGCCAAGGCGAAAGCATAAACTGAACATTTCCTCCCCAGAGGCACTTTTGAGGACTTGGCTTTCAGGGGATGTAACATTGTTTAAATGTGCATTTGGCCTTTAAATTGTAATGTTTCTTAAGATGACACCTACTGCGGTTATGGCTTCATGCTACTTAAGTTGAGTAGCCCTGGCTGATGCCGTCATTTCCTCTCCATCAAACTCTTATCTTTATCTGCACATAGGCATCATGATATTTTCCAGCTGAACATTTAGCTGTGCTAGAGGTTGTTTTCCAGATTCACCTCACCTCACATCGCAGATGCAATGTCTGTTCAATAGTATTAGTGCTGGGTTGTAACTGTTGTACAGAAATAAAAACCAAACATCCGAGGCATGGTGTTCATTTTTGTTTTATTCTGTCAGTTAGGTACGTCACCAGGTAAGTCATCACAGCATCTCATGCTGACAGTGCAGCTCATGTCAGTAGTATGTCTATGTCTATGTAGTGTCAGTAGTCTATGCAGTACACCACCCAACCCTAGACTCCACTGTCTTTCAGTTATTTTTAAAACCATTTTTAAGCAATATATTCAGACTAGGCCTTTCATGGCAAACACAAATCCTTACCACAGAGGCACTAAATAAATAAGGCCAGCCATCCCATCCTCATCCTCGTCATGCTCCCATCTTCATGCAGGATGTCCATTACCTCCCAGGCTGCTTAAGCTTTGATACCTGACCTTTCTAAGTCACTATACACAGAAACACACTGGTGACTACTGGTCATGTCCTTGTTTTATACATCCTTCACCCGGCTGGTAAGGTAGAGTAGGGTAGTATCTGTTTATTGTTTTGAGTATAGGCTTGCCACCGGCAAGCACAACTCGGCCTGAGGTTACTGGAAGCTTGTGAAACCAAAGTTGTAACTCAACCGTGTGATGTTATAATGATATGATGTTATGTGTCTTCAGCGTCTATATATACCTATTCCTGTGCGCTTTCATGCTACCATACACATGCACTTGGGGGAGCTAACATCTCTGGCGCCTGTCCTAACTACACAAATGAGACTAACTGTTGCCGCCTGAGACTAACTGTTGCTTGCACATTCTAGAGTAGATGGTAGCTATGGAGATACCGCTACTGTCATAGCTGTGGAGTTACTGCATAGTAATAGGGCTATATGAATGAGAGGAGTGTGGATGTCTACTACTGCACAGAAATGAATTATCTGATCACCGGAAGGCAGCAAAGTGTTAAACGCTGAAGTGGAGAAGATGCGGAGCTGACATTTAACCTCTTTCTTTATGAGAGAGGTAAGGGCACAAAACTAATCAGTTAAAATAACGAGATGATGTACAAATAAAACGGTGTAAATAACTATGTAAATTAATAAATTAAAATAGTAAAACAAAAACATTAAACAGATTGGCATTAAAACAGTCATCATGGAGACTCCTGTCTCTTCTGTCTCTTCCAAGACAAAGATTAAAAAAATATAAATAAAATAAAAAGAGTGAAAATGGACACAGAGATACAGACATAAAACCCAAACAAACAAAGGGAGTCATTTGACAGACACAGGCGGCAGCAGATCGGTCGTAAGGCAGTGTATTTGGTTTTGGGAGTAGAGCTGGGAGGGTGGAGAGTGGAGGCTGGGGTGCTGGAGCTATCTGGGGGGGTTGGGGGGTGAGGAGGCAGCCTGAGGTACATCAGAAGCAGAGGAGGCGCTCTCCTGGGGGGGGGTGGGGGTACAGAGGCCATAGGGGCGGTAACAGGGGGCTGTTTCGGGAGGGGCACGGGGGAGCTCCTCTCGGGCTGGTCCTCTCGGCGCTGGTTCCGTCTCAGCCGCACATGCTCATGTAGAGCCACTGCAGGAGAGAGGAGAGGGGAACAGGGGGAGAGGTTGTCATGACTACAGGGTTCCACTTAGGACATTCTCATTCTTATCACTCTCAGGTGTCAGACATCAAACCAACAAGCATCCATCTTCTTTCTCCAACAGTGTATTGTAAAAATGTACAAGGACAGATGTTTCACGTTTAACAACTGCCTTTGATTTAGCAAATAAAAAGCGCATCCATCCAGACAATGACATTAGTCACCTCGGTAAGGTTGAGCTCAGCCATGCCGGTGCCATCCTTCTCCAGCTCCTTGAAG
>CM059281.1:29076313-29078813 GCA_030347295.1 Setipinna tenuifilis | reverse complement strand
TCAGCACCACACACACACACAGACACACACACTCAGCACTACACACACACACACACACACACACACACTCCCTGTAGTCCTGCACTCTTCACACCTGCAGCTCTGCTGTTCCAGGACCTGTGTGCATTAGAACCGGCCGCCCACATCCTGCCCTCTTCTGCAATAACAGCACTCCTGTCTACGCACTCAGCACAGCACCACACACACACACACACACACACTCAGACACACACGCACGCACACACACAAACACACACACACACACACACACGCGCGCTCACACACACACATACACACACACGCACACACACACATACACACACACGCACACACACACATGCACACACACTCACACACACACATGCACACACACTCTCACACACACACACACACACACACACACTCACACTCACACACACACACACTCAGCACTACACACACACACAGACACATACACACACACGCACACACACACATACACACACACTCACACACACACACTCACACACACACTCACACACACACTCACACACATTCAGCACTACACACACACACACACACACACACACACACACACACACACACACACACACACACAGGAACTGAGTGGCTGACTGACTCTCTAAGGGAAGTGTCTACTCAGGCTCCGGTCCTGTGGCACTAATGGGGGGCCATTACCTGTGCTGACCAGTGCACCTGATGGACGTGCAGTGGAATTCCCTTACACTGCATTTGTCTTTTCCCGAGTCTTGGTAAATTCATGTTTTTCGTTATGTCACCTCACTGTTGCTGTTGATTATGCTCAGTATGCGTTCGCCCTGCTACCTCTCACTGTGACACACCTACAGAATAATGTGCAATACCCATGTGTGTTTCACTCCGGCTACACCTGTGCTGGCTGCCTTGGCTGGGCTATGGGAACAGGCAGCAGCACAAGCTCAACACGGGAAACCATGACGACGCATGCGATGTGTGTTCTCCACAGGGCTTTAGAATGCCACTCACACACTGGCAACCTGTCAACAACCACACCCTCCACCCTCCACCCCTTACCACACCCTCCATCCCTTCCACTCCTCACCCTCCATCCCCTCACCCCACCCTCACCCCTCACCTCTCCACCCCTCACCACACCCTCCATCCCATCCACCCCCTTCATGACACCCTCTATCCCACTCCTCACCCCTCATGACACCCTCTATCCCACTCCTCACCCTCCACCCCCTCACCATCCAGCCCTTACCTCTCCACCCCTCACCCCTTCACCCCCATTTTATGTCAAATGAAGCAAGAGTCCAATTCAAGGAGTCGCCTCTTATCCCCCTTATCTTAACCACTGAAGAGTGTGAACTGTGTCCTCATCTGCCCCTGCATGCCTCCCATGCATTACTGGCCCTGCATGACTCCCATGCATTACTGCCCCTGCATGACTGCCTCTGCACTGCACTGCACTGATGGTGGGCTCTATGTGGGTGTAATAACATACTAATGCCAGAAACTCTGCCACATGTATGCAGGTAGAGTAGAGTAGATTAGTCATTATTTCCTCGTAGGTCTCGTGATAGAGGGCAGACACTGAGAAAGGCAGAGGCAGCTATATTAACTAACTAGTGATGCATTACAGAGTAACGGCACACCCTGAGAAACACAATTCCACAGTTGTCAAACCCATAAAGTCTGCGATGTATCGATCTTGTGTGTGGCCTGCCTCTCCCACTTAACGTGACTCTTCCAAATTGATCGGCAGAAACGCATCAGTCGGCACTTCAGCACCGATGCAAGTAGACAAGAGGGATAAGAAAGAGGCCAGCCGGAAGACCCTTTTTGGTCGCATTCTTAACCGAGTGACCCAGACCAGACGGCGGTCTATATGGTGACGTTATGGTTAGGCTACGGGTGCGCATGGCCTACTGTACGCTGCTGGGTGACCTATTGTGTGTAAGGAATCGCTCAGCAACATATATAAACACAGTTAGGCAGCGCTGCTCCGAGGACAGCTACACATGTTTGGTCGGTAACATCTGGAAGACAAACACGCTAGCCGTGGGAAATAAGCCACAAAATAAAAAACATATTCATTACCGTCTGGAATGTGACCGGTATTGTTTTGGGAAGCTTGGAAATAATGATGATGTTATGGGTATGTCACACAACGCACCAGCATCAGCACATTCACTGGATGCAGTCAAAGCTTAGAAAGAAACGTACAGCAGCGAACAGCCATGACAGGGAAAATATTGTTATTGTTATTATTGTTGTTGTTGTAGCACATATCACCTTACTTAATAGCATGCGACATGCATTGCCTTTTAGACTGAACACTGCGGCATGTTGTTGCTTGGAAATTGAGAGAATGGTACTTAATGTACTTCTCTGCCTGAGCTGCTTCAGAATAACACAAATTTCACCTTAAATGGATCTCTGTTTTACAATCAGCCGCACGAGAATATTGGCTTACAGCATCTCTGCCTGAAGTTTCAGGGGCGTTCACGTGCAGTGC
>CM059281.1:29066313-29068813 GCA_030347295.1 Setipinna tenuifilis | reverse complement strand
TAATTATGACTTTTATGCTAAGTAGTGTTTTACTTGGCTGTTTAATAAAAATGGCAATACTCAAAACACCCAAGGGTTCATCAATAACAGCTGCAGTCCCACACACAGACACAGACAGAGACAGAGAGAAAGACACACATGCACGCACATGTACACACACACACACACACACACACACACACACACACACACACACACACACACACACACATGCACACGTACAAGCACACGCACACATAGATGGGGCAGAGGTGGCCTAGTGGTTAGAGATGGTTGCAGGTTTAAATCCCGTTTCAGTAAGACGATTGGGGGTGGGGAAGTAAATTAGGTAGTGCTCTCCTGCACTCTCATCCATGGCTAAAGTGCATCCGACATCAGCAAGGCATCTAACCCCACATTGCTCCAGGGACTGTAACTGACACCCTGTACCTAAATAACTGTAAGTTACTCTGGATAAGAGCGTCAGCTAAGTGTAATGTAAAGATAGATGGATGATAAGACAGACATATGTAAATAACTGCAAGTCACTCTGGATAAGAGCATCAGCTAAGTGTAATGTAAAGACAGATGGATGATAAGACAGACACATGTAAATAACTGCAAGTCACTCTGGATAACAGCATCAGCTAAGTGTAATGTAGGTATAGACAGATAGATGATAAGGCAGGCAGCGTCCGCTAAGTGTAGTGTAATGTAGAGAGAGACAGATAATAAGTCAGACATATGTTTCGACACACGGGGGCAGTGCAGCGAGGCAAGAAGCCTTGATGTTAAACTTTACAGACATAAACAAAAGTAAAATAATATAGTATAAAATAATATAAATAGTCCTCAGATATTGTAGGAGGACTAAGGCTGTTGACTGAGGATTTTACAGTAAGTAACTGGACAAGTAGCTCCCAAGTCATGCCGTAAACACAAGTACACACACAAGCACTGACACAGATAAACACAAACACCAACACAGACCATTGCACCTTTAGTAGTAACAACAAAAGGAAAACAAAAGTGTGTTTCACTCTGCTTCTCAGAGAAGAGATAACAGAAAAAGACAGAAAAGATACAGAATGACAGAAGAGAAGAGGAGAGTAGAGAGTAGAGAGTAGAGGGCGGTTCCTCACTGTATTTCGCTCTGCTTCTCGGAGAAGACGCGCAGGCAGAAGTCCCCGTTGAGGTGGGGGTCGAAGGTGGAGGGCACGACGAGGTATTCGCCGGGCGGCAGGCGGAAGCGGTTGCACACCTCGCGCAGGTTGACGAAGGTCTCGGAGCGCGCCGCGGACGCGTGGGTCAGGAAGAAGTTCTTGTCCAGGTGGACCTCACGCTGACCACGGAACTAAAAAAATAAATAAAATAATAAATAATAATAATGAGTAAATTATTTTATTTTACGCTAATTATTAAATGACTTATAGATTAATATAATTCTATTTTACAATTATGGACCTCACGCTGACCACGGAACTGTGCCGAGAGCAGCAGAATTAGAGATGCATGATATGCATAAAAAGATATATGTTTTATTTTATTTTTAAATTAATTTAAATTAAATTAATCTAAATTAATTTAATGAACCCCATTAAAACTGAACACTTGTGGACCTCACGCTGCCCACGGAACTACACCCAGAGCAGGGGAATTAGAGATGTAACATAACTCTATTTTATTCACGGATAGTTTAATATAGTCTCAAAATCATTAAATGTTAAAGAAATAAAAAGAAGTAAATAAGTAAATGCATGATATGAAAATAAAAGTCCCCTAGATATTGTAAGATTGCAGGAAGACTTTACAGTAATAATTACATTATAGATTGTAGATCAATATAATTCTATTTTATTTATGGATGGTTTAATATAATTCAATTTAACTTGTCAGGTCCACTTAGTTGGCCTAAATGGTGTCAGCACAGCGGGAGAATGTGGTTCAATTGAACCAAATTCCACTGAATTAAATTAATGAGAATTCAATATAATTAAATTCTACTAAATTAATTTTAAAACAGCCATTAAGACTGAACACTTCAGAACAGAGCTGCCTAAATGGCAGTGGAACATGAAAATAACAACTAACAACTAACCGCTAAGGGTTTTAGCAACTAACAGCTAAGTGTTTTAGCATATAACAGCTAAGTGTTTTAGCAAATAACAGCTAAGTGTTTTAGCAACTAACAGCTAATGGCTTTAGCAACTACAAGCTAAGGGTTTTAGCAACTAACAGCTAAGTGTTTTAGCAAATAACAGCTAAGTGTTTTAGCAAATAACAGCTAAGTGTTTTAGCAACTAACAGCTAATGGCTTTAGCAACTACAAGCTAAGGGTTTTAGCAACTAACAGCTACCAGCTAATGGTTTTAGAGCATACTTCTTCCTGGCATAGGCTGCCCATGTAGGTTTGCTGAGAAATATACCTTATATTGCCACTGATATAGACTGCATCCATACAGATCTATTACCATGGCCATAGATGGCACTTTACATTCAACCTACTGAACCTATAGCCTAC
>CM059281.1:29046313-29051313 GCA_030347295.1 Setipinna tenuifilis | reverse complement strand
CACACACCTCAACACACACCTCAACACACACAGCACACACCTTAACACACACACCTTAACACACATACCTTAACACACACACCTCAGCACACACCTCAACACACACCTCAACACACACAGCACACACCTCAACACACACAGCACGCACCTCAACACGCACCTCAACACACACAGCACACACCTTAACACACACACACGACTACAGCACACACCTCAACACACACACACGACTACAGCACACACCTCAACACACACACACGACTACAGCACACACCTCAACACACACAGCACACACCTCAACACACACACACAACTACAGCACACAACTTAACACACACACCTCAACACATGTGATCAACTCATGACATACATGTAATAGTACACATCAACTCAACACATACATATAATCATTAACATCAACTCATAAACACATAACTTCTGCAGGAGACAACACACACATGTCATAAATCAGACAATTCGACACATGCATGTAATAATAGCCTACAAAATAACGTGATCATAAACATCAACTCATAACATGTGATAATACCATAGTCCATAAAGGATCAAAACGTAAGAGTAACAATAAATCCCATAATCTGATAACACATGAAAGTGGAAGCTTCATTCAAGAAGGGATAACATTTCAAAGCCATAATTAATCCCACAAACAGGTAATACAAGTTAAAGCTTCATCCAAAAAGGGACTTATACGAGCTTAATTACATTTTTGTTGGATTTTGTTTTGTAGTGTTGTGGAAGAAGTGTGACTTGAAGCAAGGCATTAAATGAAATCAGGTAACACTTTTGTTAAAGCTCCTCACTGCTTACGGAGACACGTAAGGGATAACGGCCGGCGACGTGACCGGTTCAGGGGAAAGAATAACGGGGTGGAGGCAAAGGAACTGAGAAATACTGAGTGAAGTTTCCTCCAATGACTCATTATACCCTCAGAACCGGCTGCTTTGAAGGCCGTCATCCCTCTTATCTCCTCTTTGCATCTGGGAATAATATCCATGAGTGCCTAAGTCCGTAAGTTTATATCCTACCTGATAAAATATGCATAAACTACCTGGTTGATTTGCAACTTTATAGCATCCGTTAGGAAAAAAAAGTAAAGCGTGAAATAGAAATTCATTGAACTACTTTGGCTACTAGAGTTGTCATGGTTATCATTTATAAACGCATTGATATGGAACGGTGATTCAGATTTTTGAGATCTACTTCAAAAGTAGCCAGTAACAGTAAAACGTTTCTGCCCACCTCATCAGCCAATCAGAAAAGAGAATGGCATTGTTTAGGAAGATAAACGTATAGAATCAGCACAGTCCATTCTCTAATGAAGACACTGTGCATAAAAATCACTAGTTCTTTAAAACCCATTAAAAAACAAACAACACAAAAAAACAACTTCATGAAACTGTGTGCTCTCTTGTTCGTCTGTAAAGTTCAGCAATCAGAGGATGCCTCTGATACTTAAGTGCATTCAGTATTCCACTGTGCTGGTGCAGGCTACTCAGGAGACTGAAGCCCCTATGGTTCACTGACCAACCCGCAATCTCAGTTTCACCGCCGCTCAAAAGCGTGACCATTACACATCCCGGCACAGTTCACTGGTCACAGTCAAAACTGGATGTCTACCTCTCCTGTTGCTGTGTGTGTGTGTGTGTGTGTGCATGTGTGTGTGTGTGTGTGTGTGTGTGTGTGTGTGGTAGCCAAGCTTGGTTGTGATGTGCACACTTCACAGTCTGTCTCAGCTAGTGTACAGTATAAGCTTGTAATATGAACAGTATTCTTTTGAGCATCCACATAAAAAAAGAAAGAAATTTGACTTTGACTATTTGAGATCAGCAACAACATGCGTTGTGTGTGTACCTACCTGTCTATGTGTGTATACCAGATATCACCATAGTTACTGACACTGTAAATCAGATTAGATTCAATTTTGGCACAAATCTTAAGGGATGGAACTTGTGACTGTTCTTAAGGTTAAAGACGTGGCACGGATCTCAAGGAGTGAAAACGGACACAGTACTGAAAGCAACACTGAAGCACTTTCCCTCTTCGCTCACCCTACAGGTGGGAAGTGGAAGCGTGTTTCTTATGTCGCTCTCATTCGAAACTACAGGTCTGGGGCGGCCCACTTCTGCAAACTCCTATAGTGTGGTTACAGCCCAGGGAGGGAGGGAGGGTCGCAAAGACAATTCAGAAGTGCAGTACACCCTGTTACGAGTTGATGAACCACTGAAACGGTTTTTGGGAAACTTACTTTAAGACGTGGTTCTGATCCACTCTGCACTGGGCTGAGTGGTTCTGGTGGAAACTACACGGTCATGGTTGGAGGCCGTGTGTGTGTGTGTGTGTGTGTGTGTGTGTGTCTGTGTGTGTGTGTGTGTGTGTGTGTGTGTGTGTGTGTGTGTGTGTGTGAGGAGATTAGTGCTTAGTCAGCAGAGAACAGAGAACAGAGGCCTCCCCCTCCCCATCACCGCCCAAACATGCACAGTACAGTCAGAGTTATGGCATGTCTCTGTAACACTTCATTTAAAGGTGTCTACATAAGGGTGACATGAGTCCTTTATAAACATGTCATGACAAGTATCATTAACTTTAATGACAGTTCTTTAATGTTTTTGACTGTTGCCATTAAGTGTCATTCGGATTTTGAAATGTCTGCATCCAAAGAAATATCAGCCTAACATTTCAAAGACTGAATCGTAAACATGAATGAAGTGTCATTAATGTCATAAACATGGATGAAGTCATAAACATTTCAACAGTCAACAGTCATAAACATGAATGACTGTCATAATGTTGATGATATGACAGTCAGAGTTCTGTCATGGCTCTCTAAAATGACAATCATGAAATGTCATTTATGAAAGCAAGCAAGAGTCTTGCCACATGCACTATAATTATGCCCACATTACACAAAGCTCAATGTTGATATTAGCAGACCAGACCTTTAAAAACAAACACAAAACAAAACAAAACTATTCCAACTATTTCAACTATTTTAACTATTGCCTTTAAACTATTTCCTAACTCAAACAGGTGGTTTGGGTCAGTAACAGGTTATAACCACTTATAACCACAGATTATAAGCTACACTACACTCGAATGATCCACACAAATCCTGATCTACTATCTCTACAGTGTGTCACAGCCAGGGAAAAAAAAACAAAAAGTATTTGCTGCGCCGCAGGACATTAAAAAAAAAGGAAAAATAGCCCTGCTAGATCCTGTCAGTGGGTGGTGCCTCCGTAATGGATTGCGTAACTTTTCTCAGCACAGTTCGGGCTCAGGGCCTGTATATGGGCCCCCTTTGCATACCGAACTCTGCAACTTGTTTGAAGGACAATTAACATGCCGAAGACTGACGGGGGTAAACAGACGATCCTGGTGTCGCTAAAACGCATTACATGACGGGGGCCGATTAGAGGTCTGCTTCAGGCCCTCTGACAGCCGGGGAGGCAGCGCCGACTCACGGCCAAGAGCAGCTGCTCTCTGCGGGGCGAACTCGGAAGTTCTGACAAAGTTTGCAAAAGCTTCCATACTGTTCGACAAAGTTATGGAGCAACTCCGTGTCCAGCAGTTAGTGAGAGATGTCAGCAGATTCGATGAGCCCAGTGATTGTGGTCATCATTTAGCCTAGAGAGTAGACTGTATATTTCCCCCCATTCAGACACGCCCCAAACACCCATAAAGTCTACGGAAAGTTTAAGTCCTAGAGTTGAAAGTGGACTTGTTAACAAAGGAGCAAACTAGGAGAAATGACTAGACTGTACAAAAGAATATAGTTTGATATTAAACTTAAGGATGTTTTTTGTGTTTTGTGCCTGGTTGCGTGTCTTTATGTGCGTGTGTGTGCGTGCGTGCCTGTCTGCCTGCGTGCGCAACTATCTCACCAAACCCATCGTTAGCGTAATTAACCACAGACCCGTGTAATTGAAATGCACGAAATGCAGTTCTCCAACTTTGTAAAATAACTTACTCCTGGTCTTTTCCAAACGACTCCCCTGGTTTTGGACGAGCTGGGCCCGAGTTCTTTGAAGCCCAAAGACTCGGGTGCGGCTGCAAAAGTTGTATCCGTAAAAAGTCTTCCCTGACTTAAACACTGGTTCCGTAGCGCATCAAAGTCTTGGTTCAAGTACTTTGTCGCGTTGCTGTTAGTCCCAAACCCTGCTGCCTGGGCTCGTTTCTTGGCCAGGGTGGATGCAACTCCTGCCATGATGTCTTCAGGCTGAAATCAGTGTAGTGAATGTAGTCCTGTTTTCCTCTCCCTCTCGGTAATTCAAGTATTAGGCGTCTTCAGGGGGAAACAACCTACGAGGGTTCTGGGATACAGCGAACAGATGTGGCGAGTCTGGAGTGAGTTTAGTGCGAGTAGCCTTCTCTCCACCCCAGGCGTGGCTTCGTGTCATGAGCCATTCGGGTTGTGCGTGTGAAGACGCTGGCTCTCTATCTCTCTCTCACCGACCAGGAAGAAGCCAAGGATAAGCGGCTGTAAATTTACACAAGTTATGTTTGGGAGATTCATGGGCGTGTAAAACATTTCCCATTTTGGAAATTCTGTCGAAAAGGGTGTAAATGGGGGGCCAGTCTTGGGTCCACATTGCAAAACAGGCAAACGTTTTACGCAATGAAGAAAAAAAAACTACTAAGAGTAAACTGTACAAATTCCATCGGCTTAACACCGGGGCTTAAGATTCCCTGCCCCTTTCTTAGCTGTGTTTTTGTTTAGGTACTTCGTGAGGAAATATACAGACCTAGGCTAAACAGCCTCAGCAGTATGACCTTAAGGGAACAGAAATGGCCCAAAGACGCATAGCCTACACCGAGAGGAACTGAGATTGGTGTATTGTATGTGTAGACTAGAGTAGGCCAGTGTTGATTTGAGTTGGTAGAGAACATATCCTGGCACATCTGGCCAGTAAAATAAACCATACTGCCCACCAGTCCGAATGAAAGGCCATCTCATTGGCTGGATAAGTGACGGTAAT
>CM059281.1:29033813-29041313 GCA_030347295.1 Setipinna tenuifilis | reverse complement strand
TATGACAGGGTGCTTAAACTTTCTGAACATTAAAGCAGACTTAGAAAAATGAAGCAGGCTCTGGACACTGGGCACTGGGCACTGGGCCTGCTAAAACTGCCAAGTGCTCGCTTCATTTTTCTCCGACTATGTTGTAAAGCCTGACAGTTTCATTTAGTCCAGTGATGTTCTCAGTAGGCCCATACACACGCACACACACACACACACACACACACACACACACACACACACACTGTTCATGTCAGTGCAGTAGGCCAAGTGAACACTCACAGAGAAGAAAGATCAGACTACATTACGCTTTATCGTCTTTCAAGTCAAGTCAGACGTATTATCCCAACTCCCATAACACACCCAATAAGTCCACTAAAATTTAAATCTTGTCCCACTTGCAAACACACATCTGAACACGCGCACACACACACACACACACACACACACACACACACACACATAACCTTTTCATTCAAACTTACTAGGAGAACGTTTCCCTACCTATGTCCCAAACACACACACACACACACACATTACTCACCTGTTTAAAAGTGTTTGTATCCGTAATGTGCTCCCTGTTAGCAAACACAGAGAGGCTGACTAATGAGTGTTAGAGGTGGACCAGCCTAGCCCACTCCACCCAGCCACTTGCTCACTCACTTACACACTGGCTTTATTTGCTCCATGTCATCTTGGCCACAACCAAACTATCGCCACACACACACACACACACACACATACTTTCTCTTGTATCATAGTGAGGTCCTTCATTGACTACCATTCATAACTAACTAAAGAATGCTTAACTGTGCCCAGACCAAAACAATCCCTAACCACAACCTGTCAGGAAATAAATGTTTTTGCACTTTTACTTTTTTTCAATAACAACAAAATGACCAAGAAAAATACTGCTGAGAGTAGTGAGGTCCTTCGAAATGACCTCACTAGTCAGTGTATTTTTAGTTTTCCTATTATAGTGAGGACATTTGGACCTCACAACTATGCCAGTGCAATGATGCCAGCATCACTTCCTCCTGACAGAGAACCTAGCTGTGTCAGGAGACATACACACACACACACGCACGCACACACACACACACACACACACACACACACACACACACACACACACACACACACACACAGAGACTTTGGTGATTGGCACACATTGAAAGAAGGTTTGATTTGGAGGTGGTGACATGTCAGACGTGTGTTATGCTGCTGACATGTGCGGACAGCATTCAATATTTACTCTTCAATTGGAAATACACCCTTCCCTTTCCTCATACACACACACACACACACACACACACCCACACACACACACACCCTTCCCTTTCCTCCCACTACATATCCTCAACATACGGTATTTACACAAACACCCCTCCATTACATATGCTGTACCTGCGGTATTTAAACACACACCCCTACATTACATAAAAGCTGTACATGCCGTATTTAAACAGGCACCCCTATATTACACATATTGTACCTGCGGTTTTCAAATAGACACCCCTAAACACACTCAGAGATACACAAAGGCTAAACTGTAAGTTTTTTAGCTCACCTCTCCTTTTACATTACATTAAATTACATTGCAATTAGCAGACACTTTAATCCAAAGCGACTTACAAAAAGGAGAACATAAGCTAACAGAGGTGTAGAGGAACACAGAGTAAGCAGACTACCTTCGTACATACAAGGAGATGCATGTGCCTCAGTAAGTTTCCCAGAGCAGGCACACTACAGACACACATGCTTCCTACACATACTTCCTCCTCAAATGAACAGAGTATACAGAGAAACATAAGGACAGCTAAGCAGGTCATTGGTTTGCATTTTAATATACACGATGCGAAAAACACCCGTTAGACTCAAAGGACTGAAGACAGCTCACACCTTTGCTCAGTTGCTAGGTGACAGGTAAACACTGGTCAGTCAACAAGCAAAAACAAACACATCAGACAAACATTAGGGGAGGCTGTGCCTGAAGTGGCCATAGCTTTGGCCTCTGTTTACCTGCATGTTAATAAGGACAAACACACATAACTTCTGCCTTCTGCCAGAGGGGTTAACTGCCTGCCTGCATAGTTACACCATCACCCAACCACTGGAAGATTGTGTACTTCATCTCACATTAATTAGCTAAGTAATGTGAGATGAACTACACACACCAATATCTCAGTAACTTGCTAGAAATCAGGAGACACATGTGCTTTCTATTGGTCCTACATTTAGTAAGGAAGCAGTACAGTACAGCATTACACTATCTCAATGATGTATTAGTTCTGTAACATCTAAAGATGACCTGCTCCAGGTGAGGCTCAAACTCACAACCTCGGCATTGCTCAGCCTGTACTGTCTTATAAGTACCGCGCGCTAACCGATTGCGCCACTGGAGCCTGCTTGATGTGATTTACTGTATTTTACTTTACTATGCTGTATTTTATGACAATAACGGCTGTATTTTGCTGTAACCATACTATTTTGATGTTGCTAGGCGACTGCTGGTTGCTGGCGGCGATAGCCTCCCTGACTCTGGACAAGGACATCCTGGCCCGCGTGGTTCCTCTGGACCAGAGTTTCCAGGACAACTACGCCGGCATCTTTCACTTCCAGGTCAGTTCCTCAGGGGGTGTGGCCAGTGGCCAGGGGGTGCGGTCAGTGGTCGGGAGGTGTGGTCAGTGGTCAGGGGGTGGGGCCAGTGCTCGAGAGGTGTGGTCAGTGACCAGGGGGTGTGGTCAGTGATCAGGGGGTGGGGCCAGTGGTTAAATTGGCTTTTGTAAGGAGGGGAACCCTTCTTATCCCACACTGGTCAATATCTCACTCTATTGTATTACTATAAATACTGTATATAAATGTTATCAGAGGGAACTCAGCTCTGGTTGGATGTATTACCGAGGTGAGGTGGCAGAGCTGAGCTATGGAGGGCTCCAGCCCAATTTAAACTCTGGGTGGAGCCCTGGTCAAGAACAGGTAATTGTAGTATGTGATCATTCCTCAAATATCGGATTCTCATGCCTTCTGGGTTGAAGAGAAAGTAAAAAGATGTGCACACTGCTTTTAGAAGACCCTTATGTTTTATTAGAAAAGAGGCAACATTTCGATCTTTCGGCATTAGACATTCATTAGGTATCATCAAAATGCCTGATGAAGATCGGAAAATCAAAACATTGACTCTTTTCTAATAAAAACAAGGGTCTTTTAAAAGCAGTGTGCAAATGGTCCGTGTACTTTTTCGTTCATTCATTATTCTATTCTGAAATGACAGACGAAAATTTAAAAAGGGCGCACCCTGGTGTTTCATTGAAAACAGCACAAGCAGAAATGACTGTATTGTGTTTTCGAAATGTATAGCCATTATCAAACAGCAGGGATAGAAAAGCCGGCTATATTCTGATCATTTTTAAATTTGTAATATTTATCTATTCTTTTATTGAATTTCATTTGGCTGATTCTATATTTACCCGGAAGTAAATTTCACCGCTTGCCTCATCACCAGCTGCCGAAACGTCCACTTCCAGTTGTGCATCAGATACCACTCTCGTAAGGTTGTGAGCGTTACAAAACCTCCTTACACTCATAACAGAGCAGCCACGTCCTGCGCCAATATCTTTTAGATGCCGTGAAATGTCCGCATGCGTTGCATGCCTTCGCAACATCTCGCAAATTATGTCCGAATATGCCTCCAAAGACGCCATGGATGAAAATACCAAACCATAGGCTATGCGCCTAACCCGCCCACGAGCTAGGCTATACTTCCAGGTCACCCAAAACCCATGTCCAAAATACAGAAACGCAATTAAGAACGGGATTTATTTTTATTTTATTTTTAATTTTTTGAAGATTCAATTATTAATTTTCAATAAGAAAGAGAATAACACTGGCTCGATTTAAGAAGTCATACACGATTGTAAGAATTCATATACAACTCCTTTTTCCTTTTCCATGTGACTTCCAAAATAGAACTATGAATGAATGAAAAAGTACACGGACCGCAAATCTATTTCCTCTTTAGTATGTTCTTTTGATTGGGCACCTGCTGAAACACCTGTGGATGTGCGCCCTAAGCTTAGTAAAGGAATATGACAGAATACGGCAGCGAAATTCAATACTGCTATGACATCACTATAGTCTAGGTATATAGTGATTTTGTCACCTAACTAATGCAAGAGGCATTGTTTTTCTGGCCTAGTTAGTCACCACAGGGTCACCAGCTGTACAGAATCTTACCAATTTGATGTTAGCTTTGTAACATTTAAAGGTGACCTGCTCCAGGTGAGGCTCGAACTCACAACCTCGGCATTGCTCAGCCTGTACTGCCTTATAAGTACCGTGCGCTAACCGATTGCGCCACTGGAGCTTCTGTAGTGTGTGTGAGATAATGTTTTGTTGTGAAACTCTTCATTTATGTGCTAAAACCATCTGCTTTATACCTCACCTTTATCCAAAGTTATGATTTGGTTCAAATTGAGCCACATTTTTTAACATCCAATTGAAGTCCTGTTCGGATACCTCTATATGTAGGCATGTATATATATACACCTAAGATGGGCAGCACATCTCAGTAGCTTGTCAGAAACCAGGAGACATTATCCGTAGCATTTTATGGCCCTGTTTTTTAGCAAGGAACCAGTATAGTATCACACTAATACTGTACTGGTCTAGTAACATCTAAACGTGACGTGCTCCAGGTGAGGCTCGAACTCACAACCTCGGCATTGCTCAGCCTGTACTGCCTTATAAGTACCGCGCGCTAAACGATTGCGCCACTGGAGCCACTTTTAGTGCAGCATTCAGTGTACTTCACAGACCCGAAAGGTAGACCAAAACCAGTTTGTACATCTAGAATGGTATGGGTGTCTGTGTCTGAACACTGTGTTTGACCTGGTCAGCAGCAGCTGGGGTTGAAACACCAACCAGTTCACAAATGGCTCTTCACTTCCTGATCTCTTGAACCCTGTCATAACACTGGAGATGGAGTCGCGATATTTTTAAATTTAGTTTTTTTTTTTTTTTTTCTACATAGTTCTGGCAGTATGGTGAGTGGGTGGACGTTGTCATTGACGACCGGTTGCCGACAAGGGATGGAGAGCTGCTATTCGTCCACTCGGCCGAGGGCTCCGAGTTCTGGAGCGCCCTATTGGAGAAGGCCTACGCCAAGTAAGGGCCTTTGTGACATCATCATCATCATTACATTACATTGCATTTGGCAGACGCTTTTATCCAAAGTGACTTAAAAAAAGTAGGACATCATTATCATCGTCATCATCACACCTGCTCTGGAGTTAGCTTTTGTTCATTGTGGCATATATCTAAACAAAAATATATTAAGGCAAATGTAGACCCAGTCTCTCTTTCTCACCCTCTCATGCTGTGTGTGTGTGTGTGTGTGTGTGTGTGTGTATGTGTATGTGCACGCGTGGGTGTGTGTGCATGCATGTTTCCTCACCTCAGGGTGAATGGCTGCTATGAGGCCCTAACGGGAGGCTCCACCATCGAGGGCTTTGAGGACTTCACGGGGGGCATCGCGGAGGCGTACGACCTGACCAAGGCCCCCCCCTACCTGTACAAGCTCATGAGGAAGGCCCTTAGCCGGGGGTCTCTGCTCGGCTGCTCCATAGACGTAAGGCATCAACACAGAAACACACACACACACACACACACACACATCCACACACACACACACACACACACACATGCACGCAGACACATCCACACACACACACACACACACAAACACACACACACATACAGACACACACATACAGACACACACACACACACATACACACACTCACACACACACTCTCGTTTCAATGCAACTACCCTCCTGACACATCAGAACAGTAGCCTGGCATTTAGCTCACTTGGTCTGTCTCCCATACCAGAGGTGCTATGAGGGTTGGGGATTTGAGACTAGGTCTGGACTGTGCAGCAAGGCCTCGTTTACATAAGACATGAACACTAATGTGATTGATAGTAGGGGAGCGTTCAAGATAGTAGAACTTCAGTTCATGTTTAGGTTAACCTTACTTTAAATTCAACCCTTGTTTTTATTAGTTTTTATTACTAGCTATTATTTAACCCAGCTTTATTAACCTATTTGTTTATTAGTTTTTACCTGTTTCTTCATTTCAGTCATGCAAATGTATGATGTGTGCGTAAGTATATGTGTGTGTATGAAGGCTCAGCTGTGTGTGTCCTTGATGTGCCAGATCACCAGTGTGTATGACACTGAAGCCAAGACGGTGATGAACCTGGTGAAGGGCCACGCCTATTCTGTTACTGCCGCAGAGGAGGTGAGACTCAGGCAGAGCTTCAATCATCAACATGACATCTGTGTTCATAGCGCCACCCTGTGGTGAAAAACATACAGTACAGTGGGCATCATGTAATAGCATGTCATGCTTAGATCTGCCAAACATTTGGCTTTGATACTTTTGTACAACACAAAGTAGGCAGTGAACAGCTTATATAACAGTGCAAATTTGCTGTTCCCCCAGTGTATATATCATAAATATATACATCGTAAATATATATTATAAATCTAAAATATCATCGTATATATCATAAATATTTAAACCTTGCAAAATATTTTAAAGTGGATGTAACTGAGAGAGGTTAAACAGTGAGTTTGGTTCTGTTTGTCCCAAAGGTGCACCTGTACAGCAGCCCTGTGCAGCTGGTGCGCATCAGGAATCCCTGGGGGCAGGTGGAGTGGAGCGGGGCCTGGAGTGACAAGTGAGGACTCCATCCTGACTGAGCACCACTAAAAGATTAGTGGCTACTGATGGCTAGCTCTCTCCTGGCTACTGAACATGGCTAGCTCTCTGCTGGCTAATGAATATGGCTAGCTCTCTGCTGGCTACTGAACATGGCTAGCTCTCTCTGCTAGCTAAAGATGGCTAGGTCTTTCCTGGCTGCTGATGGCTAGCTCCCTGTTGGTTACTTCAAAGGGCTAGCTCTCTCTACTGGCTACTGATGGCTAGCTCTCTGTTGGCTAGTACAAAGGGCTAGCTCTCTGCTGGCTACTGATGGCTAGCTCTCTCCTGGCTACTAAAAAGGGCTAGATCTTTGCCAGCCACTGAAGGCTAGCTCTCTCCTGGCTACTGATGGCTAAAGTGCATAGAATAAATCTAAGTAAATGCATAAATAAAAATAATAATGGTAAAAATAAAAGAAAGAAAATGAGAAAGCTCTCTGCGTGTCCTTGTGGAGGGCTAGCTGGTGTTGGTTACTCAGGAGGTGGATAGTGTTTAGTTGCAGGTGGTTTGTAGTAGTTAGGTAAGGGGGAAATAGTTTTATATGTAATGTATATATAGTATTTATCATAATGTAAAAGTTAGAATTTAAAGAATATTTGTTATTTATATTTTAATAGATTTTTGTCTGTTTGAAACCTGTGTTGTTTACTGACAGCTCGATGGAGTGGGACAGCGTGAAGCCGGAGGAGAAGACCAAACTGGAGCACTCTGCTGAGGATGGAGAGTTCTGGTAAAGAGAGAG
>CM059281.1:28973813-29026313 GCA_030347295.1 Setipinna tenuifilis | reverse complement strand
ACCTCCTTCGGTAGAAAATTTAGTCCGCCCGCCGCAGCGGCTGTATCCTCTCACCTCCGCATGCAAATCGTTCAGGGCAAAGACGTCAATCTGGCCTCCCTGTTGCTGCCCTCCCCCGCTATTGACAGGCAGATGATCGACTGTGGTGATGTTTCCGTTTTTCTCAAGACCTCCGATCCGAGGCTCCAACGGACTCTCTCGTTCGGAGAATTCGTCATAGCCTTCGGCGTTTTTAGGGACGTTCTGTGCCAGGCTTTTCCTGAGCGTAGGGAGGAGATGGACACTTATTTAGCCATGATAGCCGATTTTAGTCAGCGTTACGGCGGAACTTTGTTCTATGAATATCACCTCGCCTTCTCCGCTAAATCAGCCGCCTCCGTCGCATCGCTCAATACGAGGCTCGACTGGGCTGTCATGGACACCGAGCTACTCGTCCGTCATTTCGGCGGCCATCGCATGCTAGCTTGCGCTGTGTGCAATTCCCATGGCCACGTCACCGCAGTATGTCCCAAGTCCTTCGCAACGGAGCTTCCGGGTTCCGCCAGACACTCCGCATCTCGCCCGGAGCGCAGTCCCGAGCCCACGGACACTCGGCGCGATCGCCACGGACGAGTCGTCGTCAAACTCCACAATCAGTCTGTGTGTAATAATTTCAACGAGTCTGTCTGTACCTATCGTCAATGTAGATTTCTCCATATTTGTAGTTTTTGCAAAGAATCTCACCCTAAATCTGTTTGCCCCCGTCGCTTTAGGCCCCAAGACCAAAGACATTCTCAATCATCCAAGAAATTTTAGTCTCTCACCCCTCTACCCCTGTTAACGTATTAGAACTCTCCTGTCTACTTTCCTCCCACCCCGATCGTTCTTTCGTTGATTTTCTGTTAACTGGTCTGTCTCAAGGGTTTCGCGTTGGCACTCTCTCCCCCCTCACTCACTCTCACGTAGCCAGAAACCTTCAATCTGCACTCGCCGAACCTAGCGTTGTTTCTAGTTTACTGATCAAAGAAATCAATAAAGGTTATCTAATAGGCCCCTTTAATGCACCTCCTTTTTCTCCGTTCCGGGTCAATTCATTGGGCGTGGCGACCAGGAAATATTCAGGCAAAAAACGTCTGATATTTGACATGTCCTCTCCGCATTCAGATCACGTAGCTAGTGTCAACGAGCTTATTCCCCAGCAACCATACTCTCTCTATTACGCTTCCGTCGATCATGCTATTCACCTGATCAAGGTGGCAGGGCACGGTGCATGGTTGGCCAAGGCTGACATCACCGATGCGTTTAAAATCATGCCCATCCACCCGTCCGACTGGTGTCTCTTCGGGGTTAAGTGGGAGTCTAAGTTTTATTTCGCTGTCCGCTTAACTTTCGGATGTCGCAGTAGTCCTTCCCTTTTTAACAGCCTTGCCGAGGCGCTCTGTTGGGTTCTGTTAAACATCTGCAAATTGCCCTTCGTACTCCATTTACTGGATGATTTTTTATTAATCGATTTTCCATCTCCCTCCCCTTCCCCCGTTCTGACCACTCTCAAGCGCGTGTTTCACGACGTCGGCGTCCCTCTATCGGCTGAGAAAACTATCGGTCCGGCAACCTCGCTCGAATTCCTAGGCATAGTCCTCGACTCAGTCCACATGCGCGCCTCTCTGCCTGGCGAGAAATTAGCTCGTATTAGGTCAATTTCCGATTCTTTTCTCTCTCTGCGCCGCGTTACCAAACGCGATCTCCTGTCACTGCTCGGGCACCTTAACTTTGCCATGCGGATTATTCCGCAGGGTCGCTCTTTTATTTCTCGTCTCCTCACTCTGGCACACTCCGTGGAGAAACTCAGCGACACCGTGCGCCCGGACGACGGGTGTATCTCGGACCTCAAATTCTGGTCTACTCTCCTGACCTCCTGGAACGGGATTTCATTCTTCTACAATGATCTCGTGAATCTTCGGATTCTCTCTGCCTCTTCACCGACGCCGCCCCCTCCCGCGGTTACGGTGGGTTCTTCCAGGGGCGCTGGTTCTCTGAACCTTGGTCGTCCTCATTCAGATCTTTCGCTCTTGCTTCCGAATCCACAGCCCTGTACGAACTTTACCCCATAGTCGTGGCCAGCGTCCTGTGGGGCCCTCTTTGGACCCGCAAACGCATCTGTTTTTACTGCGACAATCAAGCCGTCGTTTTTATTTTAAATAAAGGTAGATCCGCTTGTCCTCGAATCATGTCCCTACTCCGTCGTCTAACTTGGCAATCAGTCATCCATAACTTCATTGTTAGCGCTACACACATTCCCGGTCACTCCAATATCCTGGCTGACGCTCTCTCACGTTTTCGTCTGCAGGACTTTCGACGCCGTTGCCCGACTGCCGACGTAGAGCCTGTTCCATGTCCCGCCCTGGAGGATCTGGTGCTGGATTGAACACGGCGCTCAACCCCCTTTTAAATTCCGCCAGGGCTTATATGGCTAAAGGCGTAGCGCCTTCCACTCTCAAAGCCTACAAATCTGCATGGTCTCTTTTCGTGACTTTTTGTTTTTCCGTCAACTCATCTGTTTTTCCTGTCACTATTTCCACTATTTGCGCGTTTTTGGTTCATAGTTTTGACTCTCGTGGCCTTAAGGTCTCTTCTCTCCGGAGACTGCTGGCAGGCATTCAATTTCACGCTAGGCTGCAGGACCCGGACGTTCCCAGCCTTTTTTCTAACCCCTCCATACGCCTGCTTCTCACTGGGATAACCAAATCATCTCCGGCAGTGCGGGACAGGCGCTTGCCCATTACGCCCTCCACCCTCAAAAATCTCGTGTATAAACTTCGTGCGGGGCTGTTCACTCCTTACGTGGATTCTCTTTTAGAAGCGGTCTTCCTCATGGCTTTTTATGGTTTTCTGCGCTCCGGTGAATTCTGCACCAGCACTCAATCCTTCAACCCCTCACGCGACGTGGTGTTTTCTGACGTTTCCTTTTCTCTACATTTTTACACCTTGCTTCTTAAACACTCCAAAACTGATATTCACGGGTCGGGTGTTTTAATTAGAATTTTTAGGGTCCCCGGGTCTCTCTGTCCTTACGCCTCCATGCTGAACTTTCTCAAATTTCGTCCCCGCACCTCAGCCTATGCCCCGCTGTTTATCCTTCCAAACGGGCTCCCTATGACACAGCACTGGTTCAAAACGCACCTATCTTCCGTGGTGAGCACATGCGGGTTGTCCCCGTCCGCTTACACCGGCCATAGCTTTCGCATCGGCGCCGCTACTGCGGCAGCCGAATGCGGAATCCCCTCTTCATCGATCCAGCGGCTGGGGAGATGGACGTCGTCAGCATTTGAAACGTACATCAGACCCGACGATCACGTCGTCCGAGACGCACAAATGGCACTGTCTAGAATGTAAGGTAAGCTCAATTCTGGTGGTGGTCGTCGTCACTAATTCGCACGTCGTACCGTCATTCAAATGTGTTAACTAAATAATCAACTAAATATATATTTTAATAATAAATTAAAAAAAAAAAAAAAAAAAAAAAAAAAAAACGGTCCATGCTGATATCGGAGGCATGTGTGGCCAATGCTGATAACGGAAGCATTCTGGGTTCATGCTGACTCCGGAGGCATGCGTGGTCACTGCTGCCGCCGGCAGCGCTCTAGGTCCATGCCGACACTGGAGGCATGCGTAGTCACTGCTGATAACGGAAGCACTTCAGGTCCATGCCGGTGCCGGAGGCATGCTTGGTCACTGCTGATAAACGGAAGCAGTTCGGGCCCATGCTGACACCGGAGGCACGCGTCGTCACTGCTGATAACGGAAGCACTTCAGTTCATGCCGACACCGGAGGCATGTGTGGTCACTGCTGATAAACGGAAGCAGTTCGGGCCCATGCCGACTACGGAGGCACGCGTCGTCACTGCCGATAACAGAAGCAGTTCGGGCCCATGCCGACACCAGAGGCATGCGTGGTCACTGCTGATAACGGAAGCACTTCAGGTCCATGCCGGTGCCGGAGGCATGCGTGGTCACTGCTGATAATCGGAAGCAGTTCGGGCCCATGCTTCACCGGAGGCACGCGTCGTCACTGCTGATAACGGAAGCACTTCGGTTCATGCCGACACCGGAGGCATGTGTGGTCACTGCTGATAAACGGAAGCAGTTCGGGCCCATGCCGACTACGGAGGCACGCGTCGTCACTGCTGATAACAGAAGCAGTTCGGGCCCATGCCGACACCAGAGGCATGCGTGGTCACTGCTGATAACGGAAGCACTTCAGGTCCATGCCGGTGCCGGAGGCATGCGTGGTCACTGCTGATAACGGAAGCAGCTCGGACCCGCGCCGACACCAGAGGCATGCGTGGTCACTGCTGATAACGGAAGCAGCTCGGACCCACGCCGACACCAGAGGCATGCGTGGTCACTGCTGATAACGGAAGCAGTTCGGACCCATGCCGACACCGGAGGCATGCGTGGTCACTGCTGATAACGGAAGCAGTTCGGACCCATGCCGACACCAGAGGCATGCCCGGCCACTGCTGATAACGGAAGCAGTTCGGGCCCATGCCGACACCGGAGGCACGCCTGGTCACTGCTGATAACGGAAGCAGTTCGGGCCCACGCCGATACCGGAGGCATGCATGGTTATTTCTTGTCCTTTATGTTTAGGTCTTAAAGTGTTAGTTTTGTTTTTATTGTTACTGGTTTCTGCTCACTCCATGTTTCTCTACACCCCCGTGGGTTCCTGTCCTCCGTTTTGTAAATCGCTGTGATAAATGCATCTGCTACGCCCAATGCCATGTTAAAATAAACTCTGTGCCCCATTGCATAACTGTGTTTGTCTTGCAGACGTTGGCGCCTCCGTAAGTTGGTGGGTATATCCCCTACTTGGTAGGTATCACTTCTTTGGGGGAATTTCGACTGTCGGGTATTATTACTTTTGGGGGTTCATATACCCTACTGTAATTACTAAACTATGTACTGTTAATTCATATCAAGTAGGACAAAGGACAGGACCTGCGCCAAAGTTTTATTGTGCCATGTCAATGCTATCAATGTTATCAAATAAATATCATCATCAGCTTCAATCTCGGGGTCTTTCTGGTTGAAATGTAAGCGTAGCGTGAAGTTCTGCTGGGAAGACCCAATGCGCGTCACCTACTTACTAACGACCAATCAGATGCTAACACATGCCTTATATTACGTCACCTCACTAACCTGCTTTGCTGCTCGTAGGTGTATTTCGCGTTCGCCCTCCTCCCTCCCCGGCAACCATCCATGGGTCCTGCCCTCATCCGGAGAATCCTGTCGTGTCTGGGAAACGTGCCTCTCCACTCCGGCCTCGTCATTCCCGGCTCCCGTCGAGGCCCTCCAAGCCCCTCCACCTCGTCCGCTCCCGTCCTGGCTCTACTCCCGCTCAGTCTGGCTGTACCCCGGCCCGGGGCAGGTTCCGCTCTGCAATCCTCGGATCGCGGAGCTTCGGACTCTACACGGCGTCATGGACTCTCGTGCTCATCCGGACTGTGTCTAGCCGAGGCAGTAGGCTTCCCCCCGGAGTCGAGGTTCTGCCCAAGGTTTCTTCCTAAATTATCTGTCCAAGGGAGTTTTTCCTTGCCCCAGCGCTCCCGGCGGAACCGGATAATGATGGAGTCCCCGATTACTTCGGTTTCCCTTTGTACTATTCATTCCATGTTTTGCATTTTCTTGCTTTGTCTGTATGGTACCTCTCTCATAACGTACGTTAATTCTGACCACCACCAGTTGGTCCCTGTCCTTTTGTCCGGGGGGTTCATATACCCTACTGTAATTACTAAACTATGTACTGTTAATTCATATCAAGTAGGACAAAGGACAGGACCTGCGCCAAAGTTTTATTGTGCCATGTCAATGCTATCAATGTTATCAAATAAATATCATCATCAGCTTCAATCTCGGGGTCTTTCTGGTTGAAATACATGTGCGTATGTATTTGTGTGTGTGTGTGTCTGTGTCTTTGTGCCTGTATATGTGTGTGTGTGTGTGTGTGTGTGTGTGTGTGCAGTGGCTTTGCCTGGCCATGCATTAGTGTCCAGGAGAGGTCAGTGCTGACCCAGTGGATGCCTGTCCTGCTCTGCTCCACCAGTGGGGGGCGCCACAGAGCCTCCGTGCCCTGACCACCCACCAGACGCTGTCCTCACGTGTTTGCTGTTGCTCTTTCATGATTTTAATGAGTATATAAAACACAGTTACCAGTTACAATTACGAATAAAAACAATGTGGAATTCTCTCTGTGTGTTGCTTATGCTTATTACTGTATACAGATGTCACAATACTAAAGCAGGAAAAGCAGAAAACAAACACAGACGGCACAGACAGTAATCTTGCTGAATCACACATCACATCAGAAACATGCATACTGAAATGTTATTGTGGAATCACACATCACATCAGAAACAGGCATACTGAAATGTTATTGTTGAATCACACATCACATCAGAAACAGGCATACTGAAATGTTATTGTTGAATCACACACCACATCAGAAACATGCATACTGAAATGTTATTGTTGAATCACACATCACATCAGAAACATGCATACTGAAATGTTATTGTTGAATCACACATCACATCAGAAACATGCATACTGAAATGTTATTGTTGAATCACACATCACATCAGAAACATGCATACTGAAATGTTATTGTTGAGTCACACATCACATCAGAAACATTTAGGCTGAAATGTTATTGTTGAATCACACATCACATCAGAAACATTTATGCTGAAATGTTATTGTTGAACCCCACACCACATCAGAAACATGCATACTGAAATGTTATTGTCTAAGCAGTCGGGAGCAGCAGAGTGCGCCTACATGTTTAGATGTTCATACTGAAGTCCTGTAGTGGCAGCTGCAAGCGAAGACACGCATAGCATAAACCAGGGACCCAGATTGCAGTCTGGTTTGAGGTCTTGCCCAGATCCGAATCTGGTTTAAGGTCTTGTTGAGTTTAAGTCTTGGTCAGAACTTGAGTGTAAGCCTTGAACACATCACTGGTATTGTATTCACCCACCAGGAAGTAAACATATGCCTGTGCCCTAAAATATCAAAATTACTTTTGCACGATGTAAAATCAAATAAACAAGAGCCAGGTCCACCAGGCTGGGTTTATAACAAGGCTTTCTTGGTTATCGTGTCAGCCATTCAGACCACAGGCCCACGGGCTCCTCATGTTGGATAAAAAGCTGTGTCCGTCTGCTGCCCCCTGGTGGGCAGACTTTGTCAGATGTCGTGCCGGAGCTCAGAGAGCTGAGCTCTTCTCTTCCAACCCTCTCTGCTCTCACCCTTCCTCTCTTTGTTTTACCCGCTATTGTGCAAAACGAAGCAAATCAAATGCACTGTTGCACAGAGGAGTTAGTCTATTCGGTTAATTCAATGCTATCTTAACAGCCTATACATGTGTGGGGTTATCATCACACATATTCGGCAGTTTTGGTTTGCCATCAGTCTGACTGTAGCAGGGAAGAAGCTACTGAAAAAAACTGTGTTCCATGAGTGGTGATGCTGCCTGCCTGCTCTGCTGTATCTCAGGCTGTACGTGCAGTGTTTGTATCCGACCAGAGAGGGAGCCGGATGGAATGAGCCTCCAAAAAAATCATTTTTTTGTCCCTTTTCATACAGCACCAAATCAATTGGCCTGTTTTAACAGTGGGAGAAAATCATAGACTGTATATAAGAAATGAGTTAGTCACTCTAATGGGTCATAAACTAGCCGGCCACCAAGTAATCACAAAGCTTTCGTCGACTGCTCTGTTTTGCAGCTATAAACAGTAGAGGCAGCAGCGCAGTATTTTGACGCTGTTGCTTTAAATGGATTTCCCAATGCACCATGGGATAGCAGTTTACTTCCTACCCACTCGGCTGCATTAGGAACGGCACACATTAAGGCAGAACGATTAATATAACCTAATAAAACCAGAAATTATATATCTAGTACAGCGTAATTCATGACTTTTTTCAACGTGTACAAAGAATTCTGACTTGTTAACAATCTACAAATGTCCCTTCCTTCGCGTTCATGTCAAATAAACACCATCTTTTTCTATGCCTTTGTGATCTTTCACTCAGCCGCCATTTTTCTTGCAGCTCACGAATTAACATTGCTCAGAACCGAACACATCACCCCCTCAAATGTACGAGTTAACAGTGAATGCATTTGGATGAATAGCATGTTGTACTTAACTGCACAAACGTCGTAAAAATAATATTGATACGATCCGGAAAAATGCTTTTTTCTGATAAGATGGGCGGCTCTTAAAAGAGCCTTTGTTTTTGAATGTAGCAGAGACGTTTAACCACCAAATCCGTACAGAGTACGTCCCTGGCGTTTCAGAGCATACACCACATCCATGGCGGTCACGGTCTTCCTCTTGGCGTGCTCAGTGTAGGTAACAGCATCACGGATCACGTTCTCCAGGAACACCTTCAGCACACCACGAGTCTCCTCGTAGATCAGACCAGAGATACGCTTCACACCACCACGGCGAGCCAGACGGCGGATAGCAGGCTTGGTGATACCCTGGATGTTATCACGAAGGACCTTGCGATGACGCTTAGCGCCTCCCTTTCCAAGTCCTTTACCTCCTTTGCCTCTTCCAGACATGTTCTTTGTTGCCCGATCAGTCTCACACACGAAATAGCTCTACTCGCAGTGTATCCTTTACTTATTGTACCGCCGCGGACCTGACAGGAGACCACAAGTGGTTTGGCGCTCAATGTTACACACCTCCCCCTCCTGATGTAAAACAGCCTGATTTTGCGTCATTGAGGATACGCCCTCTGAGAAGACTTTACATATCTTATTTCAACATACTATCTGAAAAAGAACAAATACATACGCGATTTTATTAATTTCTTTCTCCCTATGATGGGTCCTTGCTGCTATAAAACCTTTCCAAAATTACATCAACGTTTAGGATTAATGGAGCACAGTGGCGATTGGCTTATATAACTGACCTTTTAGCCAATGAGCTTTCGACTAGATTGCTATATCATTCGTCGCCACAAAACCCTGCCATATCTACGGAGTGTATTCACGAAGTACTACAATTACAAGCATGAGTGGACGCGGCAAAACCGGTGGAAAGGCCAGAGCAAAGGCCAAGACCCGTTCATCCAGGGCTGGTCTTCAGTTCCCAGTCGGCCGTGTACATAGGCTGCTCCGCAAGGGCAACTATGCTGAGCGTGTTGGAGCTGGTGCACCAGTTTACTTGGCCGCTGTGCTCGAGTACCTGACTGCTGAGATTCTGGAGTTGGCTGGCAACGCTGCCCGCGACAACAAGAAGACTCGTATCATTCCCCGCCATCTGCAGTTGGCTGTGCGTAACGATGAGGAGTTGAACAAACTGCTTGGTGGAGTCACCATTGCCCAGGGTGGTGTGTTGCCCAACATCCAGGCTGTCTTGTTGCCCAAGAAGACCGAGAAGTCAAAGTAAATCCCGGCTGAATTCTCAATTGAAAGGCTCTTTTAAGAGCCACCCACTTATTTCATAAGAAAGCTCATTCCATTTTTTGTATGTGGAAATGCGGTTGTGTATAGCTAAGATTCGGTGTTTTTTTTGTTTTTAAATTCTGAATTAATTTAATATTGTAACATTTTCAAACATACAGACTTTAACTTTGCTTTTCTCAATGTTCTTTACACGATGACTGACTAAGGAGCAAATGTAACTACAAACCTCACGGGTCAAGTGTTAACATTTGAGTTGGCCACTACAGGGTGACTGATAAAATCTGCTTATGATTTGAGCAAGTCCTCTGGGTGACGCTGTTGAGACTTCTTTACCACAACATGGGCAGTGTAGAACCCCCAAGCGATCTTGGGTTTCATGAAAGGCGCTATATAAATCTAAGTCATTATTATTATTATTATTCACAGATGCACAGTACTTTTTCAGGACGTGTTTTTAAAGGAGGATGGGCCAGGCTGTATGGACAGAATTTAGTTTTAGTAGCCTATTATCGAATAAATATCACACCATTTGCAAGTATCAGTCATTTGTTTGTCCAGGGAGAATTGAGTATGAAGCTCTTTTACAGCAATGCCCTGAGCTTACAATACATACAGTAAAAGTAAACGAGCAACAACAAGGAAAACAAAAGTAAAGAAATCCAAAGTTTAGAAATATATTTATAGATTCAGCAAAAGCTGTAATGTAACTGTTCACTTAAATAAATGTAACACCATTCACAAATGCATTTCTCAAATTAAAAATAAAAATGTTGCACACTGCCCACTTACCTTGAGCATCCCCCCCTCACACACATGTTTACCCCACCCCCACCTTAGCACAGCCCCCCCTCACACACACAAACAATAGATACAACTGTCATGTTTGCCCCCAACCATCAGTAAGCTCCCCACACCAGCCCCATTCCTCCCTTTCAGCCCCATCACTTTTGACCCATCCCCACCCAACACAGCCCCCCTACACACGCACCCTTCACCCCCCCCCCCCCCCCCCCACACACACACACCCTTCACTCCCCCCTACACACACACCCTTCACCCCCCCACCCCCACACACATACACACAAATAGTAGATACAGCGCTTATGCCCCCCCAACTGACCATCAGTAAGTTCCTCACACATTTGCCCCATCCCCACCCTACCCCAATACAGCCCCCCTACACACACACCCCTCACCCCCTCCCCACACACACACAGCCCATTATCAGGACATTACCACAATCATTACCACAATATAGACCCATTCCCTACTAAATCCAAGCTACCCCCTCTTGCCCCTGCCCCCAATTCAGCTCTTTCCCACCTTGTTCATACCACTTCATCACCTTTACTTTTTTCTGCCCCTCCTTCTTATTCTAACACAGTCCGCACCCAATCCCCAAGCGCTCTGTTGAGAATGACTAGCCTTAGCATTGTTCTACATTTAAATGTCGCAGAAGACATTTTTGTCTTTGAAATAGTCTCAGAGAACATTTTCAACTTTTTTTCTGAAAAATTCTGAATTTTTTTGCTTCAGATGTTTTATTCAGTAATTTTTTTTAAATAGAAACTTAAATTAAAAATATGTACACCTAATTAAATGTATTATGTTTTCTTGATGTATAAGCGGTTTCAGTGTTGTGTGTTTAAAGCAACACTAAGTAGATTTTTTTCAACCTTAAAATAATGTTTCCAAAATCATTTCAGTGGTTTGTCTGAAAAAGAAAGACACTTTTGAATTCACTTTGCTGCCCTCCTTAGACTAAAACCGTACTAAGCAAGTTTGGAGGATCAGAGCGTCTCCCTGTACGAATGAGAGACATAAGAAGCTACAACTTGCTTTACGGGAAGCGTTACAATAGCTAGTAGGTGGAGCAAGCTCAGCGGACTCGGTAGGTGCATGTTAATGGCAAAAACCTACAGCCAGCCTTTGAACTGTCATTAGGACAGGGCCTGTGAAGAAAAGGAAGGCAAGGAAAATAAAATCGTGATAGCAATACGGGTTGAACTAGAGAAAACATCGGACCAGCTTGCACTCCAGAGCTGAAGGAGGCTAAAAGATGCAAGAGTATGGTCATGGCTTTGTTGCTATTGGACTTGTCAAACACTTGCAGGCATCAATCGTAATTTAGGACAGCAGCTAAAGGGGCAGTAAGGAGATTTTGCCCACTATGTCATTAATAATGTAGCAATGCAGTCAGTTACACGCTGTCCCCTGTCTATGCAACTTTTTTCCCAATAAAATGCTCAAGATTTTCACTGAAGACAATGCAAATGGCTATTATGTGATAAACTGACAAGTTTTTATTTTTTTTATCCTTATGTAACCCTAGCAAAGATTGAAATAGCAAGCATTTCGCACGTAGGGCTACTTTGTTTTCATTCTTATATTGCTATTCATCATACTTCTTACAAAATCAAGCAACATAGTCGATCTTGTCTGAGGGCATCACTTTTTCCAAAGGCGGATAAACGATACCAAACAAACTGGATAAGTCTGCATGTGACGCTATGGCTGCAGTAGGCTGAAATAGGTAGGTATGAGAACGACAGCGTTTAGTACAACATACACCAAATTTGCAAACTGGCAGCTAACACTGACAGATGTGAGCATAAGAAAGCGTTGGCTAGTGGTGGGCAGAGTGAGGCTTCATGAAACACTGAAACAGCTGAAACAATTGTGCCGTGATGATTCAAGACATGGAAGCAATTCAAAACCTGTCTCCACAGTAGGGCTGTCATCCTTCCTCTTCAATCCCATTCGAATTTCATTACTTATTTTTTTTTAAATTCGAATAATATTCGAATTTTTTATGTTAAAATATAGCCTATTTCTGCATTACTATAGGTTACCTTGTAGGGCATGGGGTTATTATACTTTTGGCCAGTAGAGGGCCAACCCTACGTCGGGTGCTTTTTTGACAACTGACCAATGAGCGACTGAAATTCTGTAGTTTCAAAGAAGAAACATGGCGGCGAAAACAAAGCCTCTCAAGTCAAACAAAATTCCAACCGAACAACTGGTGGTACTCGTAAGTGAGCACACAGAGCTATATGACATGGCAAATAAGTTATATCACAACGTCTACCACAAGGAGACCGTTTGGAGATCGATTGGGGCACTTTTGGGACACAACTGTAGGTATTAGTTTCAGTTGTTTTCATCCGCTCACATCACAAGCTATGCTAACCGTTAGCGTTTACGGTCTATCAGCTGATGTTAGCACAGGCACCGCCCCCGTGCTTTTTTAGAAGGCTTTTTTCTATCTTCGAAAACCACCCGGGGCAGGTGTTTTCTGCTATAAAAAACCATCACGTCTAAACGTAGCCTTACGTTGTCTTGAAAAAAAAAAATATTCGACTAGTAATTCCTGCGTTCGAATTCTATTGTTTTTTTAATAGTCGAATTATATTCGACTACTGAAAGTCGTTCCAACAGCCCTACTCCACAGTGACATCTAGTGGTCATATCTATATGCTAACCTAACAAAACAATGTTGTCAAATAGTCAACTGTATACCACTATTGTAGGATCGTGGTGGTGGACTTTGTAGCGTACCTGTCTAATACACAGGAGTGTGGGTTCAGTTCCTGGCCGAAGTGTAAATGCATTTATGTGATTGGGAAGGCACGTATAGCGCCACCTAGTGATATGGGTAAATGCAAAAATTGGGATTTTGTATTGCCGATATCTTAGACCGAGAAGGTGGTAACTGCACAAAATATGTCATGGACAATCAACACATGCCATAACATTTGGCCCATAGGGGGCGCTGTAATTGTACAAAATGTAGTTTTGCCTATTATCTAGAGAACAGTAATGTTTACAAGCAGTTCTTTTTTGTCGTGAAATCTATTGACCCTCACATATTGAAAACACTGGTCGACACCCACTTCCAACAAAAAGAATTTCCGTGAAATTGTAACATTGCGAAAGCAAAACCAAACGAACTCGTCATAGGCCGTTCATGTGAATCAAATTTGGTACATGTCATCTACAGACAATGTTGACAAAAGGTTATCAAAGGATTTATCTTGAGATAAACCGCTTGAAAGTTACATGTCAATGAAAATTTGAAACATAGCCTAAAATTCTTCAAAAGTCCATATCTTGGCTTCTAATTGCTCCCATGTGGTGAAAATTGACAGGCCAACTTCAACTTTTGTTGAAGCTAGGTGTCCAAAAACAGTTTTTTTTTAAATAAGTCATCAACAATTTTTCCCAAGACAGCAATTTTATGTTAGTATGCTGATGTTCGACCCAGCCCATAAACATTCACTTGAAGCATAGCACCACCTAGTGATATGGGTAAATGCAAAAATTGGGATTTTGTATTGCCAATATCTTGGACAGAGAAGGTGGGAACTGCACAAAATATGTCATGCATGATCAGCACAAAGACCTCTAAAAGCACAGCACATGCTATAACATTTGGCCTATAGAGGGCATTGTAATTGTCCAAAATGTCACGTTGCCTATTATCTAGAGACCGCTAATGTTTACAACCAATTTTTTTATGTCTTGAAATCTATCAACCCTCACGCACTGAAAACACTGGTTGAGTCGACGCCCACTTCCAATGATAACAATTACTGTGAAATGTTAACATCGCAAAAGCAAAATCAAACGAACTTGTCATAGGCCGTTCATATGAATCTCACCAATTTGGTACATGTCATCTACAGACAATGCTGACAAAAAGTTATCAAAGGATTTATCTTGAGGTGGACTGTTTCAAAGTTACTTGTCAATCAAAATTCAAAAAATTCTTCAAAAGTCCATATCTTGGCTTCTAATTGCTCATATTTGGTCAAAGTTGACATGACAATTCTGAACAGCTTTCTTTTCATGTGCAACAAATCTTGTGACATTTCGTCACAGGGTGTAATGTTTCTCGTCAAAGCTAGGTGTCCTAAAAGAGTTTTAGTTCAATAACTTATTAAACATTTTGCCCAAGACAATGCTTTTGTGTATGCCGGTGTTAAAGAGGCATATCGACCCATCCCATAAACACTTGAAGCATAGCGCCACCTAGTGATATAGTTAAATGCAAATATTGGGATTTTGCATTGCCAATATCTTGGACCGAGAAGGTGGGAACTGCACAAAATATACACACAGAATGCCATTCATTCAAGACCCACATCCATGCCCACTTCCATTGTACAATAATGGTGTAACCACTGATTGCAAGCACAGGTGTAGCCTACTCTGTTAATTAAGGTTCCAATTATCCTGAAAACGAACTTCAGGTTTATGTTTGGTGACTTCAGTTCAGAATAACTGGAACTTTAATTAGCTAAATTTTTGCTTGCAATCAGTGGTTAAATTGGCTTTTGTAAGAAGAGAGAGCCCTTCTTTACTTTCAGTGGTGAGTACTCACAGTAGTGACCTGAAACTATGTGTTGCCCCAGCCGCACCACTTATACAGAGGTGCGGCCAGTACACAAATACAACAAGTTGTATCACCTCAGTCCATAAATGGTTATTTGCAGTATATCCCCACCTAGTGGAAATTGTGATGACAGTGATACACAGTGATGTTAGCCATACATACCAAAGTCAATGTTATTTTACTTTCTGTCAGAAGTAGGTCTATGTGTCCCTGCTCTGTGAAACTTACTTAGGCACATGCATCTCCTTGTGTGTATAAAGGTAGTCTGCTTACTCTGTGTTCCTCTTCACCTCTGTCAGCTTATGTCCTCCTTTTTGTAAGTCGCTTTGGATGAAAACATCTGCTAAGTGCAATGTAATGTAATGTAATGTCAATGGGATGGACATAGTATGACCGCTGCATAGCATTGACTTTTGGAATGTGAAGTAGGCTACAGGGTGGGACAAAAATATGGGACATATTTTAAATGTTTATATCTTGGAATGTAAAAGTTATACAGAGTAACAAATATACTGTAAAGCTGACATTCAGGGGTTTGTGATACATAGATTATTGACACCCTTCTGGAAGAGAACTAAAGACGTCTAAAATGTAAGGGTAGGTTTGGAAAACCTTTTTTTATTTCTTTACAAAAACACAGCCAATTTCAAACTATAGCCCTGAACTAAAAATTATGAAGAGGCCATTAAACATTGTCAATAGAAACATGTCCCAGTCAAAATAAGTGAAGTGAAGTGAAAGCCCACCTGGGAAACACCCAACTCCCAGTTGTCATTGTGACACAGCACGCACACTGCACTGCACTGCACACTGCACACAACAAAATTACCTTTATGCCTCACCCGTGCAAGGGGGCAGCCCCTAACGGCGCCCCTGGGGAGCAGTGCGGCGGGACGGTACTATGCTCAGGGTACATCAGTCATGGAGGAGGATGGGGAGAGCACTGGTTAATTACGCTCCCCACCAACCTGGCGGGTCAGGAGTCAAACCGGCTACCTTTGGGCTACAAGTCCGACGCCCTAACCGCTTACCCATGACTGCCCTAATAAGGGAAACTGTCAACGATTAAAATTTGTGGCACATACTAGGGCTGTTGAAACGACTTTCAGTAGTCGAATATAATTCGACTATTAAAAAAACAATAGAATTCGAACGCAGGAATTACTAGTCGAATGTTTTTTTTTATTATTATTTTTTTTCAAGACAACGTAAGGCTACGTTCAGACGTGATGGTTTTTTATAACAGAAAACACCTGCCCCGGGTGGTTTTCGAAGAGAGAAAAAAGCCTTCCAAAAAAGCACGGGGCGGTGCCTGTGCTAACATCAGCTGATAGACCGTAAACGCTAACAGTTAGCATAGCTTGTGATGTGAGCGGATGAAAACAACTGAAACTAATACCTACAGTTGTGTCCCAAAAGTACCCCAATCGATCTCCAAACGGTCTCCTTGTGGTAGACATTGTGGTATAACTTATTTGCCATGTCATATAGCTCTGTGTGCTCACTTACGAGTACCACCAGTTGTTCGGTTGGAATTTTGTTTGAGGCTTTGTTTTCGCCGCCATGTTTCTTCTTTGAAACTACAGAATTTCAGTCGCTCATTGGTCAGTTGTCAAAAAAGCACCCGACGTAGGTGGGGTGGGTGAAAAAAAGCACCAGCGGCGGCGTTTTAAAAACCACCCAGGATGTTTTTTTAAAAAACACCCTGTACCATAGGAAAATAATGTAAACCATCCACCGACGTCTGTCTGTTTATGTTAAAATATAGGCTATATTTTAACATAAAAAATTCGAATATTATTCGAATTTTTAAAAAAATAAGTAATGAAATTCGAATGGGATTGAAGAGGATGACAGCCCTAGCACATACACACACACAAAAAAACCCCCACAATAACCAAAATGTTATTTTGTAAAAAATACAGTGCCCCCTATGGGCCAAATTTCATGGTACTTGCCATGTTTGTCCTGCTGATTATATGTGATACATTTTGTGCAGTTCCCATCTTCTCCGGTCAAGATATTGGCAATTCCAATTTTTACATTTACCCATTTCACTAAATGGTGCTACACTACAAACAAGTGTTTACTGGGTTGATACACCTCTGTAACACTGGCATAGTAAAGAAAAACTTCTTGGGGAAAATATTTGGCGAGTTATTTAGCGAAAATTGTTTCAGACTTCTAGCTTCGGCAGGAAACAGCGCCCTCTTCTGACGAAATGTCACAAAATTTGGTCCACATTCAAAGAAAGATGTAGAGTTTGCATATCAAGTTTGACCAAGTTTGGGCAATTAGAAGCCAATATATGGACTGTCAAACAATTTTAAGCTACGTCTTTAATTTTGGATGACATGTTACTTTGAAAAGATTCATCTCAAAATAAATCCTTTGATATTTTGTTGTCAGCATTGTCTGCAGATTGTCTGCAGATACACACCACATTAAAATTCATTCACATTCTGATCTTAGGGTATTTTATTGGACATGTTGTATAAGTAACCTTGTGATGTACAGCTAAGTCTAACAGTAGCCTCGTTTATATGACTCCTTTTAATTGGAATAGCAAAAAATTGTTCATATAAACCCAGTTTTAGAGTTCACAGAAAGTCTTTGTCCACCAAGAGGCACATGTATGCTTGCTTGTAGCTCTTCACACAAGTGAAAATGTCTAGACCTGGCGGTCAGTGGTAGCCATTTTGAATTGGCAATCATGCATTTTTCCACACTTTTGCAAGGCACCCTGACTACATTTTTATTATTATTATAATTATTAATGAAGAACATGAAACACTGAGAAAATTGTTTCAGATGACCCAATTAGCCTTTTTGGGTAAACTCAAGTAACACATTAGCAGATGTCTTATTATTAGCAATATGGATTTTTTTTTTAAATAATTAACATGTCTTTTTCTTTCTCACAAAAAATGTTAAAGTGGATTAATTAGACCTACAAAGTGTATACGCTTAAACAACAATATCATCAGGGTACATTTAAACTAGTCTTTGGTAATTTTAGTGGTCACAGTTGTGGATAGGCTGAAATTCAGGCATCATAAAATGCCTTAGTCAAAATACTATTGTATAGATATCATGCTGGAGAAAGTGTACGCATACAAACCTGCCTTCATGCAGTGAGTGTGACCCATAGACGGTATAAGAGAAGGGTGTGACAATGTTTAACGAAATGTACCTAAATTCAGTAGTCTGATTGGATTTTGCAACTCGCCATTGGTAGGGACGCTGAAAAGAATTGTGGCGTATCAAGGCACTTGGTGGTAGCGACCACTAGCGAGTAGAAGGTAGGGAGGAAGTCACAAAATGGCGGACTTCGACTTCTAGTACTTCCTAAGTTTCTGTTTCAATTTTGACTACTTTGGTTTCGTTTAAAAATCTGGCGGGTCGACGCTATATACAGGTGTAAGCTACCGATTATATTTTAGGATCACAACAGCGATTTCCACGAAAACCACCACGGATATTAATGGCGTGGCCTTCGGAATGTCGGGCTTCCTGATTGTTTAACAGTGTGGCTGTAGTTTTTCATGACCGACATGTGTGGCGATGTCTTTCTACGCAGCTATAAAATGATTTTATTAAAACAGGCTACGATACTGTAGGTAGTAGTTACGTCCAGCCTACAAACAAAATCGAATCACTTTTTGATGTAGTTGAAGATGAGGATATTCCCTTACTGTCGCTAAGGGGAGAGAAAAAATGGTGTCGGAAGAAGCCATGGAAGAAGACGACAGACTCAATGGTGATATCTAACGTTCCTCCATGTTCTATTAAGCTATTCTCAGACCGAAATAACACCTTAGGGGTCGGTCCATTTTGCAGTTCGTTATGTTTTTGTTCGCCGAAATGTCGGCAGTGTTGTTAACTTAGCCCTGGAGATATGTCCTCCACTGTGTGCCGCAGCAGCATATAACCTTACAATGTGACGCACGCAGCTACTAACAGGCTAACTTCAGCTGCCGTTATGTTAACAAATACACACCACATTATTGACATCTGGCACTAACTATGCTTTACGGGTTTAGTCGACTGGAGTTAGAGAGCCTCCGCAAAACAGTATGACATTAGGGTGTCATAGCCTTACTCGCTGTCATAATGTTGTCACCACTGATGCTGATTCGTATCACAAAAGCAGCGTTGTTGTTAACCTCGTTTAATGTTGGCATTGACAAAAAAACTGCTAGGCACCCTTCAGTCGAGTTTGGCGGTAACGTTTAAATGTGGGATATTGTACCGTTATCCGAGTGGTAGATGACAGTACGTTGAGCTCGTCTGGGTTTCCTTTCTCTATAGTTCTTGCAGACCGACAGAAAAATAGATGACACCTGTCGAAATAAGATTGTCGGGAAAGAATTGAAAGAGCAATAATGATCGATGTAACAGGTAATGTGCTAGTAAATGTTTGAAGAAAACAGTTGATGAGCTGTTGGTATTTCATAGTTCAAAGTAAAGTGTTGTTATAATGCAGCAGTTACCACCAGGTTTGTCGAGTTCAGAAATGCCGCTTCTAGCCCTTAGGTTCTGGTTACCTTATTGGTACCCGTGGGGTTTGCAGTCTAAGAGGCAGAACAACCTTACATTTTCTGGACCATAATAACACATAACGCATACATTAGACAGTAGAATGGGTACATAACAATAGCCTACATGTTCACATTGACTGTTGTGCAAAGATGGCTACAATACAGTACATGACCAAAGTGCTTTGTGCAGATGTACAAACATAGCAGCAGTATGCCTACATGGCCAAGTGCTTTATGCATTATGTGCAGATATTGCAACTGAAACAAAGCTGTTTTTAAATCTTGTGGTTCTACAAGCAGGGACTGTTATCCTCAGTCCAGAGGGGAGATACTGGAATAATCTGTTCAAAGGATGTAGGCTATCATCTAAGATAGCCATAGCTATCTGCTGTAGTGGCCTGACATGTAGGGTTGCGGGGTGCAACTGAGGCTCACCAAGCAGCTTACTTCACCATTTAACAATTTGTTTTAGGCGATTCTTATACTTAACTGAAACATGCCCCAACCAAGACACTAAAAATACACATAAAATTGTTTGACTATAAGCGCGATAAAATAATGTCATCATGGTCTTGTCTATATGAAAGTGGAATAGTTTTCTCAGGCAGTGTTGTCCTTTCTTGCATACAGTTCCACAGTTCTACTGGAAATTTAATTGAGTCAATAATTGTTCCTGGATATTTGTAGGCTTCTGTCCTACTTGTCTTCTAATAGTAATAATGATCACCATGCATCCATCTTAATAACACTGAATAAAGGAACAATAATGACCATCATGATGACACCATGAAGGAACAATATCCATAAATACATGTCTTCAGCCAATCACCAATCAGGACATTGTTTTAGGAGCATGAAAGAGAGGATGTTGTGATGTGATTGGCTGATGAACTCAGATAGCCATTTTTGCCATAATTAGGCTGTCATCTCACTGTATCAACCCATAGAGCTGAGTTCTCCACATCAAGGAGAGAGAGAGGGGGAGGGAGAGAGAGAGGGAGAGAGAGAGGGGGAGGGAGAGAGAGAACACATGTTGCTAATATGCTTGTCTTTTTTACCAAGTGTCAAGGAGCTTGTGGTTTGCTCGATTTTGCAAAGATAGTAGTGTATCTGCACATGTAGGGTGTCATGTGACTTTAACAAAGCTACAGTTGAGTTGACCACACCAGAGAGAGAGACAGAGAGAGCGAGAAAGAAAGAGAGAAAGAAAGAGAGAGTACACATTGCTAATACACTTCTCCTTTCTTCTTCAGCAGACCTCATGGAGCTTGTGCTTCCGGGGTCAGAGGTGTTCGACGGAAGCATCCTTCCAGTTCTCCACAACTCGTACCTGTACGACGACTCCAGGAAGTCTTTCCTCTACAGCTCCGCCCACCTCATCAACAGTGATGCGCTGCAGATGAGGGTGAGTGTGGCATTGCGTTGCGTGTTTGGGGTTGTCATGACGTCAGTTGCTATGGTAACTATGCCAGTAGTGACCACGAACAGCACGGAGTCAGTTATAACATAAGTTGCAAAAAGTTGCAATCAGATGAAAATTTGTAACATAAAAAGGGCAGATGGGATTTGATTTTCATTCACGGTATTCAAAACATTCAAGCCTTTTTTCCTATGCTAATAGCAGTAGTATTGTTGGGAAGCAATAACAACCAAAAGTCTTGAGATGGTGCAAGGTAAAAGCTTGTATTGTTTGAAATGGGTTTTTCATGACTGAACATCCTTAGAAATGTAGTGGTGGTGGTAATTGAAAGAGTTGTTTTTTGTGGTAGTGTACTACAAAACAGTAATTCTTTTTTTTAATGTAGTGTATTACAAAGTAATAATGAATTAATATGTGTGTGTGTGTGTGTGTGTGTGTGTGTGTGTGTGTGTGTGTGTGTTCATTTGACAGTATGTTGCCTTTCGCGCTGAGAAGAAAGAATGTGGTTACACGGAGACGGAGCTGGAGGAGTCTTTTGGGTTTCTGTTATTTGATGACGAGAACCAGGTAAGAAATTTGTCGAAATGACTCCCTGCTTTAAAGCCAACATTAAACAGAAAAGTTTTAATGAGTTTTATAAAGGAAGCAAGCAAACATTTGGATAGATATTTTAATGATTAAATATATCAGCACAGATTTATTTGATGATGAAGGATTTCTTGTTTTTTACACCAGAAAGTTCATCTGATTGCACAGCCTATGTGGTTCCCTAATGCCCAGTGTTCTGAGACCATGTTAATTGTGATAATTCACTTTAAGTACAATATCGTTATTAATAATTACCATTTATATTTAAATACAAATAAATATAGATTTGAATGAAATTTGAATCCCTCTCCTGCATGTTATCTCAACACACCTGCATCACCACCTTTCTCACTCGTTTCACAGGCCACTGAACTTGGGCAGAGGGGACTCCGGGTGGGAAACGCCACATGTTCAACACTCGGTGACCCCTCGAAAGGTAAAATGATTTAGTTTCTATTTAAGCTTGCTGCCAATAATTGACCCATCTCAGGGAATAATAATAAGAACAACAATAATAATAATAATAATAATGATAATAACAAATCAGAAATACATTTTATGGAAATCATGTTAGTTTTTTTTTCCAAATTGTGTCATCATTCTGGACTGGGTTAAATCCTCCACAATATAATTAGCATTGGATATGTACATCTCAGGCTGAAATAGTTTAAAAAGACTGACTTGTTTACAGTGGAAAAATATATTAATGTTTGATATTTTTATAGTTTTTACACATTGTAGTAACATGCTGCCTAAAGAAAAAAAAAGCTGTATTAGATGCACAAGTATTGTGTGTTTTTCTCAAAACTAAAACAAAGGTGCAGGTGGGCACTGTCGAATAACTTGGGGAAACGAAATCTCCTTTTACCCTGGAGCATTTCCCGTGGTTATGGTTCTGGAATAGCAGGGGGCCTGTCCTTTTTACACTAACCAAGATTGGGTCAGGCGGGAACTTGAATTGGCCACCTGAATAACTAGCCTATCCTCCAAGGGTATGCTTAAATGCAGGCTCGTTCTGGTCTAAACAGGTTGACAAGGGATGCTAGGAGTTGAGCAGGGTTGCTGTTGGTCCTTGTGGTCTGTTGGTGGGGGAAAAAATAGTTTTCATGTACACTTTTTCTTCTCCAGCACTGTCTACTTGTACTTCTCATGAAGCTTGTTTTTATTGGGATTGTTAGTTTTGCATCCATTGATCCATTGCAGCTTTTGCATCATTAGCAGGACAGGTGAGATTGTTTGTTTTGGGGCGAGAATGGGGAAGAGCTGGTTTGACCAGCTGTGAGGGGCCGTGGTAGGTTTAGGGTAGGCTCATTTTTAGTGCACTGAAGAAAGAATGCTAAATCACAGGTAACCACAGGTAACCATTGTTGGCTTACCGTGTGGAACTCAGTCAGTGGAACTCTGCAGACAAAGGCCATCTGTCACTAGGTGTACTCAGGGCAGTGTTTCCCATACATTACTGAGACTATGGTGGCGTGCTAGAGGATTAAAGTAGTCACTTACAGCACTCTTGAACCTAATAATAAAAATAGGATTTTTTTTTGTACATGAGTTAGACGAATCTTCATTCCAAGCCCATGTAGTGGAGTTCATCTTGGCTCTGTGAGGGCATCATAAGCAGAACATAAATAAATAAATAAATATAAATACCTGGAGTAGCCTTTACATAGGCCTAAGTATAACCATTACAGTATGACAAGCAGAGTTTAAATTGGGCCGGAGCCCTCCGGAGCTCAGCTCCACCTCCTCACCTCAGCAATACAGGCAGTCAGAGCTGTGCTCCCTCTGCTATAGTATTTATAGTAATACAAAAACAGTGAGATATTGATGACTGTGACTAAAGAAGGGCTCCCCCTCCTTACAAAAGTCAATTTAACCACCGATGACAACCACAGCACTCTGCACACCCCACCCCCCCAGCGCCACAGTTCGAGGAAATTCTGTGTGAGGGTGTGGCCTGAGCGTGCTGTGCACAGGGTCGACTTTTCAGAGCTTTTCGCAAGCCTGTCACCACACCCCACCCCATAGCCTTGACTACACACACACCCCTTACCGTGTCTCCACACACACCCCTTAGTCTTGTCACCACACCCACCCCTTAGCCTGTGTCCACACACACCCCTTACCGTGTCTCCACACACACCCCTTACCGTGTCTCCACACACACCCCTTACCCTGTCTCCACACACACCCCTTACCCTGTCTCCACACACACCCCTTACCCTGTCACCACACACACCCCTTAGCACTGTGTCACCACACACACCCCTTAGCACTGTGTCACCACACACACCCCTTACCCTGTCTCTACACACACACCCCTTAGCACTGTGTCACCACACACACCCCTTAGCCTGTCACCACACACACCCCTTACCCTGTCTCCACACCCCCCGTAACCTTGTCACCACAAACACCGCTTAGCCTGTGTGCACACACACCCCTTACCCTGTCTCCACACACACCCCTTAGCCCTGTCACCACACACACCCCTTACCCTGTCTCCACACACACCGCTTAGCCTGTCACCACACACACCCCTTAGCCCTGTCACCACACACACCGCTTAGCCTGTGCACACACACTCCTTAGCCTGTCTCCACACACACCCCTTACCGTGTCACTACACACACCCCCTAACCTTGTGTCCACACCCATCCCTTAGTCTTGTGTCCACATTGCTACAGTAGCTTCACTGTCTGCACTGGCCTGAACAGATCCATCGCTATTCTGCAGCTCCCAAGAGATCACCTGCTGTACCTGCACCTGTGCTGCCTTCTGCGTTTCTTCAACCTTTGTTGCTACTCAGTAGCACCATCTCAGTGTGTTGGTGTGTGACCTCTAAAGTTTGAGAACAACTTTCCTTCTGTCTTTCTGATTTTTCTATCTTTCTTTCTTTCTTTCTTTCTTTTTTTTTTCTTTCTTTGTTTTTTATTTTCTAATTGATTAATTTGTTTCTGTTTTCGTGTCTTTGGTAGGTGTATATATCTCCAAGTACTCTGACTGTTTGGACCTTAAGCCCTGGTACAGTGGGAAGTCTGGCTTCATCGCCATTATCAAGCTCACCAAGGTAAGGCCACACTGTCTATAATAATAATAATAATAATAATAATAATAATACTGGCCACACTGTCCTTCAGCTGCAGCTGACCAGCGCAATAAAACTGCATTAATTGCAGTAAGTTTCTATCAGACACATGCAGTTAGTTAAATACAATGCATAGTGTTGAAGGTAAACAAACAAATGTTGCTATAATAATGATAATAATAATAGTAGTAGTAGTAGTAATAATACTAATAATTTCTTCTGGTGATCAAAATAAACACACAAACATTAACACCCTCTTCTTCTTCTACTTATTATGTATTCTGTGTCTCACTTTCTTTCTCGATTTCTTTTCAAATTAGTCAATCCCTTAAAGGTGTTTTGGACAGCATTCTCTTCAGACTCTTAAATCTCTTCCTGTCACAACACTGTCTATATGTAATAATAAAAAAAAAAAAAAAAAAAAAAAAAAAAAAACAAACAGTTGTTTGTCTGTGTCGTTGTGTTGTGTTGCGTTGCGAACAGGGCCGGGTGAAAGAGGTGACTGAGAACTACACCCTGAAGTTCACCCCGCCGACGCCCGGCTTCGACTGCCACGAGTCGGAACAGATCAGAAAGGTCACCGCGGCGACCAGCTCCTTCTTGGCCTTTGAGAGAACACAGGTAAAGCTTGTGGTGCATCTCTGCCTTGCGTTCCTCTTTCCTGTCGAAGCATGTAGTGTCTTCACTTTTTGCTTCTATAGCATCTGCTGTGTGAGTTTAAAATTAGCATTTGCAAACAACCACAAGACATAGTGCTTTACTGTCAAGTTCTGTTTATTCCCCCAAAATCGTAGTGAACAGTAAAGCTTGTTGTGTATTTCTGGCTTGCGCTCCTCTTACCTGTTCAAGCTTGTAAAAAGTGTCAGCGCTTTTTAGCTTCTACAGCGTTTAGTTTGTCTTTGGACCAGCTACCGTTCAAACAAACAAAAGACACTCACATACACTACACTTCCTGACACACCTGCATGCTAATTTCATGCATCTCCCCCAGAACCAGCACACGACACCGGCTTCTTATGTGTGGGTTTAAAATAAGCATTTACAAACAACCACAACACATAGTAAAGCACTATCAAGTTCTGTTTATTCTCCCAAAATCGTAGTGAACCCACTGCTTCAACTCCACTATCCATTTTGTAGTAAACATAGAATCATCTGACAAAACTTGCACACACTACACAAAGGTGCCCTTCCTGGTCCGGCAGCATAAAGGCTCCCTGTGGAAGCACGCACCACGGGGGGAACTATGCTTTTATGATGCATCATGGAACTTTATAAATGTGCATTTGTCGTTGTTTGTGTTTTGCAGTATTATATGTACGAGATTCTCAACGGAGGTGAAGACACGGACATGTGTCCACGCCATGTGTATCCGTTCGCCATCGTGGCCTTCTCCTACGGCAAGCCGGAGGCCGTCGACCCAGAAGCAACCGAGGAAAGGTGTGACTTTACTTACTTGTGTCATCATTACATTACATTACATTGCATTTGGCAGACGCTTTTATCCAAAGCGACTTAGAAAAAGGAGGACCTAAGGTGACAGAGTTGTAAAGGGACACTGAGTAAGCAGGCAACCTTTATACATACAGGGAGGTGCATGTGTCTGAATAAGTTTCCCAGAGAATCATGTGTTGCAGCTGATGATTTTACTTCTTTACATTTGTATCTGAATTGGTACTGATATATTTTTGTTTACTTCTGATCTCTGTCCTTGTGCTTTGCCCTCCATGTGAAAAGTGATGAAAAAGCAGGTAAGTTATCATAAATATTATCTTCATTTTTTTTCCCTGCGAAATGTTATCGTGGTTATCCGTTTATTGCATGGCCATAAGTCTGTGACAAAAATCCTAATCATATTTCTTAACAATTATACTGCCCTACAAAGGCAAAGTGCAGTAACTCCATGAACTCTGAAACAGAGAAAGATGCCTTTTTAAAGTTGACATACTGCCCAGTCAAACATGTTGTAGGAACAATGGGAAGAAGCGATAGATTTAGTCACAAGACAGAGGGGGTCTCATAAAGTCAATTTTCAGTCTAAACTCAATTTGCCAAAGCATGCAGTTACTGCCTTTTGGCTTTGTAGGGCAGTATAAGCAATATGTGGCAAATTACAAACTGTTTCGTTTTAATTTGCAGCGTTTGACTACAAACCCTGGACAGGCCAGCTTGCCATAGACTCATTGGTGTTTGATATTGGATTGAAGTCCAACTGTGGAGCCTTAATACCAGCAAAACTGTACGTTTCTCTCTTTAAGCTGTCTTTGAAAGATATTTATTTATTTGAAACACATTTAATTACAACATTTATTCATTTTCAACATATTTCTTTTTTCTACATTACGAAACACCAACGTCATGGAATTAAGTGATTATCTAAACTCTACTCACAGAACCTTTTTTTTTTTTTCATTATTGAAAAAAAGAGAAATGTTTCTCAGGCCAAGTCACTCTTTATTTAAAATGTCTTAATTTATGGTGACATGTCCAAAAAGGACTAGTTAGGGCACTTTGGCTAGTTAGCCATCAATTAAAGCATTTTAAATAAGGAGCTCACGCTTTGGCCTGAGAAACTTTCCTTTTTTTTTTTGACAATTTTACCTTGACCTGAATAGCACCCAAATCCAAAAAACAAAACAAACAAACAAAAAAAAAAAATCCAGAATTCAGCACATGATCATCATCATCCAATGGGCTTGAATTTGTCACTTTTTCCCCTCATTCTTCTTTGCTGTGGTTGCTGTAGTTATTGTGACCTGTTGTTTTTGTTGTCGTTCTCATCATTGTGATGTTTTTAGGCCGGAGCTGTTGAGTGCTGAAAGCGTCATCAGGATGGCAGACTTGAAGGCACTGTTACCAAAGGAAGTGTTTGAAACCTGTTTTTCTGGTGAAAGTAAGTGTCAAGTCCCAACCCGCATAACACAAACACAGTTGCCATATAATCTTAGTTAAGTGCAAAGCACCAAGTGCACAACTTGGTGACAGCTGAATATTTAAGGGAACGTTTGCAACTGTGGGGCACTTGTATTTTGTTCAGTATCTAAGTGTGTGTAACAGCGCGATACCTCATGGGGTTACAGGTGCACAAGTTATTATAATCAACTACGAAAATGCATCCCACCTTCACACACACACACACACACACACACACACACACACACACGTACACGCACACACACACACTTGTATTTAGCAAAAGTGTTAATTCAAGAGTGTAAGTGTGAAATTAAAAATTGAAATTACACTGCAAAAAGTTGATTTAACTGGAAAGAATATATAAGGGAGTGTTAAATTAACACTACAAAGATTCAGGCAAAACAAACACTGTCATAGTGTTAAAACTGTCTGTCTTAGAGTTGATTTAACACTATAGAATTTGCTGTGTACTGCCTCAGTAATCCATCCATTCCTTCATCATATTCGAGACCTCGTGTGATGACGGCTCTTGTAGAAGCTTGAAGGCAGCTGCTTCACAGCCTGTTTGCTTTGTCTGCAGTTTTTGTGGGGGGAAAGTGCTGTAGCCTCTATGAGGTGTTCTGCACTGACGAAGAAGACAGTTCCTCCCTGTATCTTCTCACGAATGAGCTGCAAGAGAAGGACCTGGTGAGTTGTGTTTCTATGCCTCACATTTTAGCAGCTTTAGCATCAGACGGTGTGTCCAATAAGCTGAGTTGTAAGCAACTAGACTTCTTTTAGCAGCTTGAAGACGTTTCACCTTTCATACAAAAGGCTTCCTGTGTTCTGGCATGATGGTAGGGAACCAGGAGTTAAATATTCTTGCCTTTTGGAAGAGGTCCAGTTGCTTACAACTTTTCTCTTTTGACTACCATGACCTGGATAAATGAGAACCTTCACAGACATATTGCATCTATCTATCTGTCTGTCTGTCTGTCTGCCTGTCTGCCTGTCTTGTCTGCCTGTCTTGTCTGTCTGTCTATCTATCTATCTATCTATCTATCTATCTATCTATCTATCTATCTATCTATCTATCTATCTATCTATCTGTTTATTTATTTATATTTTATTATTTATGTTCTCCTTCCCTAATAGGCCCTTGTTTTCCTGTTGAGTGATTGCGGCGTCTTCATCATGTTGCACTCGGCTTACTTCCTGTCTTACGAAGGTAATTTCTGCTCTTCCATTCCAGTTGCAATAAATAAAATTTGCATGTTTGGGTGCATCAAAACAAAATATGTAGTTTTTTTTTTTTTTTAATCTGGAGATAGCAATAACTGCAACCCCTGAAGCAAACAAAGAATGAGATGGGGTGCATGTAGATAATGACTGCCCAAGCCAAGGTCACTCCAATAGCCCAAATATGTGCATCTGCAAGGCCCTACACGTGCGCTCGTGCATGCTATCAGTTACTGGTCAAGGCGCCAGCTTGGTTTAGCCTTTGCATATTTTGCTGAATGAACAGCGTTTTCCCACACTCATTTGTTCTCTGCTTTCCACTCGTACCTGTCCCTGTGTACTCTTTCTCCTGGGCTTGCTTCTGCACATATTAGTATCGTTATTTGCCTTTACAATCTTAATAATGTACTGAGTATTTAACAATTAGTGGAGGACAATGAGTATTTAACAATTCGTGGAGGACAATGAGTATTTAACAGTGGATGGATGCACAGGCATTGAGTGTGTACTGTATGAGTGTCTGGTAATATGGCTTTTAGTATGATTGAATGGTTTGGATGAATGAATAGTTTGGTTTGGAAGAATGAATAGTTTGGTTTAAGTATGATTGTAAAAGCCCTTCTAGGGACGGGCATTGGAAAGTAGCCTGAGGCTATAAATGCTGTGATACTTTCTGTTGGACTGCTGCTTAGTCCAGTACATGACATGTATCTGTCCCTATTCAAATAAAGTAAAAGTAAGTAAGTTTGACTCCCATCTACTTTCATCACATTTCCTGTAGGCACCTCTCAGTCATCTCTGTCTCAACATTCAAACATTCAGATCATGTGTTGCTTTTTCGCACATTATTCGTTCACATTACCACTGTTACCATGGTATCAGAAATACTGTTCCACACTAGACTGTACCTGGGATGGAAATTTTAATTGTTAGGGTGCGTCTACATTTCTGGGCTTACTGACCTTGGCTCAACCACTTCACCTCAAGGTTTAAATATAGACACCTGGGCGATACTGGTTATGTAGCTAGTGTTTGTGAATGTGGAATTGTTGTTGTTGTTGTTGTTGTTGTTGTTGTTTTTCCCCAGTTTAACATCAAAATGCACTTGTTGTGATTTCTTTTCATACAGGTGCGAGTTCTGAGGAAACCGAAGCGTTGTATGGCTTATTCATATTTCCTGATTCACACGTCATTCAAAAAGGTGTGTTATAGAAACAATTATATTTCTTAAGTGTAATTGAAGTTTATTAGATAGCCTTAAGATAGCTATAAATCAATGAATGAGTAGGCACCAGTTGTGTAAGTACAATGTAATAGAAGTGAAAAGCACAAATTGATGTTAAACGTATTGAAATGAGGATTCTGTTTTGTTTTTTTGTTTTTTTCTCCTCTAGATAGCAAGACTGTTCAGAAGAAGTCGGCACTGTCATTAAGAATCAGCCGAGTCCTACCAGCACTGAACTTTGCAGAGACCGAAGTCGAAAAGTCTGCTCTGGACCAGACCGGTGATCTCCGGTCGTTGTTAGAGCAGCATCTAAAGAGATACGGGGCACTCATCCAGCCAGCCATACAGAGCAGCCCCCAGAGGGAAGCCAGCATGTTCCCGGACCAGTATGACTGTATAAACCACCTGTACCCCCTGCCAAAGTGGACAGAGGTCGCCAGGCTCAAGGTCATGCTGTACTTCGACGACCCCTCCTCCTTCGTGATTCCTTTGAAGAGGGCGTCGGAGCTGATTCGTCATCAGCAGAACCGGGATGAACTGGACGACGACATCTACTACTACATCTCGTCTCCGGAGGAAGCGCCCTGCAGTGCAGACAACAGCACCACAGACAAGCCTCCCCATCCTGAGGAAAGTCCCACAGACTTGCAGCCTCATTCGCAGAAAAGTCCCACAGACTTGCAGCCTCATTCAGAGAAAAGTCCCACAGACTTGCAGCCTCATTCGCAGAAAAGTCCCACAGACTTGCAGCCTCATTCGCAGAAAAGTCCCACAGACTTGCTTCCTGACGTGGCCGCAGATAAGTTAAGGCAGGAAGACCTGGCAGGGGGCTCTTCCTCCAGTGCCTCCACAGTGCCTAACGGGGTTGATTCCACCAATGACCTGTCGCCAGATCATGACAGTGGCCACCATCCACATGAGTCGCCCACTTCCATGCCAGGGGACCACCATACCCCTGACGCAGAAGAAGTGTCTTCCCCTTGTACCCCACTTAAGGGGAAGAAACCGGTCCGAGATGAAGAGCGAGACTTAAGTGAGAACTCTATAGGGGTTGGCTGTGTTAAAGAGACATTACAAGAGAAAAGAGAACTGATAAGCTCATCACAAACACCAGTATTCATACAGCTTCCTGGTTCTGATTTGGCTTCAGAGGACCTTCTCAGCACAGAGGAGGCTGGCAAAGAGTCGCCCTTTGCAAGTTCAGACACACACACAGAAGCACAGGCTGACGAGTTTTCTGAAGAGGAGTTGGACGATTGTTACCTGAACATGCCTTCCCTTGAGCTGGATCAGTCTCCTGTAAAGGACGAACAGTCTTTTGAGTCCAGCTCAGAGGAATCCGTCAGCACTGGGCCTGCAGTGTCACCTCGTAAGGTGGAGGTCAGCGTTTTAGCTTTCGCTCCTCAAGAGAGTGATGATGCCTCAGATAAGGCTAGACCGGGTAACGTGGGAGATTCCCCCTCTCAGTCAGACTGGGACTCTGACACATGCAAAGACTTCAGTCAACACAATTTGGAAGACACTAGCTGCAAGTCCCACGTAGCAGGGCAGGGACTCTCACAGGGTGAAAAGCATTTAGATGGAGGGAACCGTCCGCACAGCCCTGTCTTACCTGCTGATGCTCAATCCTCGGCAAGTGTATGTGTAGAGAAGCCTGCAGAAGCCAATTCACCTGCTGCTGTCGGTGGCTCCTCCAAAATGTCGGAACCGGAGACCGAGTTGTCTTCTGCAACTGCACAGGACGATTCACCTGAGGGCCTACATAGTGTTGACACCAGACAGGCTCCCCAAGGAACAGAGGGCAAGTTGCTAGCTCAGAGTCCATCAGTAAAAGCTGATTTGTCTGCAGAGGTGTATGATAAAGATGTTTTGCTTAATGGATCTACACTGTATCAAGGTGATCCTGATGATGCATCACCTTGTAAAGAGAAGTCTTCAGAGCTAAAAGAAACCAGCAGCTTGGGTGATGATTCACTTATGGAGATATGCTCTGCTCTCAATGTGGAGACAGACTCAGACTCAGCCCTAAAAAAGCACGATAAATCTGAGGGCCTGTGTTCATCTGAAAAGCAGGACGTTCCTTCGGCCACACTCTTTAAAAAATCAACAAACGACCAAGAAGCAGATGTGAGCAGCTCCACTGATGCTCCTGTAGGGGATCATTTCTCTGTGAAGATGCCAACTGGCCAGAGCGACAAAGAGGACTCGTCTTCTGAAAATAGTTCACCGGTAGATGTTTGTGAGCCAAACACAAACACGAATCCCCAAAGTCAGTGTGAGGCCTATGCAGAGAAGCCTTCACAACCAGAGGTCTGCCCTGTGACTCCTCGTTCATCTGCAGCAATCGACCTGACTGTGAAGGTGTCAAAAGAAGGTAGTAGTGTGCTACGGGAGTCATCATCTTTCCCAGACAAACCTTCTGTTCCATCTGATGTCTCCCACAAGTCTGACAAGGAAGAAGCCATCAGTTGTCACTCCCCTCCAAAAGCACAGAAGCCTCTAGCATCAGAGGAGGGCAACGTTTGCCCTGCCGTTGGACCAGAAGTGGGTGTTAGTGCTGCAGAGGTGTTGCCAAAAGACGACAAGTCAAACAGGGCAATATCTGCAGTGAACAAACCTGGAAGTGCAGTAAGCAGGGTGGAAGGGGTGAAAGGGGGTCCTCCATTGTCCTTATGTGATTCCCCCCCTCAGTCAACACATGAGCCTGACACAGAAGTATCTTCGGAGACCCTTCAACCTGTAGAACAGGAAGGTATAGTGAAGCTCAGACCTTCTCGGCTTAGAAGGATACACAGCATGGGAGAGAGTGCCACATCCTCATTACCCCTCCCTTCAGTTGCCTCAGCAGAGCATCCCAAAGGAAGTGAAAGGGACTCGTGTGTCACAAAAGTGCAGCCGAGCTGTGAGCACAACTATTCTCAGAGTCATAAGCAGCCTCTGAGCACAGCAGCTGAGACAGTGGAAAAAGATGGAAAGACTCCTCGCAGAGGTCAAAGAATTAAGTATCGTAAGTTAGCAAAGGGTGAGGATCAGCCCTCCGAAGAGATCATCATAGAGGCCAAACACGTCCACTCCCTTAAACAAAGGAAGCGGTATCTGGACAGCTTGAACCACGACCTAAAGACTGTCATCACAGACTGTGGTAATGTGTTTGTTCCACACGGTTCTGGAATGCTCCCTGAGGATGTGGAATTGGTGAAAAAGAAGCGAAAGGATGCTGACCGTAAAAAGGGGTTGAGTCACACAGGTCCTGAAGGACACCTATTCCTTACGCTGTCACCAGACTCCACACAGCATACAGGGGGTGTTGAAGGTGGTACAGCAAAGGACATGAAAGGCAGCCTTTCAAAGGCACCAGACCCAGGCTCAGTCGTCAAGGTGGGGGCACAGGAAATGGCAGATGAGGGGGCTGATGACGATTTTTTTTCCTTCTTGTCTTCTGCTACGGAGCAATCCACCCAATTAGATGAGGGTGGCTCTGGGGAAACAGACCCCCACAGGACCGCTGGCTCTAGTTCCACAGAACACGACCGTAAGATCCGGAAGAGGAGGTACACAGTCACGCCGATCTCTGAGCTGAGAGCGGTGTTCAGGGCTGGGAAACGGAGTGCGTCTTTGGGGGCCTTAGGCTCCGAGACAGAGACTGACCCCAAGAGAGCCAAAGGCCCTGAAGCAACCAGTACAAAAAAATACAACAAACTGCTGAAGCAGTGGCAAAAAATTAATGCAAAAGACATCTTTAAAGAGCCTGGTGAGTATACTGTTTCCATTGTTAAATTCGTATGATTACGAATAGCTGATGTATTTTATCAGTTGTACAAAGCAGGGGCGTAATTGTAAGTTATTTGTGGGGTGGACCAGTGGACTGGACTCTTTTAAAGTAACACTAAGTAGTTTTTGTCTTCAGTCGCTATACAGGTCACACTTCTGTTGGCAAACTAACCAACTAGCTTGCGTTAGGTCTGTGAGTTGTGTAGCAGCCTAACGTTACTCACCAAACTAATTGAACAACAAAACAACAAAAAAATGCGCATTTGCAAGATTCTCCCTAAGTTGTTTATGGAGATTTATTTAAACTGTCTGCAGTATTGTCTGCTGAATTTTACTAGCATCTTGCATAGAAATAAAGAATATCAGTTTCTGCCACGTTAGGATCATGAGGAGAAAACTAAAGTGACGAATGCCTAATTTGACCTTAGCCTACAAATATTATATACAATGTAATTACAATGTTTGACCATGTTTATTTTTGAATTAATTATTTCATTATTGAATTTTTATGTGCTAACTGATTTAGAGTTAAAAACACACAAGCGCAATTGTACTTTATGTTGTTCCGTTTTTTCCTAAAACGTACTGTTTGTGTTTGTTTCAGGTGCATTAATGCAGGACTCTTCCCCAGATGCCATGAGCATCAGTGAGGAGCTGCAAGGCTCAGATGATGGCGTATTGGTACAGATTCCCCTCGAGTCGGCCGTTGAGTCCCGCAAAGAGAGGACGACAAAGAGACACAGGGCTCAAAACGAGTCGCGGAACAACAAAGGCACGGGAGGTCCGTCCTCACATAAGAACGCGCATATGTCCAGTTTCCAACGGCAGAGAAGGATCGTGCAGAAGGGCGAACTGATTGAAGTGTCGCGGCAGTGGAACGAGACTTACGACTTCGGTCTGGACAGCAAGTTTGTAAAGAATCCCCATGACGCAGCTGTGTCAAGGGCACTCCATGGGTGAGTCTTGTTTCTCCGAAGCTGAGTGTTAGGGAGAGGAAAACTACTTACAATTATTTCTCTTCAGGGACAGCAGTTTTCACACATCTAACTTGGACAAAAGTAAAGGAATATCAAGGGTAATGTAAGGGCTGAAATCATTAGAAATGACAAGTAATGGCTTGTGAAATGTCAAAATAAAAGCAGCTACAGTCTACTTCCGTTTGATAGTTACAATGTTAAACTGCATTTATGGTATTTTAATGCTGTCATTGTCAGATGGTTTAAATTCTTCCTGTGACAAAACAGCCCATGGAACTTCGACCTGAACGACACGGACGAGGAAATCCACCTGATATTCCACATGTGGATCGGCCTCTTCTACAGCAAGTCTGCGCCGCGCTTCTTCCACGGCGAAGGCGCCAGCTTGTTCCCGCCCGTTCCCAAGGACAATATTGGCGGAGAGGTCGCAAAATCAGTCTTGGACACGGAACTACCGACCAGCGGCGCAGAGCAGGTGGTCAAGCACTGCGTCACGGGCGAGCACAGCGTTGGCAGCGTGTACGTGTACGCTAAAGCCGTGCCTAGCGTGTTAGCGGCGTCCGACTCCCTGGTGGTGCAGATTAGCCACGAGCACTTGGGGGCGTCTGTTTCACGGCTCGACGCCCGACCTGAGAGCCCCACGTGTGAGGTTCTGGACCTTTCCATGAAGGCCCAGAAGCCTTTGGACGATGTCGCCGCTACACCTACGGACTCCTCGAGTGTGGCATCAGGATCAGCAACTGTCAGTGACGCGGAGGGCCAAGGTCCGTCAGTCAAGGACGTCGATGGGCCTCTCGACATGCGGACGGAGGCTGTCTGCACAAGGGTACGTTCTCAGAGGGCTGCTGTGGCGCAGTGCGTAGAGCACCCATAACACGAATGGGCAAGTGCCCATGGGGACCCAGGTTCGAATCCGGCCTGGGTCATTTCCCAACCCTACCCCATCTCTCTCCCACTCATTTCCTGTCACCATCTTCACTGTCCTATCACAATAAAGGCAAAAAAGTCCAAAAATATACTTAAAAAAAAAACAAAAACAAGGGTGCGTTCTCAAGATGCTTTCACACCAACAGCAGTTGGTGCACATCAGACAGTCCATTCAGACCATAAGCTCTTAGTTTTGTTCCTTTTCATTGGTGTGAAAGCATCAATTGAACTTGGGTGTGCACAAAATGAAGCAGACTGAGTCCTCCAAAAACAGGTGGTCTCAGTTCGCTTGAACAACGAAGTATTGAAAATTATGCATTATGGGTGCAATTTGCATTGCATTGCTAAGGGGAAAATCGGACTGATTTTGGTTCATTTGCCGACGTACCACACTGCTGCCTGTATGCTGGATAGTAACTTTAATTTTACTGCCTGGTACAAACCAAATAATTTAACTAGTGAAAAGCACCCTCAGTGTTAAGCAAGATTGTAGCGTCTGGAGAGTTCTGGCCAGCGTTGTGGACATGGCATGCAATAGTTACCTCCGGCAAGGAGGTTATGTTTTTGCCGGCGTTGGTTTGTTTGTCCATCCGTCTGTTTGTTTTTTATTCGCATAATTCAAAAAGTTACGGACGGATTTAAATGGAATTTTCAGGATAGGTCAGAAGTGGGCTAACTTAGAACTGATTTGTTTTTGGTGATGATCCGGATAACCATCTGGATCCAGGAATTTTTTAAAGGATTCTTCAACGATAATAAGGTGGAGACTTAAGCTGCCTTGGCAGAGGTCTGTGCTCTCCGAGTGCTTTTCTAGTTTTGCATTTAGAATTTTTTTTCCTCTTTTTTTGTCTGTTAGGCATTCCCTTCCTAAGTTGTTTGTTTGTTTATGTTCTTGGCTATGTTTGCTACACAGGTGAAGAGGGTCAGCGATGAGAGTGGTAGCACAGAAAGGACTGTTGACGTTTGCCAAACCTCCTCAGCAACGGTTGCCACCACAAACACACTTTCCTCTCAAAGTGAGGAGACTTCGGTTAACACGGCAACGAGCAGTGCCCTGGACCTTTCCGGAAGGGAGATGGTGGACTTGTTTGATCGGCTACAGGAGGATCGGAATCTTGTTGTCACGCAGGACAGCAACATTAAGTACAGATTCTACATCTTGGAGACGTCCAAAGATCCTTTCTTCATAGAGACAAAGGTAGGACATAAAACACTATGCACTTCTGAATTGTATGGCATTGCATAATTAACAGTGAATCACATATTGAATAGAAAGCTGTTTTCAGACAGATGTCCCCAAGAAATGTCAGAAATTTTATCCCAGAGTTCTGTAACATAAAACAGGGCAGGGTTTGGGTGGAGCATTTGGGGTAAGGCATTACATCATTGCACAAAGATACCACTTCTCATTCTAGACCAGCTTGCCCATTGCATTGACACTTTTATTCTAGTTGTATTTTTTGCTTTACTTTGTTTTATATCCTTTTTGTATTATGTAAATGTGTGTTAATTATGTGAAACATTTTTAAAAATCGTATGTAAATGTATGTTAATTATGTTAAAATTTTAAGAACTTTGTGGGATTCATTTGGACTCTACATATAACAGTAAACTTTGAACTTGAACGGTAGAAAATAAAAGCCCCACTAAACACACAGGACAAAAGAAAGAGGCAGACAAGGCCAGCAGACCATCAGAAGACCTTGTTGTCATCAGACTCCTGCTTTCAACACATCCCTTTTTTTACATCCCTCACAGAACTGTATAACTGCTCCGTCGAGTCAAGTTCTTTCGCCACAAACGCCACAAAGTTCCTCTAGACCTCTGTTAGCTTATTATGTCCTCCTTTTTGTAAGTCGCTTTGGGTAAAAGCCAAGTCTGCTAAGTGTAATGTAAAACATATCATGGTGTGTGTGTGTGTGTGTGTTCGTGTGTGTGTGACGTTGGGTAAAAGCTAAGTCTGCTAAGTGTAAGTGTAATATAATGTAAAACAAACCCTTCGTTTCCAGGAACAGCTTGAGGCTGATGGTCACGTAGCTGTGGGTCCGGAGCAGTTCGACCTGGACACGCCCAACCCGTCATCGCCACCGTTACTCGTCATCGTGAGGAACCAGGACATCGCCGAGCACATCTGCGAGGTAGTGACAACCCGTTTAACGTTTGTACTCGCTAACCACAGATCAGTCGTCATCAGCAGTCGAGTTAAGTTTAGGTAGTATAACGACGATCAGGTTTGCAACTTAGTAAGTTGCTTTGTCGCTGCACTTGTGAAGTTTTGATTAGTTGTTGTCAGTAGTCATGTTGGGTTCATTAAAGGACACAAATAAAGACGTTGCTGAATATATATCAAGATGATGTGAGTGTGGGAGGGTTGTGCCATGTTTTCCTGCATTTTTTTGTCCTTTGCTAATCACATCCATGATAGTGTTGTATGTTCGGGTGTCCTAATGTTTAAGTTTTTCATTAGATCCCTCATCTCCTCATCTGTGATGGTGTGGTATGGAGGGGATTCACACACACACACACACACACACACACACACACACACACGCACACCTGTGATACGTAGTGTGGTATGTTCAAGTGTCTTAATATTTAATCCTCTCATTAGATCTTCTCATCTGTGATAGTGTGGTGTGTTTGGGTATTGTAATTTTTAATGTTTAATCCTCTCGTTAGATCCCACATCTTTTATTCATTATAGTGTGGTGTGTTCGAGTGTCTTAATGTTTAATCCCCTGAGTTTTCTCATCTCCTCATCTGTGATAGTGTGGTGTATTCAGATGTCTTAATGTTTATTGTTTAATCCTCTCGTTAGATCCCTCATCTCCTCATCTGTGATGGAGATTCACACACACACACACACACACACACACACACACACACACACTCATCTGTGTGTATGTTCGGATGTCCTAATGTTTAATCCTCTTGTTAGATCCCTCATCTCCTCGAGCTGAAGAAGTCGTCCAGTGTGGTCTTTGCCGGCATCGACAGACCCGATGATGTCCGTAACCTCACGCACGAGGAGCTGTTCTCCAGGGGCGGCTTCCTCATGTTTGACGCAGCGTCGCTGAAGAACCTGACTCTCGGTACGTCTTCAAGCGACACCATGCAACATGCTGAGGAGATCAAACTGTTTAGGCTCAGATGGTTTCCGACGTGTGTGTGTGCGTGTGTGTGTGTGTGTGTGGGTGGGTGGCCCTGTTAAAGAGTACAACAATCTCTCACAATCAGTGGATAATTATTTTATTTATTTATTTGTAAGGAGAGGGAGCCCTTCTTAACACACAGTGGTCAATATCTCACTCTACTATATTCCTATAAATACTGTAGCAGAGGGAGCTCAGCTCTGGCAGATTGTACTGAGTGTATATCCAGTGGTTAAACTGGCTTTTGTAAGGAGAGGGAGCCCTTCTTTACTCACAGTGGTCAATGTCTCATTCTGTTGGATTACTATAAATACTGTAGCAGAGTGAACTCGGCTAGGTACGTCTTCAAGCGACACTATGCAACATTTGGTTGGTCTTCTAATGAGGCTCCCCCTACAGGCCTCTACATGCATAGCTCACAACTGGCCTGCCTTGACGTCAAGCACACCTGGACTCTCTCGCAATGCCCGAGACTTGCCAGCCAGGGGGTGCTTCCGTCCTAGCACAAGTCAACTTCTAATGGCGCTTTTCCACTGCAGAACCGGCACAGCATGGCACGACATGCTTTAGCTCGGCCCTACTCCACACACTTGTCGAACCGGTCTGTAGCAAGCCGTTACGAAAACGTGCAGTGGAAAAGGGTCATAAGGGATGTTTTTTTTTTTTTCCCACTGGGGAGGCTGAGAGAATTTTCATTTGCCCTGTAATGATTCATTTAACCATCTACCGACTTACGAAGACGATTTAATTAACTCAAAAACCATGGCCTTTGACTTTCACACTCATGTCCCACAGATTAGTTGTGTTACTGCAGCGCCACCAGCTGGCTTGGCATTTGAACTACAGTGTTTTTACTTGACTGGCCATGATGCAGTGATTGTAAATGGACACTATGGGTCAGGTAATCCAGGTCTGACACTGCCTATGTATATGAATGTGTTAAAACAACACATTAAAGTAGTTTTTTCAAACTTAAAATAATGCTTCCAAAATCACTTCAGTGGTTCATCAACTCGCAACAGGGTGAATGGCACTTCTGAGCTGGCTTTTCCGCCCTCCATGGCCTATAACTGCTTTAAGTAAGTTTGAAGTAGTGGGCCGTCTCTTTGTAGTTTGAATGAGAGACAATTTTGTTTCCAACCTGTAGGGTGACTGAGGAGGACAACTACTTGGTGTTGCTTTAATATTTCCATAACATAACAAAAGAAAAATGTACATTACACTTAGCAGACATTTTTTTTATCCAAACAACTTACAATGAAAGACACAATCTATAGATATAATAAAATAATATAATTTAAAAAAACTACTATATATATGAAAACCATCAACCAATGTAAAAATCTGAACTATTTAATCTTTAGTTCTGATTGGGTGAAAAGCCTAAAACCAGTCCTCAGTCACCCACTGGGACTGCCCCCACACACACACACATGCACATACACATGTGCACACACACACACACACACACACACACGCGCACGCACGCCCACACATACACACACACACACACACGCACACACACACACATGCCGTCGTGTGCGGGAACAAACATGGAGCTGAGCTGCAGGCTCTGAGGCATGCCGCGGGGGAGGGGCGTTGCTATGACAACTCTGAAATCCAATGGCTCAGATTGCACACACACACACACACACGGAGGACGAGTGAGAGAAAGCCACACTACACACACACACACACACACACACGGAAGACGAGTGAGAGAAAACCACCACACACACACACACACAGACACGGAGGGCAAGGAATAGAAAGCCACACCACACACACACACACACACATGGAGGGCAAGGAAGAGAAAGCCGCACCACACTACACCACACACACACACACACACATACACGCACACACGGAGGGCAAGGGAGAGAAAGCCACACCACTGCTTTTGGTGCCATTTTTGCTGAAAACATGTTAACTCCATACTGACCACTAAAAAAAACACACCTAAATTAGCACACTAACTCCATACTGACAGCAATGGTGACCTGTGCAATGAAACATCAGCATCACCCTAAATAAACAGAGCTGTGGCATGGTGCCTATGAAGGAAGGGGGTTTCCTAAGATGGGTTTCCCCTGGAACGGGCCTCGCCAGGGTCAGTCAACGAGGTCGAGTCCTTGTGCTTGGTGCCAGATCCCGAAGCTGACGTCTCATCACAGGACGTTTAACTGCAGCGCTCCACCACCAGGGCAGTTTCAGTCTCTGGATCATGTGACCACAACGACTCTCACTCCAATTCACACCTTTTAAGGGGAGACTCATGTGACTCTTTAAGAGAATTAACCCCTACCATCGTGTGTGTGTGTGTGTGTGTGTGTGTGTGTGTGTGTGTGATCCAGAGATTTAACCCCTGGTTCCCTACCATCATGCCAGAACTGCAGAAGCCTTTTGGGGGGGGTGGGGGGTGGCCCTGTTGGGTACAACAATCTCTCACAATCGGTGGATAATTTATTTATTTATTTATTATTTTTTGTAAGGAGAGGGAGCCCTTTTTAACACACAGTGGTCAATATCTCACTCTGTTGTATTACTATAAATACTGTAGCAGAGGGAGCTCAGCTCAGCAGGGGGAGCCCTTCTTTGCTCACAGTGGTCAATATCTCACTCTACTATATGACTGTAAATAGTACTATATATATATCACTATTACTATAATAGTATAAACTATTATATCATATACTATACTATTACTATATTATTACATGTTACCGTAAATACTGTAGCAGAGGGAACTAGGCTAGGAGGTGAGGACGGAGGCGGGGCTAAGTTCCAGAGGATTCCGGCCAAAAAACACTTTTAGTAGCTCTATTTACAATGTGGTGGGTCACAACAAGCAGTATATGCACGCAGCATTCTAAGACGTGAAATTCGACCCTCATGGTTTTACTGGTCATTGAAGGGTCGAGCTAACCAAAACGAGCGGATCAGAGCATGCTAAACCTATCTACGTCACTAGGTCGTGAGCCCCGCCCAGAGCCATGTATGGCAAGCCCACATCCCAAAGGATTGGTGGACAGAAGCTAGGTGAGCGAAACACAGCGAATTTGCCCAATCAGAGGTGCCTTATTGACACGTCATGGATATTCACGAGGGACACCGGAAAAGCCAGTCGTTCAACCACTAGACCTGTTATAGCTTACAGAAAACAGCGTCAAACAAGAGATCTAGGACATAATTTTTCACAGAAATGACGCACAATGCATTCAACCATAGTGGCGACACAGAAATATGAATAAAAATAAAGATGGAAGTTCCCCTTTAAATGACTCTCTAATGACTCTGTACCAAACATATTTGCTGTAAAACTGACATTTTGTTTGTTGTGCGCTTGCTTGTTTGTTTTGTAGTCGCACCCCTTCAGTTCCAAACTCGCCTCTCTGCCTCCCCCTATCTGCCACTGATATACACATCTGTGCTGTATTTTCTGCAGTGCAGTCATTTTCATATCTTTTCATTTTTATTGCTATTTTTTTTCTTATCCGTTTTTCTCCCTATTATTATTACTATTGTACAACCCCGTTATGCGTAAACTGTATTCAGAATGTGTTTTTTATTTATTTATTTAGTTTTTGTGCCCAAAGCAAACCCCTGTGTCAGCATGACGGCCCCGGAGTGTGTGCTGAGTGTGAGTGTGTGTGTGTGCGTGTATGTGCTGAGTGTGTGCTGAGTGTGTGTGTGTGTGTGTGTGTGTGTGTGTGTGTGTGTGTATGTGCTGAGTGTGTGTGTGTGCTGAGTGTGTGTGTGAGTGTGAGTGTGAGTGTGTGTGTGTGCAGAGTGTGTGTGTGTGTGTGCATGTGCTGAGTGTCTGTTTTTAACTTAGTGTCTTCCGCTTCCCCCTGTCTGTTTTTAATCTTGTTTTTCTTCCGTCTCTCTCTCTGAATCTCTCTCTCTTTCTCGCTTGTTTTTCTTCTGTCTTTCTACTCTCTCCCCATCTCTGTCTTGTTTTTCTTCCATATCTCTCTCTCTGTCTCTCTCTCTCTCTCTCTCTCTCCCTCCCTCCCTCTCTCCCTCTCTCTGCCTCTCTCCCTCTCTCTCCCCCTCTCTCTCTCCCCCTCTCTCTGCCTCTCTCCCTCTCTCTCTCCCCCTCCCCCTCTCTCTCCCTCTCCCCCTCCCTCTCTCTCTCTCTCTCTCTCTCTCCCTCCCTCTCTCTCTCTCACCCCTCTCTTTCTCTCTCTCACCCCTCTCTCTCTCGCTCTCTCTCTCTCTTTGCCTCTCTCCCTCTCTCTCTCCCTCCCTCTCCCTCTCTCCCCCCCTCTCTCTCACCCCTCTCTCTCTCTATCTCTCTCTCTATCTCTCTCTCCCTCCCTCTCTCTCTCTCACCCCTCTCTTTCTCTCTCTCACCCCTCTCTCTCTCCCTCCCTCGCACTCTCTCTCTCCCTCCCTCCCTCTCTCTCCCTCCCTCTCTCTCTCTCTCTCCCCCCCTCTCTCCCTATCTCTCTCTCCCTATCTCTCTCTCTTACCCCTCTCTCCCTCTCTCTCTCCCTCCCTCCCTCTCTCTCCCTCCCTCTCTCTCTCTCTCCCCCCCCTCTCTCCCTATCTCTCTCTCCCCCCCCTCTCTCCCTATCTCTCTCTCCCCCCCTCTCTCCCTATCTCTCTCTCTTACCCCTCTCTCCCTCTCTCTCTCTCTTTCCCCACCTCTCCCTCTCCCCCCCCCCCCCTCCCTCCCTCCCTCTCTCTCCCCCCCCCTCCCTCCCTCCCTCTCTCTCCTTCTCTCCCTCTCTCTCCCCCTCTCCCTCTCCCTCTCCCTATCTCTCCCTCTCCCTATCTCTCTCTCTCTCTCTCCCTACCTCTCCCCCCCCTCTCTTCCTCCCCCTCTCTCCCTCTCTCCCTCTCTCCCTCTCTCCCTCTCTCTTTCCCCACCTCCCCCCCTCTCCCCCCCCCCCCCCCCCCCCCCCCCCCCCTCTCTCCCTCTCAGAGAGCATGAGGCGCACCTCTGTGCTGCTGCAGGATGTGGGCAGGAAGGGGAAGTGGAAGTGGTATCTGCACTACAGGGACAGCCGGGGCCTCCGAGAGGACGCACGGTAAACACGCTACGCTTCGCCACGCCGGACGCGGCCCAGTGCTGGCCCTGACCCGGCCCTCATACGGCTGTCAGTGACTCATGTCAGCGGGGTCGTGCACACTGGTGATGGTGCTGAGGAGGAGGATGATGATGATTATGAGGATGAGGATGATGATGATGATGATGATGGTAATGATGGTGATGATGATCAGTGCTGGCCTTGACCTGGCCCTGATCCGGCTGTTTGTGACGCACGTCACCGGGGTCGGGCTCACTGGTGATGATGATGATGATAATGATGAGGAGGAAGATGATGATGATGATTAGGATGATGGTGATGATGGTGATCAGGGCTGGAATTTCACCAAGGCCCTGACCTGGCACCGGGGTCGGGCACACTGATGATGAGGATGATGATGGTGGTGGTGATGGTGATAATGAGGAGGAGGACGATGAGAATGATGATGATGATGATAGTAATGACGAGGAGGAGGAGGAGGAGGATGATGATGATAATGATGAGGACGATGAGAATGATGATGATAATGATGATAGTGATGATGATGATGATGATGATAATCAGGGCTGGAATTTCATGATGGCTGTGAGTCTCTTGGTGTGTCTGTTGCACTGGCTGAGACGCCCCTTTGAAAACGACCACACGGTCACAGACCCCTGAGGCCCCGCCCCTAAAATAAGGAAATTCCAGGCCTGATGATGAGGAGGATGATGATGATGATGACGAGGAGGATGATGATGATGATGATGAGGAGGAGTAGGAGGAGGATGATGATGATGACGACGACGATGATAATGATGAGGATGATGATGGTGATGATGATGATGTTGATGATGATGATGAGAATGATGTGTGGAGTTGAGCCCGTAAGAAGTTGCAGTCAAGCGCATGAAAGGGTGTTAGATTGGTGTGGTGGTGAGGCACAAACTGAAGAGCTGTGCTGATATGGTGGTGCCCATATGGTACATGACACACACTGTCCGTGTGGCCAAACAAGTCAGAGCAGCCGCACTCCAGTCAGAGCCCACACCTTACACAGGTGTGTCACAGGCAGGCTGCAGGAGGTAAGGTGTGTGTGTGTGTGTAGGTGGGTGGAGGTGGACAAACATGCCTTTCTTTATAAACACAGGTGTCACTTCTGGGTTCAGTAAAAGTAAAAAATCTGTGCCACAAATTTGATCCAACCAGGTCTGAATCAGCTGATCGTAATGAGCATTTAAGACAGGTAGATTAGCTACTGAGTGAAATCACCTGTATTAGAAGGAAAACGTGGCAGGGTTTTTACTTTCTGAACCCGGGATTTACATTTATAAATAATAACGCACACAGTGTTTTTTTCATCATGAAGAATTTCAAAAGAACATTAAAAGAGGTTGTCAAGCGAGGTGGTGGGACTTAGAAGGAAAACCATTGCTTTAGTGAAGTCTGATTTAGTGCAGTTGGATTTGGTTGGTTAAATTTGATTGTGTGTGTCTGTTTGTCTGGGGATGAAAAACAATAAACAAAAAACACACACACACACACACACACTCTCTCTCTCTCTCTTTATTTCTTTCACACACACACACACACACTCTAATGGTGCAAACACTGTCGCCCTGCAGCACAGACGAGGATGCTCGTAAGAGGAAGCAGTTCCTGGATGGCTGTCAGGAGGCGGGGCTTGTGGAGGTGCTGCCCTATCACGACTGTGACGTCATGTCCCGCGAGCGGCCGCACTACCTGCCCTGCTTGCTCCGCCTCCAGGTCCAGAACGCAACACGGCGCTTTCCAGTTTTTGTCACAGGTAACACATGGAGTGGAACACATGGAGTGTGTGTGTGTGTGTCTCTGTGTGTCTCGGTGTGTCTGTCTCTGTGTGTCTGCGTGTGTCTGCATGTGTGTGTGTCTGTCTCTGTTTGTGTCTGTGTGTGTGTGTGTGTGTGTGGTATTTTTGGCACATGACCAACGTCATAAAGGTATGCAAGTTAACTCAGTATGTCCATCAGGCCTCTTAGCATACCGTTAAGAGAACATGGTGGGACTTCTACTCTATGAATGTTTTACACAATAATAAAGTAATGTCCTAAAGCAATACATGCACATCCTACAGATGGAAAAAACCAAATAAATAAATAAAGAGAAATACCCACACGCCATGTATGCACACTCCTGAGGAAGAACATACTGGTTGAGGTGTCGTTAATAGAATCACTGGGAGTATGTATTTATGACTCTGTAAATTGTTTGCCACTAAGTCTTCAAAGAGGGCTCCTACAGAGATGCAAGCATTTAAATTGTGCCCCCTACTTTTGGCCCACCCTGTATAAGTGCTCATGGGATATTGTCTGAAAGGTCTTGACCACAGAATTATGGGATATTTTGATATGTGGAGGTGAAAGGCAAGTTATGTGTCATTTAACATGTCTCCATTTGTTCCTTTTGAACAGGTACAACAGACGAGGCCTTCGGGAAGAGTGGGATTTTTACAACTGACACTTTTTTTAAATGATTTGCCTTGTAAATGATTAATTTGTATTTGTTTTATATTAAAATATTTTACAAATGTGCCTTGTATTGGCAATGATTGGAGATTCTGTCCTGGCTCCTTGTTAAAATGCAAAATAATAATAATTGAAAGAAATATGGAGGGGGGGGAGGGGGGGGCGTCACTACAGATCTAGACAACAAGGTCACTAGTGGAATGGGGGTGATGTAATCACCAAAGCGACTTACAAAAAAGGAGGACATAAGCTGACAGAGGTGTAAAGGGACACTGAGTAAGCGGGCAATCTTTATACATACAGGGAGGTGCATGTGTCTGAATAAGTTTCCCGGAGCAGGGACACTACAGACATACATACTCCCACATGGGGACAGAGAAAGAGTGTTGGTTTAGTGATTTAGTTTTGAGATTATCCATCTGTTTATGCTCCACATGTGGTTTAAAATCACACATTACTCAGCCACTAACTCTTCCAAGTAGCGTAATTTTATTTGTTAATATATGCAATCATATATAACCTACTCTGGTGGGTACTAACGTGAAGCCCCATCTCCCAAAAATAATAATAAAAAAAACACTGCAAATCCTTACGTTAGCAAATTGTGCCACCTCCCGGTAGAAGAGGGTTACACATACATGAAGTGTTTCGTTGAACAAAGGACATCTCTGGTATTACCTACATGTTAAAATGTGCAGTTCCCTCCACGTACAATTAAGCACCAAGTAGGTAAGCTCAGAATTTTGATCACTATGAAACTAATAAAATTATTAACAACGGTAAGTATCAGTTGTCAATTATGGTGTACAACGCCTTTCATTTCAGTCATTGCTACAGGAACAATCAACCCCACAACAGAAAGAACACACGCATACATAGAAATCCACATATCACATTCTCCACACATCTTAGCAATGGCGTACGAACCGTCACTGCATTGGAATTGGTTTTAGTGGACAGATTGGGTGGCTCTTAGAAGAGCCTTTGGGTTTCAAGAGTCGGAGAACAACACTTCACTTGGAGCTGGTGTACTTGGTGACAGCCTTGGTTCCCTCGGACACGGCGTGCTTGGCCAGCTCACCGGGCAGAAGCAGACGCACTGCGGTCTGGATCTCCCTGGAGGTGATGGTGGACCTCTTGTTGTAGTGAGCCAAGCGGGAAGCCTCTCCAGCGATGCGCTCAAAGATGTCATTCACAAACGAGTTCATGATGCTCATCGCTTTGGAAGAGATACCGGTATCAGGGTGAACCTGCTTCAGCACCTTGTACACATAGATAGCATAGCTCTCCTTTCTAGTCTTCTTACGTTTCTTTCCTCCTTTCCCTGCTGTCTTGGTAACGGCTTTTTTCGACCCTTTCTTGGGTGCAGACTTCGCTGGCTCAGGCATTTTCCAACCGACTGTGGCTTCCAATGATGACGCAAAGAGAAATGCCTCTGGGTTACATAGAAGGTCGTATGTAAATAGCTACTGGTCACTCCTTCGCTTAGCGGGTACATCAAAAGAGAATGGCAGTTATTCAGCCAATGGGCCACTGAGACTTCCACCAATCGGGATTTCAAAGCTTTCCCCATCTCAACTAACTGATTTTTCAAACACCATTTTTTTTGGAGCGACCAAATTTGAAATATACTATATTTTAGGTTAAGACTTAAATTACAAAGGAAAACAAGTGATCTGAAAAGCGATGAGTAACAGTTAAACACATGCTAAAGATTTGTAAAAGGTTGTTGGAAAACGCCTTCATGAAAGATATGGGTGGCTCTAAAAAGAGCCTTTGAGTGGGTAGTTTGGAGAAAAGATTTATCCGCCGAAACCATACAGAGTACGTCCCTGGCGCTTCAGAGCATACACCACATCCATGGCGGTCACGGTCTTCCTCTTGGCGTGCTCAGTGTAGGTAACAGCATCACGGATCACGTTCTCCAGGAACACCTTCAGCACACCACGGGTCTCCTCATAGATCAGACCAGAGATACGCTTCACACCACCACGGCGAGCCAGGCGGCGGATAGCAGGCTTGGTGATACCCTGGATGTTATCACGAAGAACCTTGCGATGACGCTTGGCGCCTCCCTTTCCAAGTCCCTTGCCTCCTTTACCTCTTCCAGACATTTCCAATGAGCTCCTGCTTCGTTAACACACTAAAAAATAGGATGCATAGAGAAAGGCGACACCAGAAATTAAATCTTACACGACGACCTGAACGAAGACTACAATTCAAAACCTATAGCCCAGCCCAGTGCATGACATCATAATGCGACAATTTCATCGTCCAACCATGGCTAGATGTTAGGCAAGACATCCTCCAAGTGTTTATTTCTCTATCTTAAAATTACAATTTATTTTAAGCAAAGTTAAAAGTTGTTCATCGAAACATGCGTTTCGGATAGTCTGTTCAATCTTAGTAAATGCATAACTACATTGTTTAGTGTTTAAGCTTAGTAAATTGTATTATGAAAACAAAAGCATGGCGACAACAATAAGCAAGCAACAATGGATGTTTCATAAAGGCAATGAAGACCCTTTATATCATAAATACACTATAACATGTTGTTAATGTATTTAGCCAAGATTGTTCTGATTACTATTAAATATTTTATCAAAAAAATGTAACATATGGTTACAGAGACTGGTCAGATTTATCTAACTCTGCAGCAATTGGCTCTCATTAATCTCATGTCAGCCAATAGGAAACCTGTTGACCTCCTTTAAGAACAATCGAAGGACCTATGCGGAAGTTACTCTGGACACAATCTCCTACTTGGTAATACTACTTTAATAAATACAATGAGTGGACGAGGCAAAACCGGTGGTAAAGCTAGAGCTAAGGCCAAGACCCGTTCATCCAGGGCTGGTCTTCAGTTCCCAGTGGGCCGTGTACACAGGCTGCTCCGCAAGGGCAACTATGCTGAGCGTGTTGGAGCTGGTGCACCGGTCTATTTGGCCGCTGTGCTCGAGTATCTGACTGCTGAGATTCTGGAGTTGGCTGGCAACGCTGCCCGCGACAACAAGAAGACTCGTATCATTCCCCGCCATCTGCAGTTGGCTGTACGAAACGACGAGGAGTTGAACAAACTGCTTGGTGGCGTCACCATTGCCCAGGGTGGTGTGTTGCCCAACATCCAGGCTGTCTTGCTGCCTAAGAAGACTGAGAAGTCGAAGTAAACCCTGGTTTACTCCACTGTGAAAGGCTCTTTTAAGAGCCACCCACTGCTTCCTCAAAAGCTTACCATTCCTTGTAAAACTAAGCGGTGTTGCTAACTGTATTTCTTTTATATAATGCTTAAAATTATTGCTAGCCGGTGGTGTGCAATGTCACTTTAAAAACATGTCATATGTACACTCATTTTAAACCGTCTGTGTGAAGTTGAATTTGTCAATTTTCATAAGGATGGTTTTCACCGGGCAAAGTCTCGCTAAAGTAGAATAGCAGCAGAATTACGTTACAATAGGATCATCTCCGTTGTATGATCTGTATGTTCAATCAGCCCACCATCTTATTTGTTTCACAACCACACCATCCAAATGACTTGCACGTGTAGAAGGAAGTGCAAGAAACACAAAAAGCGATGGCGGGAGAATGGTGTTCAGAAAGAAGTTAATACTGTCTTTACATGACTACATCCACCAGTTTGAATGCGATTTGGCTTTAATTTGTGTCGCCTCACAAGTATATCACCCAAGGTTAAATCCTCATCTGATGTGTTTTATAAAATGGAGCATATACATTACATTGCATTTGGCAGACGCTTTTATCCAAAGCGACTTCCAAAAAAGGAGGACATAAGCTCATGTATGGTCACGTTAAAATATACTATTTTAATGTGACCATACATGAGAAGATCACGGAAAATAACCAATGTTGAGTTTGTCCAAGTGTATTGGCATAAGGGACAAAAGATGAAAAGTAGCCTATGGCTACCATACATATATATTACTTTTTGGTGTTTATTTGTATAAAAAAGCAGTACATTGTCGTTGATACAATGGCCCCACCAGGTAAAGGTCTGTGCATTTAATACTGCATAGTATACAGTTAATAACACAATGTAAGTTAAAGGTAAAACCAGGCTTACTTTCCCGCTATTACTGAGGGGGTGGCTTAGTTCGAATTTCAACCGCTTCATGTGGAATGTCCAATAGCTATTGTGCGCGCTCACGACCATCACCCAATCACTGAAGAGCGACTAGAGCCAGGAAGGTATAAAAAGCTGTGTTACAGTCTAGGAGCTTCATGTTTCTGAATATTACAGAGGAACGAATTCAAAATGGCAAGAACCAAGCAGACAGCGCGTAAATCCACTGGTGGCAAAGCCCCAAGGAAGCAGCTGGCTACCAAGGCTGCTCGCAAGAGTGCCCCAGCAACTGGTGGCGTGAAGAAGCCCCATCGTTACAGGCCTGGTACCGTGGCTCTGAGAGAAATCCGTCGCTACCAGAAGTCCACTGAGCTTCTGATCCGCAAGCTGCCTTTCCAGCGTCTGGTCAGAGAGATTGCTCAGGATTTCAAGACCGACTTGCGTTTCCAGAGCTCTGCCGTTATGGCTCTTCAGGAGGCTAGCGAGGCTTACCTGGTCGGTCTGTTCGAGGACACGAATCTGTGCGCCATCCACGCCAAGAGGGTCACCATCATGCCCAAGGACATCCAGCTGGCTCGCCGCATCCGTGGGGAGCGTGCTTAAACAGTTAATTCTCAACCCAAAAGGCTCTTTTAAGAGCCACCCACTTGATCTGTGAAAGCCAATTTACCCTCGTCTTATTTCAATGTAGCTTCTGAAATTCCATACAGGATCCAGGTGTTTGTACAGCGTAGTTTTAGTTTTACTTGGCTGATTACTCCTTGGTGCCACGATTATGCAACGATAGTAACTCATAATTTGGTCAATACAAACAATTTCATGTTTCACTTTGCTTTTTTTATGCAGTAATAACTTCATTGACGCCATTTGCTACTTAGGAAGCAGGTTAATTTGATGACAAACATTACGAGGATGTTATCAAACTACTTAAAAGTAGGACTGTTATTTAACACAAAAGTAATGGATGTGGAAAATAAGTTCATATGTATTCGGAGATTCCTGGAAGATAATGTTGACGTGTTTCGCTGTGTAAATATTGCATTTGTTTTGTGTACAAGAAATACGCTACAAGGTAGACTCAAGTAACAATACGGCAGAGGACCTTGTTGAAACCTGCACATCATCAATTCAACCAGCTCAACTGAAAACCTGTGCCCCCTAGTGGCAGCGTTCCTGTCCGTTTAAAAAACAGACCACGATACAGTGTATATATTTGTATAATCTACAAACCGTAAAGGCGTCATGTGAAACTTGTCCTCCTTTTTTCAAAAGTAGAAATTACATTACATTTGGCAGACGCTTTTATCCAAAGCGACTTACAAAAAGGATAACAATTACAAAAATTCCACCTATCCTATCAGAAGGAGGCCCTGACGTCACACCGACCTTCCTTCTCTGGGGACTCACCGTTCGGTCAGTGTAGTCTGCTGTGATGTTAAAGAAAATCGAGACGATTCAAAGATAGTTTTATTAAATCTGGCTATGACACATCCATATTATTTGGAAGCCACTGTATGAGTATGAACCGACATATTAAATTAAAATGGTTGACTCGCCAGTAAGGGCCAGATCTGCCAAGTAGTTATAGTAGTGGTTACATAGATAGCTGCAAGCCACGATGACGGGCCCAAGCACCTCCGGTCCCATGACACCCATGACACTTCATGACCCAAAAAATGTAGTGACCACCTCCAATACCCAAGAAGTGGGACGGTGTTTGTGTGTATTTGTGTATTTGTGTATGTACAATTGTGGATGTGTGAAGTCTAATCCAGTCACCAAAACAGTTGTGTATCTTTCAGATGGGGCTACATAGAAGTGTGAATTAAAGCAACACTAAGTAGTTTTGGTCTTCAGTCGCCCTACAGGTTGGACGCGTACTTGTCTCTAAAGAAGTACAGAGAGATGGCCCGCTGCTCCAAACGTACTTAGTGCGATTATAGCCTATGGAGTGCAGCAAAGCAAATTCAGAAGTGTCTTTTACACTGTTACAGTTGTTCTGATAAATAAAAGCATACATAGGCTAGACTAAGGGGAATAAAAAAATGCTTTATTTTTGCTGTGGTTTTAGTAAAGGTGTAGTAGATGGATATAGATGGTGTTATTGCAGCAAGAATAGCAGTGTAATGTCGTTGAAATGGGGTGTCCTAAATAGCAGTGTATGGCGCTCTCCTGCGCCGCATCACGGAGTAGATGGCATGAATGAAGTAGAGGAGGGTGGTGATGAA
>CM059281.1:28941313-28946313 GCA_030347295.1 Setipinna tenuifilis | reverse complement strand
GTGTCCTGAGAAGGAGACAGGCCTCACCTCGTTATGTGTTGGCACATCCACTGAAAAAGCGAGTTGTTTGGTCCTCTGTGCTCCTCTAAGATATTCTCTCAGTTAACCAAGTAACAGGGGGCACACATCACGTCCCTTCTGGGTTTTGTGCATGAACAAAAAAAAACGATCAGAGAAAGACTAAGGGCCCTATTTTGCCGCGGCGCATTGTGCATTCGCGACATGCGCATGCTGTCATTGCTATTCTGTGCCAGCGCAACGTTCATTTTTTTCAGGCAAAAAATCACGTTGTCTAGATAGCAGATGACATTGCGCCGTAACGGGCGGGTCAGCGAAAAGAAGAGGTGTGGTCTGGCGCAAAGCGCACCAGATGCTATTATGAGGACGTATAAACCATTTGCGCTTTTGATTAATGAAAAGGTGCTTTTTCGTCACTGGCGCATTGTTGAAAAGCTATTTTAGAGGCGCACAACGCTTTGAACCCCGATGTACTTGCTGCTGCGCCAGAGAGGCGAGCTGAACTGGCAGAGAAGTTGCAACATGTATAGCCTATATAGCTATGTATTTGTATGTTTTAGTAAGCAAACATGCACAAATAATGAGAATATAGCAATGTTGTGCAGTTTATAGCAATGTTCTGCAGTTTATTTACAATTTCTTTTGTCGTTTTAAATAAACAGCGATTGCAATGTTCTGCAGTTTATTTACGATTTCTTTTGTCGTTTTAAATAAACAGCGTGGCAAGTTGTAAGAAATAATATGGACAAATCATCAAAAAGAAAACTAGTGGACTCAGGGGTGCAACTACTCATTTCTAGGGGGGTATGCAAGAACAATTTTGCCCCCCCCCCCCCCCCAAAAAAAAAAAAAAAAGTTAATAAAATAAGTAAATACAATTGAATTCCTATATTCTATTACTGTAAAATGAACAACCCCTGCTACCATAACAACAACCACAAAAAAACATTTCTCCCCCTTTAAAACCACTTGTCCTCAACATTGTACTCGCTCTGTTGAAAGGGGACGCAATACATACTGGCTATTTAACCTAAACATTAATGTGACACAACACAATTTACAATTGGAGACCAGAGGAGATTTCTCTAAGACTGCAAGGGAAGCTCTGCTTCCCTTAAATGTATAAAAAATGTAATGGTCAAATGTTTACGAAATGCCTTAAAACATGTTCATTTCAAACACCAGTTTGTTAATAAAAGGCCCATTATCACAAATCAACTGAGTTGGTGTTGTTAACTTAGCATTCCACTTTGTTCTCATGGCCTATGGCCAACGCATTTCCTCATAGACGTCCAGCGTCAATGCACTTCAATGGCCCAGCACAGACCCCTAATTTTCTATGCATGGAAACTGGATGGTCATTGGAGAAATGCCATTTTTTCTCCCGCCCCGGGACGCAGAGCATCTCTGGGGGTGAATGGAATGGTGGGCGGAGTTTTGCTGGTGTGGACTTCAAGAGGTACCCGTGTTGATTGGTGAACCTCTGAATCCAGTTTTGATTGGCTGGCGTTTTTGATACATAGACGGTCACTTGGCTGCTGGAGCTCAGTCCCATCGCGGATGTTGCATGCGAAGTTGTAAGACAAGCAGTGACCAATTTGTTAGCATTTCCTTAGCGAAAATACTTGTTCATTTCTTACTATGTATATAAATCACACGCACACTTATTTCTGTTTTGGTTTATTACAATTATCTCGTTCGTTTTTAATTTCGTTTCGTAAGAATCATACTGTTAGGTAGGTTGGCGCTAGTGCTACTTAACTAGCCCACTAGCTCTCCTGAACTAGCCCGCTAGCGCACCTGCACTAGCCCGCTAGCAGAGCACTATGGCAGACCATTTTCTACAGAAGGAACGAAGGGTAGAATTAACGTATAAGTAAATGGACACATTTACAGCGTCTGGTTAATCCCCACACCCAACTGAAATTACAGTAGTAAAACTCCTCCTGTGTCTCGGAGCGGGGGGCGCCGCCACCGCCCTTCGTCACCACCATAGCTACATACAGCGCAGAGAGCTGCGGAGAAAGCGGTTAGATCATGCAGCTGAGCTGCCACTTTATTCCCTAAAGTGCTGGTCCGGTGTTGTGCATGATCAGACGTGATCAGCGTGACAAACAACGCCACTTGGGTGCCGGCTACCCTTGCAATATGTAGTAGCCTGGTGCCATCTCTTTTTGAATATTGGAAATATTCCTTCCCTCACAAGTCATAACCTCTCTCTGGCGCCCCCTGTGGTCTGGCGCCCCCCTGCAATGCATATGCTGCATATATCACTTTTGCGCCACTGAGTGGACTAATGGTTTGATGGACCTTCCGTTTATTTCTGATGTTTCCTTTGAGTTTAAGGCTTTGTTTCCCGTCTTCTAACGTTATTGTACCGCTTTCGGCGCACAGCGCGTTGAACCCCGATGTACCTGCTGCTGCCCCAGAGAGGCGAGCTGAACTGGCAGAAAAGTTGCAACGTGTATAGCCTGTATATCCATGTATTTTTATGTTTTAATAAGCAAACAGGCACAAATAACAATAGTATAGCAATGTTTTGCAGTTTATAGCAATGTTCTGCAGTTTCTTTTGTCTTTTAAATAAACAGCGATTGCAATGCTCTGCAGTTTATTTCATAAACAGCGTGGCAAGTTGTAAGAAATGAAATGGACTAATCATCAAAAAGAAAACTAGTGGACTAATGGTTTGATGGACCTCCACCTTTTATTTTTGATGTTTCCTTTGAGTTTAAAGCTTTTGTTTCACGTCTTCTAACGTTGCCGCTTTGGGCACTGTTCGAAAGTTTTCTTCTTGCCAAAGGAGGACACAATTATTGAAGATATTTCCTCCCATACTTCTATGACCCGCGGAGGTTTGGGGGGATTCTTTCCATCCCCGAATATTAACTACTCACGCGCTTTTACTTCACGCACGAGCAGATCGGTCTCCTCCACCGAAAAGCTCCTCCCGTCCGGGTAAATCCGCCATCGTAATAGCAACAGGCTATGGACAATGCGCCCGCTGGCTCTTAAAGGGAATGAGAGTATAAATTTTCATTGGTTAATTGTATGTTACGCCCAAAACACACCCATGACTAATGAAGTAACTTAACCCAACCCCTTTGAACGATGCGCCTGGCGCAATGTTCGCTTTTTCCGCCGTGAAAATACCAAATTGTGTCGGGAACGCCCCCAAAGCAACTTGCGCGATAGACTTTAGACAATGCGCTTATGATCGTGAAAATAGAGCCCTTAGAGTTGCACATGGAATGGACTAGTAATGGTCAAGAAAATATTACAGCAGCAGTAACAGACACACCACTGTTTCAGCTTTGCTGGTCAGCAACCAAGGCCAGACCAAGCACCCCTCCTTACCCAAATTACTAGAGATGTTTTTAAACCAAGTGTGGAATCGTCTTTCTCGAAAATACAATCGCATTGCTGTGGTCCTAAAGTATGATGGGTAAACTCCGTCAAAAGTCTGGATCAAAGTAACGCCACATTTTCAGGAATTCAAGTCTGAAAGCGGATGTAGCAGCATTTTTTATTCTTCTGCTGTACCTCACAGCAGCGGTCTGTCTTTCAGATCTTCCATCAATGGCATAGCCTATTCAATTCATTTCGAATTTCTACAACACTTCCACAAGCCGTGTAATAATTTCTAATACTTTTTAATGTTTTTCTACACTGTGACCCATTTAGCAAGATATGTAAAAAAAAAAAGTACAATCACGGCACAAATAGAATCTCTACTGTACCACAAAACTGTAATCCTCACTGTAAAGCTGTTTCCAGACGTGCATTGAACTGTGGAGCTCTCAAGACCGTTTTCCGGAGGTGTTGTATGTGTAAATGCAAAACTCCGGGTAAGTCGTCCCCAACTTTATCCGGACTGTTTCTGTGCCAGGTCTTTGGTGAAAATACCATTTTGATAGAGAGATCATGTATTACTTAAAAGGGAAATTTAGCGTGAAATGAACTTTGGGTGTCTTAAGACTTGATAACGATTAGTTGGTATGTTTGCTGAAGACCAAAACTACGCTAGCCTGCTTACTCTAGCATTTCAAACTTTATTATTTTGACCATTTTTGTCAAAAAGTCTCACAATGCTAGTGATGAAGGCACAAAGTAAGCTTGAAGATATAGCTATTTTTAAACCATTGAAATAGCCTGTAGTAGCTTCACACTTCCTTGGTAGCATAACGAGTGCACTGAGCATGCTCAAAATGAATTTTGGATTTCAAAAGTGTGACTGTAGATGTAGCTATTTTTAAACGTGGTCATGTCGCGTTTCTCCATAGATACGGACCTGAAGACAGACGGCTTTGGTCTGGAAACCTGCCGCAGCATGATCAACCTCCTTGATGTATCCTTATGAGCACTTAAGTGTGTGTGTTTTTCTCCTCAATGTGTCCTTAAAAGTCATTTTTAGCATTTTTAAACATATTTTTTAAACATATGACCTGAACTGTCAGCTGGTGTTTGTTTGTCTTTTTCACATTCTGCTTGAAATATGATGATATGTACTGTGTGAAAAAGATTATGAGTTATGCATAAATGCTTATTGATCTTCTCCTTGATGTATCCTTATGAGCACCCACTAGCCCCGTGTTGTAATATTATAACATTTAACATTGCACATTTAATCACATTTAATCCTATAAAATAAACTTTCACATTTTCTTTCTTTTTGGATTTGGGATATCAAAACTGAACAAAAAACACACTGATTTCTGCATCAAATATTTCCTACATGATCATCTAACAGGTTAAAACAGGTGTTTGAAGTTTTCTCCTATTTTTTTCCTCAATGTGTCCTTAAAAGTAATTATTAGTGCTTGAACGCTTTTAATTTTTAAACATATGACCTGAACAGTCAGCTGGTGTTTGTTTGTCTTCTTTACATTCTGCTTGGAATATGATGATGTGTAATGTGTGTAAAAGATTAGCCCTATGGGACAATAAAGATCATCTAGATCTACACAGGCAGTTCCCACGTGG
>CM059281.1:28916313-28936313 GCA_030347295.1 Setipinna tenuifilis | reverse complement strand
AATATGTCTTCTGCTTCATCGAACCATAAACTGATGGCCCAGACACACTGATGTTTATTTGATTTTTTTTTATTTTTGTACAACACAACACAACACAGACCAGGACACGATATGCCTCAGTGCAAGCATTAGTACATGAGGAGACTGGGGAAAGCATAGAGGTCAAAGCAGAAAATAGTGCATATCAGTATATATAAAATTGGCATTAAATACGGTATGTGAGTAGGTACGTCCAACATGAACAGGAAACAACAATAATGACTATAAAGAATAAACAAAGCTATAGCAGCCTGTGCTAAAAAAAAAAACTGTATCAGTGCCATTGTTTCCCTTAATTTTTATCCTTTATTTTTGACTTTTTTCTATTTTTTTCCCCTCAACCATAACTGGGACATCTGGAATGTCTATGTGCTTAGTCTGTTAGTATGTTTAAAATATTATTATGTTTATTATGATGATGATGATGATTATTATTATTATGATTATTATGATTATTATTATTAAAATGCCTGTGTGCTCATTAATACTGCATGTGTCTATGGCTGCCAACCTTGGTCATGACTACGTGGACAAGGAGATAATGTATCTCACGTGGACATTTTTTGCCAAAACTGCTGGCCCATGACTGCCTTATACGGAGGCATGTGTCTAAATATGCTTACAGGTAGCAGACTACAACTACATTTAACACTTCTGGCTTCCATATTCTCTCTGTTCTGTGATGAGCTCATGTTGTTATTTGTCTGTCATAAACTCATTGGCAAAGTTGACAGCGTTGCGTAGGGCATCCAGGATCAGGCAGTCAACCTCCTCATTCACATTGTTCTCCTCGCTGTAGTTCTTCACTGCGAAGATGCAGTTCATGGGAACACCAAGCATGTTACTGCACTTCTGCATCTAATAGAGAGACAGAGAGAGAGAGAGCGTGACGGACAGACAGACAGACAGACCGACAGAGAAACTGGCAACATTTATAACATATCAAAACATAAGCTATTATTAATACCAAACTGTAAGTCATTTTACTTCAGAGCTATTTCAGCATTTTGACTAAAGTATTATGACTTTTAGTACATTATATTTCTCTAGTATTTAAAATGCCCAGTCCACATTTTGGAAATGTGTGGACAACTTCAGCCCAGACTAAGGGCACCACATTACAAGCAGTGGCGGTTCTAGAGTGTTTTACGGCCCGTGCGAGACCACCTCTCAGTGTGTGTGTGTGTGTGTGTGTGTGTGTGTGTGCACAGTGGCAGTTCTACAGTGTTTTACGGCCCGGGTGAGACCACCTCTCAGCACTCTCTGCCCTGTTCGCCTGTGCCTAAAACCACTACTGATTACAAGCACATTCTCCAGCTCACTGTCTGCTTAATCTTCTTGCTTGAGTAGATGTTTTTCAGATCCTCCTTCACCAATGGACAACACATGTCCACATGAGTCAGGAACACTACCTGGGGCATACCTGTAGAATAAACATAGAGAAGTCAGGCACACAGAAAGATTGTGCTCATTGTGTATCACTATCTCCACACTCAGCATAAATCACTCTTCTCTGCAAATGTTGATGGCTTGTGTGGGAAACCTGATGTGTAGAAGCCCTTGTCTGTGTGGTTTGTGTGGGGAATCAGCTGTGTTGAAGCCACTGTCTGTGTTGTTTGTGTGGGTCATCGGTGGTGTTTGTGTGTGTGTGTTGTTTGTGTGGGTTATCGGCGGTGTTTGTGTGTGTGTGTGTTTGTGTGGGTTATCGGCTGTGTTTGTGTGTGTGTGTTGTTTGTGTGGGCTATCGGCGGTGTTTGTGTGTGTGTGTGTTTGTGTGGGTCATCGGTGGTGTTTGTGTGTGTCTGCGGTGTTTGTGTGTGTCTGTGTTGTTTGTGTGGGGAATCGGTGTTGTTTGTGTGTATGTGTGTTGTTTGTGTGGGTCATCGGCGGTGTTTGTGTGTGTTGTTTGTGTGGGTTATTGGCAGTGTTTGTGTGTGTCTGTGTTGTTTGTGTGGGGAATCGGCGGTGTTTGTGTGTGTGTGTGTGTGTGTGTGTGTTGTTTGCATTTCAGTAGTTCTCACCCAGGTTACTTGCGGCCTTTCTGACCTTCTTCATCTTCTGGATGGCGGCATCTTCGGCATCGAGCAAAGTCAGCTTATCTGCACTAATAACATTCACCAGGCAGTGAACCTTATCGTCCAGAGTGGGACTGCTGTTGTAGCTAGCATCCCCCTCACACAAAGGAGACACTTGGTTGAACTGGGCAAAAGACAGAAAAAAGGTAAAAGTTTGAGCATCTAGTTTTGAAGGGTGTGCACGGTGTGATCATAATTCACCAATAGGACTGACTTTTACTGACTTTACTGACTTCTTAACTGCCTTCTCACAATATATGTTCTTCTGTATATATATACACACACAATAGCCATATATTTGTGCCTTTTTCTTATTTGTTTTCTACCTTACCTTGTATTTGTCTTTGACATGGCCCTTTAAGGCACTGATGATGTCGTCAATATGTGCCCCACTCCTTTCTTCATACTCAAATCCCATGACATCATTGAAGGCAAATGGCAACTCTGCTCCATCTTTGTTCTTAATTACGTACGTTTCATACTGAAAGACAAAGCAGACAGTCAGTATGTCTGAACCTTAATGAAAGAAAGGACATGATCATCTATTGACAAATAAATTGCACTGCATTAGTACATTACTCCTGAAAGTGTACACTGAACTAAATGGTCTTTCTTTCTGAATGAAAATCTCACACTCTCTTTCTCTCTCTCTCTCCCTCCCCTCCCCGCAATAACATTTATACTAATGTGGTCCTTTGCATACACATTGCCATATGTGTTGACTTACAGATTTGGTGAAACTTATGTCAGAAAATGCTTCTGTTAGTGCTTTCACATTGACCCGGCCCTGGAAGGTGGAGTTGATGGAGTTGATGGCGCTGGATTTCCCTGCTCCTGCCAGCCCAATGAGCAGGAAACGGAGCTGTTTCATCATTGGGTTGCTCAGCTTATAGTCTGCCAGCAACGTTTTCATTTTGTCACTTTTTCTGTTAGGGGGAGAGAGAGAGAGAGAGAGAGAGAGAGAGAGAGAGAGAGAGAGAGAGACAGAGACAGAGACAGAGACAGAGAGAGAGAGAGAGATTCAGGACCTTTATCATCATGTTTGTGCAATGAACTTAGACAGCAAGGCCACAAAGGTGCAAGGTGAAAGTGAGAATAAAAGACAAATAGTTGAAGAATGTTGACTCACCCAAAATCCAGACTTCTCCAGTCCTTGTCATACTCTGTGCGAGCATGAAGGACACATTGACATTAAGTTTAGCATTTAATACAATGATGTTTTGTTTAAAATCATCATTTTAATTCAACATTTAATAATTGTTCTCTGTGCAGGGTAATGTGGGTAGTTCCAGAATGTTTCCATGGTGACTGAACAGTTAGCATCAAATTTAATTTTCAAACCACGGTGTTGAAATACAAAAATCCATACATATATTGATACATACACATATACAGTATGCATGCATCCATTCATTCATCCATCCACACACACACACACATTCATACATACATATATGCATGTGAAAATGTATTTTATTTTACCAAGGACGTTGACTGTAGCAGAGCCTGAAGCCGTGCCTCCACTAGAACCGGTCAGCTCCAAGGTGTACTTCCCCTCATCTTTCTCTTTGGCATCCCTGATTGTCAGGTGAAAGTAGTCTCCATCTCTACTGATGCTGATACCACCACCAGTGCACAGCACATGGTCGTTCTTCAGCCATCTGTAATCTCTTATTCCACCGCCCTTCCAGACGAAGGTGACTTCTTCTCCTCGTCTCACATGTTTATCTAATAACATGGGATTACATGGCATTCATGTGTCTGTTGTGTATTTAATAACATGGGATTACATGGCATTCATGTGTCTGTTGTGTATTTAATAACATGGGATTACATGACATTCATGTGTCTGCTGTGTGCAGCAAGTTATCTCAGTATGTTCAGAGTATAATTTCCATTGTATACTGGATCGTATAAAAAACTTAAAGATGGCCGCTCTCCACGCCCATTTACTTTAGTTATTTTCAGTGATGGTGGCAAATGTTTCAACCTTGCTGCCTGCCTCAGTGTAAAGAAGAATTATGGTTCTGCATATGCAGAAGGAGTCATTAATTCAAGGGTTTTTATTTGTCACCTTCCCTAGATGTGCAGGACATATGTAGAAAAATCGAAATGCCATTGCCCTCGGCAGATAGAACTTAGTCGACGCTCTTATCCAGAGTGACTTACAGTTATTTAGGGCTTCAGTTACAGTCCCTGGAGCCATGGAGAAGCATCTGGCTGCAGTCCGTAGGACGCCGAAGCGGGATATCTTATCCCTCGCCAAGACGCCATATTGATTACGTCATGTCTAAAGCAGAATCTACTGTCCGTGGAAAGGAGACGACGCCATGGCGGTAAGTGAAAAGTACATTTGATTCATTTTATGCTCACAACGATATTACATCGTTGACCCTGTGGCACAGAAAAAAAGTATATATGATATTTGATTTGTTGATGTAGGTTGTGGGGTTCAGTAGTTTGCATGTTCGATAATTTATCCAACTATCCAACATGTTGGATAACCTATCGTGTTCGCTAGCACTAGCTCGAGCCTACCTTTAGATAAAGATATGTCTTGTGAAATTGAATGTATGCAACACTTATCTCTCTGTGCGAATTAACTATACATGGTTTTGTGTGTGTATACGCAAGATTATTAAGAGCGTAACTGTCATTAGAGCAAAACATGACTTCGGTTGGATAAACGTAGTTCCAGTTTCCAGTGTTGGATATGGTATCTTGGATATCTAGCTAGCGGTGTTTATAACGTTTATTAAGTGTGCTTGCAAAAAGCACACTTATTGTTATCCCACCGTTTATTATTATCTCCCCGTTTATTATTATTCACCGCAACACAAAATTTTTCACCCAGATCTTGAAGACGTTACTATTCCTCAGGCTTTCGAGATAGAGACACCGTTCCAACTCTAAAATGACCGGCCCGGTTTGGACAGGACCGCCTACAATTCTGTATACCGTACCTCTTGTCGTTCGTCCGTTATTGTCGTTTTTCTGCAACTTTTTGGCACATTGAAAATGAATGGCGGAACGTTCAGGCTGATGATGTCATAGTGCACTGGTCCACTGTAGCAGCCAGAGTGAGCTCTGCCCTCACTCTAACCTCCACTTCGTTTTTTAATGATTAAAACTTAACCACTTAACCTATAAACTTCATTTAAACTTTGTAAGAGAGGTCTGGGTTCTGACTGTGACCTGTGTAAAATTCATGTGGCAACTACTTAAACTGTTTGAGGCAGGACAGTTTAAAAATGGTGTCAGACAGTCTATGGGATTTTGCCATACATTTCATCATCTTACTGTAAACAGGTCAGGGTGCATGTCTGAAGTTTTAAATGATCAAAACTCAACCGTTTAACCTATACACTTGATTTAAACTTTGTAAGAGAGGTCTGGGATCTGACTGTGAGCTGTGAAATTTTGATGTGGCAACTACTTAAACTTTTTGAAACAGGACAGTTTAAAAATGGTAAAAGAGAGGCAGACAATACTGTGGCAGTAACTATGCTAAAATGTAAAGTAATTAACTGGGTTAACAGTGTTACTTAGTTAACTCAGCTAGTATTTGGTAGCAGTTATGCTAACAATGTTAATCCTGCTAACAATGCTAATTATGCTAAAATGTGAAGTAATTAACTGTACTTACAGTGTTGTGTAGCTATATTAGCTGAAGCTATTTATCAGTTATGCTAACATTGCTAGCAATGCTAACTATGCTAAAATGCAAGCACACTTTTTGCATTTTCTGCGGGAATGCAGTCTAGTTAATAAACGGGGAGATAACAATAAGTGTGCTTGCAAAAAGCACACTTATTGTTATCTCCCCGTTTATTAAGTGTGCTTGCAGAGCACACTTATTGTTATCTCCCCGTTTATTATTATTCTCCTGTCCTGGATTTTGCAGACGTTGCTACTCCTCAGGCTTTCGAGATAGAGACACCGTTCCAACTCTAAAACGACCGGCCCGGTTTGGACATGACCGCTCACCGTTCTATTAACCGTACCTCTTGTCGTTCGTCCGCAATTGTCGTTTTTCTGCAACTTTGTCGCCATTGAAATGAATGGCGGAATGTTCAGGCTGATGATGTCACAGTACCTTTCTCTACTCTAGCAGCTAGAGTGAGCTCTGCCCTCACTCAAGATTTTTCAGACATTACTACTCCTCAGGCTTTCGAGATAGAGACACCGTTCCAACTCTAAAACGACCGGCCCGGTTTGGACAAGACCGCCTACATTTCGGTATACCGTACCTCTTGTCGTTCGTCCGCTATTGTCGTTTTTCTGCAACTTTTGTCGCCATTGAAATGAATGGCGGAATGTTCAGGCAGCTAGAGTGAGCTCTGCCCTCACTCTAACCTCCACTCGGTTTTTTAATGATTAAAGCTGAACCGCTTAACCTATGAACTTCATTTAAACTTTGTAAGAGAAGTCTGGGATCTGACGGTGACCTGTGTAAATTTAATGCGGCAACTACTTAAACTGTTTAAGACAGGACAGTTTAAAAATGGTGTCAGACAGTCTATGGGATTTTGCCACACTGTAAACAGGTCAGGGTGCATGTCTGAAGTTTTAAATGATCAAACTTGTCAAAAACACGGTACAGTACTACTCAACACTGTCATGGTCTGTGGTAGTAATTGTATTAGGGGGCTTTGTGGGGTAAGATAGACAATCGGTGTGTAAAGTTGTGGTAGAATGGTATGGATAAGATGAAGAGTGAATGTGTAGTGGTCAGGTGAGAGGGTTGGGTGGGTTTACAAAAAGTGGACATGAGGTGCACAAAAAGTCTGTGGTTAAGTGTTTTTGTGGGGACTTGTACAAATTGATGTGTGGCGCAGACACACACACACAAACACACACACATATGTAAAGAACAAACACTAATTGCATCACTCAATCTAATATTTGTAGGTGATTAAATAAGCTACTGTCATACACTGATATTTGCACACAACCTTTGTCATGCTGACAAAGCACACTTTAGTTTAAATTGAATCCTGAACCTGTTGTTTGCCTTTCTGTTAGGATCACATCCCCTGGATACGAAGGTGGTGGTGTCATCTCCTTGAAAACGTGATACCTGCTACAACGTATGCAATTAATACTTACTACCTTGAATGTAATGACTCCATGACCAGCAACCTGTTTCTAACACTGCATATACTGCTTTGTTGTGTCAGTGCTGATGAGCCAACTGATGTGTTGGACACTGGAGAACCAGTGGATTCCATTGAACAGGTGTTTATGGGGGTTTGGGGTGGAGGGGAAAAATGTGATGCATGTTAATTTGGAATGTAATATAATTTTAGTTACAGTAATGTATGTAAAAGCTGTGTGTGGTGTATGTCAGGTCAATGGGTGGTGAATGCGGTGATGAGAAATAGATTGTGTGTAAAGCGGTATGTTGAGGTTCAGAACATGTGAGTGGGTGATACTGTAGGGTGTGTGAAGTGCTGTAAGTCTGGTACAAGTGTGTGTAGTGTAACGTGATGGGTATGGACATGTGCAGCGTCCAGTGTGTGTAAACTTTGGATGGCCTGAGGGCGGCCCTTTCAAACGTAGTTGTTAGGATGAGAATATGTTAATAGCTGCAATGTATTGTACTAAATGCCTTGTCTCTATCCCAGACGATCATGAAGAATATTTCCACTGCCGTATCTTGGTTTCAAGAACACCGGTCTCTCTTCCGTGGGCATGTGAATATGCCCCCCATATTGGACATGACAGAAGAGGATGCAGAGCAGGCACTGCAAAAGATTGCAGCAGATGACGACATTGAGTTGCAAGATTGCCTCCTGTTCTCATTTGAACACCAAGACGACTACCAGACTTTTCTCAAACATTGTTTGGCTGAGAACATAAAGTGTCGGCTACCATGACACTTCCTCCACCATGCTTGACTGTTAGCAGGACACAGTTGTCTTTGTAATCCTCACCTGGTTGCCGCCACACACACCTGATACCATCTGAACTAAATACGTTTATTTTGGTCTCATCAGACCATAAGACATGGTTCCAGTAATCCATGCCCTTAGACTGTTTGTCTTCAGCAAACTGTTTGCAGGCTGTCTTGTGCATCATCTTCAGAAGAGGCTTCCTTCAGGGACGACAGCCATGCAGACCAGTTTACAGATTACAAAGACAACTGTGTCCTGTTAACAGTCAAGAATGGTGGAGGAAGTGTCATGGTTTGTGGCTGTATGAGTGCTACCGGCACTGTGGACCTACACTTCATTAAGGGAACCATGAATGCCAATATGTACTGTGACATACTGAAGCAGAGCATGATGCCCCCTCTTTGAAACTGGGCCGCAGGGCGGTATTTCAACATGGTAACGACCCCAAGCACACCTCCAAGATGACCACGACTTGGGTGAGGATGAAGGTGATGGACTGGCCTAACATGTCCCCAGACCTAAACCCAATTCCGCATCTGTGGGGCATCCTCAAATGGAAGGTGGAGGAGCTCAAGGTCTCAAGCTCAAGGTCAGCTTCGTGATGTCGTCATGTAGGAGTGGAAGAGGATTCCAGTGACAACTTGTAACGCTCTAGTGAACTCCATGCCCAAGAGAGTTAAGGCAGTGCTGGAAAATAATGGTGGCCACACAAAATATTGACACTTTGGGCACAATTCGGACATTTTCACTTAGGGGTGTACTCACTTTTGTTGCAGTGGTTTAGACATTAATGGTTGTGTTGAGTTATTTTGAGGGAACAGCAAATTTGCACTGTTATATAAGCTGTACACTGCCTACTTTACATTGTAGAAAAATATATCTTTAGACTTCTCCCATGGAAAGATATAATAAAAAAAGGGAAAAAATGTCAGGGGTGTACTCACTTCTGTGACATACTGTATGTATGTGTGTTTTTCATGATTGTTGTTTTTTGTGTTGATTGTGTGCCAATAAATGTTTTTGTGTGGAAAACTTGTTTGGACTTCTGGTGCAAACCTATTTAATATAGGCTAATATGTGTACAGTTGCATTCAGTGTTAAGCTGCTGTTTGCAAGATTAATTTAAAAGGTTACATTATAATTATTAAATCATACTTTAGAAGTTATTAAATTATACACCCCAATAGTCTACTGCCATATGAAACAATTATGTTTCACAATACATGATAATTGCAACATTTTAGTGTTTGGGGTAATATTTAGTTTTTATCCCTTCAACAGAAATTACACTTTCAAAATCTGTGAATAACTCAAAATGCATGTGGGACGACTTGTGACTGGTTTTGCTACGGGCGGTCACATATATTACATTCTGGATATGAACCCAAGACTTAGTGAAATTGTTCCCCTTTTCCCACCGTTCTATGGCCAGTAATTACTTTTGTCAGTGTTAAGAAGTTTAATTTTCAAATCTAAAAACCCCAATTCTTCCTGCTGCAACAGGATTCAAACCTGCGACCCTCCGATCCCAAGATCAATTCACAAGTGCAAGAGAGCAACAAAATATTTGTAATGCAACCACCTTTAAGCTTTTTTGGATTATAGTTTGTTGGGTTTGCATCCACTAAAATATATGGAAGAGCCCAGTGTTTCAGGAAAACTGTTTAACAAGCTAAAAACTGTATACCATAACTAAAGCTATAAAAACTAATAAATTGCACAATGTATAAATGTTGAATTACCTGGTAGCTGTGGTTTATCAGGAGGTGGTGGACGTGGTGGTGGTGCTGTATAAGAAAGACAAATCAAGACACAAGTAGATCAAAGACATCATCTTTCTATCAGAATAGCAGCAAATGGTGTGTTCTGTTTCAGGCCCTACTCGGTCTGATGATTGAAGGTGAAATTTATAATTCCTTAAATTGTGATGTTGGTTGTGTTGAGTGCCAATGATATGGCCATACCTGATGGTGTTTTTTTTAATGATTAAAACTCAACTGCTTAACCTATAAACTTGATTTAAAGTTTGTAAGAGAGGTCTGGAATCTGACTGTGACCCTTGTAAATTTCATGCGGCAACTACTTAAACTGTTTGAGGCAGGACAGTTTAAAAATGGTGTCAGACAGTCTATGGGATTTTGCCATACATTTCATCATCTTACTGTAAACAGGTCAGGGTGCATGTCTGAAGTTTTAAATGATCAAAACTCAACCGTTTAACCTATAAACTTGATTTAAACTTTGTAAGAGAGGTCTGGGATCTGACTGTGAGCTGTGAAATTTTGATGTGGCAACTACTTAAACTTTTTGAAACAGGACAGTTTAAAAATGGTGAAAGAGAGGCAGACAATACTGTGGCAGTTGCACCTGGACCAACTGCCATTTTTTAAATGTGGAATGTTCAGGAATAGAACTCTTGAGTGACGTCATAATCCCCATGCCATGGCCTGCATAATGTTCTGCCATGGCAGTGTATTGCAGCCTATAGTGCCAATTGGTAAAAACTTTAAATAATTGGCACGCATATTTGCAAGCACACTTTTTGCATTTTCTGAGGGAATGCAGTCTAGTTTTGCTTGCAAAAACAAATTGCTATTTGCTTTTGGGTCTTACTGAAAGAATATCTGACTGTGTTGGCAAAGAGCACTGTTTATTGTGCAAAATAGATGTATTGCACAAATTGTCTAATTCTTCAAACGTACATGTACAGTGAACTGTACATGGGATCTACAAATGCCCTTGTTGCAAATTGTCCAGCAACAAAGAATTTACATTCTCGGCCCATATTGATAATCACATTAAGCATGCTGTGCACCATGGAGGTAGGGTTATAGACATTGACATAGGTGGTTTTACACTATAAACAAAAGTTATGATGAGTTGTTGATGAGTGGTTTTGTTTCTCTTTCACAGACTACAACATCTGCAAGTGCAACTTTGAGTGCAGGAAAACAGCACATTTTTACTTTCTGTTCTGCAGAAAAACAATAATCCGGAATGACCAGGTTACACCACATTTAAATAAGTGCTTGTCCAACAAGCTGCCTCTCTTCTCCTGCCTCCACCCTCCATCGTGTGGCCTCCAGCGTTGCAGCCTCCTGGCCACTGGAAACTCATCAAAAACACGGTACAGTACTACTCAACACTGTCATGGTCTGTGGTAGTAATTGTATTAGGGGGCTTTGTGGGGTAAGATAGACAATCGGTGTGTAAAGTTGGGGTAGAATGGTATGGATAAGATGAAGAGTGAATGTGTAGTGGTCAGGTGAGAGGGTTGGGTGGGTTTACAAAAAGTGGACATGAGGTGCACAAAAAGTCTGTGGTTAAGTGTTTTTGTGGGGACTTGTACAAATTGATGTGTGGCGCAGACACACACACACAAACACACACACATATGTAAAGAACAAACACTAATTGCATCACTCAATCTAATATTTGTAGGTGATTAAATAAGCTACTGTCATACACTGATATTTGCACACAACCTTTGTCATGCTGACAAAGCACACTTTAGTTTAAATTGAATCTTGAACCTGTTGTTTGCCTTTCTGTTAGGATCACATCCCCTGGATACGAAGGTGGTGGTGTCATCTCCTTGAAAACGTGATACCTGCTACAACGTATGCAATTAATACTTACTACCTTGAATGTAATGACTCCATGACCAGCAACCTGTTTCTAACACTGCATATACTGGTTTGTTGTGTCAGTGCTGATGAGCCACCTGATGTGTTGGACACTGGAGAACCAGTGGATTCCATTGAACAGGTGTTTATGGGGGTTTGGGGTGGAGGGGTAAAATGTGATGCATGTTAATTTGGAATGTAATATAATTTTAGTTACAGTAATGTATGTAAAAGCTGTGTGTGGTGTATGTCAGGTCAATGGGTGGTGAATGCGGTGATGAGAAATAGATTGTGTGTAAAGCGGTATGTTGAGGTTCAGAACATGTGAGTGGGTGATACTGTAGGGTGTGTGAAGTGCTGTAAGTCTGGTACAAGTGTGTGTAGTGTAACGTGATGGGTATGGACATGTGCAGCGTCCAGTGTGTGTAAACTTTGGATGGCCTGAGGGCGGCCCTTTCAAAAGTAGTTGTTAGGATGAGAATATGTTAATAGCTGCAATGTATTGTACTAAATGCCTTGTCTCTATCCCAGACGATCATGAAGAATATTTCCACTGCCGTATCTTGGTTTCAAGAACACCGGTCTCTCTTCCGTGGGCATGTGAATATGCCCCCCATATTGGACATGACAGAAGAGGATGCAGAGCAGGCACTGCAAAAGATTGCGGCAGATGACAACATTGAGTTGCAAGACTGCCTCCTGTTCTCATTTGAACACCAAGACGACTACCAGACTTTTCTCAAACATTGTTTGGCTGAGAACATAAAGTGTCGGCTACCATGACACTTCCTCCACCATGCTTGACTGTTAGCAGGACACAGTTGTCTTTGTAATCCTCACCTGGTTGCCGCCACACACACCTGATACCATCTGAATTAAATAAGTTTATTTTGGTCTCATCAGACCATAAGACATGGTTCCAGTAATCCATGCCCTTAGACTGTTTGTCTTCAGCAAACTGTTTGCAGGCTGTCTTGTGCATCATCTTCAGAAGAGGCTTCCTTCAGGGACGACAGCCATGCAGACCAGTTTACAGATTACAAAGACAACTGTGGCCTGTTAACAGTCAAGAATGGTGGAGGAAGTGTCATGGTTTGTGGCTGTATGAGTGCTGCCGGCACTGTGGACCTACACTTCATTAAGGGAACCATGAATGCCAATATGTACTGTGACATACTGAAGCAGAGCATGATGCCCCCTCTTTGAAACTGGGCCGCAGGGCGGTATTTCAACATGGTAACGACCCCAAGCACACCTCCAAGATGACCACGACTTGGGTGAGGATGAAGGTGATGGACTGGCCTAACATGTCCCCAGACCTAAACCCAATTCAGCATCTGTGGGGCATCCTCAAATGGAAGGTGGAGGAGCTCAAGGTCTCAAGCTCAAGGTCAGCTTCGTGATGTCGTCATGTAGGAGTGGAAGAGGATTCCAGTGACAACTTGTGACGCTCTAGTGAACTCCATGCCCAAGAGAGTTAAGGCAGTGCTGGAAAATAATGGTGGCCACACAAAATATTGACACTTTGGGCACAATTTGGACATTTTCACTTAGGGGTGTACTCACTTTTGTTGCAGTGGTTTAGACATTAATGGTTGTGTTGAGTTATTTTGAGGGAACAGCAAATTTGCACTGTTATATAAGCAGTACACTGCCTACTTTACATTGTAGAAAAATATATCTTTAGACTTCTCCCATGGAAAGATATAATAAAAAAAAGGGAAAAAATGTCAGGGGTGTACTCACTTCTGTGACATACTGTATGTATGTGTGTTTTTCATGATTGTTGTTTTTTGTGTTGATTGTGTGCCAATAAATGTTTTTGTGTGGAAAACTTGTTTGGACTTCTGGTGCAAACCTATTTAATATAGGCTAATATGTGTACAGTTGCATTCAGTGTTAAGCTGCTGTTTGCAAGATTAATTTAAAAGGTTACATTATAATTATTAAATCATACTTTAGAAGTTATTAAATTGCAGCATTTTAGTGTTTGGGGTAATATTTAGTTTTTATCCCTTCAACAGAAATTACACTTTCGAAATCGGTGAATAACTCAAAATGCATGTGGGACGACTTGTGACTGGTTTTGCTACGGGCGGTCACATATATTACATTCTGGATATGAACCCAAGACTTAGTGAAATTGTTCCCCTTTTCCCACCGTTCTATGGCCAGTAATTACTTTTGTCAGTGTTAAGAAGTTTAATTTTCAAATCTAAAAACCCCAATTCTTCCTGCTGCAACAGGATTCAAACCTGCGACCCTCCAATCCCAATAGGCCATGGGCCCAGGGGAGAATTTTCACTTATTGGTACCATCCAAGGTGGCAAATTCTATCCTTGCTTTTTGGAATAGTATATATCTATAGACTATATTTTGCTACGATAGACATTCCAAAGTGGTAGCTTAGTCATAGAAATCTTCATCTGGAAATATTGCTCGAAAGCGTAAATTGGAGGCCCGAAAACGTGTCACCGATATACATTATACCTGAAAAACCAACACAAATTCAACCATTGGGTGGATATTTACTGGTGATCTGTGACTTACAGGGTTGCAAAGGTCAGTGTGAATTGAATACATGTAGTTTGGATGATATCTTAGCAAAATATTACATAAAATAACAACAAAAATTGAAAACATACATAAGGGTGAATGCAATGTAGACTATAGGTTTAATCATTCAGCTTTCTCACAATTTGTTTTAAATGTTTATATTTTTAGATACATTTTGTTTGCCATAGTCAGTGTGAAAACCAGCTTAAACTTATTTCGATAACTTACTGAACAACAAGGTGATATAATACATGTAGGTGGGTCAAAGAAATCTAACGGAACACAATCATCAAAAGCATCAAATACTCATGTAGAGCGGTACATTAAACTGAGATACCAACAAAAATTCAATGACTTGTTACCTGTGTATTACAGGGTTGCAAAGGCCATCATGAATTAGGTACACTGTACGTGATTCTGGCAAGACTAGTATCACAAATAAAAATACGGTAAATTAAACAACAAACCAAAAGAAAACATAACATTTAAATGATCATGCATGGGCTATAGCATGCATTTTACCATGTTTACAACCTCATGACAAACACTATGACTAAAAGATGAGTAAAACTCTACCCTGTAACTTCTATATGCTAAGTGCACACCAATGTCAAACATTAAATAATACTGTAAATGATCTTCGTCGTCTGTGTTTTCTACAGTATCACAAATAAAGTTACAATACATTAAATAACAAAAACTGAGTCTGAGTATATGTGTGTGTGTGTGTGTATGTATGTATGTGTGTTTGTGTGTGTGTGTGTGTTTGTGTTTGTCCTGTGTATGTGTGTGTTTGTGTGTGTGCACTGTATGTGTGTGTGTGTGTGTGTGTGTGTGTGTGTGTGTGTGTGTGATAACATATGAGGGTGGCTGACCCCGTTGACTGGCGTGGGCCAAGAATCAGAACATCCTTCAGGCCACTCATCACCCTCTGAGCTCCGGGAGCCTGGGGGGGTGGGGGGGTGGCGGTGAAGCAGGCTGGGGGAGCAGAGTAGGCACCCTTACCTACCCCACCACCACCAACACACCCACCCACCCTACACAAGACCTACACACACACACGCACACACACACCAACTTCAGACCTACACACACATATCAGGCCAAGACCTACACACACAATGCACCCCCCCCCCCCCCACACACACACACACACACACACTAACTTGAGACCTACACGCACACACATCAGGCCAAGACCTACACACACACATCCCCCACGCATCAAGAGCAACACACACACAGCAACAAACCAGTGGTAGATATCACACATACACTGCACACACAAACACAAACACAAACCAGTGTTCGACATCCCAAACACACACGCAAACACACACAAACCAGTGTTAGGCACCACACACACACACACCAGTGTTAGACATCACACACACACACACACACACACACCAATCCTCATCCTATTAGCACCCTCAAGGCCACATAAGTCTGGGGGTAAGGGGGTGGAGGGCAGTTACTGAAGATCTGTTCAGTAGGCCCGACCAACTGACCGGCCGACTGACCACAGCACCGGGAGCACACCCCCCTTTCCCTCCATCACCCACCCCCCCTTACTCCTCTACCATTCCCCCCCCCCCCCCCCCCCTTCTCCCCGCCACTCTCTCTCTCCCTCTCCTCCACCCTCCCACTCCACCACTCTCTCTCTCCCACTCCTCCACTCTCCTCACTTTACCACTCTCTTTCTCCCACTCCTCTACCATCCCACTCCACCACTCTCTTTCTCCCACTCCTCCACCTCCTCACTCCACCACTCTCTCTCCCACTCCTCACTCCACTCCACCTCCTCACTCCACCACTCTCATTTCACCACTCACCACTCTCTGTCTCTCTCTCCCACTCCACCTTCTCACTCCACCCCTTTCTCTCCCACCCCTCCACTCCCCTACCACTGCTGTTGCTTTGGCCTCTTCCTCCCTCTCCACTGGGGCCACATACCTGTACATGGACGCAATAACTACCATGTGAAATGGCAATAACACGCAACTCGCTATTTTAGCAAGATCTGAAAAAGCAACAAAACAACCTTCTTCTCCTTCAAATCTGAAAAATCAATACAAATGTAGCATGAGAAGCTTATCTAAGGGCGCAGGAAATCACCCAGGGGATCTCCTTACCATCTTTCACACTTGAAATCGCTGAACACCGTACATGGCAAAACGCATTATTTGACGGATATTGACATGGCATGTAACGCTGACAGGCTACTCCTTTGGAAAGTCTATCATGGCTTAATATACTCATATGTACCCTAGAAACAAAGTGCCACCACAAAAGTTTTGCCACCTCGGATGGTACCAATATCTGGTCTGGCCCATGGCCTACAAGACCAATTCACAAGTGCAAGAGAGCAACAAAATATTTGTAATGCAACCACCTTTAAGCTTTTTTTGGATTATAGTTTGTTCGGTTTGCATCCACTAAAATATATGGAAGAGCCCAGTGTTTCAGGAAAACTGTTTAACAAGCTAAAAACTGTATACCATAACTAAAGGTATAAAAACTAATAAATTGCACAATGTATAAATGTTGAATTACCTGGTAGCTGTGGTTCAGGAGGTGGTGGTGGTGGTGCTGTATAAGAAAGACAAATCAAGACACAGGTAGATCAAAGACATCGTCTTTCTATCAGAATAGCAGCAAATGGTGTGTTCTGTTTCAGGCCCTACTCGGTCTGATGATTGAAGGTGAAATTTATAATTCCTTAAATTGTGATGTTGATTGTGTTGAGTGCCAATGATATGGCCATACCTGATGATTCTCCTCCCATGACTGAATCTAAAAAATAGGGCAAGGCAAGTTTATTTCTGTTGCGCATTTCATACAGAGTAACTCAATGTGCTTCACACATATGAAAGCAGTAGATAAGGAACAAATATATCGGGAGAATTACTAAGAACACAGTTTACTACATCCTGGCATACGTTGCTATGGGATCATGTCAACACAGATGGAGACCGCTAAATTCTGATAATCTAATTGGTACTTAAACCATGACTGATGTGACTGTTATTGAGCATGTTAAGTCGATAGAATGATGATCACTCAACCCATGTTTTCTGAATTTACACTTTAACATTTAGTTCTTGATCATGCTCATGCTTTTTCCACATCGTTTAATCAAATTATTTGTGTTACGCAATCGTCTGAATTATATTGCTCGTTACTGTTGTATATTTAAAAAAAAAAAAAAAAAAACCTTTCAGCAAATTAGCAAAACATTGTCGAAAACTTGCAAAAGCTAACACTTGCTTAATTTTTTAGACCTTTGTAGAAATTGTATTTTGTACCAAACAGTTAACACGAAACTCCAATTGTTCACAGCCATTTCCCAAAACTCCTGACTTAGGTTGCAAAAGTGCACTACTGCAAATGCTGCAATACTTAAGCAATTCAAGTTGCCCAAAATTTGATTTTCAAGTGTCAAATTCACACATGGTTTTCCTTAAAACAGTAGCGTATCACCCGCAGTGGAAAAGTGGGGTGGCATCATCACCTCCATCAACCACTCGAGGACGACATGTGTAGACTACTTTTTCCTTTCCGCTGGTACAAGCTTTTTCATTGTTTGTAAGCGACTTATTTAAGAGAAAGGGCTCGCCTGTTACATCTGCAAAAAATTACATCTGCTACTACATAGAACCGATGCTATCCCCGTCACTCTATCTCTCTTTCTCTCTCTCACTCTTCCTTGCTCTTCCTGTCAATCGCTCTCGCTGCATCTGTCATTCGGTTTCGCTGCTTTATCACTCGTTAGGCAATAGGCTACGCATGCCGGAGACCCCCGTGTTCCTGCAGTGGGCTACCTGGACAGACTACGCCGCTCCCATGGCAACGGGTGATGGGGACAATGTCCTGCCCATCAGCTGCTGATCAGACGTAGTTAACATTCCTTATCCCCTCATGCACGTAACAACTGTTCAGGAGTAGATTACGTAATCTGCCGAACCAAAATGATGACTTCTCTTAAATTGTAGAGGGCGAGCATAGCTGTTTTTAGGCTCTAAAAACAAATACAATCTCCAAAAAAAAAAAAGAACTGCTCAACTGCGAGATTTCAGAGATCTGTGGAGGTCTGGTCTGTAAGGTGCTGTACCTGTGTCTCTGGGTTCCGTGTCTTTGGGTCCTGTGTTCCTGTGTCCCTGTGCGTCTGGGTCCTCAGCTTGCAGTCTTAGCCTATATAGCTTCTTACATTTTCACTTTCGATGTTGATGAGCAATAATACACACACACACACACACACACATTCCCTCTCTCTCTTTCTCTCTCTTTATCTCTCTCGCCCAGTCATGATGCAGCAGATACTTCTGGCCATTTACAGGAAATCATGCACCTTACAGCCAGCACAAAAACCGAAAGACATGATGGGTAAAGGCACACACACACACACACACACACACACACACACACACACTAACACTTAACACTTTGTTTACTTAAACTTTTTTGCACAAACATTTCTGCATGAATTTGAACTTTATTTTAGCGCATTAGCTCGCCATCAACCAGGTAGTAAGTGAGAGGTAATAATAATAATAATAATAATAATAATAATAACCTTTACTTGTATAGCACAGTTCATACATACAAGATGCAGCTCAAAGTGCTTCACAGTTTGGCAAGGTTACAACAAAACAGCATTAGCCATAACAACGCAATGTCCCTTTGCTGCAGGCTCTTGCGTGAGCACATGCAAAAGTCCGTAGGGGCAACAGGGGTGAGGAAAAACTCCCTGAATTGTATGTAGTTGAATCAAACCGGGAAAAAAAAAAGGAAGAAACCTCAGGCAGAACCGCGTCCCTAGGGAAGCCCTTCTGCCGGGGCTGTGGTAGACTGGGGGTGGGTGGTAGTCCTCGTGGGGGTGAAGTAGTGGTTGCTGTGGGTCTGTTTGGGTGGAGGGTGAAAGGGGGACTTTGGAGGGGGGGAGGCGTTGTGCGACTGCTGTTGGTCTGGGTGCTTGGGGCTTGGTCTGGGTGCTTGGGGATGGGGGGGGGGGGTGTGGAGAGTCCTCGGTAGGGCTGTTAGGTGTAGGCGAGGTTGAACAGATGAGTCTTGAGTTGCCTTTTGAAGGCGTCGACGGACTCGGCAAGATTTGAAGGGGTGTTTTTCTGCTGGGGGAATCTAAAAGTGGGGTACATTTTATGAAAGCAGGACTCAAATGGATGTGCAGATGAAAGTTAAATCCATTGTAAAAAACCAGATTTTAACATTGAACAGCTCACATTTTTTAGAAGCCTCTCTGGTTTTTCAGCAAGGCGCAGGCAGAAAAAAGTCCAAACACACATGCACACACAAACATACACAAACACATACTAACATTCACACACACACACACACACACACACACACACACACACACACACACACACACACACACACATTTAGAGGGGCACCAAGTTCACACCACATCACACACATGCACATGCGCGCACACACACACACACACACACACACACACGCATTTAGAGGGGCTTTCTCTTTCTCTTTCTCTCTCTCTATCTCTATCTCTCTTTCCCAGGCATGATGCAGCAGCTACTTCTGGCTTCGACCAGCTACTTCGTGACTCCACGCCCACACACAGACACACCCACACACAGACACACACACACACACACACACACACACACACACACACACACACTCACACACACACACACACACACACACACACATACACACACACACACACATTCTCGTGAGGTCCTTGACGTCCACCCACCTAAACCCTCGATGTCCACCCAACCTACATGTAAACGCTAGTTCCTAAAAGAGCAAACTGTCAACTATGG
>CM059281.1:28896313-28911313 GCA_030347295.1 Setipinna tenuifilis | reverse complement strand
ATGACAGAGTTGCATAAAAAAAAACCATAAAAAAAAAAAAAACAATCATGAACTAAACCTAAACAGCCCTTAAAAAAGGACAATAGTTGTAAATTTGTAAATGAAAATTAATACTTTAAAGCATTTTATTTGTTCTACTTCTAGTGCACCGACTAGTTAACAACATTACTCCATAACAATCCATAAGATAATGATTATGTGAGCATGAAACCAAAATTTCAACTATAATCTACCTGTGAGCAGAGCCACTTACTCTGTAAGTAGTCAGTTGAGTAGACAGTCAGCAAAAGGCTACATTTCAAATCAAAAACAATCTAAAGTCAAGAAAAAGCTACATTAATCAAATGAACACGATCTACTGAATCCATTGGCCCAAAAGCTTTTTTGCAGACTGCACTACAATGACATATTGGACTGATGAGCACACTATATGTGAGCTGCCCGCTTAGCTCGCAGTAGAGAGGCGTTGATTGGCAGAAATAAAAAGATAAACAATAACTATGACAGGAAATAAACATAAACATCCTAACCAGAGGTGGAGCACTAAAAAAAAAAAAACAGTTGCAGGTACACCATTCATATGTGTAACATAAGCAATCACAAAAAAGAAGAGACATTTTAAAGGGTGTATTTATGGAGTTTGCCCTCCACCACATCACAGATCCCAAACCTCTTGCTTATAGGAGTGAGTCTGGAACGGAAACATATCTAAGAAACAGACTGCATACAGTGGCATGACATCATAATGATGTCATAATGACAGAGGCGGCCATTCTAGAAGGTTAGTGCAGATTTAGGGTTGACATCCGGTTCAGGTATGACCCAAGGATACAAGGATAGTTTATGGTCACATGCTTAGACATACGGTGAAGAGTACGATGTGCAGTGAAACTACCCAGTATAAATTTGGACTACAGCAGTGTATTCTTTGGTTTGCAGTAAAGAATAAGTCTGGCCTACACCACTGTCCCAGTGCCTGTCCTACTCTCATCTTTACACCTCATCGCTAAACTCATTATGTCTGTGAAGATTTGCATTCATCCAGGTCATGTAAGTCAAATGAGCTAAGTTGTAAGCAACAGGACTTGACAGCTTGAACCTACTAAAAAAAAAGTCCAGTTGCTTACAACTTAGCTCATGTGGCTAACATCAGTATCTCTCTCTATTCTTCTTCTTATTATTATTATTACAACAACTACTATTAGTAGTAAAAGTATTACTGTAGGACAAGGCACCGCTGGGCACAGTGGCAGTCCTTACTTCTTGCCAAACATTTTGACCATGCCTTTGTACTGCAGGACAGAGGAGAGGATGTCTCTCCCAATACTGGCTATGGGCAGGAGCACTGTCTCCATGAATCCCGGCTTTGCCTGGCTAACGCGCACCCTCTCGTTGCGAAGCTGCTGGATCTCCTGGTTCATGACCTCGGCCTTGTCCTTGAAGCCCTTCTCCAGCATCAGCTGCTGCTCCTTCAGCTTGCTGTTGACGGCCCGGTCCAGCTCCTCCTGCTGGAGCTTCCTCTCCTCTGCGAACTTCTCCTCCAGCCGCCTCACGCGCTCCTCCTGGCTGCGCTTCTCGTCCTCCAGGGCCTGCTGCAGCTCCTGCCGCCGCTGCTCCTCCACCCGGGCCTTCTGCTCCTGCACCGCCGCCTGCTCCCGCGCCTCTGGGGTTAGTGGATCAGGGGTACGGAGAGTGGGGGGGGGGGCAGTGGATGAGGGTACAGTGGATGAGGGGTACGGAGATTGGAAGGGGGGGGGGGGGTACAGAGGGGGTAAAATGGAGGGACCGCGATTAGGTTTTGGGGGTTTCGTGAGAGGTGATATGGGTGGAGTGGTGTTGATGATGTCCCATAATGAGGTCCAGGAAGGGTCGTCGATCGGGTTTATTTTGGGGTTCACGGTAGAGTTCATGGTAGATAATGTGTGTGGAGTGGTGTTCACCATGCCCCATCATCAGCGTAGGTTGAGGGGGTGGGGTGGAGGGGGATACAGAGGGGGGTAAAATGGAGGGGTGGGGGGTGGGGTGGAGGGGGATACAGGGGGGGGTAAAATGGAGGGTGGAGGGGGTTACAGAGGGGGGTAAAATGGAGGGGTGGGGTGAAGGGGGTTACAGAGGGGGGTAAAATGGAGGGGTGGGGTGGAGGGGGTTACAGAGGGGGGTAAAATGGAGGGGTGGGGTGAAGGGGGTTACAGAGGGGGGTAAAATGGAGGGGTGGGGTGGAGGGGGTTACAGAGGGGGGTAAAATGGAGGGTTGGTGGTTGACGGGTTTTGGGGGTTTCAGGAGAGCGTCCGTGAGAGGTGGTATGTGTGGAATGGTGTTGATGATCATGTCCATCATGAGGTCCAGCAAAAATAAAGGAAGAGAGAGGAGAGGGTCACATGAGAGAGGAGAAGGTCACATGAGAGAGGAGAGGGTCACATGAGAGAGGAGAGGGTCACATGAGAGAGGAGAAGGTCACATGAGAGAGGAGAGGGTCACATGAGAGAGGAGTTTGGCCAGGCATGTGAGCATGCCTACATGAGCATATATGTGTATATGCAGATTGATGGGTATGGACACATGCATATGTGTATATGAAGTTATATGGGTATGGACACATGCATATGGGTATATGAAGATACTGTATATGGGTATGGAGACATACATATGTGTATATGAAGGTATATGGGTATGGAGACATACATATGTGTATATGAAGGTATATGGGTATAGACACATGCATATGGGTATATGAAGATATACGAGTATGGATACATGCATATGGGTATATGAAGATACTGTATATGGGTATAGACACATGCATATGGGTATATGAAGATATGTGGATATGGGAACTGTTGTAAAGTGTTTCTGTTGCTGAGGTGTTTTGTTTTCCTGTTCTCACACTGTGCTCCCCACATGAGCATAGTCTGGGGGTTGGCTTTTTTCTCCTCCCCTTTCCTCATGTGATGCTGTATTTCTGTTACATCCCTGTCGACCCGTCCCATCCTGTCTACCCCCTTGTCACATCATGTATGTTTGTATCTATGTATGGATGGCTTGATGGCTATAGTGGTGGGGGCATCACATGGAAGGGTGTGTACCCCAGTAGTTTGTACATCTCGTAAACATATGTGTCTAATGTGACCTGGTCAAACAAGTACATTCTCCTCCTAATTCTGTTACACACACATGCACACATGCACACACGCACACACACACAAACATTCATGGAGTTATACTTCCAGTAAACATCCAAATATGTTAGGAATGGCAACGTCATACAGTCCTTATTGTTTTATTGATATTTTGGCGCCACCTGGTGTCATTTTAGTGTTATGTCAGACTTAGAGAATTTTAAAGCTCCAAAACACGGGTTCAATTAGTCTGTATGTGTTTAAGTTTTCTTACTCTTGGTATTGATAATGCGTGGTAGTAACAATGTTCGCGATCCCACTCTGTGAGGAGTGGTGGTTTTTTGCATCACTAACGTGCAACTGCAGAATTTAAACTAATGATTATGTGAGCATGAAACCAACATTTCAAGAGTATCCCGCAAGTGGCTAATGTTAATGACTAGCCTACTTTTAGCCAAAGACCTTATTAAATGTGAACATGAAGACCTGTATGGTTTTATTTGCTTGACCTTTTTAAAATAAATAAATTAATAAATAACTAAATAAATAACAGTTGTCATTGCTGGTGAAACCAGAAACCTTTCAGCAGTGGCTACAGTGTTTTACTCCCCGGCCGAGACCTCCTCTGAGCACCCACCCCCAGCTTCTGTGCACAGGACTTTTTCAGCAAGCAAGAGCGCCTGCAGGTAGGGGGCGCCAATGTGCCAATTGATCACACAGTGATATTATCGACAGAGCTAGTTTTTTTCCCCAAGCACTCGTGGTGCCCCCTATGAAATGGCGCCACGGACAGCTGCCCTGTTCGCCCGTGCCTAAAACCACTACCGCTCCTTTCAGTCACATACATTGTTTTATAGTTATGCATGTAGCCTCTGACCCCTAAGACATCTTTGCTGAAGATTCTGCTGATTTTGTTCAAAGTCAGATGAGGTACGTGCAAACATTGTGATAAGTGGACTAACATTGTGGAGTGGCAAGCATGAAATCACTAGCCTCACCTGCCAAACAGACCTGAAGTGATTGACTGACTCTATGGCTGCACCCATGCAAAAACTCATCTCCCACCAGTACGTGGCTACACTAAGAGGAAGGGGCTAATAGCTTCAGTATAAGTGTGGAAAGGACGTGAAGAGGCCTGGTCTGTGCAAGCAAATTGGAATGGGTGAAGAACATTGTCAGGGGTTTTGTCGGATTAAAACAGTACTAGCAAGAAATGAAGTTACAGATGAAGTACAAGATGGTGATGAGACCAGCAGTGTTGTTAGGCCAAGAGACAGTGACATTAAGCAAAAAATCAGGAGGAAAAGCTACAGGAAGCAGAGAATTAAAAAAAAAAAAAAATCTGAAGTTTTTTTTTTTGGAAGTGACGAGTGGATGGATAGGGTCAGAAATGACTACATCAGAGGGACAGCACATGACTGATGTTTTGGTAGTTAAGTCAGAGAGGCTACACAGAGATGGCCATGTGCCCATGTGCAGAGTAGGCTTAGTAAATATGTCGGTAGGGGGAGACAAAGGACAAGGATAAGACCACCAGGCAGGAGACCTAGTGGAAGACCAGAGAGGAGATTGAATTGGTTGCAGTGAAAGAAGACATGAAAGCAGACGCAAAGTTAGTTCCCCTTTTCTCTCACACCAAGGGGACGCAGAGGATAGTGTAAGATGGAGGCATATGATTCACTATGGCGATGCCTAAAAGGGAACTGCCAGGAGGAGGTTAATTGTTTCTGTATGACTGGCTTCTAAATGTACTGGCATCAAATCGCTCTGAAAGTGATCCCAACAATATTGTTCAGACCCATCAATGTTGTAATAGTTGAGGCTTGAAGTACGCCATCCACTTAATGTGAAATGATTTATTAAAAAACATTGTTATAATTAGCAATGTAGTTAGAGTTCTTGGTATCAATGGGCCTTAAAGCAACACTAAAGCACTTTTCATCTTCATCTTTCAGTCGCCCCTTCAGGTTCGAAGTGGAATTGAGTTTTTATATGTCTCATTCGAACTACAGACAGGAGCGACCCACTTCTGCAAACTTGCATAGTTGCAGTTGTAGCCTATAGAGCGACAGAAAGGGAATTCATAAGTGCCATTAATCCTGTTACAGGCTGATGAACCACATTTTTGGAAACATTATTTTAGGGGTGAAAAACTACTTAGTGTTGCTTTAATAGGATGAGTGTGCCTGGTTCCTAAATGTACTTCACGCTTGCTCTTGCTCTGACTCTGACTGTAATATGCTAGTGGCTGTGGCCATCTTACCGGCCATTTTCTTGTCAGCGTCTGTGAGTCTCTCGTCGGCCATGAGGATGGAGTTGGCCTCGGCGTTCTTCTCCTGAAGGAACTCCTCCAGCATCTCCTCCCCCTGAGGACAAGAGAGCAAAACACTGTTAGGGTTGGTGTTCACACACACACACACACACACACACACACACACACACACACATACGCACACACAAACAGATGCAAACACATACAAAAACACACACACACACAAACACAAAAAAAACATACGTACACACACACAAACAGATGCACACACATACACACATACACACACACACGCACAAAACACATACGCACAAAAACAGATACACACACAAAAACAGATACACACACAAGCATGGGTATAAGGTAAGATGGAAAGAAGCTGGACTGTGGACAAAGCCAGTTTAACCGCTGGGTATAAATATACACAGACACAAACACACAGACACACACAGACACACACAGATACACACACACACAGACACACACAGACTTACACACAGATACACACACACACACACACACACAGATACACACACACACAGACACACACAGACTTACACACAGATACACACACACACACACACACACACACAGATACACACACACACAGATACACACACACACACACACACACACAGACACACACACACACACACTTACACACAGATTTGACCCTCACCTTCATGCCCTTCTTGCGCTGCTGCCGGTACTTGGCCACCATGGCATCACGCTCGCGGCAGTAGACCTCGTAGCCGCCTGGCTTAGCGTACACGCCCTGCTTGATGTCGCTGGCGATGTTACCGTACAGGTCCGACAGAAGCTTCCGGCACATCTTCTCAGAGGCCTCCATGTTCCGGGCAATCACCTGCTCGTACAGGTTCCCCACCTTTTCCTGAGGAGGAGAACCAGAAGAGAACAGCGTCAGACACCAACATCACGGGTGAAATACCAAACAGCAATCAGAAAACTACAATCGGGACAATTGACCCAGAACCCAGGAAATAATAGAATAATAAACTTAAAATGCTAAGTGTTCACCCAAATAGTAATAGTATGTTAGAATAAGGTTTGTAGTCAGGAATGCTTAAATCTGTTCTCTCAAAGCTACTCTTCCTAGGTACACAAATGTCTTGTGTTTACTTAAAACTGATATGTATTTCAGTAATCTTTTCCTGAGAACCCAATAAGAACAGCTACCAAGATTATGGTACATGATCCATAGTACATGTCAGTAGTGCTCTTTAACTCTTAAGAAATTATCTGCTGAATGAATACACATACTGTACAAACTACAAACATACTTTACTGCTATGCTATGCAATCTAAAAATAAAAATTTTATATAATTAAAAAATAAAAATGGTGCTGTTGTCCAGCCGTTCCAGACTCACCGACAGCTGTGCCATGTACTTCCCTCCCTCGTCCTTGAAGGAGCGCTTGAGGAATTCCTGTGTCGCCATGCTGGAGAGGCGATGGTGTTCCACCGAGAGAGTTTCCAGATCCGTGGGGAATTCCGCCTTTAACTGCTCCATGCCCTGCTCATAGAGACGGAGGGCATCATTCATGGCCGACTGGTTCTCGATCTCCGCCATGGCAACCACAGCGTTCTCCAGACACGGAATACTGCCACTGTTGATGGTGTCCACGTAGATCTTCACAAGATGGCTGAACCCTACACACAGACGGCAAAATGCAACACTGGGTGGAGGTTTGGAAAGATGACTGTCTGTAACGTATTCTTTGCATATTCTGATTACATCAATCATTCACCAGGTACACGTTCAACTTTGAATGTCAGTGCAATGTCAACAGTGACGTTTGGATGTCAAACATAAAAGATATTTCTTTAAAGATAATACAGCATAGATCCGGATAGAGCTCTTTTGCTATTCTCATGTATCTCTCTCCGTCTCTACAAATTCAGACTTTATTGGCGTGACATACATGTTGGCATTGCCACAACAGAACAGCTTTACACATAAACATATAAAGATATAAAGTGCAATGTGATATAAAGTCTTTGCAGTGGTTCTCTCTCTCCCTCTCTCTCTGTCTGTCTTTCTTTCCTCTTTCTATCTCTCTCTCCTTTTCTGTCTCTCTCTCTGTCTCTCTCTTTCTTTCTCTCTCTCTATATCTCTGTCTGTCTCTTTCTCTTCTTCTCTTTCTCTCTATCTGTCTCTCTCTCTATCTCTCTCTCTCTGTCTCTCTTTCTCTCTCTCCTTCTCTTTCTTTCTCTCCCTCTCTCTCCCTCTCTCTCACGCTGAACTCAACAGTGACCTCAAATCTTGCTGCTACTCACGGCTGCCAGTGACCTTGTGGCCCCCCTGTACGGTCTTGGTGCGGCTCTCTGTGAACACATAGTTGCAGAACTGCTTGGCCACACGCAGGAAGTCAGGACAGAGTTGGGACTCGGACATGGAGTCCAGTTGCTTCATGTTCTCGGAAGTAGTTGGGAATGGGAACGTGAAGCACTTCCGGGTCGGAAAGAAGTTCCGGATGCACTGTCGTGGGAGGTTGTACATCACGTTTTTAGCAGCAAGACCTATGGACAGAGATCAAAATGCAGTTTGAAACTAAGCATCCTTATTCTTCTATAAGGTCAATATGACTAGTCTTAAAATATATTCATAGAAATATAATATTTTAAAGAATATTCCGTTTTATTATTTATTATTCTATTATTAACTTATTATTACAAAAATTAAACAAACCCTTCTTGAGTTGCAGGACAAAGTTAAATAAACGTTCAATATTATTATTATTTTTGTTGTTGTTGTTTTTATTACAAAAATAAAACAAACCCGTCTTGAGCTGCAGGGCGAAGTCCAGGTACTCATCATCGCTCACGTCCCGCCCATCGAGCTTCCTCTCGAGGGTGAAGTCGCGCACGGCCCACACGAAGCCGGGGAAGAAGCGCACGAACTCGCAGTCCTCCGAGATGTCGTCGCCATCCTCGCCACGCGCACCTTCAGACTTCACTCGGATCTGATCGGTCAGCTCCGTCACATAGCTGTGGCTGGCTAAGGAAAAGTGCCTGTGTGTGTGTGTGTGTGTGTGTGTGTGTGTGTGTGTGTGTGTGTGTGTGTGTGTTGATTTTGTCAGTGTGTTGCATCCTTATTTTTTGCTATGCTTATTATATTGTTATGTTTATATGTTTAGTGTAACTGTGTATGTGAGTATTTGTGTGTGTTTTAATGTGTGTGTGCGCATTTATGTATATGTGTGTGTATGCGTGCTTGTGTGCACATGTGTGCGTGTGTGTATGTGTGTGTGTGTGTATGTGTGTGTGTGTGTGTGTGTGATGTAAGAGGATACTGCAGTTTCTCCACAGCCTGGTTGTCGATGGTGCCTCTGCTGTTGTAGACCAGGGTGCTACTAAGGAGCACACCCAGGCAAAAGATCCAGGCGTCGTTCTTGGAGTCCCCCTAAACACCACATTTCATGTCGTACATACACAACAGCTGCATAAAACACACTTCAGTAATATTTCAGATACATTTAAAGGCATTTCCATGTCTGCCACCACACAAACACCACACATTTTTTTTCTTTGTATCTTTCTAATCTTTGCCCTGTTACGTCTGAATCATTGTTAGTTTTGCTGACCTGACATATATGCCTGAAATATACGGTGTAGCCAAAACGTATTTATTCATTATTACCGTAATTATTGTATTATAACACATTGCCTTCTTGGTGAAATTGGTTTTTACACTGTTCATAGGGTGATTCCCCTGCTGGAGGAGTTAGCAACACCCAGGTTGTTTGTTTTTTAACAAAAGGTTTGCAATTCTTTTTTGAGTATCCACAATTTATGTTGTAGCCTACTACAGACAATCTGTCAGAGTGCTCTAGTCACTTTGGCCACACTGTACATCGAATGTGTTACAAAAGGCTGAGCTGGGTGTAAACATTAATAAACATTAGTAAACATTCTCTTCACTCAGAATGCCAATATAATAATAATAATAATAATAATAATAATAATAATAAATATTCACTTGTTTAGCCCATTTCATACAAATAATGTAGCTCCAAGTGCTTCAACAGTTTGTCAGAGGAACACAAGATATATCACAAATCAGTTAAGACCAGGTGTACCATTTCAGTCATCAGCACGTTCAGTATAAGGTTAATTATTTTGCGGTCCCCACCTTGTCAACGTCCCCCAGTCCTTCTGTGTCCAGCAGGACCAGTGTGTGTCCTGAAACAGAACAAACAGTTGTCACATCATGCTGGTCAAAGAGTCAAAAATAAAAATGCGAAAACAAAACAAAGACAACAATGAAGTTACACGTTTAAAGGTAAAATCATTACAGCAACTGGGAGCTATCCTAGTAGGGTAGTGTTGGCCTGGCAGTTAAGGTAATGTACTTGTGATGCAGGTTTAAATCAATCAATTGGTATGGACATGGCACTGAGGTACTCTTCATCAGGATACCCTACCACACTGCACCATACATGTGAGTGATTTTGGTTAAATGCAAGTTCAAAGTCAAAGTCAGTTTTATTGTCAAAAACCATATGTACAGGTTGCACACACAGAATTTGAAATCGCAATGCTCCCTAGGCCCACAGTGAACAATGAAGTTGCGATTTCATTGTGTGTGCACTGTGTGCTGTGTATTCACAAGGTCAGATGGGAGTCACTTTTGCTTTCACATGTGTGTGAGTCATGTGTGGGAAGTTCCCAGTCTGTCAGGCAGTCATGGTATTCTCCCAGCCCAGGGCGTAGGTATTTCCCCAAAGCCTTTTCAAAGCACCATAAGTTGTTACCATAGTAACAGGAGTCAACAATGGGCACTGGGGCTCAGCAGCTGAGATTCTGAGATTCTAGAGTGCTCGTGATTATCTTTGGCTACCACACCCATAGTTAGTAGGCTATATATATATATATATGACCACACCCAGCCCTGTGACTCACGAGTGGGTTCCTCAGGTAATAGGGACAGGCCTTAACAATGTCATGCTGACACCTAACACAATGATGGTGTACACAGTGACCTGTATTCCCCCCTCATTTATGTAACTGACATACATTCACTTTATTTTCAATCTTTAATGAACAGCTTAGCAATGAACAGCTTAGCAATGAATAGTAATAGCAATGAATAGTGTTTGCTAATGTGTTTGCTTACCTGGTTTAGAAGGGTGAGGCACACACCACATCCAGATGCCTTTGGTCTTGGACTCGATGGTGCTGCCCAGAGCAAAGCCTGTTATAAACAATTCACAGGTTTGTTTGTATATTTATTGATTTATTGATTTATTTATCAGAAACAAAGTCCATATGTCCTGCCTTGGTGGTGTCTTTTAACTTATCCATAATGGGTGTCTCTGTCACACTTCAAAGTGTCATACCCATGCATGATATTACTGGTTTCTCAGCCAGAGGTACACACAGATACATACAAGAAAGAGTCTAGAATGCCTGAATGCATGCATGACTGAGGGCGCTTTCACACCTAGCTCTGCCGCGTTCTGCACTGAGAGAGGCAAGAGTGACCACAAGCCCACACTGTAAAACCGGATAAGTCAATACAACTCAAAACTTTTGATGTAACTGATTACGTACATTAACTATACATTTTAATTAAAGTTAACTTTAAAAGTTTAATTACATGAACTTGTACTTAAACTTTTAAAGTTAACTTTAATTGTTTATATATATAGTTAATGTACTCAAAACTATTGACGTAATTAGTTACATCAAAAGTTTTGAGTTGTATTGACAATCCGGTTTTACAGTGTAGATGTGGCCTAATGGTGACGGAGCTGGTCATGGGACTGGAGGTTTGCAGGTTTGAATCCTGCACCAGGAGGAAGAATGTGGGTGGGGGAGGGAATAACTATCCCTCTCCTGCACCCTCCTCCATGGCTGAAGTGCCCTTGCACAAGCAGAATCACAATCAGTTTTATTGGCCAAGTATACTTACATATACAAGGAATTTGACTACGGTAGATGTTAGCTCTCTATACATTAAACATATAGACATGCAGTAGTATATCCGGTTTTACAGTGCACGTCTTCTCAGACTAAGTTGTGGCCTCATGGTTTACGGCGTTGGTCTTGGGCCGGGAGGGTCACAGACTCAAATCCTCTACGAGCAGGTGTCAGTGGGGTGGGAGGGGTCGGATAGTAAGCATTCTCCTGCACCCTCATCCATGCACTGTAAAACCGGATTGTCAATACAACTCAAAACTTTTGATGTAACTGATTACGTCAATAGTTTTGAGTACATTAACTATATATTTTAATTAAAGTGAACTTTAAAAGTTTAAGTACAAAATTCATGTACTTAAACTTTTAAATTAACTTTAATTAAAATATATAGTTAATGTACTCAAAACTATTGACGTAATTAGTTACATCAAAAGAGCAGGTGTCAGTGGGGTGGGAGGGGTCGGATAGTAAGCATTCTCCTGCACCCTCATCCATGGCTAAAGTGCCCTTGAGCAGGGCACCTTACCCCACATTGCTCCAGGGGAACTGTCCCTGCACCTAGCCTGCTGTAGGTCCCCCTGGGCAAGAGCACCGGCTAAATGTAATGTAAGGCAATAAGCGAGTTATCAACATTGTTAAGAAGTATCATTAGACTAAAAGAAAGAATAAAAAAGTCGGAGCCTTGAGAGGAAAGCCCATGGCGCCAGCTGCAAGATCCGCCTAAACACGGCCTGTGGTGTGAAGGTGGCCGACTCTCAGTCAGGTACAACTTGAAAAAGACAGACGTGCCTATACCCAACTTTGACTGCAGTTGCATTGGGTTGCACCTGGACTGGCCTGCCAGCCTTGGGGTAATTCAAAGTACATTCCCTAGTCTGTGATTAGGGTGGTGTAGTCAGCTACATTACATTCAGTCCTCTGGCCTAGTAGCACCTCTCATATAGTCAATACAGATGAGATCAGAGAGGTGGAGGATGGGTGACCTTTCTGTGACACCAGGGGGTCTGTATGCTGAAAAACCACACAGCAGTTTCTGTTGGTTTGTTATTGCAGGGCCCTGTGTTTTTGCAAATCACATGATCTGTGTGTCAATAACAGCAAGTGCATAGACACCCTTCCCCTTCCCCTTTTGTTATAATTTCAGGTGGACTCCATTCCCTAAGCTAATTTGTGAGTTTAATAAAAAATATATATGTTTATATAGATGTGTGTGCGTGTGAGAGAGAAAGAGAGAGAGAGAGAGAGAGAGAGAGAGAGAGAGAGAGAGAGTGTGTGTGTGTGTGTGTATGTGTGGTTGTGTGTGTGTATGTATGTGTGTGTGTAGGCGCTAGTACACTGAATCATGCCATTGCTAGAGAGGAACATAGGCCAGTCTTATCTTGCAACCTTTCCCCAGGAGGCACTCACTGGAGGAGATAATACGACAGGCATCTGCGAGCACCTGTGTCTCCAGTGAGCACTACGGACCTTTGGCCTGGCTGTCACCAAACCGGAAACTTCAGAGGTAAGCGATTGTCCACAGCCTCTGTTTGAGATCTGATAGCATTCATGCACTAAACCTCTCCTACTCTCAGCATACCTATGTGCACAGTGGCAGCATGACAAATATGCTGGGCTAAGCATTCTTTGAATTCTTACTGTGTGTGTGTGTCTCTGTGTATGTCTTTACATGCATGTACATTTGCTCTGTCTATGTGTTTGACCATCTGTGTGAATGTGTGTGTGTGTGTGTGTGTGTGTGTGTGTGCGTGTGTGTGTGTGTGTGTGTGTGTCTGTCTGTGCGTGTGTGTGTCTGTCTGTCTGTCTGTGCGTGTGTGTGTGTGTGTGTGTGTGTGTGTGTGTGTGTGTGTCTGTGTGTTTAAGCAATGTGTGTTTCCATGTGGACATTTTACCTGATGTCTGTCCAGCCAGCCGGTTCATGAGGTAGGACTTGCCGGTGCGGTAGAGCCCCACCACGGCCACCACCACCACTGGCTGGCGAATCCCCTGGAGGATGTCCAGGGCCTCCCCCACCGTCTGCAGGCCCCGATCAGTGTTCTCTATCAGGCACACAGGCGCCGGCATGGAGGGAGGACCACCAGACATGGCTGCTTATATGGCAGGATACCCTGATCAGTACAGGAAGAGAATCTGCTACAATAACAGGTATATGATAGGACAGGATAACACCTCTATACTGTTACACACACACACACACACACACACACACACACACACACACACACACACACACACACACACACACTTATGTGAACTCAGCAGTGTCTTGACTTCACATATCCACATTGGTACACAAACACCTCACTAACACAGACAGACAGACAGACAGACAGACACACACACACACACACACACACACACACACAGATCATCCCACTTCTTTTCTCCTAAAGCACACTTCCTCTACACTGCAAAGGTAGCACCGCCAAGTAGTAGCTGTGTCAACTGAGTTGCAATGTACTCCCAATAAGAGAAGAGAATCTGCTACAACAATATGCTAGGACACGCTCAGTCTGGTGGTCTGCTTACAAACATTGTTTCATGTACAGATGTCAGTACAGGCTTTAACAAACTTAAATAAACCAAGGAAGTAGTCTAAACTATGTCATTGGTTCTTACATACATGTATACAAACCAAAGGTTGAAAATAAAAACGATGAAAAACGTTTACAACTAAAACTACAACTAAGAGCAGACAAAAACGCATCTGCAACGCGTCAGAAGTCAGCCTGTTACCTACTTTTGGTGAAGAGCTTGTGGTTCTGATTCCTGATCGTCGAAGAGAGTCCGGAGCAACAGTGCAACGCCTTAAACAAAATGGATGAAACTGAAACTGCGCTTCTAACAGGCGTTATTATATTGGCTTCCTGAACAGACCATTGGTTTCGTCATCTCGGATTTTTTCCACAAATCACGGGCTCTGAAAATGGCATTTGAAACCTGGGGAAGTCCAGACTGTGGACGTGTCTACTAGCTATAGCTATATAAGATCTATAAGCTGTCGAAACACATGACCTGAAGGGGGGTCTTAAACACCCTAACTCAAACAGCACTGTTTTGTTTTATTGTTTGCCGTTTTGTGCACGGATGACACGTTTACAGCACAGTGTGTCATAGGACAGCTGCAAAATAACTAAAATGCCAAAGTTCCTTACCTTGTCGTGGTACAAAATCACATTCGGTGGTATGCAGAAGGCTTTAGTGCTTCGTCAACAGCGGGGAAATTTGCCTATACAGTATCGGAGGTCTCACGTTAACACCTGTTCGGTTTGGTTGGCTGATGAATTCAAACGACAATGTCAAACAACAGAAGCAGCGAACAAGACCTCCACCACTGAGAGGAAGGCTACAGTTATATATTGGCGATATAGTTAGTCATGTAAGCCGACATAAACAGACCTCAGTTATATATTGGCGATATAGTTAGCCATGTACTCTGACATAAACAGACCTGATTTCTCGGAAACCCTGACCGCTTTCCACACTTTCGCTTTCGATAGTAGTAACTGCGCATGCACCAACACTATTCTCATTATTATTATTATTATTTTATTTTCAACATTACTTTCACGTGTTTGGTCTGGTGACATAATTTGAAACGGTCGCTGTAAGGTAATTCATTATGGTACTGCATTGGTAAATAAGAGTAAAGTTAAAAATAGCTTACA
>CM059281.1:28871313-28891313 GCA_030347295.1 Setipinna tenuifilis | reverse complement strand
TATTCAACCTCTCAAGTAATTTCTATTCATATGCACTGTACTCACATTGTATTTACATTTACATTCCAATCACTTGCAGACAGTCTTTGAACTGAGATTATTAGTGGCATGAGCAACGCTGAAGAAAGTTACAGCCCTAAACAAATTAGAGTGCTCTGATGGTCTTTGAATTTGTTATACTTATATATGTGCGAAGCCTCCAAACTCGGTGGTGGCTGCCATGTTGCACCTCCATAAGAATATAGACCCCGACAGGTCGTTTGCATTTCTAAATATTTAAAGGACTGCTCAAGTCCTGTTCAATCAGTTGGTTGCAACACCTGACGTCTCCACTAGATGGGAAAGATTTCCACACATTTGTGTCCTGCTGTTTATCCAAATGAGAGGGACATTTTTTTAATATTAAAAACAATATGTCTGTCAAATAAATATTGAATTACCTTCTAGTTGTGGTTCTGAAAAACAAAGAGAAAATCAGCAGTGGTCAGCTCGCCAAGAGGCCAAAAATAAACATTTTGTCTTGCACTTAACGCTATCAAACTTTCAATGGGCGAGAGGGTGACGCCTTGCGAGACAGCCCACTCCATTTGCATACCGATGCAAAAATGTTGGCATAAATGTAAATATAGGAGGAACAAATATAAAAAGGAGTGACAATAAATAATTATGTCGGAAATAAATACAAATAAAATATAAAACAGCATATATTTCCAATTATATCAATGTTCCTCCATATGTTTATTCAGTGGTGCCACGGTAGCCTAAACAAAGATCTGGACATACGTGATGGTGATAATCCCATTGCTGTGTCTAGAAAACAAAGACATACATATCAGCTAAACAGCAAAACCAAATAAGAACAAACAAAACAGCAAGAAAATAATGCTTTTGCTCAATTTCATTTAGACCTACCTCCAGCAACTGCTTTCCACGAAATAAAACCATGTAAAAGCGGCTGACGCATCAGACTATTTTACATAGCCGCAAGTAAACTAGAAAAATCAACTCGAAAGGTAATGGAGATGGAAACAAAATTGGCTACAGCCTAACAGCATGCCTACCTTGAAGACGGAAGATTCTGGCTCTATGTAATGGTGAAATGTAGCGACCAGTTTAAGGTTTAGATTGCAGGTGACGTGCAGTTTAAGACCAACTTCAACTTTTTTGTCTTGTCTACTTTCTTGTCTTCTTTCACTTTCTATCCGGACCTGTTCCTGTCTGACGTAAATGTTTACTTAATTTAAATGGCTATTTAATTTTATCGTTTTAAGTCTTTTCTTCGACATATCTACCCAGTAGCGGTTTTAGGCACGGGCGAACCGGGCAGCCGCCCGGGGCGCCATTTCGTGGGGGGCGCCACGAGCGCTTGGGGAAAAAGTAAAATAAAAAGCTCCGTTTGTCATATCGCTGCAATCGGCACATTGGCGCCCCCTGTAATGCTGCAATCGGCACAATGGCGAACTGCAGGCGCCCTTGCTTGCTGAGAAGGTGGCATGCACAGAAGCAGCGTGTCTCTCTGTCTCGGGGGCAGTGCCTTAGCTCTGCACACGCACATAACGCAGAGTGCGTAGGGCACCAAGTGCTTGTGGGGGCACCACCAAAAAAATTGGCTCGTGAAAAAATCATCACAATAGGCTAGGTACGTGCTAGTCAGGATATTTTAAAAATGTGCAAAGCATGTTAATATTTATTTCAAGCAATACAAAAGCAACATAGGTCAATTTGCTCCTCTCCTTCTCCATTCTCCTCCTGGTGCCCCCCTCCCCCACCTTTCAGTGGTCTGGTCGATTATTGCTCAGTCTTAGTTTAAGTTTGGCAGACAAATGTTTGGACAGGGCCTTGAAAAGATATCTAAAGTTGGGAGCGGAAAAAAGAATAGAAAGCGAGATGAATCTCACGCTTGCAGATAAGACGGTGTTTTAAATAAATAAATCATAATAATAAAAAGTTCATTTTGTATTGTAGCCCTTGCTCCTTACCGTCAACAAACTTTGTAACGTTAACTCCCAGGCTACTAGCAATGTTCAGACTGTGTTAACAAGTGTTGCAAATGATTAAAGTTGTAAATGATTGATGCTGGCTAGCTAGTTTAGGTTGTGGATATAAATATGGATATGGATATTTGAAAGCAATTCATCATGGTCACTCGACTGTTTTCAGTTAACGTTCGGATAAGACTAGCACTTTCTTCCTTAGGTTGCTAGCTAGCGATGCTGCGGTTGCCCTCAGTCACACGTACATAGTTCTCGTCGGTTTGCAGGTTCATAGGCCAAGGGCAACATCTGCTGGTGAAACTAATATGAAAAGAAACAATCTTACTGTTACGTAGATTTTCACTACCCCTCCACCGACCACTGAAACAACGGTGCAGCTTTTCTAAACTACACCGGTAACTATATGCAGCCAGTCAGACAGATTGTGGCTCAGATCTGTGCAAATTTGTGGAGATTTGTGGGCTGGTGTCTCAACCTGTGTATGTATGAACGGGTTTGTAAATGAGTAAAACAACTCCCATATCTGCAAAAGTGTATTCATCTGCATGTTTATCGAATTTGCTAGTGTGTCTTTATCTGTATGTGTAATAGGATGTGCATATAAGATGTATATACTGTATCTCTCAATTTTTTGTGTTCCCTGCCTCTGTCACTGCCCAGTACGCTTTGAGATCCGGCCCCATAAATAAGGCTAGAGAAATACAATCATTGGTTCAAATCGTTGCTAGGGCGCCCATGTCCCACCAATAGCAATAACCTTTGAAATGGCTCGTGGAACCAACCCATGGAGCGGCTTTAAAGCAACACTAGGTAGTTTTTGTCTTCGGTTGCCCTACAGGTTGGAAGTGGAATTGTCTCACATTTGAACTACAGACACACGGTCCTCCACACTTACTTAGTGCGGTTATAGCCCATGCAGGCCAGCAAAGTGAATTCAGAAGTGCCTTTCAACCTGTTACAAGTTGATGACCCACTGAAGTGATTTTGGAAACACTCCTTTGAGGTTGTAAAAACTACTTAGTGTTGCTTTAAGGATGCAGGACATGCACCTGCCTGTGCCAGAGTAGCTTCTAGGGTTTATTTTCTGTGTCATATCTTTGTGTGCTGCTCACAGGAACAAAGCTTCAGCGAGGAGAGGAAGTGGGCTACGATTTGTCAAATTGCCCACAGGTCTATCCCAAATACCAAACGTTGTCTGAGGCATTTTAAAAATGCATTACGGTACTATGTGGGCCATGGGTGCACAGTCCTCACTCCCAGATGTCAGGGGCTGTGCTGCACTGGACAACCTCGTACACAGTCACATAATTCGGTTGCACTGTCTTGAGGAAGGAATATGTTTGGCCAATAAGAGTCACAATCAGGACCTGCTGTTGCCACACATATATGCTTATTTGTTTGTTAAAGAAATAATGAAAGAATAAAATGAAGACAAATTATTGTTCACAGAGAAACATCATCTCCCTAAACCAATTTAAGGCTGTACAAAATATTCCCAACTAATGCCCAAGTGTGTCTAACAGCATATTGTGATCAGTTTTGTTCTGTTTGTTGGTTTGTTTATTTGTATTTTATATTGCGTTATACTGTCTGGCCACCATTGTGATATGCACCTTCAGCATATAATGTAAATCACTGCTGCCTGTATGTTGATTTGATCCATGTGTTTGCATGACTAGGGTTATTATAGGGTTATTATAGGCTTATTATAGGGTTACTTGCACCATGTGCCTCAGAGAAGTGTTACTTCAACTGCTATACTCAGCAGGAAATAAACTTCAGTCCTAATCATCTGCTCTGTCATTCTACACTCCATCTCTTTTCACTAGGCTTCAGCTATTTATTTATTGATTGATTCATCACGTAGTCATTGGCAATGATAGCAATCTTCTGCAAGGCATCCAAGATCAAGCAGTCTGTCTTTGTATCCACACGTGTTGTCTCATGGTAGTTCTTCATCGGGAAGATGCAGGTGATTGGGATACCCAGCTCATTGCTGCATTTCTGCATCTGACACACATGCACACACACACACACACACACACTCAGACAGACTGATGACATTGATGACTCATGACACTGATTGTTACTGATGACATAAAAAAGCCCCTCGCTCTACAAAACATAAATAGTGCAATTACATACTTACATCGTTGATGACAACAATTATGACTGCTGGTAGCTAGGAGATGCTGTAATTTTACAAGATCACATTTTGGCTATTACCTGTAGAACACTGGTTTAAAACCAAAATTTACATATACAATATACAATATATTTTTACTTATATTCAATACAACTGGCTACAATATAGAGTAGCCAAAAATCAACACTATGCGGTACATCTAATTCTATATCAGACATACTTCCCACAGTGACCGAAGCTAATTTTACCAACAAAGGTTTGCTTGCTTTTGTTGTTCCCAAGCAAATGACACAAGTCAAACTCACTGTCTGCTTAATCATCTTGCTTGAGTAGATGTGCTTCAGATCCTTCTTCACCAAAGGACAACATAAATCCACATGGGTCATGATCACTACATTGGGATTCCTGTGGGACAGACAGAAAAACACGACAGACAGACAGACAGACAGACAGACAGACATGACAGATACACAGACACACAGACAGACACACAGACAGGCAGACAGACAGAAATAATAGGCTGACATGCACTGTGACTTTGCATATCTAAAACTATAGCACCACTTTGTGCCTGCAGAGATGCAGTTAATCAAATGAAAATGGCTCAAAATCAATATTAAAATTCCCCTCTAATTCCAAGAATAAACATACTTTAGATGTCAATGTATGCTGTGTTTGCATTTTATTAACCTTACCAAGGGCACTTGCAGCACTTCTGACATCCCTTATCTTCTTTATCATACTGTCTTCGTCCATCACAAAAGTCATCCTGTCCGCAGCAACCACACTCACCAGGCAGTGGACCTTATCACTGAGACTGGGGCTTTGGTTGTAGTGAGGATCCCCCTCAGACAAAGGAGAAGTGTTGAACTATTCAAAATTTGAAAAAGGAAAAAAAAAAGAAAAATAATTTCAAATGAACCGTTTAAAAGTTGCATGTCAATCAAAATTGAAGACATAGCTTGAAATTGTTTGATAGTCCAAATCTTGGCTTTTAATCGCCCAAACTTGGTCAAATTTGACAGGCAAACTGAACACGTTTCATGAATGTCCACCAAAATTTGTGACATTTTGTGAGCTGTTTCCCATCTAACAGTCTGAAAACGGTTTCGGCTAAAAAAAATTGTGACAAATTTTGCCCAAGACAACGATTTTTTTTATTAACACTATGCCTGTGTTACAAAGATGTATCAACCCTACCAAGAAGGAATATAAGCTTTGGAGGCAAAAGAAAGAAAACTTCAAGGATATCACTATGTGTATGTGTGTGTGTGTGTGTGTGTGTGTGTGTGTGTGTGTGCTTGCTTGCTTCTTTCTATCTTACCTTATATCCATCCCTGACATGTCCTTTTAAGGCGCTGATGATGTCAGCAGTCAGAGCACTGTTCTTCTTCTCACGGTCCAGTCCCATGTCGTTGAAGACAAACGGCAGCTCTGTCCCCTGGTCATCCATAATCTGGTATGTTTTGTACTGAAAACCAAAGGGATCAGTTAATTGAAGACAAATGGTAACACTGGTGGCCTGGTGGTTCTTAAGAGAGTCACATTTTTGCAAAATGAGTGCAAAAGGTTTTCTGGTTTTATTTCAACAAAAGCGGCCTTTCATTTATGAGATATCCATCAGATATAAGACTAAGCAGGAACAGTGAAGAACAGGGCAGAACCTCAGGTTTTTCCAACAACTGAGCAATGCATTTAGTGAATGGTGTAAATGGTAGAAATAATAATAGTGATAATAAGCTATTGTAACAGTAGGACAAGGATGATTTGTAGTCTTTTGTTGTGCACATGAACTACAGGTTTCTTAACCCTCCTGTCGTGTTCGGGTCAAATCTGACCGTTTTACAACTTATAATACTCATAAATATTATGTTTTACATCTGATTACCTCCATACCTTATGATATCCTCCACACTGTGTACTTGAACATGTAAAAGTGATGATTACCTACAGTATTTCATTCAATTTTGGGTGTTTTAATCAACATTGTTACACCTGTGGTGTTTCCGGTCAAAAGTGACCGCCATAGGAAATGAATGGGTATCCAGAGTACATTCATTCAACATACAGAAAACATGTTCATTTTTGTAGTTCATTTTCAGTGCGCAATTGTATTTTCACTGATGTTATTTCATGTTTACTTCTAGAAATTGTTGTTAGACACTACTTTGAAACATTGTTCTCAACTAAAGAATGTTTAATAAAAAAAATTGGTGGTAAAAAAAAAAAATTGTGCTAATTTAAGAGCAGTTAAAACAGACCGGTCAATTTTGACCGGGAACACTAAAGTAGGGGGTTGGAGGCGAACACGACCAGAGGGTTAACCAAGTTGACAAGCTTGCATTCACTGCTGTTCTGTTGCTAGAGGGCAGCCAGGGGTTTGGCAGAAGTGCCATCAAAATGTGCCATCAAAAAAAAAGTGACATCATAACCATTTTGGAAACATTTGCTTAAACACCTTAGTGCTGCTTTAACATTTTCTGCATTCAACTTACAACTTTGGTGGGACTTTTACCGGACACTGCTGCTTCTGCCTTGACACTGACACGGCGCTGAAAGGCACTGTTGATGGAGTTGATGATGCTGGATTTCCCATGTCCCTCTGGCCCATACAGCAGGAAGCGAAGATGTTCTACTTCTGGGTTACTGAGTTTAAACTCCCTCAGTGTGTTTTTCACTTTTTCAGTTTGTCTTTAATGCACGGACACACACACACACACACACACACACACACACACACACACACACACACACACACACACACACACCTTTTAGAACTACACTACTACATCATGTCTACTGTATTCAAATAATTCACAACGTTTTCAATACTTCAACATTTAGAACTGTGGAACTGACATGATCCCAAGGTTTAGTAGATTAGTAGAGGTTTTTTTAGGATTAAACAAAATGACAACAAAACATGTATTATACAGTACACCCTTCACACATCATACTATACCCGCAGTTCAGGTGTCGCCAGTCGGAATCATATTCTGCCCACACACACACACACACACACACACACACACACACACACACACACAGTTAAAACCTGTATCTATTGTTTATGACAGATACCTGCATGTTTGTTTTGTCACTTTTAGTTCTAGAATACAAAAACATAGGAATATGCATAATCCACAAATCTGTCATGTTAGTTGATGTGTGTATATTCCGGAAAAAAAAACGAATCTATCTCACCAAGCAATTTTACAGTTGCAAAACCTGGTGCTGTATTCCACCAATTGGAAAGCTCTAAGGTGTATTCGCCCTCATCCTCCTCTCTTGCGTCTCTGATCGTCAGGTAGAACTGCTTGTAGTCTTCATGCCTGATGCTGATCCTGCCACCATTGCCTGGTGCCTGATCATCCCTATCTACTGCACTGTCCATCAGCTCCTGCCCTCCCTTCTTCCACGTGCCATCCACTGCACAGTCAGCCTTCCAGGTGAAAGCTATAGTATCTCCTCTCTTCACGCTTTTGTCTGGTGGACAAAGATTAGATGTGAGCTGTATAGGTTACAGGCTATTGTACCACAACATGCTAATGTGCATGAATACACAAATGCTTTCTTTTTAAAAAATGAAAAGTTATGGATGGCTTACTGATGGCTATGGACATGAGAATCTGTTGTGAATCTTCAACCTCTCAAGTAATTTCTATTCATATGCACTGTAATCACATTTACATTCCAATGACTTGCAGACAGTTTTTAAACTCAGATTATTAGTGGCATGAGCAACGCTGAAGAAGGTTTATTAAAAAGGAGTTACAACCCTAAACAAAATTAGAGTGCTCTGATGGTCTTTGAATTTGTTACTTTACATTACATTGCATTTGGCAGACGCTTTTATCCAAAGCGACTTATATAGGCCTATGTGCAAAGCCTCCAAACTCGGTGGTGGCTGCATGTTGCACCTCCATAAGAATATAGACCCCGACAGAGGACAAACCCAAGGACATACAGCCTTGTCGTTTGCATTTCTAATTAGCTAAAGGACTGCTCAAGTCCTGTTCAATGGCATCAGTTGGTTGCAACACCTGCCGTCTCCATTAGATGGGAGAGATTTTCACACATTTTGTGTCCTGATCTTTACCCAAATGAGAGGGACATTTTTATATCAAAACCAATATGTCTGTCAAATAAATATTTAATTACCTTTTAGTTGTGGTTCTGAAAAACAGAGAAAATCAGTCGGTGGTCAGCTCACTAAGAGGCCAAAAACAAATATGACATTTTGTCTTGCACTTAACTGACAGAATGTTATATTAACAGTTTCTTTCTCTTTCTTACAGTTCTCTTGTTCATATGGAGGACCAAAATGACATTATTACAAATGAATGCGCATGTATACATATGTAGCATAAATAAATAAAATGACAAAAAAAATGTCAAAAAATGTGGCAGAGCACGGTATAAGGCGAGTAATGGTTGTATTTGATTAATAGCGAACCAAAACAGCACTCCGCATTCACTAACTGAACTACTGTGTCTGACTGGAACACCACGAACGAGGAGTTGGATGAGATAAACCGGTACTGGGATGTTGACTGAAAAATTAATGAACCATTTCATCCAACTCTTCGTTCATAGCGGTGTTGTTCAAGTCAGAAACCGGCTCGGTCACCTCATACTTCTCGAGAACAGGATCCATCTCCGTGATGGGAGCCTCAGATAACGCCTTGCGTGACAGCCCACTTCATTGAGAAGCCTCTGGCTGCAGTCCGTAGGACACCGATATGCGGGATATCTTATCCCTCACCAAGACGCCATATTGATTACGTCACGTCTAAAGCAGAATCTACTGCCTGTGGAAAGGAGACGACGCCATGGCGGTAAGTGAAAAGTACATTTGATTCATTTTATGCTCACAACGATATAACATCGTTGACCCTGCGGCACAGAAAAAAGTATATATGATATTTGATTTGTTGTAGTTTGTGGGGTTCAGTAGTTTGCATGTTCGATAATGTATCCAACTATCCAACATGTTGGATAACCTATCGTGTTAGCTAGCACTAGCTCGAGCCTACCTTTAGATAAAGAAATGTCTTGTGAAATTGAATGTATGCAACACTTATCTCTCTGCGCGAATTAACTACACGTGATTTTGTGTGTGTATAAGCAAGATTATTAAGAGCTTAACTGTCATTAGAGCAAAACATGACTTCGGTTGGATAAACGTAGTACCAGTTTCCAGTGTTGGATATCTTGGATATCTCGCTAGCGGTGTTTATAACTTTTATTTCGCTTGCGAAAACAAATTGCTATTTGCTTTTGGGTCTTACTGAAAGAATATCTGACTGTGTTGGCAAAGAGCACTATTTATTGTGCAAAATAGATGTATTGCCCAAATTCTAATTCTTCGAACATGTACAGTCAATGTACTCTTTGCCAACACAGTCAGATATTCTTTCAGTAAGACCCAAAAGCAAATAGCAATTTGTTTTTGCAAGCGAAATAAAAGTTATAAACACCGCTAGCGAGATATCCAAGATATCCAACACTGGAAACTGGTACTACGTTTATCCAACCGAAGTCATGTTTTGCTCTAATGACAGTTAAGCTCTTAATAATCTTGCTTATACACATCTACAAATGCCCTTGTTGCAAATTGTCCAGCAACAAAGAATTTACATTCTCGGCCCATATTGATAATCACATTAAGCATGCTGTGCACCATGGAGGTAGGGTTATAGACATTGACATGGGTGGTTTTACACTATAAACAAAAGTTATGATGAGTTGTTGATGAGTGGTTTTGTTTCTCTTTCACAGACTACAACATCTGCAAGTGCAACTTTGAGTGCAGGAAAACAGCACATTTTCACTGTCTGTTCTGCAGAAAAACAATAATCTGGAACAACCAGGTTACACCACATTTAAAGAAATGCTTGTCCAACGAGCTGCCTCTCTCTTCTCCTGCCTCCACCCTACATCGTGTGGCCTCCAGCGTTGCAGCCACCAGTGCTCCGTCACCTCCTGCCTCCACCCTCCATCGTGTGTCCTCCAGCGTTGCAGGCACCAGTGCTCCGTCACCTCCTACCTCCACCCTCCATGTGTCCTCCAGCATTGCAGCCACCAGTGCTCCATCGCCTCCTGCCTCCACCCTCCATCGTGTGTCCTTCAGCGTTGCAGCCACCAGTGCTCTGTCACCTCCTGCCTCCACCCTCCATGTGTCCTCCAGCATTGCAGCCACCAGTGCTCCGTCGCCTCCTGGCCACTGGAAACTCGTCAAAAACACGGTACAGTACTACTCAACACTGTCATGGTCTGTGGTCGGTGTGTAAAGTTGGGGTAGAATGGTATGGATAAGATGAAGAGTGAATGTGTAGTGGTCAGGTGAGAGGGTTGGGTGGGTTTACAAAAAGTGGACATGAGGTGCACAAAAAGTCTGTGGTTAAGTGTTTTTGTGGGGACTTGTACAAATTGATGTGTGCGCGCAGACACACACACACATATGTAAAGAACAAACACTAATTGCATCACTCAATCTTATATTTGTAGGTGATTAAATAAGCTACTGTCATACACTGATATTTGCACACAACCTTTGTCATACTGACAAAGCACACTTTAGTTTAAACTGAATCCTGAACCTGTTGTTTGCCTTTCTGTTAGGATCACATCCCCTGGATACGAAGGTGGTGGTGTCATCTCCTTCTTGAAAACGTGATACCTGCTACAACGTATGCAATTAATACTTACTTCCTTGAATGTAATGACTCCATGACGAGCAACCTGTTTCTAACACTGCATATACTGGTTTGTTGTGACAGTGCTGATGAGCCACCTGATGTGTTGGACACTGGAGAACCAGTGGATTCCATTGAACAGGTGTTTATGGGGGTTTGGGGTGGAGGGGTAAAATGTGATGTATGTTAATTTGGAATGTAATATAATTTTAGTTACAGTAATGTATGTAAAAGCTGTGTGTGGTGTATGTCAGGTCAATGGGTGGTGAATGCGGTGATGAGAAATAGATTGTGTGTAAAGCGGTATGTTGAGGTTCAGAACATGTGAGTGGGTGATACTGTAGGGTGTGTGAAGTGCTGTAAGTCTGGTACAAGTGTGTGTAGTGTAACGTGATGGGTATGGACATGTGCAGCGTCAAGTGTCTGTAAACTTTGGATGGCCTGAGGGCGGCCCTTTCAAAAACAAACACAGTCCTATGCATCACTTTGACCTCAGTGGTTTTAACAGTAAGTTGTTAGGATGAGAATATGTTAATAGCTGCAATGTATTGTACTAAATGCCTTGTCTCTATCCCAGACGATCATGAAGAATATTTCCACTGCCGTATCTTGGTTTCAAGAACACCGGTCTCTCTTCCGTGGGCATGTGGACATGCCCCCCATATTGGACATGACAGAAGAGGATGCAGAGCAGGCACTGCAAAAGATTGCGACAGATGACGACATTGAGTTGCAAGACTGCCTCCTGTTCTCATATGAACACCAAGACGACTACCAGACTTTTCTCAAACATTGTTTGGCTGAGAACATACAAGTGTCGGCTATGTTCCACACCCCTACCCATTCCGTTTAGGATGTCTTTATTTATGTCTTTATTTATTTATTTATTAGTGTTACTTATGTTCATCTTGATTTGTAAATTCATAGATTGTATACTTATATATGTATGTGTGTTTTTCATGATGTTTTTTGTGTTGATTGTGTGCCAATAAATGTTTTTGTGTGGGAAAACTTGTTTGGACTTCTGGTGCAAACCTATTTAACATAGGCTAATATGTGTACAGTTGCATTCAGTGTTAAGCTGCTGTTTGCAAGGTTAATTTAAAAGGTTGCATTATAATTATTAAATCATACTTTAGAAGTTATTAAATTATACACCCCAATAGTCTACTGCCATATGAAACAATTATGTTTCACAATACATGATAATTGCAACATTTTAGTGTTTGGGGTAATATTTAGTTTTTATCCCTTCAACAGAAATTACACTTTCAGAATCTGTGAATAACTCAAAATGCCTGTGGGACGACTTGTGACTGGTTTTGCTACGGGCGATCACATATATTTCATTCTGGATATGAACCCAAGACTTAGTGAAATTGTTCCCCTTTTCCCACCGTTCTATGGCTGGTAATTACTTTTGTCAGTGTTAAGAAGTTTAATTTTCAAATCTAAAAATTATCAAACTGAACATAACCCACAGGACCGCAAGCTTTGTTCTTTATTTAACGGGGAATTTCTTTCTAGCGTTTAAATCTATGCATAGAGAAATACACTTGACGTCATACAAATGGCCGACCTCAAGAGTGACGTAATCAATATGGCGTCTTGGTGAGGGATAAGATATCCCGCATCGGTGTCCTACGGACTGCAGCGAGATATACTTGACTTCATTTGCATGCCGATGTAAAAATGTTGGCATAAATGTAGGCTAAATATAGGAGAAACAAATGTAAAAAGCAGTGACAATAAAAAAATATGTCGGAAAGAAATACAAATCATATAAAACAGCATATAGAAAATATTATAGGGAGAAATATGTGTAAATAAATAAAAAGACAACATGGAGAATAAATAAATTTTGGTACATGCCTATGTTTAGTCATTTTATTTATTTATGCTATATATTTTTACATAGGTATTTATTTGTAATTATGTCAATGTTGGTCCTCCATATGTTTACTCAGTGGTGCCATAAACAAAGATCTGGACATACTTGATGGTGATGATCCCATTGCTGTGTCTAGAAAACAAAGACATACATATCAGCTAAACAGCAAAACCAAATAAGAACAAACAAAACAGCAAGAAAATAATGCTTTTGCTCAATTTCATTTAGACCTACCTCCAGCAACTGCTTTCCACGAAATAAAACCATGTAAAAGCGGCTGACGCATCAGACTATTTTACATAGCCGCAAGTAGCCTAAACTAGAAAAATCAACTCGAAAGGTAATGGAGATGGAAACAAAACGTAATTGGCTATAGCCTAATAGCAGCCTACCTTGAAGACGGAAGATTCTGGCTCTATGTAATGCTCTTGGTGAAATGTAGCGACCAGTTTAAGGTGTAGATTGCAGGTGCAGTGCAGTTTAAGACCAACTTCTTTGTCTTATCTACTTTCTTACTTGTACTTTCTATCCGCACCTATAAATATTACGTCTTATCTACACTGTAAAACCTCACAAGTTTAGTGAACTCAAATTAACTCTTGCCTTGAACAGACTTAAGAGAATGTAGCCTATAAATCACACCTTAATTACATGAGTGTCATTAACAACTGTAATTCGAGTTAGTTGACCAAACTGAGTATACTGAACTTATTTCTTGTGTACTTTTAGTTTCTATCCGCACCTGTAGCCTAAATGTTCTGACGTAAATGTTTAGGCTATTTAATTTTACCGTTTTAAGTCTTTTCTTCGACATACCCTCCACAGACCACTGAAACAATGTTGCAGGTTTTCTAAACTACACCGGTAACAATGCAGCCAGTGAGACAGATTGCGGCTCAGATCTGTGCAAATTTGTGGAGATTTGTGGGCTGGTGTCTCAACCTGTGTATGTATGAACGGGTTTGTAAATGAGTAAAACAACTCCCATATGTGCACTACTGAGATGTGCAAGAATGTATTCATCTGCATGTTTATCGAATTTGCTAGTGTGTCTTAATCTGTATGGGTAATGAGATATGCATATATAAGATCTATATAGGCTACTGTATATATCTCTCAAGTTTTTCGAATTTTTGCGTTCCCTCCCTCTGTCACTCGCCAGTACGCTGTGAGATCCCGCCCCATACATAAGGCTAGAGAAATGCAACCATTGGTTCAAATCGTTGCTAGGGCGCTCACGTTTCACCAATAGCAATAACCTTTGCTGCTTGCGGTTTTGTTAGGTGCGTTGCTAGATAAAAGAAAACATTACCCCGAGTTGTCGACGTTAGCAAGACTTGAGCAACGTGGCAGTGGATGAATTGTTTTCAGTAAATACCTGCATGTTTCGGTACGTGCCAAATGCATTGTTTGTAGGTTTTCTCGCTGACACTTAGCGACAGTATGGTCTACAGTCGTAGATTTTTATTTCACCTCAGAATGTCTGTTGAAAACATGTCGTTGCCTGTTATGCTTGACGCTTTATCGGGCTGTTGGCTTTCTTTTGACAGTTTGTCAACGGCTTGCTCGCGTAAACATGTGGTCATTTACAGATTTGTCGGGTAAGAATGACGGCAGGCTGCGTGGCTGCTCCTCTCATCATACCGATCCGGGTGCCGCCGCCTGGGAAAGGCAAACACGAGATAGACACGGCGACACCGGTCGAGATCAAATCAGGTAGGCTAACATCAAGAAGGCTGCCACACTGATCACCTTGGAAACGCATAACGCTTGCTTGTGACAGCGAGACATGTACAGGGACGAAATATGACCTAGGTCCTATGAGAATAGAATAACTTTTGCTTTACAAATTGAAGCCAATCACAGATAGGCCATGTCAGGTGAATAGAATAGAATAGAATAGAATAGAATAGAACAGAATAGAATAGAATAGAGAATGCCATTTTCTGTTACATCTATACTTTAATGTACAATGAGATTAAAACATGTAATTTCAGTCACTGATGTAGCCTAAGTAGAATAGAATAGAATAGAACAGAATACAATGCCTTTTATTGTCGCTTTACAGATGTACAATGAGATTAAAATATGTACAGTTAGATTAAAAAAATTGCATAGTATATGTTATAACATAATCACAAATACATATTGTGACCAAAGTATTGTCTGTTTTTTATTGTTGTTTCTTCTTCTTCTTCTTCTTCTTCTTCTTCTTCTTCTTCTTCTTCTTCTTCTTCTTCTTGAAGACACCCCTGATGTGGTTGTGTATTTCACTTTGGACGGCACCAAACCGGAGTTGCCGAGGAGGCCGGGGGGCGGAGAGGGCAGCACGGTCAGGTACAGCGCACCTGTCTGCCTACCTGCGGGAAAGGTGACGGTCAGGGCCCTGGCTGTGAGAAGGTGAGTGGTGCCCGATTTTGGAATGTCTCAGCTCTTAATTAGCTATTTAATTTGGCTGTAGGTCAGCTCCTGAATTGTGAGGATTTTCTTGTTGTTACACCCCGATGATGGACTTTGCAAATGTTATACTCACGTTGACGTGAGCAATTTAACAGTGTTTTTCACACTTATTTTTTTAGATTTCTTTGTATTTGCTACATTGCGTTGTTGTGTGTGTTTGAGTAATGGTGTGACTTCATATGCTTGAGTTGTGTGTCGTGATGTAACAATGTGTTTTTAGATGACGTCAAATGGTGCGTGTTTGAATGATGTGTAGTGTAGTAACGTAATGGTGTGTGTTTGGCTGACGGTGGGGTAATGTGTGTTTAAGTTCATGTGTGGTGATGTAAGTAAGTCTGTGTGTGTGTGTGTGTGTGTGTGTGCCTGAGTGATCCTGTGTCTGTTGGCAGTGATGGGAGGGAGAGTGCTGTGGTCACTAAGGTCTTCCTGGTGGACCGAGTGGCCGGCGATGACCCAGGAAGTAAACCCAGGGACGAGCTTGACACAGGAAGTAAACCCAGGGGCGATCCCGACCCAGCTCACCGGCCCGCCAGAACAGAGATGGGCTCTGGAGAGACTGCAGGTACAGCAGCTACACGACTGATCTGAGTGTCAGCACAAGCAGCTTCCTTTTAGATCGGCCTGCCACGACCAGCAGAATGCCCTCAGTCACCAAATACAATAATAATAATGATAATAATAATAATAATAATAACAACGATGATTATTATTATGATAATAAAGATAACAATAACAACAATACTACTACTACTACTACTAATAATAATAATAATAATGATGATTATGATAATGAAAATAACAATAATAAGAATAAGAAGGAGAATAAGAATAACAATAACAATAATAATAATAGTAACAAAGCAAAAAATGTCCCATAGTTTGCCCGCTGCCTGTTCTACATTAGGCATTGGACACAGTCACATGTTCCCTGTTGTGTGTTTTTCAGCAGGGCTAAGGCCTCCCAGTGGGGGCTCCTGCAGAACTCCCTCCGGCCCCCGCTTCCTCAGCCAGCGCTTCGGGAACCCCACTCATATGGGGGACCCCTCTCCACACACACAGGTACTACATATGTTATAACCAGGGGGTTAACCTACTACATATATTATAACTTGGGGGTTAACATATTACATATGTTATAACGCATGGGGTTAACGTACTACATACGTTACAATGTGGGGGTTAACATACTATATATGTTCTAACACATGGGGTTGTCTGTCTATGGAGTGTAGAGCGTTGACACACCAGAGAGTCCATTCAGGAACCTGTCAAGCACCCACATGTCCAGAATTCAGAGAGAGACAGACTTCCTCAGGTATGGTCTGCAAAGACATACACATATACAGATTGTGATGGAGTGACCATCACTAGAGTTGTGGGTGTGCTCTGACTGCCATCCCAACGAGCCTGGCTCTTTGGCGTTGCGGTCAGAGTACACGTTTGGCACCCGGGAGACCCGGGTTTGAATCCCGGTGGGGCGACTTCTCCTCCCCTTCGCTACACAGATATAATAAATATGTTACATATGCATGTCTGTATTTAATGCTACATCTCTTTCCTCGTGGGGTTCCCTCACCACCTGCTTTTCTCTCTCTCTCTTTGTCTTTCTCTCTTTCTCTCTCTACACATCTCTGTCCTTCACTTTCTATCTCTCTGTCTTTCTCTCTTTCTCTCTCTCTACACATCTCTGTCCTTCACTTTCTATCTCTCTGTCTTTCTCTCTTTCTCTCTCTCTACACATCTCTGTCCTTCCTTCACTTTCTATCTCTCTGTCTTTCTCTCTTTCTCTCTCTCTACACATCTCTGTCCTTCCTTCACTTTCTATCTCTCTGTCTTTCTCTCTTTCTCTCTCTCTACACATCTCTGTCCTTCACTTTCTATCTCTCTGTCTTTCTCTCTTTCTCTCTCTCTATTCATCTCTGTCCTTCCTTCACTTTCTATCTCTCTGTCTTTCTCTCTTTCTCTCTCTCTATTCATCTCTGTCCTTCCTTCACTTTCTATCTCTCTGTCTTTCTCACTGACTCTCTTTCTGACTCTGTTTCTTTCTCACTGACTCTTTGTTTTGTCTCTCTCTCCCTTCCTCTTGCTCCCTCTCTCTCTTTTTCCCTCCATCTCTCTGTCTCCCTCCCTCTCTCTCTTTCTCATTAACACTCTCTTTCTCTCTGTCCCTCTCCCTCATTCCATTTCCCTCCTTCTCTCTCTCCCTCATTCTCTTTCTCTCTTTCTCTCCTTCTGTCTCTCTCTCTCCCTCATTCTCTTTCTCTCTCTCTCCCTCATTCTCTTTCTCTCTTTCTCTCTCTCTCTCTCTCTCTCTCTCGCTCGCTTTCTCTCCTTCTCTCTCTCTCTCTCCCTCATGTTCTGCAGGTGTGCCTCCTGTCTGAGTCACCGGCCCTCAGACCCGTTTGCTCGGTTCTGTTTGGCCTGCGGGGCCACCGTACCCCCTGTGCCCGGCCAGAGGCTGCCCCCCACGGAGGGGGGACAGGTAGGACTGGGACCCCCCCCCCCCCCCCCACACACACACACACACACACACACACACATGCATGCAGGGGGGACAGGTAGGACTGGGACACACACACACACACACACACACACACACATGCACATGCATGCAGGGGGGACAGGTAGGACTGAGTCACTCATGCACACTCTCTCCTGCTCACTTACACACACACACACACACACACATGCACACATTGTAATACCTGAATATCTGATGCCTCTGAACACTTTCTGGGTGTCTGTGTGTGTGTCTATCTGTATGTGTGTGTGTGTGTGTGTGTGTGTGTATGTGTGTGTGTATGTGTGTGTGGTAGATGGCCGTGTGTGTGTCGTGTAAAGCGCTGGTCCCGGTGAACACCTCATCGTGTGTGGTGTGTGAAGCCCCCGTGACTCCTCAGCTGCAGCCTCAGGCCAGTCTCCGACTACAGGTGACACACACACACACACCTCTTACATATGCATACACACACACACACACACACACACACACACACACACACCTCTTACATATGCATACACACAGACACACACCTCTTACATACACATACACACACACGCAGACACACACACGCAGACACACACACCACACACACCTACTGTACCACCTCACCCCACTCCACACACACACCCCACCCCACTCCACACACACACCACACACACCCACCACATACCCATACCACTCCACCCCCCTCCACACACACACCATGCACACACACCACACCACAATGATTTACACAGGCAATGTTTACTCTGTCACTTCATGTTCTCAAATCCTATTGGTGTTTATATCTCTGTCTCTTTCTCCCTCCCTCTCTCTGATAGGATAAAGTCATCTGTCAGTCATGTGGTACAGGAAACCCTGCACATATCAGCTACTGTGTTACCTGTGAGGCCCGCCTCCCTCAGCCCGCCACAGTAAGGACATACACACTCATACACACGCATACGCACTCATACACACTCATACACACTCATACACACTCATACGCACGCATACACATGCATACACACTCATACGTACTGATACACACTCATATGCACTAATACTTCAGCTTATGGAACATGCTGGAATGTGTGTGTGTGTGTGTGTGTGTGTGTGTGTTCCCTCTGCAGCCAGTGTGCAGTGGCCTCAGTGCGCCCCCGCTGCCCAGCTCTTATATGTGTGTGTGTGTGTGTGTGTGTGTGTGTGTGTGTGTGTTCCCTCTGTAGCCAGTGTGCAGTGGCCTAAGTGCACCCCCCCTGCCCAGCGCTGATGGAAAGATGATCTCCTGCTCCAAGTGCCGCCGCCTCAACCACTGCGACGCCCGCTACTGTGACTGGTGTGGAGCAAAGGTGAGTTTGTGGTCTGTGTGTGTGTGTGTGTGTGTGCCTCAACCACTGGGACGCAGAAATGCAGAATCTGATAAAGAAACATCCAACTAAATAAATGAATAATGCTAATTTTAATGTTAATTTTGTTGTGCTGTTGTGATTGCACATTGCACGTTATCCCTTGTGTGATGTCATTAAACACAACAACAGTGGAGCACGGAACTCACTGCCCGGCTGTGTGGAGTTGGTGTGTGTGTGTGTGTGTGTGTGTGTGTGTGTGTGTGTTTTAACAATTTGAGAGGCTACACTTCTAAGAAATACTGGACATGTATAGCACAGGACCTAGGGGCTGTACAGGCGGGACACAATACAACAGGACATTTTCTCTAACGTGGCACAAAAGTCAAATCAAGTCAAGTTTATTTGTATATTGCATTTCATACACAAAGGCAGTTCAATGTGCTTAACAAAAATAAAAGCAAAGAACAATATGCATGAAAAAGATAAAGTATAAAATAAGTATAAGACAAATAAAAGACATATTACAGAAGCATAAAGTATAAAAGAGGTAAAATAATAAATGAATTTAAGGTAAATCACTGGCAGAAAGCATCCGAGAACAGTTTGGCCTTAAACTTCGAACAGTAGAAGCTTTTGATGTCTTCTGGAAGCTGGTTCCAAAGCTGAACTGCATAGCAGCTGAAAGCTGCTTCACCACATTTTGTTGTGAAGACTTGTCTTATTTGGTTGCTCCGTAAGAATAGACTACACTTTGCTTTTTATGCCCGTTTTGATGAGGCGTCTGCTGATGACAAGTAAAGAGAATAGGCCTGTGTGTGGACTTCAGGTAAGTGATTTGAAACACTTTAAAGAGCGAAAAAAACACACGAATTAAGCCAAAGACATTTACAATGTGCTTATAAAACTAGTCATGCTACATCCTGTTGATATCGCTTGGTGAGTATCACCATAAGTTTTCATCCCACTTGCTGTTCTCG
>CM059281.1:28861313-28863813 GCA_030347295.1 Setipinna tenuifilis | reverse complement strand
ACGAATATGTGGCAGAACTTTTCCTTTCTGAACCCGAATGTCCCCCTCTGGTCACAGGGGAATCTCTCACTCGCCCTTCTCTATCCTCCCCACCCAGATCTATCTCTCCAGTCACCCCCCCCCCCCCCCCTACCCGCCTCCCCCTTCCAGAGCCCTTAAACATCATGTTCATGCACTTTACTCCTCCCTCCACATGCAGTTTTAGACAAACAATCACTAATTTCATTGCATGTCCTACTCTACCCAGGATGTCTATGCAAGTGACAATAAAACATCCTTGTATCCTTGTTCTCTGGTCACAGGGGAATCTCTCCAGAGCCATTACATTACATTACATTACATTACATTACATTGTATTTGGCAGACGCTTTTATCCAAAGCGACTTACAAAAAGCCCTTAAACATCATGTTGTTCTCTGTGCGCCCGCTTCTCTCTCTCTCTGGCTCTGGTCGGCAGGTGTAACGCCAGCCTGAAGAAGAGGAACGGCCGTGGCCAGACGGCGTACGAGGTGGCCGTGGGCTCCGACTGCAGGGAGCTCGTCTCGCTCATCGCCGCCCGTGCCGGACAGGGCCTACTGGACCGCCTCACCAAACCCCGCCCCCTCGCCAACGCCCCCTCAGGCCCCTCGGGCCTTGACCAGTTCTGACAAAACAAGTCCACTTTGGACCTTTAATGCACGGTTTGGCCCTGACGGCCCCACAAGTAGGTCAGAGCAGAACAGTCCAGTCCAGTACATTTAATTCACCAAATCTCCCTCTCCCTCTGGCCTCGACCAGTTCTGACAAAACAACAGAACCAACCAAAGTCAGCTTTGGACCTTTAGTGTACGGTTTGGTCCTGATCAGAAGAGTCCCGTACCTTTAATTCATCCCTTCTGGGCCTGGACTGGTTCTGACAAAACAACAAAATCAACCAAACTCAACTTCTGACCTTTAGTGCACGGTTTGGCCCTGATGGCTCGACAAGCAGATCAGATCAGATCAGAACAGTCCAGTCCCTTTAATTCACCGAACCCCACTCCCCCTCCGGGCATGGACTGGTTCTGACCAAAAAAAAGAAAGAAAAAAAAGTGAACCTTGGACCTTTATTTTTAACCAGCGGTCTTCTCCATCCTCCACTATGACCGAGGTGCCCTGAGCCTGGTACCACCCCCACATGCTGTTGTCATGGCTACCCCCCCTCCCCGCCCCCCTGCTCACACGTGTGATGGGTTAAATGCAGAGGTTAAAATGTGTTGTGTGTGTGTGCCGTGTGATTACAATGACAACTAGGAAATCACTTTCACTTTAACTTGCAGCTTGTCCGTGATGACCGAACAGATAGATCAGAACAGGGCAGTATTGGTCTCGCCGCAAGGTGTTGGGTGTCAAGTCAACACCATGACAGGACACCCAGGGAGTATTATGGGATGTGGAACAGTAACAAGCCTGGTTTAGTCAACTCAGACTAAGCATTATGTATCCTAACAGAACAGGCCTATTGCTCTGGATGTTCCTCCACGTGTTCTGTGTTTCTAACTCAGTGCTGTCCACTAGCGGTTCTAAGTCCAGCCAGTGCAAGAGGAACCCAGTGTGTTAGCTTTAGTTACAGTATGTCACAAACGTGAGTACCCCCCTCACATTTTTGTACTTTTTTTATTATATCTTTCCATGGTAGAAGTCTAAAGATATGACACTTCTACAATGTAAAGTAGGCAGTGTACAGCTTACACCTACTTTACATTGTATCAAAGTGTTTGAAGTATCTTCAGACTGCTCACATGGAAAGATATAATAAAAAAAATGTACAAAAATGTGAGGGGTGTACTCACTTTTGTGACATACTGTAAAAACTAGACTCTCCTCACAACACTGAGACAACTGTATGCAGTGCAATCAGTCTGACAAGTACTTTGACTAGATCGACTATTTGAACGTAGTTTTCTAACAAATGATTTTTGAATATATATTTTTTTCTATGATTATTTCCTTCCTGATAAGAGAAATGCAGAGATGAACAGCTAGTTATGGACTGATAATGAGGTAGTTCATTGTTAAATCAGGGAGTATCGTCAATGATTAATTAGTAAAAGTAGTATACGGTTGTGTCCATCGTGAGTTGGGCATGCAGTGAGTTTTTAAACAAGTTCACAACAGAGACAACTGGTCACTAGCTTGGGGAGATTTTAATACGGAAATTTCATGTACAGAAATTGGAGCCTTGGTCATTTACAAAAAAAAGGGGGAAAAAAACGAAAATAAAGCCATTGTAACAAAAATAGTTTGTGGGTTTTCTTTAAAACTGAAACACCAGCAATGTTTTGATACAAAATCCAACACTGTCCTACACATCCACATCCACACACACACACACACACACACCAAATCATCTGAAGTGTGTTTACTTGGGTTGCAACAAATAAACTAGAGGTACAGCAGGCTTTCCCTTTATGCTGTGGTGGAAGGGGAACCATGACACTTCTTCATGGTGTAAAAGCAACCAAACACCTAAAGCTACACA
>CM059281.1:28843813-28856313 GCA_030347295.1 Setipinna tenuifilis | reverse complement strand
GGTCCAGCAGGGGGCGCCCTCTCTCCCTCAGTGCCTGCCGCACCAGCAGCTTCCTGCGCAGCCTCCGCGCCTCGGGGGTGACGGCCAGCGCCTGGGGACACGCCTCCAGCCTCCGCAGCAGCGCCCGCTCCTCGTGGGGGCCCATGGGGGCCAGGCGGGGGGGCCGGGGGAGGCCCGACAGCAGGGGCTGCTGGGATGGCGGGGCCGTGGGGGGAGGGGAGGGCGGCAGGGAGGAGGACGAAGCAGGGGCGCCCCCGTCAGAGACACCACCACCACCGCCCCCACCCCCCCTCTGAGGCAGCCCCCCTGCACCCCCAGCCCCCCCCGCCAGCAACCCCCCGGAGGAGGAGGAGTAGGGACCGCCAAACTCGGCTCCACCAATCAGCAGGGTGGAGTCCGGCGGCTCATCCTTGGGGATCGGGAGGACGACCTTGCGGTCAGCCGAGCTCTGGTGGTGGTCGTCGTGGAGATGATGGAGGTGGTGGTGGTGGTGGTGGTCGGCATGGTGATGGTAGCTGCCCCGCATGCGGACGCGGTGATGCTGCTGCTGCTGCTGTTGCTGATGATGATGATGGTGGTAGTGGTGGTGCAGGTGGTGGTGGTGATGGTGGCCATCTTCGTCCTCCTCCTCGTCCTCGTCCTCCTCGCTCTCCGGCTCCTGTTTGATGAGGGCGGCCGGCCGAAGCTTCTTCCTGACCACCAGGGCGGCGGCAGAGGACAGGGGCAGGCCAGAGGGGGGGGGGAGGGCCTCCATACCGGGGTCGATCATGCTCTCGCCATCCAGCTCCTCGTCATCTGGGCGGGGGGCGGGGGGGGGGGGGGCACATGCATACAGACACATGTCAATACATTCTTAACATGTTACACAGATGAATTTCGAATAAAATGTGAGAAGGCCGTGTGTGTGTGTGCCACCATGGAAGAGTGCCTAGGAGCCAGGGGCACATACATATGCACACATCTCACATATGAAGATGAATTTTGATTGAAATGAGAGAAGGCCATGTGTGTGTGTGTGTGTGTGTGTGTGTGTGTCTCACCGTGGAAGAGTGCCTGGGGCGGCATGGCGTCGGGGATGAGGTGTGTGTGTGTGTGTGTGTGTGTGTGTGTGTGTGTGTGTGTGCGTGTGTCTCACCGTGGAAGAGTGCCTGGGGCGGCATGGCGTCGGGGATGAGGTCGGCCTCGGAGAGCAAGGAGGGCGTGGCCGAGTGGGAGGCGGGGGTTCCGGGCGACGAGAAGTCCGGCGAGGGCGAGTGGGAGGGGCTGGACAGTGGCGTGCGGTCGGACGAACTCAACGAGGAGAAGTCGATCACCTCACAATCACAATCAGAATCACAATTAGAATCATAAGAATCACAATTAGAATCATAAGAATACGAATCAGAAGAATTAGAATCAGAATCAGAAGAATTGGAATCAGAATCAGAACAGCCACAATCAGAATTAGAACAGTAGTGCTATAAGAGGAGAAGTGGTAAGTGTTATGTTGTGTTACAAATTGTCATTTGAAGTGGTAAGTGTTGTGTTGTGCAGCGAATTAACAGTAGAGGAGGAGCGTAAACATATCATAAACACCTACCTCGCCGCGTTCTAGCACCATGTCTCCCCCTGCTCCTCCTCCTCCCCCTCCTCCTCCTCCTCCTCCACCACCTCCTCCTCCGCCACGACGCCCCCCCCGGCCGATCGGCCCTGAGGACGACGAGGAGGACATCTTCACGGGCGTGGAGGAGGCACTGCTGCTTCCCCCACCGCTGCCGTATCCACCGGAGACCACCATCAACCCTCCGCCCCCTCCTCCTCCACTGCTGCGGTCGCCCCCGGAGACCATGCCCACCATCAGACCCCCTACACCACCGCCACCGCGGTCGCTACGGTCACCACGGTCTCCGCCCCCCCCACCGCCCCCGGCCGCCTCCTTCTGGGCGCGACGGATGTCTTTGGCCTCCTGTGTGCGCGAGCGCTTCTCCTTCAGCTGCATGGCGCTCTCCACCGGGTTACGCCCCCCACGCTTACGCAGACCCTCCACCGTGATGGTGGGGTCCAGAGCAGGCCTGCTGGGGGCTGGAGAGGGAGATGGAGGGATGAGAGAGAGAGGGAGGGATGAGAGAGCAATGAGGGATGAGAGATGAGAGAGAGATGAATGAGAGGGAGAGATGAAGAGATGGTGGGGTGGGGAAGACAGCCAATTAAACCACTGGGTGTAAATACACACACACACACACACACACCCTATTTAACCACTGGGTGTAAATACACACACACAGAGACAGACAGACACACAGGGTTCCTACACATTTTCAAATTTGAAATTCCAGACTTTTTCCATACTCAAATTCTCAGATTTCGAAGACATCAGCGCACCACCAAATACTAATGTATTTAAATGAATTAAACACATACTCTTATTGTGGCATAGCACCAAAGTCTATAACATATTTAGCTGGGCCTAGAATGTGTGTCAGTGTCCTATTTTATGTCATAACCAGCGGCGGCTGGTGGGAAAAATGTTTGGTGGGGCACGAAAGGTAGACATCGTGAACATATGTACTACCCTTAGCGGGGGGTCTGGGGGTCCTCCCCCAGAAAATTTTGAATTTCTTAGATGCAATTTCCTGCATTCTAGTGCATTTTGGGGTAGCCTGTTTCACATAGCAAATGCAAAATCCATTCTGATTCAGCTTACATTGTCAGTTGCATGACCTTAATAAATACTTGTAAAATGACAATTGCAAAGTGATAATGAAATGTAGTCTTACAATGAAAGTACACAGCGCTACAGTGCTGCGCCCACAGCGCGAAATAAAAGGGCCAATTAAAATCTTTTATTTGTAATGCTCTCAAACTTTTTTCACATGCTTCCATAGGCTGAAGTTTGTCGGCGCCCTGGAGCGGGAGGGCTTTCGCTCACTGTACCAAATAGCAAACAATCATCTCACGTTAACGTCAATACACTCTCACTGGTGGTTAAGGTGGAACGGTACGGTTTCTTGTTATTGTTAATATGATTAATTTTTTTAATCCCTCACACGTTGGGAGGGCGGCGCCCGTGCGCCCTTAATAAAAGGGCCGTCGCTGCGTCTCACTTCAGATTTCTTTTAAAATTACCAGATGAGTGTGGAGCATATTTATTGAATGTAACTTTACAAAACCAACAGGATTTTTTTTCTGAACTGTATGAAACTTTGTGGTGATAGGGACTTTACATTGCGCTTTTGTCGTTTTCTCTACCCACATTGCGCTAATGTCGTTTTCTCTACCCTGTTCTAATCGACTGAACTAGCAAATCTATCTGGCTAATTTTCATGTCAGAACAGTGATTACTCGTAGGCCTAATAATGAATTGTTTAACATGTAAGCAACAACAACTCCTTCCAAAAAGTCTGACAGTAGCATGAACAATGCTGCTCATAATGTTAATCTCTGATCCCTGCTCAGTGCCTAACTTTTGACACTTGCTCATCTCGCTGCTGTATGCTAGGTCACAATAGCAAGACTACAAAACACTCCTCCGCTCCCTCCGCAGGACATTCGATGAATGTCTGAAAGTTGAGCTGCATTTTACCATGTAGTGGCAAACGTCTGGAAACAAAAATATTTCTCCATACTCTAATTTCAATTTTCCATACTTTTTCAGACTTGGAAAACGCTAAAATCAAATTCCATACTTTTCCATACTTTTCCATACTGCGTAGGAACCCTGGACACAGACAGACAGACACCCACACACACACAGACACCCACACACACACAGCCAATTTAACCACTGGGTATAAATATACACACACACACACACACACACACACACACACACACACAGACACAGACACACACACACACAGCCTATTTAACCACTGGACACCTGGGTACCTTTGGCCTTGAGGGCGGCCACGGAGGTCTTGTCCCCGTCGGGCCGTAGCGTGGGCGGGCGGTTCTGGACGAGCTTCCACCAGCCGGGCTCCCCAAACTCCTGCGCCCCCGAGCGGAAGAAGGTGGGGCTCCCCACAGACAGGCACCCCGCCACCGTACTCCACCAGGTGGACGTCTTCTTACTGAGGGGGGGGGGGGGGGGGGGGGGGGAGAGGAGGCGCAGGAAGACAGGAGAGGAGAGGAGATGGAAAAGAAGAGGGATGAGAGAGAGGAGTAAGAGAGAGGGCGAGGTGTGAGAGGGGTGGAAGAGAAAGAGAGGGGGGTGGGTGAAGGGGGGTGAGGGAGAGGGGATGAGAGAGAGGGAGTGAGACAGAGGGGATAAGAGAGAGAGGAGGGGGTGAGAGAGAGAGAGTGGGGTGAGAGAAAGGGGAGGCGGGGGAGAGGAGGCGCAGCAAGTCAGGAGAGGAGAACAGGTGGAAACATTCAGAGGGACAGGGAAAAGAGGGGTGAGAGAGAGGGGTGAGCGAGAGAGGGAGGTGTGACAGAGGGGGTTGAGAGAGAGGGGTGTGAAAGAGAAAGAGGAGGGGTGGTGAGAGAAAGGGAGTGAGAGAGGGGATGAGAGAGAGAGGAGGGGGTGAGAGACAGAGACAGAGAGAGAGAAAGAGAAATACATTAAGAAATTTTACAAACTAAAGTGTAGGACAGAAATCCATGGTGTAAAACTTGTCGCAGGAAACTGTTAGAGCTCTGTCTCTCTCTCTTCGTCTGTGTGCGTCTGTGTGCATCTGTCTGTCTGTCTGTGTGTGTGCGTGCGTGCGTCTCTGTCTGTCTGTCTGTCTGCCTCACCGTGAGCCAAGCAGGAAGTTCCAGTGCCGTCCAATGAAAGCACAGATATCCTCCTTCCACCTGAAGTAGCCTTGCCGGCCCGTGCCTTCCAGGGATAGGTTATACATGGCCAACATCACCACCTGTGGGGACAGGAGAAACACCAGGGTTAGGTTATACTTGGCCACCTGTCGGGACAGCACAAACACCAGCCATGGGTTTCATATGGCTGTCAAAACTGCAAAAGCTGATGATGAGCTAAGACCCAAAACATTTATCTCCAAATTTTCTGTGAGGCCTGTATTGTGTTTGGATTTTTCATCCAATACAGACTTATGAAATCATTCTGCCCCTGTGTGCATTCTCTACCCTCCTTGCAACTGTACTGTCTGTTCTGGACAGAGGTGTCAATCCCAGAAAGTAAAAACCCTGCCATGTTTTCCTTTTAACACTTTACTGAGTAGCTGATCTACCTGTCTTGAGTGCTCATTCTGATCAGCTGATTCAGAGCTGGTTGGATCAAATTTGTGGCAGGGGTTTTACTTTCTGAACCCGGGATTGACACCTCTGGTTGTGGAGTTACGCACCAGCCGCAACACAGAACCCAGACATAGGCGCACACACACACACACACACACACACACTTCCACTTTCCTCAACCTGTGTGTGTGAAATGTAAATGTGTTATACCAAGTCTTCACTAATCCAGCACAACAGATACTATGCATATGTCAGTTTCTGACTACGAGATCAAGGGAAGTTTTTTTGCTGTGTTTTGGAAAACAGACTAGATTGCTGTTTTAAACGCCGCTACTCAGGTCAACTACAATTCTCTGTAAAGGCCAAATGTGACTGAAACATTCATTCAATCTTTTATTTGAGACCAAAAATGACAAAACAATCACATAGACAAGAAAGATGCTGGTATGTGAGGGAGAGTTTGGGCATATTTTACACAACACTGCACAACACACAGCAGCACACAACACTGCTTACCTGAACACTGCATACATGAGTGCATGTTTGATTTTGTGTTTGATTTTGTGTGTGTGTGTTTCTGTGTGCCCACGCCAAGTATGAGTAGCTATGTGGTGTGTGTGTGTCGGAGTGTGTGTGTGTGTGTGTCACCTGCTGCCAGGTTAGCCTCATCCTCTCAAAGCTCTCCTTGCCGTCCTCAGAGCAGTGGTAGCAGACGAACTTGAAGAAGTTGTCGCCCTTCAGGTAGCTGGGCTGGTCTCCCCTCAGTTGCCCTACACCACGAGAGAGAGAGAGAGAGAGAGAGAGAGAGAAGGGAGGGAAGGAGAGAGAAAGAGAGAGAGGAGAGGATGGAGGGAGAGAGAGAGGAAGGGAGGGAAGGAGAGCGACAGGGAAACAGAGGGAGGGGTGAGAGAAAGCAAAGGAGAGGGAAGGAGAGAGACAGAGAGAGGGGCAGGCAGAGCGAGAGAGAGAGGGGGGGGAGGGAGATAGAGAGACAGAGACAGAGAGGAGGAAGAAGAAGAAAGGAAGACAAGGACGAAACAGAAGACGGGAAACAAACGGCTCAGAGACAGTAATGTTTCATGGCTCAGTTCCAGTCTTTATTCAAGAAAGGACAACATGAAAAGGCCACAGTCTGGCACACTCACTCATAACGCTTCAGAAGGCCTGTGCAGCTGCAATAAATAGCCTAACTTAGAGGAGATCAATGACACCTCCTCTCCTTACACCTCCTCTCTCTCTACACCTCCCACCAGCCTCTCCCATCTCTCCTCCACCTCCCACTCCTGTCTTTCATCATCCTCTTCCCTCTCTCCTTCAGCCCCCCCCCCCCCCTTCAATACTTTCTCTCCTCTGTCGCCCACTCCTCTTCTTCATCTTCTACCTCCATCTCTCCTTCATTAACTCACTTCACCTCGCTCTCTCTATCATTCACCCCCCAATCTGTCCGAACCCTATCTCTAGTGTATAGTAGATCTATTACATCCTGTCCTTCAACACCCCACCCCACTCCTCTCCCATCTCTCTTTCATACCCTCCCTCCCCCTCCCCCATACCCCCATCCCTCTGTCCCCTTTCTCTCCCTCTCTCTCCCCTTCTATTCCTCTCTCCATCTCCCCCCTTCTATCCCCCTCTCTCTCTTCTCCCTGTGAGCACGCCCTCACCAGCGGGTATCCACTTGTGGCACTTGTCGCAGTGGAAGGCTGTGGTGTCCTCGGTCCACCCGGCCCGCTGCTCCTCCGCCTCCTCGCCCGCGTCAGCGTCGCTGTTGAGCGAGTCTCCGCTGTGGTCATGTGACAGGTCCAGCGAGGCCTGGTCCTGGTCCTCCGCCTCCACGATCAGCAGCGTCTCCCCCTCCACCTCCCCCTCCTCCAGGCCCTCCGACGCGGACGCGGACACAGACACAGTCCCCGTGCCCCCGCTCCCAGCCACCACCGCCACCTCTACTCCTCCTGTTACTCCTCCTCCTCCTCCTCCTGCTGCTACAACCGCCTCCTCCTCTTCCTCCCCTCCTCCTCCTCCTCCACCGTCACCCCCCCGCTGGCTGCTCCCCACCACCTCCATGGCCTCGGGGTGGGAGGAGGACGGCAAGCAGTAACTGTGGGTGACGGTCACCGAGAAACCGTCTGGAGATCAAAGGAAACGGAACAGAACAGAGCAGAGCAGAATAAAGGCTTGCTTCAGATGACTGTGGTGATGTTAAGGGTCAAGGAACAAAACATTGGGGGGAAACACACATACATGAACACATTATCCTTGCACATATAGCACACACGTTAGGAAAACATACTCTCACTCAGATCGTTATTTCATGTAATGAACAATATATCTGGAGCCAATAACAGGCGAACAATTATTATTATTATTTTTTTTATTATTATTATTATTACCCAACGTTGTGTTGTTGTAGTTGTTGGCCCAAAAACAACTCTAGTATTGCTTATGGGTTCTGGGCAGTCCGGGCGCCTTCTCGGAGGTCCCTTTCCGCCTCCAATTCTTTAGTCAGCTGAATCTGCTCCTCCAGCAATCTCAAATTCTCCCGCTTCCGTTCCACTCGCTCCAGGTCTCGCACTACTCCCTCACGAAGCCGCTGCACAAATAAATAAATAAACAAATAAATAAGATTAGGGTAAGCGGTAAAACTAATAAGCTAGCGCTGCTAGTCCGATAGGTGGCATGTTCAAAGGCAATAACGCGGACAAGCAAGCTAGCGTAATAAATGCATAAACAATGGCAAGTAGGGGTTCTGGAGGCTAAAAGTAAAGCATCTTACAATAACTTGCAGTAGACATTATGTTTCAGCGTATACTACTTCAGCCCATACCGCCTATCCCAACCTAGCTATCTAGCTATGCATTACTGTTCCTATAAACAATGCACTGTAGAACTGACCTAGTAAGAAAAAAAACTATATTGTAAGCAAGAGAGAAACTACAATACGATACTTGCGACACAACAGGTTACAGGTTCACAATTGTAGTTTAGCTTAGCCAAGCACGGTACCCTCGTTACCTGTCGGTCCCAGTTTTGTTTGATATGCACCCCAGCTACAGTACTAATGGTCAGAACCACCGACACTCCCAATACAACTTTAGAGGCTGTGGACATAGCTGTCTTGTAATGTCCGGTGTTTTATTCCACAGGAGGTGATATATGAAGGAAACACAGCTATCTCAAGAGGACGTTTTGATAGCACGAAGCCATCTTTGCACAGGCAGGTTGAGGTTAACGTGCAACTACTTCCGGGGCAAAGTTGGCGGCTCTCAGCATGTGGTTGTGGTTGCCCGCTGCTTAACCATTTCGTGTTTGAATTAGGGAAACAATCACACTTACTAAAAACTTGAATTTGACTTCTATTATTCAAGTTTTTTATAGATACATCTGATGTGTTTTGCACATAACTGTCTTTGGCGGCCATCTTCGATTGATGTTACAAAAGATGTTACAAAAGGTTTGCCAGATTAAAACTACAGTTTAAATATTCTTATAAAGTACTGGCGCTTTCCATATAACATTTGGAAAGCATACCCATGACAAACCCATCCCGAGAAAAACATATATTTACCCTATTGTTTACATATGAAGACATCATCCATGAAAAGGTTAAACCACACGTGTTTAAATGGTCTAAATTCAGCAAAATACATTCTTCTGCACTGGACTCTTAACGTTGCAAATAACTTCACCGTGCAGTTAGACAAAACATTTTAACATGTAGTTTAGCCTCACTACTTCAGCCACATCTCTGTTGGTGTAAGACCTACTGTTGCAGGGCATGAGGCAAGAAATAATTCTGTGCCTGAAATAATCAAAATGTTTCTAAGTTATTATAACCATCTACTACCAAATTTTCAATGTAGCCCTCTGTCCCACCACTGATTTCAGGCACTGGGTAGGAGTTCTTTCCGCTCTGCTGTTGGAATACCACTAGTATGTACATAATCTGTCAGGGGAGGAAAACAACAACAACAACAAAAGCAAGAAAGAATTAAGATGAACCATTTCAATGCACAGCACCTGAACCTTTATTCACTTGGTATTACAGGAAAGTGAATTGGAAAAGGTACAATTCATGGCAGAGCTGTGCAAAAATACATCAAACAAAAGGTAGTATATAAAATGTAAAAAAGAAAAAATAATAAAAATCATCTCATCTACATAAACACAAGCCCAGCATCACATACACAAGCCCACCATCACACGTGACACACCCCCCACACATCAGTCTCTGTGAACATGGAGCCAACCCACAGACCCAGCTGATCAATCTACGCAGACACTAGCACACACACACACACACACCCTCCCCATCAGCTTATGGTCTTTGTGAACACGCAACACACTCGCACACATGTAGACGCGCACACGCGCGCACACACACACACACACACACGTAGACACACACACACACACACGTAGACGCACACACACGTAGACGCACACACACGTAGACGCACACAAGCCCCCATCAGCACACAGTCTCTGTGAACATGCAGCAGATCTGTAGGCCCTGCTGGTCGGCGCAGGCGTCGAGGAAGGCGTCCATGTCGTCGCGGCACTGGAAGACGAACAGGAAGGGGTCCTTGTCCTCGGGGTAGTCCGACTCGAGCGCGATCTTCAGGGCCTGCCGCCGCTCCTCCTCGTCCATGCTCAGCACGCTGGGCTCCGCCACGCGGCCGCGGAAACGCCCCTGGTTGTCCCGCATCCACCGCAGAGCCGCCCACAGGTCCCGCATCAGGCCCGGCTCCTGGAATACAGAACACAGAACACAGCTCAGATTACTACAATAACCCAGAATGTATCAAGGCCTGGCCCCTGGAATATAGAACACAGCTCAGACTACTACAATACCCAGAATGCATCAGGGCCCAGCTCCTGGTATAGAGTGCGAAAGTGACGTCACTTCCACCAGACTCCATGGGTCCTCGGAAGTAAAAAAAAATGAATGGGTTTCAATGACGGCAAAGTCGCTATTTTTTGGTCCCGCATGAATTCGTCCATGAATGTAACATATGTTGTTTGTTAGTTTTAAATATATTTTTTCATACAAGAAAAAACAGGATTCACCGCGAATACATTTTATTGTGGTATGTTTTGTGGGAGGCCGATTTTAGGACTACAGCTCGACGCGAATGAATTACGTCACCACTGACTGCACCACGCTGGGGTAGCCATGGTGATATCCCTGCTGCACTTTACCGCCTTTTTCCAAGGGCAGGAAAAAAGCATTGATAGGGGCGAAAATCATTATAAGTCCGGGCATGTTGAGAGCTTCTCCTATGCCGACGGGGAGATTGTTGGTGTTGTGCACGCCAGCCGCAGGGATCGGAGATACAAGGCTTCGGTGAGTACAACCTTATTAGCTGCCTTGTAGACGAGTGGTGTGACGTCAACAACGCGACGTAGTTCTTTTCGCTTTTGCTTGTCTTACAGCTTTAATCTGAACAACATAACAACAAATGGTAAAACAGTTAGCATGAAAAAACACCATTTTTATCCGCAAACAACATATTTCATATCAGGGATAAACAACGACTGGGACCAGAAGACAGCTATTTCGGGCTCATTGAAACCCATTCATTTTTTGGGACTTCCGAGGACCCATGTAGCGGAAGTAAACCGGAAGTCACTTTCGCACTCTATACAGAACACAGCTCAGATTACTACAATACCCAGAATGCATCCTGACAATTTACATCAAAATACATTTAAAAATTCACAATGACAACACAGAGAAAAAAAATACAACCTTGAAGGAAGGCAAATGTATTCTGTGTGTGCGCATATGTAACCAAGGTCCTCCTGCACAGTCCAGACCCAGCCTAAAAGCCGTGACCTCACAGCAACTCAGCCACAGGAGACAGACGTGGTTCCAGGTGAGCTAAAAGTCGGGCTTTTAGCTCAGTCAGTAGCGCATCTTTTCAAGTACAGCTCGCTGCGGCCCGCGGGAAGGCGGGGCTTGACGTCAAGCCCTGCCTTCCCGCAAGCTGCAGCGAGAGAAGCCTCCATCTTTTTGAGGTGTGGGGGGAGAGAGGTTTACTAACGGTCTACGCCGAGCTTTGCTGGCTGGCATCCGTTACACATACCTCATTCTTTGTATGTCTGGCTCTCTTTCTTGGAGGCTGTTTGGGCTCCTTTCTTGTTCTCCTTCTGGAGGCAATAAGAGTGCATGCAGTCAGCACTTACACCATCAGCGCTTAAACAATGAGCATGTACTTCATGTAACTCCATACTGAATGCCACTACCTATTATTATGGATTGCATTATTATTATTAGTAGTAGTAGTAGTAATACTGCTAATAGCAGTAACATTACAATAATAATAATAATAATAATAACAACAACAACGTCATTATTATCATTATTATTATTAACAGAAACAATGGGGGACAACACTGAAAGTGGTTTTAAGACCGGAATTCCTACTGGTAAACTGGAATAGGCAACTCACCGGGGTGGGGGAGCATCCACAGGTCCTTGGCTCCTTAGGAAAATCAAACAGAAGATGATAACCATACTATTCCTCAAGTAAAGCAACATTAAAATACACATAATTAAATTTTAAAAATACATGTAACTAGAATAAGCATCCAACTGAACAGGGTAATTTATTGATCTTCTAAGTAAAAAGTTAGCATACCGCTTAGCTCATGTTCAAGTGAGCTTTACGAAAAGGGTAAACCTGCCTCGTCAGTGGACGACTGTTTCTTTTCTCCAACCATGCCTGTTTTCTGGTCTTCATTCTCTCTTCTGCATTTGGAAGGGGCATTTGCTAGCATGGCAACAGGAAAACACCGTTTTGGTAAAATTAATAAGATAAACCTGCAGCAAATAAAAAGGAAACCAGCAGACTGTAAACCTGGTTGCTGCGGGAGCTATGGCTCTTAGCAACACGACTGTTCTAACGTAAAACTGGCCAAGTGTTGGTCGTAGCGTTTTAAACAGCATACAGTAAATATAATATCGCCTGCTCTTGGTTGGTCTTTCATAATTATCCTAAAAGTCACATAGTCCTTACTGCTTTGGGAATATGGCACATGTTTTACGACTGCAATGGTCTGTGAGCCCATTTATCCTTTTCACGAAGTAAAGTTAGTTGAATTTTAACAGCATAGCAGAGAGCCAGGAGGTAATTCAAATACTCTTCGTTACTTAACGTTTAGTACGCAATTCTCGGTTTATATCATACCTGTGTGCGACCCAGTGACATAGTGTCCAAGTCAGCTATGTCAGAAGTTGAAGTTCATCGATATATGCAATGAAACATTTAAATCACACGAAAACATAGCCAATGAACACAACACAACTCATATCATGGTCGTAAGGCTAC
>CM059281.1:28833813-28838813 GCA_030347295.1 Setipinna tenuifilis | reverse complement strand
AAAGACTTTTCAAAAGATAACAAATGAAATTCAATAATGAAAACAATTAGCAAAATTTCGTGCTCTTAGTCTCTGGTTGTTAACAAGTGTTCCGTAGCTCACCTCAACCAACTCTGACTGCATGAGGATTCCCCTGGGTTTTCTAGCCCATGAGCCAAACCATCACATGTGCAAATCAATCAAGGTTAAAACGCTAAAAACCAGTACAAAAATATATATAAATACTATATATAAATATAATAAATAGTCTGGTTTAAAAATACAGACACCACATACATCACAAACAGTTATAAAATACACAGACACACAAACACCCCTTTTTCCCCACACACTGGTGCAACACTCAAAGTATAATTGTCCCTCGGGAGCTACCGTCGGGTCTTTCAGTCACAGTCAGGAAGTCAACGAACACCTCCAAGGTAAGCCATGCTGTTAAGCTCACTTGTCCGGTTTGTTTGCTATTGTTTGCCAAGTGAAAAATGTTAGCCATGTCCAAAGTTCTTAGCTCAGTTGGCAACTCCTGACGGTAAGAACATTTTATTGACGGTGTGTATTTGTTGTGTTGCAGATGCCGTTCTTCCGTGACTGCCAGCTGCATGCTCACGTGTGGTTAAAAAAATAAAAGGTTGTGTTTTAAAACATGTGTCGTGTGGTATTTTAGTGACGAACTGTGGTGTAAAAATGGTAACGGGCTACCGCACCGTTACACTTCCCCCCTCCTCTGCAGACGACACCTGTCGTCCCAGGAAAAGGGATAACCCTTCACGCAGGGTTGACAACTGGGTACTCCCTACCCCTCATCCTCTGGGATGCGGGACAGGAAGTCAGCCACCCTGTTCGAAGCACCAGGGCGATACTCCACTTTAAAGTTGTAAGGCTGGAGAGAGAGGTACCACCTGGTAACACGGGAGTTGGTATCCCGCATCTTCTCCAGCCACTGGAGTGCTCGGTGGTCCGTCTCCAGCTTGAAAGGCCTGCCCAGGAGATAGTAGCGGAGGGAGTCAAGGGCCCATTTGATGGCTAAGGCCTCCAACTCGACCGCAGCATACCGCCTCTCTCGGTCGAACAGCTTCCGGCTGATGAATGCCACCGGTCTGCGCTGTCCGTCCACCTCCTGCAGCAGGACTGCACCCAGGCCCACTCCAGATGCATCCGTCTGGACTACAAACGGCTTATTGAAGTCTGGGCTCAGCAAAACAGAGTCACTACAGACTGCCCCCTTCAGGTCCTGGAAAGCCGCCTCACACTGCTCCGTCCAGACCACTCGGTTCGGCGCTGTAGCTCGGGTGAGCTCAGTAAGGGGAGAGGAACGTTCAGAGAAGTTAGGAATAAATCGTCGGTACCATCCAACCAAACCCAAAAAAGCTCTCACCTTTCTTTTTGTAGTTGGCGGCGTACAGCTCTGGATGGCATCGACCTTCTCCACCTGCGGGCGTATGACCCCACCTCCGATGATGTAGCCCAGGTAGTGGACCTCCTGCTTCGCTAGGGCACACTTGCTGGGGTTGATGGTGAGGCCTGCTTTACGGATGCGGTCCAATACCTCTGTGAGGTGACTGCAATGTTCCTCCCAGGTGTTACTCCATATGCACACGTCATCTAAGTAGGCAGCTGCAAACTCATTGGCTCCTCTTAAAACTCTGTCCATGAGCCTTTGAAATGTGGCTGGGGCTCCCTGCAGTCCAAACGGCATCATCTTAAAATGGTACAGTCCATGCGGGGTACGAAACGCTGTAATCTCCTTCGCACGTGCATTCAATGGTACCTGCCAATACCCTCTGGACAGATCGATGGTGGTGATGTACCTTGCCTTGCCCAGGCGTTCTACCAGGTCATCTATCCGGGGCATTGGGTAAGGGTCCACCTTGCTCAATGCGTTGACCTGCCGAAAGTCAATGCAGAACCTGATGCTGCCATCCTTCTTTGGGACAAGTACCACCGGGCTGCACCAGTCACTGCACGACGGCTCAACGATGCCAAGTGACAGCATCACATCCAGCTCCTCCTTCAGCGCTGGGAGCAGGCGTTCTGGCACCCGATAGCTCCTCCTCTGGGGAACTGAATCCGGCTTCAAGATGATGTCATGCGCCACAAGTGTTGTTCGTCCTGGCCTCTCCTGGAATATGTCTGGATCCAGCAGCGCCCTCATCTGGTCCTGCTGATGGTCCTCCAGATGCGACAGGTCCACTGTTCCAGTATTTGGCTCCACAGGAAAGAACTGCTCATCAGGCTCCTCCTCTTCAACCACAGCCCGGACAAACAGCTGTGTCTCCACCTGGTCTCTCTCGTGGTACTCCTTCAGGAGGTTGACGTGGAAGGTCTGCTTCTTTTTGCCACGCTCAGGCATAGAGACCTCATACGTGACATCTCCCACCTTCCTGATGATGTCATACGGCCCATGCCACTTAGCCAACAGCTTGCTCTCGTCAGTGGGCAGTAATAACAGCACCTTCTGTCCTGGCTCAAATGTTCTCCCCCTGGCTTTCTGGTCGTACCAGGTTTTTTGTTTCTTCTGCGCCAGCTCCATGTTCTGATGCGCAAGCTCAGACATCTCCTCCAGTCTTTGCCTCATCTGCAACACGTATGCTGCCACGCTCTGCTGCTCCACTTTTGGCTCCTCCCACATCTCCTTCAGAAGGTCCAATGGCCCCCTCACTTGCCGACCATACAAAAGTTCGAATGGTGAAAAACCAGTGGAGGCCTGTGGAACTTCTCTGTAGGCAAATAACAGATATGGTAGCCATTCATCCCAGTCAGTCCCTGTCTGGGACACAAAGCGGCGTAGCATGGTCTTCAGGGTGCGGTTGAATCTCTCCACCAAACCATCTGTCTGGGGATGATAAGGCGTGGTCTTGATAGCTTTAACCCCTAATAGACTATATACCTGCTTGAGGAGTACTGACAGGAAGTTGGTACCCTGGTCTGTGCCTATCTCCCTTGGCACCCCCACCCGAGTAAACAGCTGTACTAAGCAGTTGGCCACCTGCCTAGCCTTAATGCTCTTCAGGGGAAATGCCTCAGGATATCTGGTGGCATAGTCACAAATAACTAGGATGTACCTGTTACCCCTCTTGCTCCTCTCTAGAGGCCCCACAATGTCCATGCCAATGCGCGTGAATGGTACGTCAATGATTGGGAGTGGATGTAATGGTGCACGTGGGACTGCCTTGCATGCGGTGAGCTGACACTCTGCGCATGTGCGCACAAAATCCGTGATGTCTGTATACATATTTGGCCAACTAAAACGGCTACCTACTCTAGCCAGAGTCTTGTACTTTCCCAGATGGCCTGACCAGGGGATGGAGTGGGCTAAAGTCATGACTCTATGCCTCAATAGCTTTGGCACAACCAATGTCTCCTGCTGTCCTTTTAACTGGTACAATATACCATTTTTCAAAACATACTGGTCCTCTTTTAACAGACTACCTGGTTTACCACACTGAGCTACTCGGTTAAACCATGGCTCCAGGGTCTCGTCCTGTCTCTGTATCTCAGCAATGTTTGTGGGTATGGCTAACTCTGAATGCAACTCAGGATATGGCCATACCTCTGGCTCTGCCTGTTCAATCATGTTAGTTACCTTTTGCCTACGCTTCTGCTGTCGTGACAGATGCGGTCTCTCCGGCTTACGGCTTGCCACGTCCAGCTCTGCATCAGCAAAAGGCAACTCTTTTGCACCCTGTGCTCTCGTGACCACATTGCAGTGCTCAACCTTGGGGATGAGGTCCCATAGGATGGGGAGATCATGACCCAAAACTACTTTATATGGTAGCTTAGCAGCTATGGCTACAGGCATGAAGAATGTCTGGCCACTCACTGTCAGGAACACCTCAGCTGTGCGATAACTCTTCACATCTCCATGTACACAACACACCTTTACTGCTGGCTGTCCACTAGCCTGCTCTCCAGGGACAAGGCTTTCAAGTATTAAGGTCTGTGAACTACCCGTGTCCACTAGGGCCATCGCTGACTCACCATTCACCAGCACCTGGACCAGCTGTTCTGCTTTTGGTGAGTGTTGGATGCATGGTGTGTGTGGTCTAGGTGTATAGCAGACTGTGGTGTTGTGCGTGCTCCTAGCCTGACAGTTAGGCTTTGTGTGCCCCAGTTTCCCACAATACGTGCACCTGACCTCCTGTCTGTGTCTATTAGGGTAGCGGCTAAAGCTAGGCCTATGATGGTACTGACCACGACTCTCACCACCCCCATCAGACTTACGTGCCGTCCATCTGTTGGCGCTTGGCCCCCTGGTTCCCTGCCGAGCTGCCTGGAAAACGTCTGCCAGCCTGGCTGCTTCCTCAGCAGACTTAGGGTCATGTTCCCGTATCCACACTGCCATGTCTGGGTTCAGCATGTCCATGAACTGCTCAAGAACCATGAGCTCACAAATGTCTTCCAGCGAGTGCTCCTCAGGCCTCACCCATTTCATGAACAGCTCTTTCAGCCGCACATACAACTCTTTGGGGGTCTCATCCGGCATGACGACAGCAGAACGGAATCTCATACGGTAGGTATCAGCGTTGATGTTTAATTTTTTCAGGATGGCCTCCTTTACCTTGCCATAGTCCTCCGTCTCCCGCCTGTCCATTGCTACAAAAGCACTCCGTGCCTTCCCAGTCAGCAATGGCACCAGCCTGATGGCCCATGTAGAGTCTGACCATCTGCAGGTAGTTGCAACACGCTCAAAGGTGGCCAGAAAGTGTTCGATGTCGTCCTCTTTGGTGAGTGGATGGAGCTTGGGCTCCTTGAAGGTCAGCTGGGGTTGTGCCTCCACTGCTGCTGGAGGTTGGGGTGTTGTGGATCTGGAACCCTCACTGCCCTCTCGAAGCTCCTCCACGTGGCCTTGAAGCAGGTTGAACTGGTGCACCACGTTCTTCCATCGCTGGTCCTGTGACTGCGCCATTCGCTCCCATTTCTCATCGCGGGATGCTTGAGCTTGCAACAAGGTCTTCACCAGGTTGATCAACTCCGACACAGCTCCCTCTGCTGGAGCTGGAGAC
>CM059281.1:28821313-28826313 GCA_030347295.1 Setipinna tenuifilis | reverse complement strand
TCACCGCGGCTTCTCTGAATCGCTGAAATTCGGAGGTTGGGGTAAGACGCACATTTTCATATCTCTTCCACAATAGGTGAAAATGAAAATATGACAAAGTTTGTTGGAAGTTGGGATTCGCTGTAACCTTAGCGGGCACTGCTTTGAGTGTGTGTGCCGCGTGTGGAAGCATAGTGCAACAATGTAGCGAAAGGTTCTGAAACAGTTGGCTGACTTTCTCGAACGTGTACCTCGGAAAGATGATTCACCACAACTTCGACATTCCGACCCCCACTGGGGCCAAAACTAATCGTTGGAAGTAACTTTTATATCGCGTTGGCTATGCACTTTGAAGAGACCGGGTCTACATGCTAGTTGAAGCTACAAGTGGGAGGGTTAAACGTGTGTATGGAACTTGTACAAAAGTATACTTGTTGAGTGTAATGGATGGTCGCTACTTTTGTTCAAGCAGCCGAATTATTATTGGGTTTCTCGAGTCTATAGGCTGCTTGTTTAAATTGACTTTGTTTTATAGACCTGCGTTACTCTGCGGTCCATCTTACACGCAGTGGTTTATGTGGTAGACTATCTGTGAACTAAATTTTACTCATGATCAGATCCTCTGATTAATTGATAAGCCAAGCGTGCCGTTTTGGTAATGGCTTGCCTTGGTCTGACCGAATAAAAAAATGTCAGACAAGACACTGTCCTTAAAACACTTACTGAGTATGATGACCTTTGTGGGGGTATTTTAAAGCATTTTTCCTTTAATTTTCCGTTTTGGCTGCTTTGAACTTGATATCCACCATGCTTAAAATAGGCTATAGGCTGGCCACCCGACGCGGGCGGTGGACTGCAGACAATCTGGCCTATGCCATATAAGACACAGCATTAGTCAGCCTCGTAACAGTTGCTGCCAATCGTGTAGTAGGCTAACAGGGTGCATGGCTGCAGTGAGTGAAGTGAGGTTTGCAAAAAGATATTTTGTTATGCTGTCGTGTCGTCCGCCTTGAGGAGTTTTGGTGACATGCTGACGAGGCTATAGAATAGCTATAGGGTCTCTCGCTTGTACGTATGCTCGCTTGCTTGCTCGCTCGCTCGCTCCACGTCCATTACGTAACAGGTATGCCACGCACAGAGGGTTAATTGTCTACGGCAGAATCTGTACAGAAAGTTCCTTCTGGAGAGAAGAGCCTCGTCACGTCTCCTCCGGCTCCTCCATGTCGTCCCGCTCAAGTTCATGGGCCCTCTTGCCTTACCATAGTTTTGGAAGTTTTCGTTATTGAAGTTTGTATATATATAAGCCTACAGTCGAAGTTATTTATCTTGTTCAACCACGTGTGGCATTTCTTGAGCTATATGCCTTGACCATTGACGGTCTCCGACCGAATTGGGATGTTGAAGTGAATTTATGATCATTAGGCCTAACAACTCTTTCGCCATAGGCTTGATGTCCACATGTATCCGCGGTGTCTGTAGTTGTCCCTTATCCTCTACATCGACAAAGTTATTTTGCCTTCGTATTAATGGTGTTTTGTGGTGCTTGTTATGTGGCATTAGTTGCGTAAGGTTTTTTTTTTCTTTCATGGTTGGAGTAGCGAGCATGGCAAAGACGTGGAGTTCGGAGGGGGCGTGTCCAACTTAAAGACCAGTCAGCATTTCCACAGCACCTGGAGGCCCCCTTTTTTCAGAACACACACACACACACACACACACACACACACACACACACACACACAAGGACAACCTCAAACCCCTGTTGATGTTTTTCATTGATTACTAAAAGAGAGAAAACACATTGGACACATTCACACTTTGCCCTCTCTCTCTCCCTCTCTCTCTCTTTCTCTCCCCCTCTCCCTCCCTTTCCCTTTCCCTCTCTCTCCCTCTCTTCCCCCCTGCTGCCCCAAACTCCAATCTAACTGCCCAGAGGCCGTGTGTTTGAGGAGGCTGGTTATTTGACATGGCCCATCTGTATGTGTCTTCAGGGCTTTCAGCTGTGTGTGTGTGTGTGTGTGTGTGTGTGTGTGTGTGTGTGTGTGTGTGTGTGTGTGTGTTGAAGGGAGGGAGAGGTGTGTGTTGAAGGGAGGGAGAGAGAGAGAGAGTGGGGCAGTCCGTGTATGTGTCTGCGCATGTGTGTTTTTCTTGAGGGAATTCCTGTCCAGAATGTTCCTGAAAGTGTAAACACATGGTGTGTGTGTGTGTGTGTGTGTGTGTGTGTGTGTGGAGGGGATAGAGTGGTGTTGGTGTTCTATATGTACACATCCCAGGGAAACTAGAGACCAAGTGGCATTTGCACATGGGTGGTTGAGGGTTGAGTGAGAGACACGTGTGTGTGTGTGTGTGTGTGTGTGTGTGTGTGTTGGGGGGTGGGGGGGGTTGGACAGACAGAGTGTGTGTGACCAACACAACCCCCTCCACACGTACACACACACACAGTTGCACAACAGGCTGTAGTGGTTGGAAATGAGAATTTGTCATGTTGAGGAGAAAAGACCCTCTTTCGGAGGGAGAGAGAGCGAGCGAGCGAGCGAGAGAGAGGGAGGGAGGGAGATATGTGTGGATTGAGGAGGGGGAGGGGTAGAGGGAGAGAGAAAGAGAGACTATCTTCCACTCTTTCCAGTTTGTTCTTTCTATCTTTTCACACACACAGTTTCATCTTTTCACACACGCGGTGGTTAAATTGCTTTTGTAAGGAGAGGGTGGGGGGCTGAGGTGAGGAGGGGGGGGTGGGGGGCTGAGCTCCGGAGGGCTCCGGCCCAATTTAAACTCTGCACACACAGGTATACCACTCTCCCTGTGCACTTTCTTCCCAGCATGCATTGCAGGACATGGGCTCTGGGGTAGGACTGGGCGAAGGGGCGAAAAAGATTCATCACAATTAGGGCTGGTGGATAGCACTTGAGATCAAAATCATCTTTGACTGGACTGGAGAGGACAGGGCAGAATCACATGACAAATATATGTAATCACGACAGAATATAAAGAAAAAGTTTACAAAATGCATAACGATGTTATTAGATGTTAATTATCAGTTAATTGTGATTGTTGGTTTGATTAATTGTTCGATTAGTGTCTCAGCCCTTCCCTTTGAGTGTTGGCTGTGAGTGGGATCTCGTATGTCTGCTGTGTTAGCATCATGTCGCTATCTCACATTAGCCTTCCTTCCTCCAATGGCACTCAAAACACTTCATAACTAGAAGTTGCATTGCCAGGTTTTTTATAATGCATAGATGTGTTTTGAATGCAAGTAGCTTACCTGGTGTAGCCTTGCTAGTATAGCGGCATAAGTAACATTAAGTACATAAAGGCAGTTAAATACAATAAATATTGTAAAATGTACAATCATAAATACAACTAGCAAATGTAAAGAAGATATACTAACCTACCTAAAAAAAATACAATCATAAGGTGCCAGGAATAAATAAATAACTAAATAAATAAATAAATAAAGTTTGTGAGTATTAAGCAGCAGCAGAGTAGTATTGCATTCATGTATAGAGTAGTATTGCACACAAGTATTGAGCAGCAGCAGTGGAGCTGATATGCACTGTGAGTGGAGGAGCTAGAGCAGGTAGGCATTGTACATGAGCAGTGTGCAGTGGGCCACATGGTTAAAACACAGCTGGAGGACAACACTACTGTGTATTTACTCATTTCTTTATTCATCTCAAAGCGGATATCATCACAACATTCAATAGTGCAGTGACATGTTGCACATTTTCTTAATATTCTGCAGCCCTAGGTTGGACTGGGTTAGGGTTAGGGTTAGTCCCAGTTGTGTGTGTCCCATAAAAGTAATATGGTGCAACCCTTTGGGTGGGTGTGGGTGTGTAGGAGAGGATCTCTGCCTTGTGAATATCCGATATCCGCTGAACCCACGTGGTGGTACCAATGATAGTGTGTGTGTGTGTGTGAAGCCACATGGTGCTACTGCTGATTTGATGTGTGTGTGTGTGTGTATGTGTGTGTGTTAACCCACGTGGCGTTCGGCCTGCCTGCTCTCATCTGCAGACATACTCCAGCAAGCCAGTCATCAAGCAGGAAGTGAGGTCATGGGAGCAGCTTCCTGGTTTTGAGGAAATTCCATTGGAGTGTTGCGCTTTGTTTATCCACTAGATTCCTAATGCACTTATTTGTACATGGAGCTGTGCTGAACTGGAGGGGGGGGGGGGGGGTGGCTAGAGGGGGGGGGGGGGGGGGGGGGGCAGGGCTCTAAGAGCATAAGTCTGCTCCAGAGAAACCTCACTAGGGGTTTAAAGCAACACTAAGTAGTTTTCATGTTCGGTCGCCCTACAGTTTGGAAGTGAATATTGTCTCTCATGTAGAACTACAGAGAGACTACCTGCTCTTCCAAACGTACTTAGTGAGTTATAGCCCATGGATTGCGGCAAAGTGAATTCAGAAGTGCCTTTAACCCAGTTACATTTGTTTTACATATTATGTTAAAAGCACTGCATTTATCCAAATTGATTACGTCATTGGCATTATGGCATGACATTTAAAAAGAAAAACTATTGTCAAATGATATTTTCTGGTATTCAGATAGTCGAGGCTGCGTGATGTGTATGTGATGTGTGACTAACAGTGTCTCTCTCGGCCATGTTTGTGTTGGCAGGCTAGAGGTGGACGAGAGGTGCGGGCAGACGTTAGAGAGCTCGACCGACAGGCAGGCAGACACACAGACGCACGGACAGAACCACAGACGCACGCACGCACGCACGCACGGACAGGCAGCCATGGACGTGTACGACCCTCAGACGCTGGGCTTCATGGTGTTCGGCGGCTTCATGCTGGTGTCGGCGCTGGGCATCGCGCTGGTGTCCACGCTGTCCATGAAGGAGACGTCCTACGAGGAGGCCCTGGCCGAGCAGCGCCGCAAGCTGGCCCGACTGCAGCCCGCCTCTGCCGGCGCCGCACAGCCCGGTTCTGGGTCCGGCCCGCAGGCCCGCGCCGACAAGAAGAAGAAGAACCGGGCCAAGCGCAAGGAGGAGAAGCCCAACGGGAAGGTTCCGGAGCCG
>CM059281.1:28813813-28816313 GCA_030347295.1 Setipinna tenuifilis | reverse complement strand
GTCTCACACACACACACACAGGCAGAACGCTGAGATGGCGAAGCTGCGTCAGGACTGCGTGCGTCTGAGCAGGGAGCTGAGCGAGCGTGCGGAGGCCCAGCAGGCCGAGGACGAGCGCCGGAAGGTTCTGGAAGCCAAGATGGCCGCCGCCGAGGAGCAGCTCACACACATGCAGGTGAGGGGCTCACACACACACACACACACACACACACACACACATGCAGGTGAGGGGCTCACACACACACACACACACACACACACACACACACACACATGCAGCTCACACACATGCAGGTGAGGGACTCCTGCCTGTTACGGCTTCAAGTGCACTCAGTGATGGGCAACCTCTGACACACACACATACATACACACACACAACCTGTCCCCTCTCTCGGTCTCACACACAGACACACACACACACACACGCATAACCTGTCCCTTCTCTCTGTCTGACACACACATACACACACATACACACACACACACATGCATACATGTTGTTTGGAGCAAAAAAACAACGCATGGCAACGATTAAGACACACTTGACCTGTCAGAGTCTTACACACACACAGCAGAATTTGGAGCGTTCACATGTGAGGGTTTATCATGTGGGAGTTAATTTTACTCTAAAAGTCTAATTTAAAATCCCGAGTTGGGGTTATTTCACATTTTAAAAGTATTTATTTAACCCTGGAGATTGTTGAGCTACCAGGACCCCCTCCAGTGTTAAAATCAACTCTGTAGGAATAAATGGGAAAGGGTAAGGTAGGCAAACGCAAGTGGAAGTCAGTGGATTGTGGATGTGTCGGATCTTCACTTGGGACTGTGTGGGTGGGTGGGTGGAGTTGGTTTGTGGGTGGGTGGGGTTGCTATATGGTCAAATGGTGACCTTTCTGACCCCCCCCCCCTCCTTTTTTTTTGATCCACCCAAACTGCCACAGCCCTCGTGTGTGTGTGTGTGTGTGTGTGTGTGTGTGTGTGTGTGTGTGTGTGTGTGTGTGGGCACATGTGGGTGTTTGTTACATGTATATTTGGCTGCTCAGGTCACCACCCCTCTTCCTAAAACCCCACATCTGTATTTATGTGTCTCTTACATCTGTAAACCATGGCTTCCCATCTGTGTGTGTGTGTGCGCATTATGCGGCTGTGTTATGCACAAGTGTGCCTGTGTTAAGTGATATGTATGTAATTATGTTTTGCACATGTGTGTGTGTGTGCATTTCCTGGGTCTGTATTTGTATGTGTGTGTGTGTATATGTATATAGTGTGTGTGTGTGTGTGTGTGTGTGTGTGTGTGTGTGTGTGTTGCAGGGGCGTGGGGCGGAGGGGGAACGCGTGCTGCAGCAGGAGCTGGAGCATGTGTGTGTGTTGTAGGGCCGTGTGTGTATTTATGTGTGTGTATATATGTATATATGTATATAATGTGTGTGTGTGTGTGTGTGTGTGTGTGTGTGTGTGTGTGTTGCAGGGGCGTGCGGCGGAGGGTGAGCGTGCCATGCAGGTGGAGCTGGAGCGAGTGGGTGTGCAGCTGCAGGCTGCGCTGGAGGGCAACGGGGGCCTGAGTCAGCAGCTGGAGGCAGTCAGCGCCCAGCTCAGGAGCGCACAGGACAGCGGCGCAGAGCTGCAGCAACAACTACTGCAGGCACAGCAACACGCCGCCACACTCAACGGTGAGACACACACACACACACACACAGACAAACAGGCAGAGAGACAGGGAGAAGGGCAGAGAGACAGACGGGTAGATAGCCAGACAGACGGGCAGAGAGATGGGGGAGGAGGGCAGACAGACAGACAGATAGAGTATAACGGCACAGGAGCGCACAGGACAGCGGCGCAGAGCTGCAGCAACAACAACTGCAGGCACAGCAACGGTGAGCGGTGAGAGAGACAGGCGGGCAGAGAGACAGGCTGGCAGAAAGACAGACAGACAGGCAGGCAGAGAGACACAGGACAGCGGCGCAGAGCTGCAGCAACAACTACTGCAGGCACAGCAACACGCCGCCACACTCAACGGTGAGACAGACAGAGAGACAGGCAGGCGGGCAGAGAGACAGACAGAGGCAGACAGACAGTACAACAATTACTGCAGGCACAACAACATGCCGCCACACTCAACAATGAGACAGGCGGAGAGAGGCAGGCAGGCAGAGAGACAGACAGACAGGCAGAGAGTGGCAGGCAGGCAGAGAGACGAAGAGAGAGACACAGAGAGAGCAACAACTACTGCAGGCACAACAGAGACAGACACAGACACAAAGACAGACAGACAGACCATCTACTGCAGGCACAATAGGCAGACACAGTCAATGGTGAGGTGTGTGTGTGTGAAAGAGAGGGGGAGTGTGTGTGTGTGTGTGTGTGTGTGTGGGGGTGTGGGGGGGGGGGGGGGGGGGGGGGGCACAGACAGAGAGAGTACACACACACACACACACACACAATGGCAAGAATGTTTTCCCACCCTTGACACCTGATGCCTGGTCCCAACTCTCCTCTTTGT
>CM059281.1:28806313-28808813 GCA_030347295.1 Setipinna tenuifilis | reverse complement strand
ATGAATGGATGAAAGGATGGATGAATGAATGAATAAATGATCTGTAACAGCAGTTTTGTGCTCCCCTTAGCAGACAGAGGAATAGGTCAGTGATTGTATGAATGGATGGATGGATGGATAAATGAATGAATGTATGAACTGTAACAATAATGCCCTTGTCTCCTTGTGCTCCCCTCAGCAGACAGAGGAATAGGTCAGTGAGTGAGTAAATGGATGAATGGATGAATGAAAGGATGATGGATGGATAAATGAATGAATGGATGGATGATCTGTAACGGCAATCTGCTTGTGCCCCCTCAGCAGACAGAGTACTAGGTCAGTGATGGTATGAATTAATGAAAGGTCGAATGAATGAATGAATGAATGAATGGATGGATGGATGGATGGATGGATGGATGATCTGTAACAGTAATCTTGTGTTCCCCTCAGCAGACAGAGGAGTGATTGTGTGGATGGATGGATGGATGGGTGAATGAAAGAATGAATGAATGGATGAATGAATGAATGGATGATCTGTAACGGTAATCTTGTGTTCCCCTCAGCAGACAGAGGAATAGGTCAGTCAGTGGGTGAATGAATGAATGGATGGATGGATGAATGAATGAATGAATGAATGAATGGATGATCTGTAACGGTAATCTTGTGTTCCCCTCAGCAGACAGAGGAGGCAGTGGAGGCGGAGCAGCCCTTTGAGAAGTAAGCAGCCTCATCTCTTACACACACACTTCACCACACACACACACACTTCACCACACACACACACTTCACTTCACCTCACACTTCACCACACACACACACCTCACCACACACACACACACTTCACTTACTCACACACTTCACTTACTCACACACTTCACCACACACACACACTTCTCCACACACACACACACACACACACCACACACACTTCACCACACACACACTTCACTTACTCACACACTTCACCACATTTCACTTACACACACACACACACTTCACCACACACACTTCACCACACACACACTTCACCTCTCTCACACTTCACCACACACACACTTCACCTCTCTCACACTTCACCACACACACACACCTCACCACACACACACACCTCACCACACACACACATCTCACTTACTCACACACACACTTCACTTACTCACACACACACTTCACTTACTCACACACACACTTCACTTACTCACACACTTCACCACACACACACACTTCACCACACACACACTTCACTTACACACACACACACACACTTCACTTACACACACACACACACACTTCACCACACACACACTTCACTTACACACACACACACACTTCACCACACACACACTTCACTTACTCACACACTTCTCCACTCTCACTGACAGCAGCAATAAGTAGTGTTTCCAGCCTTCAAATAGTGTTTGTAAAATCATTTTAGTCGTTCATCAAGTCCTAACTGGGTGAACTGCACTATGCAAGTTTGCAAGAGTGGGCTGCTGGTCTGTTTTTTGTGTTAATTCTTAGCATGTGTTGCCCCCATGTGTTAAGACTTAATATGCTGTAGAGAAGTAATGCACTGAAGGAATGTAGTACAGTACAGGGCAGGCTAACATGTACAATTGTGTGCATTCATTTCAAGTCTTGGCATAAAGTCTGGAAGTACATTTTTGGATGTTTTAATAATGTGTGATTGTGTGTGTGTGTGCGTGTGTGTGTGTGTGTGTGTGTGTAGCCTGGAGGAGGATGCTCGTATGATCTCTCTGGAGGAGGAGCTGAAACAGATGAAGGAGGAGATGGAGCAGGTGAAGAACAAATGCAACGTAAGTCACAGTGCTGCTCTGTCCACAACGCGTGTGTGTGTGTGTAAGCATTGTGTGTGTGTGTGTGTGTGTGTGTTACTTGTGTGTGTGTGTGTGTGTGTGTGTGTGTGTGTTACTTGTGTGTGTGTGTGTTACTTGTGTGTGGGTGTGTGTGTGTTACTGTGTAGAAGTCACTGTGTGTGTAGTTGTATGTGTAAGTCACTGTGTGTGTGTGTGTGTGTGTGTGTAGGAGCTGAGGGAGAAGAACTGGTCAGCAATGGAGGCTTTGGCTGCAGCTGAGAAGAGGGATGAGGAGAGGCTGACCCAAGCCAAGGGAGCACTGGTAAGTACACACACACACACACACACACGTCCTCACACACAACACCCTCAGGTGTGTGCACACACCCCACAGTTACACACACATGTGTATATATACACACACACATGGACATATGCAAATGTACAAACACACATGTGCTCCCACATAGCGAAATGTGTGTTCTTCATTGTGCCTGAAAATTCTGACAGTCATCAGTGCCATATATGACTTCAAACTGACTTTTCACTTTATCAACCCCCTGCCCGTCTCTCCCTCTCTCCTTCTTTCCCTCTCTCCTTCTCTCTCCCCCTCTCTCCCCCTCTCCTTCTCTCTCCTTCTCCTCCCTCCTTCTCTTCTCTATTCCCTCTCTCCCCCCCCTCTCCTCCTCTTCCTCTCCCCTCTC
>CM059281.1:28789885-28802385 GCA_030347295.1 Setipinna tenuifilis | reverse complement strand
CTCTCTGCAGGGCTAGTCTCTAGTCTCTCTGTGCAGGGCTAAGGCCTGGTCTCTCTGTGCAGGGCTAGGGCCTCTGCATGGTAGGTTTGCGGCGGTCGTTGTAGGGGGTTGTTCTCCTCACCTCTCCTGCTGCTGTTGTTTACTGTCCCTACCAGAGTAACTGGCTGGAGGAGTTTGCAGCAAAGGCACAGGAGGCGCTCCTAAATGCCACACCCAGCCAGGAGACGCAGCAGGAGGTGCAGGAGCAGGAGACGCAGCAGCAGGAGGTGCAGGAGCAGGAGACGCAGGAGGCTCAGGAGCAGGAGACGCAGCAGGAGACACAGGAAAGCACCTCCTCCACAGAACTACCGGTAAGGGAGTCTCACACTGTCTGTGTGTTGCGCTGGTATTGTGTCTGTTATTGTGTGTGTGTGTGTGTGTGTGTGTTTGTCCTCATGGTGTGTGTGTGTCAGGATAGTATGAGGGTCTCCGGATGTGTTTGTGAGTGTGGGTGCCCTGGTGTGTGTGTAGGTGTGTGTGTGTTTGTGTGTCCTGATGCGCGTGTGTGTTGTGGTGTCCCTCCCTCATGAGCTGCTGTCTAACCTATTGTGTGTGTGTGTGTGTGTGTGTGTGTGTGTGTGTGTGTGTGTGTGTGTGTGTGTGTGTGTGTGTGTGTGTGTGTGTGTGTGTGTGTGTGTGTGTCTCAGGAGCTGCTGTCTAACCTATAGTGTGTGTGTGTGTGTGTGTGTGTGTGTGTGTGTCTCTCTCAGGAGCTGCTGTCGAAGCTGCAGGAGGCTGAAGAGTCCCAGCGTCTCCTCAAGGCGGAGTGTGACCAGTACCGCACCGTACTGGGGGAGACGGTGAGAACACAACCCGTGTGTGTGTGTGTGTGTCTGTATGTGTGTGTGTGCACGCGCGCTCAAGGCGGAGTGTGACTGGAGTGTGCACTGTACTGGGGGAGACGATGAGAACACACCGTGTGTGTGTGGTTCACTATGTGTGTGCGCGTCTGTGTCTGTGTGTGTGCGCGCTCAAAGCAGTGTTTGACCAGTACTGCACCATACTTACCCCGTGTGTGTGTGTGCGTGTGCAGGAGGGGATGCTGAAGCAGCTGCAGCAGAGTGTGGAGGAAGAGGAGCAGGTGTGGAAGGCCAAGATCACCGACGCCGAGGGGCAGACACAGGCGGTAAGGGGCGACCCGTGTACCCCTCTCTGTTCTTCAACGGGGCAACCCGTGTACCCCTCTCAGTTGGTACCCCTCCTCTGTTCCCCTCTCTGACCTGTGGACCCAAGCCCCCCCACCCAAATAAAGAAGAAAAAAAAACACATACATGCACAGTCCTACATATCCTATCCTACATTTGTCTTACACCCGCGCCCCTTTTAGATAATATCTAATCATGTAACAGTATTACTACTTCTATAGCTTTCCCAACTCATTAAATATTGAGACTATATATATATATATGAGACTAATGGCCAAACCCCTCTGCCACCCACAGGCGCTGTATCAGGTGAAGGCACTGGAGGAAGCCATGGAGACCATGAGGACAGACAGCCAAAACACAGAGCAGGTACTGTAGATGATGATGATGATGAAGGTGGTGGTGGTGGTGATGATGAATGTGCTGCTCCTGATGATGACAATGGTGATGATGAATGTGGTGATGATGATGCTATGGTCTGTATTCACCTGAAGGAGCAGGTGATGATGAATGTGGTGGTGATGATGGTGGTGATGATGATGATGATGATTATTATGGTCTGTGTGCAGCTGAAGGAGCAGGTGATGCTGCTGGAAGCCCAGCTGGAGAAGCAGCTGGAGTCGTTGACCTTCAGTCAGACCTACGCCGAGGAGATCGCTCAGGTGAGCTCACCTGTGCTCGGCCTGAATCGGTTATGACACCTGTGTGCTGTATGGTCTGGTTGAAGTGTGTGTGGCGTGTGATCTGGTTGACGTGTGTGTGTGTGTGTGTGTGGCGTGTGATCTGGTTGACGTGTGTGGCGTGTGATCTGGTTGACGTGTGTGTGTGTGGCGTGTGATCTGGTTGACGTGTGTGTGTGTGTGTGGCGTGTGATCTGGTTGACACACGTGTGCTGTATGGTCTGGTTGACGTGTGTGTGTGCCGTGTGATCTGGTTCCCCAGCTAAAAGCGTCCCTGGCCGAGTCACAGACCCAGCTGGAAGCCGCCCAGGCAGAAGCCCAGAAACAGACGTCAGAACTCGCTGCGGTAAGACCCGTCTCCATGACGACACAACGCGCTTCCACCAGCCTCCCACCAATGGGATGCTGGGTCTCTGATCTGGACTGAAGGTGGTGATGACACGTGCCAACTGCTTTTAGGGGCATTGTTTCCCGGCAACAACACGAGATGCTCCTTATGTGCAGATTGGAGATGTTGTGAGTGATGTGGTGATTTTAGATCTCCAGATAAAAAAAATGACCACACACTTGTGACACTAGGCAACACAAACAACATCTGTGATGAAATTTGCCTGGCAACATTGCTCCAAAAGTTCCCTTTGTATCCTAACCTCAAGAGAGACAAACATTTAATTATGTATTTATTTATGTATTTGCATTTTTAATGTCACTGTGTTCATTTCCTTTTTCAGTTGTGTAGGAATAAACTGTGGAGAGTATTGTATGCACTTGTGTGGCGATCATGACAACCATGGCCAAAAACAAGATGTCTGCCCCCTTACTCCTGTGAAGGGTAAAGGGGGGCGGAGCATTCTTTGTGCACTCGAAGGCGGAGTTTGTTGTGATTGACAGCTTGCTGTTTCAGGTGAGGCAGCAGCTGCGGGAGGCGACTGAGCGCGTGCAGAACGAGGACTCCGCCCATTCGTCGGGGTCAGAGGTCACACAGGTCAGGGTGCCAGGACAAGGGAACGCACCCTGCAAAGCCTTCTGGGAACTATCAGACAGCTTCTCTCTGTCTCTGCTACTTTCCCTGTTGCCATGACGAAGATGGGCCTGTGTTGTCCAATCTTTCTCCCTGCCGCCAAACACAGCTTCCAAATTTAGTGTCTCGTAATTTGAAGTTTGGTTTTTAACCATCATCTTTCCTTAAACCCATTAACGGGTCTGGCTATTCCAACAGGATATTATAAAATTAAGAACGGTAAAATATACAGTAATAATTATTTATATATTTATAATATATTGTTATAATATATTAGAATATTATTATTATTACAATAATAATATGAAAAAGTTACAAAGGACAAGATTCCTAAAACACAGGAATTCATAACATGAGATGTCTTCCTGCTGAGCTGTGATTGGTAAAGGGAGGTGTCTGTCACTGATGTTTAGCCAATGGAGGCGATGCATCTCTGCATCAATACGCCCAAGCTAGCTATGTTAATGCTGAGAGAGCTGCTGTTACTGCAGACACCTGCTCTTCTAGTCTTTCTCTCTTGCACAGCCCACCCCCTTCTCTCTCTCTCTCTCTCTCTCTCTCTCTCTCTCTCTCTCTCTCTCTCTCTCTCTCTCTCTCTCTCTCTCTCTCTCTCTCTCTCGTCCGCCTGCACTCTCTAGTTCTAGTTTATTTTTCTTACCACCCCCCCCCCTCCCTCACCCAATCATCTCTTTCTCTCTCTCTCTTTCTCTCTCAATCTTTCTCTTTTTCTCTCTCTCTCTCTCTCTCTTTCTCTCTCAATCTTTCTCTCTCCCTCTCTCTCTCTGGTAGTTCCCATGTAGGTGCTTGCCATTGGTTGCCACTAACCTCTGCTCTGCGTGTGCTAATCGCTAATCGCTAACTGCTTGTGTTGTGTTTGGACACGAGCTGAAAGCCCCCCCCCCCCCGACCCCTGCACTGCACACGCTAACGGGCTACAGCAGAGGGCTGCCTGCATAGACATATAAACATAGACGCCACATCTTTATTCTAGGCTACTGTCTAGACGCTGTACTAGAGATGGTTGAAGAATCTCCACTTGGCCACATCGAATATGGCGGCGAGGATGATGTATGGTTCTAGGCGGAAGGCGGCGTCTATGTTTACATGTCTATGGTGCAGGGCCCCGCCATGCCTAGTGTGCCCAGCCCAGAGCCCCAGCCCCAGCCCCAGCCCCAGCCCCGGGCCTGCATCTCCTCAGCCACACGGGGGAGGAGATCCACACTAGCTAGAGTCTCCTCAGTGGGGTATAGAGAGTTAGAGTAGAATGCATTTCATTGTCAGTGTCACTATACACATGTACAATGAGACTGAAAAGCAACAAACATGTATACATATACATATAGTTACATATAGTTAACCAGATGTGCAACAAACATGTATACATATACATATAGTTACATATAGTTAACCAGATGTGCAACAAACATGTATACATATACATATAGTTACATATAGTTAACCAGATGTCCGTCCATCCATCCATCCACACATCCATTCACCTACCCCTCTATCTTCACGTCCATCCTTACACACATCCTCCCATCCATCCATTCACCCACACATCCATCCATCTTCCCAGCCATCCTCCCATCCCTCCATCTTCACGTCCATCCTCACATCCGTCCATCCATCCATCCATCCATTCATCCATCCAGGACCTCCCACTGCCATTGTGTGCCATTGTTATTTGTGATCATCTCAAAAATACACACCTTTGGCAACCAAGGCCATGGCGTAAAGAGAGACGCACACACACACACACACACACACACACACACACACACACACTAGACAGCATCAGACACAGAGGCAGACACACTGTAACGCACGTGTATATATATATATATATATATATATATATATATATATATATACACACACACACACACACATAGATACACACACAAGAGACACAACCTGAGGGTTGTTTTGTGGAATGATCTTCCTGCCTGTATTTGGGAGTGTGTGTGAGCGAGATACAGGCTGCTGGTGTGTGTGTGTGCGCGTAACCGCTGCTGCTGCTGCTGACGCTGACGCTGCTGCGTTTTTATTGGTGCGTTCAAAAACACGACGGGAAAATCAGAATGAGAAATCTGCTCCAGTTCAAATATGGCCGAATGGTGGCTGTTGAGCTTTAAGATGGCTGTCGAAACCAAAGCAACTGCGAATGTTACTTGGACGTCATCTTCGTTTGTTTGTTTGTTTGTTTGTTTTGGCCTTTGATATGCAGGGTGTTTTGTTTGTTTTTGTTTTTGTTTATTTTCATGGTGAGCTTATTTTCAGCTTCCCGGCTCGTGAGCTGAGCTGCCTCCTTCCACAAAGTCCCCTCTAGTCTAACCTCACTGCTTGTTTGTGTGTGTTTGTTTGTTTGTGTGTGTTTGTTTGTTTTTTAGTGTGTGTGTTGTCACAGCACTACACAGCTCTACACCCTGTCTATGGAGTGACGTCACGCACACCTTCCTCTGCTTGAATGTGTTTCTCTGTCTCTTCTTCTCACACACACACACACACACCTGTTGTCATGTCCATGGAGTGGTGTATGCCCTGTGAGTGCGTGTGTGCGTGACCTGTGTGTGTGTGTGTCCGCAGGTGCAGAGCCAGCTGGAGGAGACTGAGGTCAAACTGGAGACAGAGGAGGCCATCAAACAGCAGCTAGCGGACAGCTACGAACAGGTAGGCCTGACCACACACACACACACACACACAGCTAGCCGACAGCTACGAACAGGTAGGCCTGACAACACACACACACAGACACACAGATAGCCGACAGCTACGAATAGGTAGGCCTGACAACACACACACACTCAAACAGCAGCTAGCGGACAGCTACGAACAGGTAGGCCTGACCACACACACACAGGCATACATGCAAGCATTTCCTCACACATTCTTTGTCTGTGTCTCCGTCTCTGTCTGTCTCTTTCTCTTTCTCTGTCTCTGTCTCTGTCTCTGTCTCTCTCTCTCTCTCTCTCTCTCACACTCACACACACACTCACACACACACACAAACTCTCAGACACACACACACACTGCATTTGTTAATGGTCTTCCTTCTGTGTGTCCTTGTGTCTTTCTCAGGCTCAGAAGTGTGTTTTGGACCTTCAGGCCCAGCTGGAGAGCCTGAGAGTGGAGGGAGAGGGGCCCACCGCTGAGCTGAAGGTGTGTGTGAGTGCGTGCGTGTGGGTACGTGTGTGCGCTCGTGTGTGTGTGAGTGCGTGCGTGTGGGTACGTGTGTGCGCTCGTGTGTGTGTGTGTGTGTGGGTACGTACGTGTGTGTGTTCGCGCTTCTCTGTGTGAGTGTATGCACACATATATCAATTGTGTGAAGAAATGCAACCACAAAACAGTCAGCATCTATAGCTCTCAGACTAGAGCGCAGACCCAAATCTTAATGTATGCGTGTGATGTGTTCTGTGTGTGGCTATGTGCTTGCATGCGTGCGTGTGTGTTTTATGCTTTGTGTGTGTGTGTGTGTGTGTGTGTGTGTGTGTGTGTGTGTGTGTGTGTATGTGTTTGTTTATTTATATGTATACACATACGTGTGTGGGGGGTATGTGTGTGTGTGTGTGTGTGTGTTGCAGGAGCGTCTGGAGAAGGAGAAGCGTCTGACGAGGGATCTGGGTCAGGCCGCCACCAAGCTGCAGCAGCTACTGAAGGCCACACAGGAGCAGCTGGCCAAGGAGAGGGACACCGTCAAACAACTACAGCAACACACACAGGTAACACACACACACACACACACACACACACCACTCAGGAGCAGTTAGCCAAGGAGAGGGACACCGTCAACTACAGCAACAAGTACAGGTAACACACATCATCAAAGCATTGTTAGGGAAATGATGGTGGTTGCACAATGTTCCTGTAGGCCAAACACTGCAACACTGGTGAGGATGAAAACAAAACCACACACAATTACACAATTTTCTCTCTCTCTCTTGGTCTCTGTCTCTCTGTCTCTCTCTCTCTCTCTCTCTCTGTGTCTCTCTTTTTTTCTTTCTTTCTTTCTTCATCTTTCTATTTTGCTCTCTCGCTCTCTCTCGCTCTCGCTCTCTCTCTCTCTCTCTCTCTCTCTCTCGCTCCCTCACTCTCCCTCTCTCTCGCTCTATCTCTCCCTCTCCCTCTCTCTCTCTCTCTTTCTCTCTCTGTTGTGTGTATGGGTGTAATGTGGTGTGTGTGTGTGTGTGTGTGTGTGTGTAATGTGCTCTGTGTGCCTCTGAGCTGATATATTTGGCTGTGCACAGTGAGCTGCTTGTTTCGGTGCCAGGCCCCTTAGGCTGCCAAACAGTCCCGGGTACACACGCACGCACGCACGCACACGCACGCACACACACAGACGCACGCAGACAGACAGACACACGCAGACAGACAGACACACACACACACACACACACACACACACACACACACACACACACACATAAACATGCACACACACACACACACACACACACACAGACACGCACACACATAAACATGTGCACGCACACGCACAGCAGGGGGAGAGGGGAAGGGTGCTATAGTCTGTATAAGAGTTTTTTTTGTGTGTGTGGAGTATGAGGGGGAAAAAAGCTTGCATGTGTTTTTGTTAACTCATTTATACCGGATGCTGCGCAGCGCAACATTGCACCTCCTGCCGGTTGCTGCGTAGCGCAGCTTTGAATCTCTTGCCGGCTGCTGCGTAGGGCAGCATTGTTGACTTGTCGTCATTTTTATGACGCATTCAAATCGTAATGCACTATCATTGGTTCAAATACACATGGGATGGGTGGTGTTGTTGTTTTTAAACCATGTGACCAACAAAATGTCGTGTGATTCGTCCACAATATTATCAATCAATCAGACATACACGTAATCATATTAAATATATTTTTCCTCAGCCATGTGATTTTGTTTTTTTTTCTAAAAATGTGTTGGTATGTTAGTACTGAAAGAGCATGTATTAATTCAAGCTGAGAGTCTTACCTTGTAAATGCAATTTATTTCATGTTTTTATGTGCTTCAGAGGCTAAGATATTTAAGTTTTAATAGACGTTGACAATTCTTAGTATTTTTTCAGAAAACCTTCAGGAGATAAGGACATTTATCATAGAATTGCATAGGTTTTTATAGGCGTTTTTTTCAGGCGTTTTAGGTGTCAATGGGTTAATGCATACACTTTTGTCAGTATCTCTGTTGTTATGTGTGTGAGTGTTTTTGCCAATGTCTACTTATTGTATGAAGTTTTGAGAGACCGTAGGGGAGAATGTGATTAAACAAGTCTAAAATTGCTCCAAACACTGTAAAAAAAAAAAAAAAAAACATACACACACACACACACACACAAAAGAATCTTTCTTGCCAGTTTGTCCACAGTTCTGTTCCTGTGCATGTAACTTCTACTTGCATTGATACTCAGCTGTTATATTCTTGTGCCAGTAACTTGCATTTGCATTCTTGTAACTTACACTTGCATTCATACTTGCATTGATACTGAGCTGCTATGGTGTGTGTCTGTGTGTGTCTGTGTGTCCTCTACAGGAGGTGGAGGAGACAAAGGAGGGAACGTCAGTCTGAGCGGGATGGGAAGACTATCTGACCGAGAGAGACGGACAGACGGAAAGGGAGGGGGGGAGAAGCAAGAGACTGAAGGAGTGTGTGAATGAATGGGAGGAAGAGGCGGAGATGAGATGAGATGAAATGAATGAGTGTTTGTTTTACTGTGTGAATGTGAAGAACGAGTGAAAGAGAGAGAGAGGGAGACGGAGTAATGAACAAGTGGACAAGGAATGACTTTGCCAAGATGCCTTAATTTACTCGACATATTCGTTTCTATCTTTGTAGTCATGCAGTGCTGTAGGAACCCTTTGGCAGAATGGGCTTTTTAGGACGGAGAGAACATGCAAAGGGATGAAAGGAAGACGACAATAAATAAATAAATAACTAAATAAATAAAGAGAGGGAGAAGGTGTGGATGTGACTGGATGGATCGAGAGATCGATCTATAGTTATATATCTTTTTTTTTTTTTTTTTTAATTACAGATCAAAGATTTAAATGTGGGATGCTTGGGCCAAGTGGAGCATCTCTGAGGACTCACATTCCCAGAATGCACCATTCTGTCTGTCAGTGTTAATGGATCAAAAGGGAAAAAAAGAATCCCCCAGACACACATGCATTACTGCGTGACATGGGGCAGATTTTTTTTTTTTAAGCAAGAAAGACGGTGCAATCACTTTACTTTAAACTATTTTTTTTCCCCTCCTCGTGTCCTTGTTTTCAAACGGGAGTATACATGCAGCGACCCTCACTCCTCTCCTCTCCTCTCCCCTCCTCTCCTCCTTTCGTCCTGCCCATAAACAAACTGGGAAGGATGGCTGGGTGGGTGGGTTGGATGGGGGAATGGGAGCTGAGGTGATGTATTTCTCCCATGGCGGTACAGAGGGAGGGAGAGAGAGAGAGGGGGAGGGAGGGAGGGAGGGAGGAAGGGAGTAAGCTCCATGTAGGCGGTGTATTTTAAGCCCCAGGCCTGTACTGGTGTGGCTGTCCTCATACTGTGATCATTTGTAATGAAACAATAAAACTATTGTAGACTATACCTGCTCTGCCTCAGTGTTTTTTTTTTTTTTTTTTTCACTTGCTTCGAATTTTGGTAAAGTAACAAGTGATGCCATATTTACATTTTCAGTCATGTGCATAGGCCTACCATACCACCTGTTCTTTACAGTGCACCAAGGATTTATTAATGTTTTTTTTTTAAATTGTTCATCGCATTAAGAGTGTGCATTGTGTGTCTTCTATAAGAAACAAACATAAACATCAGCGTGTTTGCCCACATGGTTCTTTTAAAGCCTTGGCCTTAGGCCTCTGCTTTGTTTTTTTGTTTTTGCATTCGGTTCTAAGGAAATTGTTGGGACAAGAGGACCAGAGTTCTTCAGTCGGTCGCCATGGCAACAGCCTGATTCCTCAGTAGGTGACTGATGGGAATGCTGCAGCTTTGTGATGGTTCTGAAGGCTGACAAACCTACAGGAAGAGCTGGTACCTCACAGTAACTAGTCTAGAGGACTTTATGGCTTTATTCTAATAGCAACAAGCTTGCTTGCTTATTTACCTAGGTATTTATTTTATTTATTTATGTATGTATTTAAATTAAGGGTTTTACTATTGCTGTTAAGTTTGCCACTTAGCCATGCAGGAAAAGAGTGGTCCTAGACTAATTTATCACAGGGCATCACATTTCTGTTTTTTGAAAAATGAAAGAACAACACGTAGAAACATCCTCTCACATAAGGGTTGGGCACAGTATGTGGTGATGCGTCTTATTGGCAGGGGCTGGCAGGGGCACCGCTATAAGTTGTAGGCCCCCTGAAAGAAAAAAAAGTGGGCCCCCAACCCTATCATGGGCCCCTGTGAAGCTCTAAGCCCCCTGAATCATCCTGATCTTACATTTGACTTGGAAATCTTAAGGTAGTTAGCCTTCTGTGAAAGCCTTCTGTGACACTCACGAAGATAATCACATGCAATGCAAAGACTCTGAACACTGACACTGAATGTCTTTTTTGTCCTGCAGTTGTAATTTTTAAAATTCTTTTTATACTGGGGGTTTCGAAGATGAATGTCTTTTAAAATAGGCCTACCAAGCCTAACAAGCTGTTTGTATTGTAATACATTTATAACGACTGGCATGCATTACTTTGTGATGCCCAACCCAAATCTCAACCATTGTCACAACTGTGTGGCAACTGGGTGCAAAGGGGATGAGTGGCCAATGATGAGAACCAGTCTCAGTAAGGCGCTTCTCTAAATACTAGTAGCCTGTGTAATCCTTTAGAACTATGTTAGGCCTACTTTGCATGGCCCCTTTAAGAATGCCCTACAACTGTGATTGGACAACTTCATCCTTGTTACCTTTGACCCCAATCACAAACCAACATGGCGGCGCCCGTGAGGATCCTCACTGCCCGGCGCAGCGCTGTTTTGCATGTGAATTTTACTGTTTTGACGTCTCGTTCACGCAACTGCTCGACGTTGCCACGGGCTGATGTTCAGAAGGAGTTCTCCTCCAAATGGGTTCGGCGGAAGTTTATCGACTTTTTCCAAGAACAGCACGGGCACCGGTATGTGCCGTCCTCCCCCGTGCGACCAAGGGGAGACCCGAGTCTGCTGTTTGTAAACGCCGGAATGAATCAGGTATGAAACCTCTAAGGACATGCATAACACAGGCGTGACAGGTCGCCAACCGAGCAGAAGGGGAGGCAGTACTACATGCAAAATGTTTTAATACACATAATGCAGGGCGTTAAACGAGCTAACCATGTCAGACAGGCAGCGAGCTGTCAACTGTCATTTCTTAGTTGGGTACTTCAAGCGGCCTCAATATTTACATTTTCTGACAGGCTCTATGGTCTCAAGTAATGTTAGTGCCTCAACTACTGAAGTGATAGGGCACATCTGTAGCAGTTCTGAATACACACGGAAGGGCCTACTTTAAAGTTTCATAGAAAGATAAGATAAAAGTTAATGCTACAACAACATGCCTACTTCACTGTGGACTGTTTGCATATTTCTGTTAGTTCAAAGCTGTTCTGCTGGGTACTCACTCCTTGTTTGCTTATTTAATAAACAGTTTAATAACACACATGTTTATTTCAATTCAAGCCTATTCTGCTGGGTCCTGTATTTGTCAGATCAAACCTATTCTGCTTAGAGATGATTTGATTGTTAATTTTAATAAACAGTTGAATAAACAGTGTTTATTTCTGTCAGTTCAAACCTATCCTGCTGGAAGATGATTTGATTGTTAATTTTAATAAACAGATGAATAAACAGTGTTTTATTTCTGTCAGTTCAAACCTATCCTGCTGGAAGATGATTTGATTGTTAATTTTGATAAACAGTTGAATAAACGGTCTTTATTTCTGTCAGTTCAAACCTGTCCTGCTGGGCTCGGCGGACCCCCGCAGTGAGATGGCGTCCTACAGGCGCGTGGTCAACAGCCAGAAGTGCGTGCGTGCCGGGGGCAAACACAACGACCTGGAGGATGTGGGGAGAGACGTGTACCACCACACCTTCTTCGAGATGCTGGGGAACTGGTCCTTCGGGGACTACTTCAAGGTTAGACAGACAGACAGGTAGACAGGCAGGCAGGCAGACAGACTGGCTGTGACTAGTTTAAATTGGGCTGGAGCCCTCCGGAGCTCAGCTCCCCCTCCTTACCTTGGCAATGTAGCCAGCCAGAGCTGAGCTCCCTCTGCTACAGTATTTACAGTAATACAATAGAGTGAGATATTGACGACTGTGAGTAAAAAAAGATTCCCCTCCTTACAAAAGCCAATTTAACCACTGCCTGTAACCAATGCAACTTTTCTCCATCCCTCTCTTCCTCTCCCACCCTTTCCCTTCCTATATGCCTCCCTCCCTCCCTCCCTCCTTCCCTCCCTCACTCTTTCTCTTTTCCTCCTTCTCTCCCTCCTGGCCTCTATCCCCCACCCTCTGTCTATCCCTCTCTCGCCCTCCATCCCTCTGTCCCTCTCCCTCCCTGCCTCTATCCCTCACTCTCCCTCTATCCCTCCCTATATCCCTCCCTCTCCCTCTATCCCCCTCCCCCTCCCTCCCTCTATCCCTTTATCTTTC
>CM059281.1:28744885-28774885 GCA_030347295.1 Setipinna tenuifilis | reverse complement strand
GGCGAGTGAGTGGGCTGTAGCGGTGTGCGGTCGGCTGGGGGGAAACGCGGGGGGCTCTGCCCTGGTGGCCAAGGGGGTGGGGTAGCAGCAGGGACACAGCCGGCGACCTCAGCCAGACACTGAGATGGGCTCAGCAGTACGTCAGGAGAGGAGCGGGTCCCTGAAGACACACACACACACACACACACACACACACACACAGCGGGCGACCTCAGCCAGACACTGACATGGGCTCAGGAATACGCCGGGAGAGGAGGGGGTGCCTAAACACACACACACACACACAGCGGGCGACCTCAGCCAGACACTCACATGGGCTCAGCAGTACTACAGGAGAGGAGCGGGTCACTGAATACACACACACACACACACACACACACACATATACACATATACACACTGAGATGAGTACAGCAATACGCCAGGAGAGGAGTGGGTCCTGAGCACACACACACACACACACTGAGATGAGTACAGCAAAACGCCAGGAGACGCCAGGCTCCTGAAGACATGTGCACATCTCTACACACACACATAATTGCACACATACACATTAAAAATACAGGTACACACACAGGCACACAAAAACACTGTCTGTCTGCCACACACACACACACACACACACACACTGTACTGGGCTGCATCAGGAGGACTTGTAGCTGTTAACAGGAGCAGCATTAACTGCAAATACTTTAAACAAATACTGTCGATACAATAACTTGAACATGTATTTATTTTGTAGCACTTAAGGAGCTATCTATGAATTCCACTGCAATGCAGATATCTGATGTATTTCTTTGTTTTAAAAGAAATAAAACTTTGACTTTGATGTCAGTTGATTCATTTTGTCTGTGAAACACCGTAAAATGCCCCCAATGCCCTACAACCATGCAGTACCAAAAGCTACCGCACACATATGCAAGAGCAGACGAAAACCCCGAAAAACCCACAGGCACATTTCAAGATCGCCTTAGTCAGCGATGAAATGTGTGTCCATGTGAAAAAAGCACGGTATTCATCTTTACAATTTTTGTGATTGTGCGAAAACATGCCTTCGCGGTTTTTTTTTTTTAATTACTGCATTGAGCGGGAGCCAAGAACAAAGGAAGGCTGTGTGCGTGAGCAGATGGTCTGTACAGCTGAGTACCGCCCCTTCCCTTTGGAAGCAACCAATCATATTCCTCTTCTTTCGTGGCGCTCCATTTAGGTCACTTCGCAGTTCCTCATTTGCATACAGCACTCTATATTTACCCTGCATGTTCGGTGGGAGGAACTCTCTGTTTTGCTACCGAGAAAATTACAATGCCTGAGCCAGCGAAGTCCGCGCCCAAGAAGGGCTCCAAGAAAGCCGTGACGAAGACGGCAGGAAAGGGAGGAAAGAAGCGCAAGAGGACCAGGAAGGAAAGCTATGCCATCTACGTGTACAAGGTGCTGAAGCAGGTCCACCCTGACACCGGTATCTCTTCCAAGGCGATGAGCATCATGAATTCATTCGTGAATGACATTTTTGAGCGCATCGCTGGAGAGGCTTCCCGCCTGGCTCACTACAACAAGAGATCAACCATCTCTTCCAGGGAGATCCAGACTGCAGTGCGTCTGCTTCTGCCCGGTGAGCTGGCCAAGCACGCCGTGTCCGAGGGAACCAAGGCCGTTACCAAGTACACCAGCTCCAAGTAAACGACTGATTACATCTGAAACAAAGGCTCTTTTAAGAGCCGCCCAACTGAATCTAAAGAAAAGCAATATTTTAGTACTTCCTGTCGTGTCAAGTTGAATCAAAAACCGATTGAGTGAACTAGAAACTATAAATAATATAATGCAGGCGTTTGGGAAGGGTAGCCACCTACCATAGCGATGACCCCCAACCGTTTTCAAATTTCCAGATAGTCGAACTGACTTTCTGTAATGTTGGTCTCGGAGATTATCTAATCCAGATGCCCCCTTTTTATGTAGTATTTGCTTAATATAAACATATTCTAACGTTTTAATCACATCTCCCCGTCTTGTTCATAAGATGTTTAATGTTCACTGTGGGCCAAGGGAGCATTGTAATTTCAAACTGTGTGTGTGTAACCTGTACATATGGTTGACAATAAAACTGACTTTGCTTACAGTGAAGATGTGTATATCAAAAGTCAATGTCCTGGTGTTAAGCAGCAACACCCCCGTTATGGCGTAGCCTTTGATTTAGGGAATTTTATTTACACAATGTTATATTGACTACCTCTGATTATGCGCCCAAAATATAGATCAAGAGCAGTGTTCTCTCATCCCAAAATTTGCTCGGATACATGCTTTAAAGTTGTATTTGGTGGCTCTTAAAAGAGCCTTTTGGAGTACTTTGAAGTAAAGATTTACTTCGACTTCTCGGTCTTCTTGGGCAGCAACACAGCCTGGATGTTGGGCAGTACACCACCCTGAGCAATGGTCACTCCACCGAGCAGTTTGTTCAACTCCTCGTCGTTTCGCACAGCCAACTGCAGATGGCGGGGAATGATACGAGTCTTCTTGTTGTCGCGGGCAGCGTTGCCAGCCAACTCCAGAATCTCAGCAGTCAGGTACTCGAGCACAGCGGCCAAGTAAACCGGTGCACCAGCTCCAACACGCTCAGCATAGTTGCCCTTGCGGAGCAGCCTGTGTACACGGCCCACTGGGAACTGAAGACCAGCCCTGGACGAACGGGTCTTAGCCTTAGCCCTAGCCTTACCACCGGTTTTGCCTCTTCCGCTCATTGTTGTTCAATGGGAGCTACTAGTCTTCAACACGAATAAGCAGCGTCAACAAGGGGATATGCTATTATTCTGAATGACGTAGTATTACTCTCTGCCCCAGTGGCTGAAGCTGAAGTACTAAGAGCCAATCAACGCCTGGCTTTCTATGAAGGTTTCAAATGAAGTCCTCGCCCATAGTGTATTTTCTTCTTCCTGGATGCGTCTCCCAAATATCAAAGTATATTATTGTCGCATTCGTTCTAGTGTAGATTTAATATTAATGGCTGTTCATTTGGTCGTCCTGGTACACACAACAATGACTTGTTTATGGAGTAGGCGTCGTGCTATATTTGGTAATCATAATTTAGGCGTTTAGTACCCTGTCTGTGCTCATGTGTATCTGCAGAATCACATATTTTGTACTATAACATAAACGCGTGTTTAGGTTTGGACACCAACACACGCAGTTTACATACATTATTGAACAGAAATCATTTTTTCCGTACGTTTGTACCCAGAGGGAATACCATAGACCGTAGTTGTATACATGATGCAGACTTAAAAAACATTTCGTTACTTTCGTTACTTCAAAAGTACCAAACTAAAATACAAGCCATCTTGTACATCAAAGGGAAGAACGCACTTAAGTGTTACTTTTGTTGGTCCTTTGTTCCGATAACTAGCCGTTGTGGTGACGTCATCGGCATATTAAAATAGGGGGCAGTCAGCACAGGTTGTATGATAGTCTTCACCAAGGTCGTCGTTATATGTATAATTATGGTCACCGAGTTCTACGTTCGACTTATTCGTTGTTGAACGTCGAGTAGGAAACAAACTTGAAAACATGTCTGGAAGAGGCAAAGGAGGAAAGGGACTTGGAAAGGGAGGCGCCAAGCGTCATCGCAAGGTCCTTCGTGATAACATCCAGGGTATCACCAAGCCTGCTATCCGCCGTCTGGCTCGCCGCGGTGGTGTGAAGCGTATTTCTGGTCTGATCTACGAGGAGACTCGTGGTGTGCTGAAGGTGTTCCTGGAGAACGTGATCCGTGATGCTGTCACCTACACTGAGCACGCCAAGAGGAAGACCGTCACCGCCATGGATGTGGTTTATGCTCTGAAACGCCAGGGACGTACTCTGTACGGATTTGGCGGTTAAACGCGACTTGTTTATTGTGTATCCAAAGGCCCTTTTAAGGGCCACCCAATTTCTCTTTAAAAAGCCATATATCCATATCGTTTTAGTGTTGCGTGATTTGGCTTCCCAGATTACAAATGTATGTGATACGGCAGGTAACTGGGCCATACTTCTTGTCCTCTACTGTCCTACTCCATTCTGTCATACAGTCTGGTTGGTCTTTAATGTACTGTATCGTTCCTTTGTTTACCATTTCAAATAGACGGTTATAATCTTTTTCTAGGGGCAGTGAACTATAAATACACAGCAACCGCCATTGCTGTTTTTTCAATAGGGTTGAAATTACTGCTGTTGACTAATGTTGAATTGATTTGTCACGTTATTGCTCAGTTCAATATGGGTTTGCCCTGCTAACTTTTTACTGTGCAATACCTCCAGCATAATGTGAAACGCATACCTCGTAGTGCAGGTCGCTGGTCACAACCTCTATACATAACTCATGTATCTTTTACTAATTATGTATGTGTGTGCACTGCATTCTTTTCTTACGTTCTACAATGCTTCCTTACTTACACCTTGCACCGTTGTGGCCGTGCAGTCCAGTTTCGTTGTATAGGCAACTGCACCATGACAATAAAGGTCTTTACGTTCTTTAGGATAAATACTTATCCCAATCACTTGTGTGGGAGCTTTTGCAGTGTCATTATACCAAGATTATTACCCATTTACTACGACATTGGATGCTAGGTCTCTTACCCTGTTTTGTATACATAATATGCTGGTAGTGTAACATCTCTTGCTAAGCACATCACACTATACACTGCAAGATACAATCAGAAAACCGCACAAATAATACATGTGGGTGAAATTAAATGTAGTTCTTTACATTACATTGCATTTGGCAGACGCTTTTATCCAAAGCGACTTGCAAAAATGGAGGACATAAGCTACAGAGGTGTAAGAGGACACAGAGTAGGGGCATAACAGACATATGTACTTCTGCATAGGGATAGAGAGAGAGAGAGAGTTGGATTAGTTCTACAACTGCTGATATCAAGCAACTGGATATGTGTAATACATGTATGTGTACCGTTCGCCCACAAAAGGCTAAATGTGTACACCAAAACTTTTCGAATTAGTTAGCAAGTTGTGTAAATCAACCAGCACCCAATTACTCGAAATAAAGACTTTTTTCCCCTCTGAAACTGGATACAAGTTTTTATTTTGTGTGGACAAAAAAACCGACCTGAAAAGGTGACCCTCACCATGGGGTAAGAATTTCGTTAAGGTGATGAGAAGGCATTAGATTATTTTAGCCATAGTTTAATGTTGCTAAAAAGTAGTTGAAAAGTATGAACCAGTTAAAAAGTATAAACTTTTCACTCACATTGAAGAAAAGTGCGGGAACAGGCACAAATGGAGGGGGAAGGGTAAACGGATGTAAGTAAACGGATATGTGGGTGGAGTTGGACCGTCTCCTTTGTTACAAAGGTAGCCAATCGTGTTTGTATTCTTGGGTTAATGCTGCTATGACGCAGAATGCCAGTTGGTTGAATTTACAGCGACTCAGTGAGCTATTTGCATATCGTGGGTATATATTAGAGGTAATCGAAAGGGTGGTCAGTTCTGTGTTGAGTAGCAGTGTGAACAAGATGCCTGAACCAGCCAAGTCTGCCCCGAAAAAGGGATCCAAGAAAGCCGTGTCCAAGACGGCAGGAAAAAGTGGAAAGAAGCGCAAGAGGACCAGGAAGGAGAGCTATGCTATCTACGTGTACAAGGTCTTGAAGCAGGTTCACCCCGATACCGGTATCTCTTCCAAAGCTATGGGTATCATGAACTCCTTCGTGAATGATATCTTTGAGCGCATTGCCGGTGAGGCTTCCCGCCTGGCTCATTACAACAAGAGGTCCACCATCACCTCCCGGGAGATCCAGACCGCAGTGCGTCTGCTTCTGCCCGGTGAGCTGGCCAAGCACGCCGTGTCCGAGGGAACCAAGGCCGTTACCAAGTATACCAGCTCTAAGTAAGCCGTGACTGACTTCAGCAAACCCCAAAGGCTCTTTTAAGAGCCACCCACTTTCTCAATCAAAGCAAACCCAAGACGCCTGATCATACTTGTCCAATGTAGAAATGTGTTATGTACACGCTTCAAATTTGTAGTGTTAAACTAACAGTCAAAACGAACATGTTTGGCTTTTGAATGTTCTATGCACGTGTATAAGCCACTGTCTTACTAAGGCTTATGTTTTTGGACCCGTTTTGTTTTGTATAGGTCTGACTGATTCACTTCAATCAAAATACACAGCTTTCATTATTAGTTGTGAACATAAATTGCTAGCATGAATAGAATGAGTGCGTTAATTTATACACCTAAATTGTGATACATTTGTGTGCCTTCAAGTAATGCGCAAAATCAGCTTATGGTTTTGTTTTTGCTGTGTATGTTAGCAGTTGTAAAATACAAATGCAGCATTAGTAGATGGGTTTAGGTTTAGGAATGCACGAGCGACAAGAGACGCCTATGAAAGGGGAACATATAAACTGAGAAACGACCGCAGATTCATGATTAAGTTTGTTTTTATTTCTGGGATGTGGACGGCGAACAAATGTCAGGATATATTTTCAGCAAATATGTTCATTAGAATGTAGTTTTGCTTCTCTCGAAACTAACAGGGCGAAACACTATACATGAAATAGGCTTGAAACGACAGTACATGGGATAGGCTTTTAAGATGTGGACCTTTAAATAACCTTTATTAATACACTTACTAAATTTGGTAAACTTAAACACATACTTTTGGTGGTACTCTCTTCCGTTAACTAGCAGCCGTGGTGACGTCATTGTCGAGCGTACGTGCAGCTTAATTCAAAAAGGGGGCCGTACAACAGTCTTCACCAAGGTCCTCTTGTTATGTATAATCATGGTCACTGAGCTCTACGTTGCACTCATTCGTTGCTGAACGTCGAGTAGAAAACCAACGCAAGAACATGTCTGGAAGAGGCAAAGGAGGCAAGGGACTGGGAAAGGGAGGCGCCAAGCGTCATCGCAAGGTCCTTCGTGATAACATCCAGGGTATCACCAAGCCTGCTATCCGCCGTCTGGCTCGCCGTGGTGGTGTGAAGCGTATCTCTGGTCTGATCTATGAGGAGACTCGTGGTGTGCTGAAGGTGTTCCTGGAGAACGTGATCCGTGATGCTGTCACCTACACTGAGCACGCCAAGAGGAAGACCGTGACCGCCATGGATGTGGTGTATGCTCTGAAACGCCAGGGACGTACTCTGTACGGTTTTGGCGGTTAAATCTGAGTATTGTACTACAGTAACCAAAGGCTCTTTTAAGAGCCACCCATCTTCTTAATCAAAGCGTATCCAAAATAACCTGTTGATAATGTCTATATAGACCAAGTTATTATTGTCTTTTTGAAAGCGCCATGGTGCGTGGGTCAGTACTATATTGAACATTTGCCAGCGTTAACATTTCAGATAAAATGATTTCTTGCTTCATGTTCTGCTTAAATGCCAGACACAAATGGTTGGAAACAACTCCAAATATATTTCATTTTTGGGGAGGGACTTTGAATCGTTGTGGGAAAATTGATATCTAGTGTTAGCAAGGGTGTTGAGTTAATCAAAATAGTCAGCCAGACCAAGTGTAGCAAAAGTGTGCATAACGTTTTTTTGTACCATCAGCCCTGCAATCATGTTCTTAGAATGCACATTTAGAATAGAACAGTAACAGATGGAATAGAACTTTCTTAGTTGCTTTTTTTTCGAAATTGGGACTCAGGAAAAATTAATGGTATTCATAACTTATATCTTAAAGTAAATTTCATAAGGATACAGCTTTAAACAACCATTTAGTTTTGCACCATCTGATTATTTGCATTTGTGGTATGCTATGGGAGAGCAACTTTGTTGCAAATTTCATTGGATGATTCAGTGTAACAGATGCATATGATATGTATCAAATGCATATGAGTTGTTACAATGTAACAACTCTGGTATAATGCATCAAATGGCAGCATGTATGTTTAAAGTTGTACATGGCCCATGCAGTCCCGTTCCCTGACTACTCTTTCAGCTCCTAGACTACTACTTCTGCCATTGGTCACGGCAGCGTCACATGATCACGGGTCACCTGTCTGCAAAAGTACTGGGTCGGGTCCTCGTATACCCACCCAAGGTAATTTTCTCTTTTTTTATCCATTGACCCTTTTTCCAAGAGTGGTACATCTGTGTCACCTGCATTATGTTATTAAAGTTGATGGAAAATACCCTGAATTTCCTACTTTTGCTTAGCACAATGTGTAAAGTTCCACATATGCTGTATGTGACCTCAAGGGGGGTAACTTCCTCTGTGTTTTATAACAAAACAACTGCAGTGTTTTCTTGCTGTTTCTCGTATTGATCTAAATCCATCCATCCATCCAGCACCACATCATGAGAGAAGAAAGAGTTAAAGTTTCATACAGTGTTTTTTTTTTTTTGTCCTCCCCACTATAGATGATATCGAGACATGTTTTTGTTCTCTGGCTGAAGTTGCCCAACCAGTTGGCTGCAGAGAGTGCTGGAGCGTCGTATAAACTCACAAACTGTAAGTTTATTTTTAGTGTTTATTTTATCACTAAACAGACTTATGCTTACAGTGTTTTCATCTGACTTTGCATGAGAAGTAACAACAGGACATTTTTAGCCATGCACTGAAACTGGGATTTTTATGTTTTTTCTTTTCATGTTGCTTCAGCTAGCAGTCTGGAGTGTAATCTGAAGTAGACTGTGTCTCAAGGGGAGGGGGGAGGGGGGAGAGAATCGGCAACCCCTGCCATGGCTACCCCTCCCATGGTTACCCCTCTCATGGTTGGTGTCTAGAGATTGCAGCACTGGTGTGTCATCTTATTATGTAGTGGTTGTAAAGATCACATGCAACACTGGTTTAACGCAAACCCAACATATTTACTCACTATAGTGCAGCATGTAGTGAAACAACCAATCAGCACACACTATGTCATAGACTGTAACCTAATGAGTGAGTGGATATTGTGCATGAAGCTTTTTCCTCATAAAACGGCATCATGAAAAAGACATTTTAGCGCATGGCACATATGGTGTTACATATCCTTTGTTGCTGCTGTTGGTTTGGTGAACCCGATACACGTTTGTGTGTTTTTTTTTCAGTGCAATTCCAGTGGATTATCTGGTCAATTAGCATACCTTATCTAGCATAGCTAGCACGTCTAATTACACAGCGTCATGGCATCTACTGATAATCCAGATTACATTTCTGTTCAGGCTGATGACGTGAGTTTCACAGACACGTTGGCACCCATTAGTGTAGTGCTCGTTCTTCGATACTTTGTTCCTTCAGGAAGTGGGACAACTACAGGCACACTTTTCACTTCCACATGTTCACTTGAAAGGTTGATTGTGTGTGTGTGTGTGTGTGTGTGTGTGTGTTTGTTTTGCTCTCTAAAAGGACCAGTTATTGAAACGTGCCCCTTCACTCTTAAAAAAAAAAACCAAAACAAAACGGAAAAACAACAACAAAACCAACACCGGCAACTGGTGACAGAACAGGACATGTGCTGACAATAGGCACTGTAGCCAGAAATAGGAACTGGACAGGCTCCTGAGCGGTTTGTTTCCCCCAGGCTGAACAGCGAAGGTGTCGTATTACAGAGGTTCACTTAGAGTCAGCCAGCAATATAAACATAGCAGCATTCCAGCAGTGTCTGTGTGTGTGCACGTGTGTGTGTGCAAATGTGTGTGCGTGTGTGCATGCTCATGCGTGTGTGCTTGTGGGTGTGTGTGTGTGTGTGTGTGTGTGTGTACGTGTGTACGTGTGTACGTGTGTGCATGCTCATGCGTGTGTGCTTGTGTGTGTGTGTGTGTGTGTGTGTGTGTGTGTTGTGTGTAATTGTGGCAATGCAGGGAGGGATTTAGCAGTACAGCTACACAACATATCAGTGACCAAAAGTGCCGCTGGGTGTTTCCTAAATGTGACTGTCACTAACACGCACACGCACACACACACACACACACACACACACACACACACACACACACACACAGACACACTTGTGCTCACTAACACTGCATTTTTCCCCAGACGGGACGGACAGCAGCAGCAATAGGGAGAGTCCCTCCACAGTATACAGGTACACCAGAGTGTGTGTGTGTGTGTCTGTGTGTGTGTCTGTGTGTGTGAGTGCACTGCTCCACAGTATACAGGTACACCAGAGTGTCTCTCAGGGGAGAGAGGAGGCACCAGAGTGCACTGCTCACCTGTGTGACCGTGAAGAACAAGGACACGGATGCTGTCTCAACAACACACTCTGCTTATGTGTCCTGGTCAGGTGTAGAGAGTGTCCCACTGCAGCTAGGATGAGTGTCTCTCAGGAGAGAGAGGAGGCTGTAGGTCACAGTGAGACACTCAGACCAGAGTCTGCACTACACACCTGTGTGACCATCAACACCAAGGACACTGAGGCTGTCTCGACAGCACACTCTAATGCAGGGTGAGTAACACACACACACACACACACACACACACACACACACACACACACACACACACACAAACACACTCTCTCTCTCTCTCTCTCTCTCTCTCTCTCTCTCTCTCTCTCTCTCTCTCTCTCTCTGTGTGACCATAAAGAGAGACAACGGCCGAATGGGCGATCCTTTGGGCAGCGTCGAGCCCGTGGTGGGGTGAGTGAGTGAGATATACAGTAGTACTGAGGTAAATGTTGACTCACAGTAGTTTAACTGTAGTGCTGCCTTGAAGTAGTACTGGCTTAGTGTTGACCAGACGTCTTGGCTTAAAGTGGTGTTCTTGTTGACTTGTGGTCAGTGTTTAAGTTGGATGTTTGTAAGCAGGGGGAGCCCTTGTTTACTCACAGTGGTAGATATCTGACTCTGTTGTATTACTGTAGCAGAGGGAGCTCCGCTCCTGCTGGCTGTATTGCTGGTGTGTGTGTGTGTGTGTGTGTGAGGAAGCTCAGCTCTGGATGGCTGTATTGCTGAGGTGAGGAGGGGGAGCTGAGCTCCGGAGGGCTCCGGCCCAGTTTAAGCTCTGCTTACGGCTTATGACAATGTTGACTTAACATAACCAGAAAAAAACAGGTGCTATACATCTATGGTGTGTGTGTGTGTGTGTGTGTTTTGGGGGGTGGTGGTGGGGGGGGGTTGCTATACGCCATGGTGTGTGTGTGGGGGAGGGGGTGGTATACGTCTATGGTGTGTGTGTGTGTGTGTGTGTGTGTGTGTTGGGGGGGGGGGGGCGGGGCTGCTATACACCTATGATGTGTGTGTGTGTTGTTTGTGTGTGTTGTTGGGTGCTATACGTCTATGGTGTGTGTGTGTGGCTGGAGATTCCAGACAAAAAAGAACATTGGTTCATACTGGTTATTCCATAGCAGGAGGGGCAACAGAATGTTGTCAGGGGCTATTCATCGCAGAGAAAAACAACAACAACAACAAAGCATTGTGAGGTGTCATTCCAAAAAAGAAGGACTTCAAAATAAAAACAGAATGTCACCAGGGGTGATTCAAGATGAGCACAAAAGAAATTTATCTACCTTTGTCTACCTGCCAAAAAGTTATTAAATGTATTCCTAGCTGTGTTTTACGGAGTAATTAATATAATAAATATTGTGTGTCTAATAAATATTGTCTAATAAATATTGTGTGTCTAATAAATATTGTCTAATAAATATTGTGTGTCTAATAAATATTGTCTAATAAATATTGCGTGTCTAATAAATATTGTGTGTCTTTGGTGTTCTTGTTGTTGCTGTTGTGCTTGTGTTTGTAGCACACATCCACACAGGCCTGTCTCTCCGGTGCCCAGCTATGTGTCTATGAAGAGTGACAGATCCAGGTGGGACCCTCCAAACTTCAGCAGTGACCCACCACACTGTTATCAACAGTGAGTGCAATTAACAATCAACACACAGATGTCATAACGATCTGTGATTAGCCGTGCTAGCTATGCTAGATAAGCTATGCTAACCGACCAGATAATCCACTGGAGTTGCACTGCAACAAAAAATTACTAATAGTAATATTAATTAATATCAATCTCACAGTGCACTGCACCTGCACCATGGGGAAGGTGGGCACTGATATGAGCCTGGAAATAGTTTCAAAGTTTTCTGCCAAAATCCACCATATTCCATGTGTAATCATAGTTCATGTAATCTGTAATCATAGTTCATGTAATCTGTAATCATAGTTCATGTAATCACAGTCGATGTAATTGTGATTAATGTAATCATGTAATTGATGTAGTCCTATGTAGTGTAATCCTATTTCTCCGCAGGTGCAGGTGTAATCTGGCCCAGGATCCGTGCAGGCCTGGAGTGAGGGAGGAGGAGCCGAGGGCCCCTGTTAAGGCCTCCCCAGGAACTAGTGTCCACGGCCAGGGGCAGGGGCAGGGGCAGAAAAACAGGCAGGGGCAAGGGCTGGGGCAAGAGCAGGGGCAAGGATACAGGCAGGGGCAGGGGCAGATGCTGGGGCAGGGTCATGGTCTGGGGCAGGGGCAGAACCAAGGTCTGGGGCAGGGGCAGATTCAGGGGCAGGGGCAAGGATACAGGCAGGGGCAGGGGCAGAAACACAGGGAGGGCAGAGCCAGGGCTGGGTCAGGGGCAAGGGCAGGGGCAGATGCTGGGGCAGGGGCAAGGGCAGGGCACCAGCTGCTGCTGGGAGCATCCTGGAGGACAGGCAAGCAGACCTCGACCTCCTCTCCGACCCCCTGTGGATGCACACACAGGTACAGCAGAAAGCAGCAGCCACCAGCAAGATGAAAGTGCTTCTGTCAGGAAGAACAACACAAGTGCGGGACTCTGAATGTTTATGTGTCAGCAGACATGCCTGTAAGATGTATCTAGACACGATGAGAGAAAACAAACTGAGTTTTAAGCATACAGTTTATGGTTTTAAGCTTTAATCAATTAGTAAAGATCCAGTTTCTTCTGTGACAGAGAAAATAATCCTGAATTTGCCACAGTATAGGCTGTTCATTGGCAGTGCCAATAATATATATTACTTTGCAATGGGTATTATCATTCATAATCCTTACAGTAATGGCATACAACACTATAGACATTTGACAGGATCTGTACTTTGGGTGTTGCAGTATCTACATATAGTCAAATAGATGCTGTAGAAATCCACACGGGTACCAACCAGCAACAGCCTCAAAGAGTACATCAAAATATTTGGATAACGTATGTCTAGAAATGTTTTTTTTAATCAATAATTTAAATTATTATTTTTTTATCACCATTTTTAAATAAGATGATGCTGTGAAGAGAACTGTGAAACGGCATAAAGCCAGTCTCAGGAGGTTTGAAAACATCATCAAACCTTTTTTAATAGTAGTGATAGATTAATTAGATAAGTTTCAGAACTATTTTTAACTGCAAAATAACTAAATCCAATTATTGTTCAATTTTGCCAATCAGATAAAGAGATCTTGAGGAGAGTTGTAGAGACTCATAAAGCCAGTCTGAAGAGGAGGTTTGAGAACATATCTGAAGGCATCATCAAACCTGGAGCTGAGACACTCCTCAATGAGATCTACACAGAGCTCTACATCACAGGGGGAGAGGGTGAAGGGGTGAATAAGGAACATGAGGTTTGGCAGGTAGAGTCAGCATCCAGAGCACAAACCACAGAAGACACACCAATCAACTGCAATGACATCTTTAAGCCCTTACCTGGACAGGAGAGACACATCAGGACTGTGATGACCAAAGGTGTTGCAGGCATTGGAAAAACAGTCTCAGTGCAGAAGTTCATTCTTGACTGGACTGATGGGGTAGCCAATCAGAATATAGACTTTATGTTTCCTCTTCCTTTTCGCCAACTGAACATGATCAGGAATGATCAGTACAGTCTTCACAGACTCCTGCTGGACTTCCACCCTGAGCTGGAAAAACTAAAGGATGGTGCAGAATACAAAGACTGTCGGGTTGTGTTCATTTTTGATGGTCTGGATGAGAGTCGACTGGCTTTGAATTTCCAACAGAACACGCTGGTGTCTGATGTGAAGCAAACCTCATCAGTGGATGTCCTGATACCAAGCCTCATTCAGGGAACTTTGCTACCCTCTGCTTCCATCTGGATAACCTCGCGACCAGCTGCAGTCAATCAAATTCCTGCTCAGTGTCTTGATCAGGTAACAGAGCTACGAGGGTTCAGTGACCCACAGAAGGAAGAATACTTCATGAAGAGAATCAGCGATAAGAATCAGGCCAAAAGAATCATCTGCCACATCAGGGGTTCTAGAACTTTCCACATCATGTGCCACATTCCGGTCTTCTGTTGGATGGCAGCCACAGTGCTTCAGCAGATGCTGCAACAGGACAACACCCAGGAAATCCCCAAAACTCTGACTGAGATGTTCATACACTTCCTGCTCATTCAGACCATCAGGAAAAATCAGAAGTACCTCAACAGAAAGAAAGACGACACACAGGACATCTTGGGATCGCAAAAAGAAATCATATTGAAGCTGGCAGAACTGGCCTTTAGAAATCTAGAGAATGGCAATCTCTTGTTTTACGAAGAGGACCTGAGAGAGTGCGGCATCGATGTCACCGAGGCTTCTGTGTGTTCTGGCCTGTGCACTGAGATCTTCAGAGAAGAGTCCGTGTTTCAGCAGAAGAAGGTCTACTGCTTTGTGCACCTGAGCATCCAGGAGTTTCTGGCAGCCCTTCATGTGTTTGTGTCCTACACCCATCAGATGGACACCATGGGCCCGTTCTTCTGCTTGAAAGAATCGCTCAAGCTGGTAGTAACCAAAGCCCTGGAAAGCCGGAATGGACATTTGGACCTCTTCCTGCGCTTTCTTTTGGGTATATTTCTGGACGGGAATCAGACACTACTACTAGGGCTACTGGACCGCACACATGACACCTCAGAGAGCATCAGGGAAATGTGTCAGTACATCAAGGAGCTGAACAGAGAGGGTCTGTCCCCAGAGCGATGCATCAGTCTTTTCCACTGTTTACTGGAAATGAACGACCAATCTATGCACGAGGAGGCTCAGAAGTATTTAGAGTCACCAAAGCCGTCCAAACAGACGTTGTCTCCTGCTCACTGTTCGGCACTGGCCCACATGCTTCTGATGTCTGAGGAGGTGCTGGATGAGTTTGACCTGAAGAGCTACAACACGTCAGATGAGGGACGCAGGAGACTGCTCCCAGCTATTAGGTGTTCCAGAACAGCGCGGTGAGTCTCAGATCAATACTGGGTGTCATGACAACAATTTGTTTGGAGTTCTATTCTATTTACATGTAGTCTATAGTTCATGTGGTGCTCTTTGTTTACCAGACTAAGTGTCCATGTGATGATACTCTGTTTGTCTCCCAATGCAGATTAGCCTGCTGCAATCTCACACACAGCTGCTGTTTGTGTGTGGCTTCAGCGCTGGACTCACCGAGCCCCCTGCTGGTACTGGACCTGCATTACAACCCGCTGGCAGACTCTGGAGTGCAGCTGCTGTCTGCTGGTCTCTCAAGCCCTCACTGTAAACTCCAGGTCCTAAGGTGCGTTTATCAACAAATCATTCCAGAGGTGGTTCAGTCTGTTATTTTCTTTCTTTCTTTCTTTCTTTCTTTCTTTCTTTCTTTCTTTCTTTCTTTCTTTCTTTCTTTCTTTCTTTCTGTTTTCATCAACTGGAGAAGGGGCTGCTTGGGGCTAATGTCATTGTGCATGTGTGTGGTGACAATAAAAGCCATTCTATTCTATTCTATTCTATTCTATTCTATTCAAAGTTATGCTTTAGGCCTTTTAGCCCGTAATGGGACAGGACAGTGAAAACAACTCTCTTTACAGTCCTCAATGTAAACTTCAGATTTTGAGGTAATTATAATTTAGCGATGAAATCATGTCAGAGATAGTTCTGTTGATTTCTTTCCTACAACACTGCACTATTTAGTAGTGGTATTTCTGGTAGAGATTAATGTGATAGTTTTATTAGAAATACACTGTGTACACTCACAGTGAACATCTATGTCTTGTAGCCACAGTAGGATCATATTCTAAGACAGAAGTGTGTGTGTGTGTGTGTGTGTGTATGTGTGTGTGTGTGTGTCTGTGTCTGTGTGTGTGTGTGTGTGTGTGTGTCTGTGCGTGTGTGTGCGTGTGTGTGTGTGTGTGTGTTTGTGTATGTGTGTGCGTGTGTGTGTTGCGTGTGTGTGTTGCGTGTGTGTTGTCACATCACAGGCTTGCTGGCTGTAATCTGACACATAATTGTTGTGAGACTTTGGCCTCCGTTCTGCTGTCACCAAACCTCCTGACGGAACTGGACCTGAGTGAGAACGCTCTGGGAGATTCTGGAGTTCAGCTTCTCGCTAAAGGACTGTCAGTTCCACACTGTAAACTACAGACATTAAGGTTGGCTTCTCAAAGCAACACACAGTAGTTTTTTGGGTTTTTTTTTTTCAACTTTAAAATAAAGTTTCTGTTTCAGTGGCTCATCAACTTGTAACTGGGTGTGAACAGCGTTTCTGAATTCACTTTGCGGCCTCTATGGGCTATAACCTTTTTTTTCTTTCTGTTTTTTTTTTTTTCTCTGACTTTCTGATGTGCCCTAAGGCAGAATCAGGTTAAGGCAGGCAGGGGTGGATTAATCACTAAGGTCCAATGAATATCCAGATTTGGCAGCAGTTTATTAGACATTTTTTAGGTTATTTTAAGGTTGAAAAAAAACTACTTAGTGTTGCTGTAAGCATTCCCTGTGAAGAAAACTCTCCTTCATTTTCCTCTGTGTGTGTGTGTGTGTGTGTGTGTGTGTGTGTGTGTGTGTGTGTGTGTGTGTCTCTCTCTCTCTCTCTCATAAGATTTTTTTAGTCCCCTATTATGAATTTAAATCTTGACATTAAAACCTTTAGTAGTGTCATGACTGGTATAGACTCTGTTGTGTGCTGTTTGTGTAGATTGGCGGCCTGTAGGCTCAGTGAAAAGTCCCTTGAGGTCATGTCTTCAGTTCTACAGTCAGTGAGTTCCCTAACGCAGCTACACCTGAGCAACAATCACCTGAGCAACAATCACCTGAGCAACAATCACCTGAGCAACAATCACCTGAGCAACAATCACCTGAGCAACAATCACCTGAGCAACAATCACATGGGGGATTCTGGAGTTCAGCATCTCTCTAAAGCACTGTCTAGTCCCCACTGCAGACTGCAGACATTAAGGTTAGAAACCCATATTATGCCATATTATTATAAATAATTTATTAATAATTAATTAATATCCAGTGTTTTAACAGATGTGTTGTTTGGTATAGTCATACTGTTATAATGATGTACTAACCAATTAATTGACTAATTATTTACCAATTAACCAATCAACCAGTGATGTACTAACCAATTCATTAATTTTATTCATTCACTGATGAGTAGTGAGTGTCTGAATGGAGACATCAAGGTTGGAACCAGGCTTGAGGGCTATATCCACTTTTTTCATTCCCTGATATTTTCCTGTTATGATACTGCAGTATGCTGGTGTAAACCCAATTATGAGTTACTAAATGAACGAATCCATTAACTCAATTTGAGTTAGTTCATTAACGATTGCTGAGCATCTTATTGGTGTATCAGTAAACTAGGTCGCCTATAACAGTGTTTCTCAAAACCTTTCAGGCCGAGGACCACTTCTTCTCTTTAAAAAACCCCAATGACCACCCCCCTCCCCCATCTGAGGCTAACAGGGCTATATGTAAATGCATGAATTGGTGCAGAATGGCATGAAGAAGATATACATGTCATTTAAACACACTGTGCATAGGTAGCATAAGAAACATCAAAAAAAAAAAATATATATATATATATATTAACACAACTGCTCGTAGACCACTTGGGATTTCTTGCAGACCACCAGTGGTCCACAGACCACACTTTGAGAAACTCTGACCCAATTATGAGTTACTAAATGAACGAATCCATTAACTCAATTTGAGTTAGTTCATTAACGATTGCTGAGCATCTTATTGGTGTATCAGTAAACTAGGTCGCCTATAACAGTGTTTCTCAAAACCTTTCAGGCTGAGGACCACTTCTTCCCTTTAAAAAAACCTCAATGACCACCCCATCTGAGGCTAACAGGGCTATGGAAATGCACCAATTGGTGCAACACCATAGCCCTAACTAGGGAATGGCATGAAGAATATATACATGTCATTTAAGAAACATAAAAAAATAAATAAAAAAAATAAACGTGGATATATATATTACCACAACTGTTCGCGGACCACTTGTGGTTTCTTGCGGACCACACTTTGAGATACAATGCCCTACTACATTTAAAATGCTGAAATTGAGGCACTGTACACATTGTCTTCCAGACTTGTGAGCTGTGCACTCACACAGCAGTCGTGTGAGTCTCTCAGTCTGGTTCTGCGTTCCCCGAACTCCCTGACAGAGCTGGACCTGAGCAGCAATGACCTGGGGGATGCTGGGGCTGAGTGTCTCTGTAAGGGACTGTCTAGTCCCCACTGCAGACTGCAGACACTGAGGTTGGTGATATCTCATTACTGTTATGAGTGATATCTCATTACTGTTATGAGTTTCTCGGTTAGTGATCTGAACACAACATGAATCATAACTGTTCTTCTAAACTGGGGGTGCACTGCCCTCCCCACCACCCACCTCTCTGATACACAACATATTACATTTCAATGTGTTCTGCATGGGGGCTGTCCAGTCCCCACTGCAGACTGCAGACATTGAGGTTATGGGGGGTTTTAGCTAACATACATACACTATGGTACTTGACACATGAGGACCCATAGGCATGTGTGTGTGTGTGTATGTGTGTGTATTTGTGATGTGTGTGTGTGTGTATTTGTGTGTGTGTGTGTGTGTGTGTGTGTGTGTGTGTGTGTGTGTGTGTGTTTGTGTATGTGTGTGTATTTGTGACAAGGTTTATTTTCAGTCTTTTCTCAGTCAATTTCAGTTTTGCAGCTCTTTTCCTTTAACTCCTGTTTATGTGTTAAGAGCGAAGCATATTAGACACATTCACACTCTTTCTCTCGTTCGCTCTCTCTCTCTCTCTATCTATCTCTCTATCTCTCCCTCTCCCTGCCTCCACCTCTCTCTTTAAATCAGGCTTTCTGGATGTCTCATCTCCGAAGATGGCCACATTGCTCTGGCTTCAGCTCTGACATCAAACCCCTCCCATCTGAAAGAGCTGGATCTGAGCTACAATCATCCTGAAGAATCGGGACTGAAGCTATTATATGCAATTCTAGAAGATCCTGTTTTCAACCTGGGAAAACTTAAGTATGTATACAACTACAAGCTCAAAGCCAAATTGTCAGGACAAATCTACTTGCATACGGCAGATTTAAGATTGATGGGTCGTAAATGTTGTGTCGCTCTCTCTCTCTCTCTCTCTCTCTCTCTCTCTCTCTCTCTCACTCTATATATCTATCTATCTATCTATCTATCTATCTATCTATCTATCTATCTATCTATCTATCTCTCTCTCTGTTTCACAGAACTGACCATGCACCTGAAAGCAGAACAAGAGCAGGCTTGTTGAGATGTGAGTCTTTATGATAAATGGCGTTGACCCTCTGTAATGCATCTAATGATAAATGGCGTTGACCCTCTGTAATGCATCTAATGATAAATGGCGTTGACCCTCTGTAATGTATCTAATGATAAATGGCGTTGACCCTCTGTAATGTATCTAATGATAAATGGCGTTGACCCTCTGTAATGCATCTAATGATAAATGGTGTTTTCTTAGCTGTTGCACCTCACATTGACCCTCTCTAGTGTATCTGATGTCACAACACAAACATATACTTGCTGTCCTGATGATGTCAACAGACATACACTGTAAAACCGGATTGTCAATACAACTCAAAACTTTTGATGTAACTGATTACGTCAATAGTTTTGAGTACATTAACTATATATTTTAATTAAAGTGAACTTTAAAAGTTTAAGTACAAAATGCATGTACTTAAACTTTTAAATTAACTTTAATTAAAATATATAGTTAATGTACTCAAAACTATTGACGTAATCAGTTACATCAAAAGTTTTGAGTTGTATTAACTTATCCGGGTTTACAGTGTAGGCTACATAGCTCTTATGACTCAGGTTCATTGGGAGGCCAACTTAAAGGGACACAACCACAAACATAGTTTACACTATACAGTAACACAGTGATTAATTGTACCAGCATACACATCAACGGATGAGTCTGATAGTCCAACATGGAAATGCCATCAAACAACAGATCAAAAGCTAAAAATATGTCCTCCTGTGTGCAGATCTCTGTGAATTGACGCTGTGTGAGGGATGTACTCACTTTTCTGACATACTGTAGCTGGTATGACGGGCTCACGACAATAGTTTAAACACGTGATTAATTAAACCAGCATACACATCAATGGATGAGTGATTAAGTAAACCAGTATACACCAACACACATTAACAGATGAGTCTGATAGTCCAACATGGAAATGCCATCAAACAGCAGCTCAAAAGCTAAAAAAATAATAATAATAATAATAATAATAAAGTGCTTTACAGTTTGGCAAGGTCACAACAAGACACATATGTCCTCCTGTGTGCAGATCTCTGTGAATTGACGCTGGACCCAAACACAGGAAACAGAAACCTCTCTCTGTCCGAGAGGAACAAGCGTGTGGTGTGGACCCTTGAGGAGCAGCCGTATCCTGACCACCCGGAGAGATTTAACTGGTGGTATCAGGTGCTGTGCGGAGAGGGTCTGTCTGGACGCTGCTGCTACTGGGAGGCTGAGTGGAGTGGGCGTGGGGCTTACATAGGTGTGGCCTATAAAAGCATCAAGAGGAAAGGGGAGAATGACGACAGCCTACTGGGACATAACAACAAGTCCTGGTCACTCTACTGCTCTACTGACAGTTACTCTGTCAAGCACAATAATAAACAGACTGACATACCTGCCCCCTCCTCCCACTCCAGAAGAGTAGGAGTGTACCTGGACTGGCCGGCCGGCACTCTGTCCTTCTACAGCGTCTCCTCTGACACACTCACCCACCTGCACACGATCCACTCCACATTCACTGAGCCCCTCTATCCTGGCTTCACTCTTTGGGTTCACTCCTCCCTGTCCGTGTGTCAAGTCATGTGACCTTCTCATGCTGCAGGAACACCACCGTCTGGGCGAGTGTCAAAGTCAAAGTCAAAGTCAGCTTTATTGTCAAAAGCCATATGTACAGGTTGCACACAGAGAATTTGAAATTGCAATGCTCCCTATAGGCCCACAGTGAACATTAAACATCTTATAAACAAGACAGGAAGACATGATGACAAACATAATAATATAAACATAACAAAAAGTACAACAGGCTTGTATATAATACCAATAAGTAGAAACACAATGTGTAGTGTAATCAAGCAGCAGTGTCATAATCTGATGGAGGCGTGGCTTGTTACCAGGCAACACCAGTAACTGCTTTGGGCCCCCAGGGCCACTACAACACACCACCACAGTTATGCCCACATATGCAACTGGCCAGCAAAACTTTAAAAGCATGTTTCTCAGTTTTAATGTTAGAATAGTTATAACTGTACTTCTAGTATATTTATACCATTATACCATTTATAGTACATTCTGCCATTCTAGTGGTAGTGCAGTTTTCAATAGATATAAAATGTATTTATTTATTTATTTATTTATTGTTTTGCTTGGAGCACCCGTCAGACTCTAGAATCACCTGTGCAAATTGGCACAGCAATCAAAGTGCTATAGCGTTGTCAGTGTCATGCTTATTTTTGCCTTTTCAGTTTTATGTTATGTGTTCGAATTCAACTGTTACACCTAGACACATTCGAAATGTGTGCAATCATATGTTTTAACCTTTTTGTTATCTTGTTATCTTGCTTCTTGTTAGTTTGTGTTTCTACAGTATATGTCCACACAAGGGTCCTGTGCTATGTTTTCTTGTTTTTATTTTCCCATGTGTTAGAGTTAAGTGTCATGTTTTTGTTGTTGTTGTTTTTCTTTGTGTGTATGAGTTCTGTATCATGTGTCATCATGCACCAACAGACTGATACATTTTGGCATGAAACAATGCAACTGAATAATGGCTAACACTACAGGACCTACAGTGTAGCTAACAGCCAACAGCTAACACAGTAGCACTTTACTCCCCCCTCCCCAGGCACAGTTTTAGACAGTCGCCAATTTCACTGCACGCTGTGTTTTGCCATGCTGGGTCCCCTACACTCTCTCTTCACTTTGGTCTCCCTGTGTGCTGCCTTGCAGTTTTAGACTAACAGTGTGTGTGTGTGTGTGTGTGTGTGTGTGTGTGTGTGTGTGTGTAAAGTCTTGAAGTGTGTGTGTGTTTAAGATCCCCCTACAAAGTGTGTGTGTGTATGTGTGTGTGTGTGCGTGTGTGTGTGTGTGTGTGTGTTTTGACTGTGTTTTTTTTGCCATTCTGGGTACACTCTTGCTTCACTTTGGTCTCTCCCTGTATGCTGGCTTGCAGTTTTAGACTAACAGTCACCAATTTCACTGCATGTCCTACTCTGTATGTCTATTCATGTGACAACAAACCATGCTTGTATTCTTGTAGCTATAAACACTGATGTCAAACCAGTTCTCTTCCCAGATTTCAGTGATGCAATATTACTGCAAATACAGAACACTAATGCACAACACAAAGGTAAACTACTTAGGAGTAACTCAATAGAGTAACTTTAGAATAACTTAATAGAATGTCAGACTTCAAGATCTTTATTGTCATTAAACAGTTGCCTGTCCAATAAAATTATACAGTAATGATTATTAGCATGTAATAACTTTAGAAGTACTTTACTAATATCTATTTAATATTATTAAAGTAGTTCTATTTAATAATATATGTAGAATGGCTTTTATTGTGGAGAATTGGGCTAAGAGAGTGGTAGCCCACAGCACGATAAGCTCCAGAAGGCCTCTTATGTGACGTCAGGTGTTTGTTTACAGAAACCATGGTCTACGAGGTCACCTAGCGGCCGGTATCCGAAATTGATAGAGAATGCAATGCCTGTGAGGTTTTAGTACCATATCTTTGGTATAGTGACTTTCGGACGAGATTGTACAAAAATGCCAGTATTTCAAGTCCAGAATGCATTGCCTTTAAGCCAGCCACATTTCAAACAAGCCTAAAAGAATTAGTTGATAACAACTTTTACCTGACTTTTGGTAACCAATAAGATCAACGGGGAGCAAAGTTCTAATAGTAAATGCCGTACTGGAGAGCTCGTTAGAATACCAAGTTTTTAAAAAAAAAGGAATAGGCTACATATATATTTTTGGAATAATTAATAAATACACAGACTATTCATGCAATATCTAGGCATTTCACAGTTATTTAGTACAAAACCTAAAGCACTATTTTATGGATAGCCTAGATCAGAAGCAGAGCCTGGTCGTTTCAGATAAAGCATCCATTTTAGTGAAAGTGATCAGCTTCTAAATATGATTCGGGCTCGTGGCGGTGAACAACTTGTGGCCATGTAGGGCGCATGCACGAGATTGCACTGGCAAGGGGCGCGGCTTCAACGACTTCCCAGAAACCGTCCGCTTACAGAAAGTTGACTTCCAACTTCGAGTCCGACTCGCCTCCCTGTGAAACAAGCTTCTACACCAGAACCTTTCGTTTTCTCTTTCGCTGTCTTGAAGCATATAAAGGGCTGCATTGGGCGTCGATGCCATTTTTCTTCGTCGACTTCACTCGTCGAGTCTGAGCACAGCTTTAAGTCGCCTAAAGGTAGGGTGAACAATTATTAAGATTAAAAAGCACCAGCACCAGCACAGTCGGTGTTGTAGGTCTTTTACTTTTATCGGTGTTGTTTCCTTGCTGAGGATCAAACCGTTAGTTTGTAACACAGCCTACATTACAGTGTGTGCATGAAAACTCTCTGTTACTCTCTGTCGTACAGTAGGCTACAAAGACAACGTGCTGCAGCCGGTTCATCCATCGTTTACTTCCGTATTCATATTTACAGTTTTTGTTACATGATCTGCACCTTTTGGTTGATCTTACTAGTGTTCTTTTCGAGTTGACTGATTAGTCTAATAATTTGTAGAGACATGGACTCTGACACACAATTGCTACAGCTGTCACGGCGCCGCTCCCGTCAAGTTCACCCAGACTGCAGAGCTGTTCGAGCTATTATTATCATTGTTATTATTATTGTTGTTGTTGTAGCCCCAGAGCCCGAGAAGGGATGTGGCATGCTGCCCATCTAAAATGCTCCCGAACTTATTAGTATTATATACAAGCCTATTGTACTTTTTGTTATGTTTATATTAAGTTTGTCATCATGTCTTCCTGTCTTGCTTATAAGATGTTTAATGTTCACTGTGGGCCTAGGGAGCATTGCAATTTCAAATTCTGTGTGTGCAACCTGTAGGCCTACACATTCCTTTCAAGTTGACAAATTAATCTACCGGTAATAATTTGTAGAGACATGGACTCTGACACACAATCGCTACAGTTGTCACGGCGCCGCTCCCGTCACGTCCATCCAGACTGCTATTCGAGCTATTATTATTATGATGATTATTATTACTATTATTGTTATTATTATTATTGTTAACATTATCATTATTGTTATTGTTATTGTTGTTGTTGTTATTATTATTATAGCTGCACCCGAGAAGGGATGTGGCATGCTGCCCCTCTAAAATGAACCCAAAATGTGACAAACGGATTTATTGTGAAGATCTGATGTGCATGCTAAACTATACGAGCTTTATATTGTACATTGGGAGTACACTGCAACTCTGTTCACACAGCTGCTACTTGGCGGTGCTACCTTTGCAATGTAGAGGAAATGTGCTTTAGGAGAAAAGAAGTAGGATGATGTGTGTGTGTGTGTGTGTGTGTGTGTGTCTGTCTGTCTGTCTGTCTGTCTGTGTCTGTGTCTGTCGGGTGTTTGTTCACATACACCTGTGTGTGTGTAACAGTATAGAGGTGTTATCCTGTCCTATCATATACCTGTTGTTGTACCAGATTCTCTTCCTGAACAGATCAGGGTATCCTGCCATATAATCAGCCATGTCTGGTGGTCCCCCCTCCATGCCGGCGCCTGTGTGCCTGATAGAGAACACTGATCGGGGCCTGCAGACGGTGGGGGAGGCCCTGGACATCCTCCAGGGGATTCGCCAGCCAGTGGTGGTGGTGGCCGTGGTGGGGCTCTACCGCACCGGCAAGTCCTACCTCATGAACCGGCTGGCTGGACAGACATCAGGTAAAATGTCCACATGGACACACGCACACACAGTCACACAAAAAACAGACACACACAAACACACACACACACACACACACACACACATACGCCAATAAACACATACAGACACATAAAAACACAGACAGCAATGAACACACACACACGGCATTCCACAGTGGCATTTAAATCACATGGCATTTCTGTGCACATGTGAACACCAGAAATGTACCCCCAAAAAAGTCACAGAAAAACTGATGAAAGATATAATCAAAAGCAAAAAAGCAAATAAATAAACACAACACTGTGGCACCTTTGGCCTTGCCGTTAGGACGACATGCACTATAACCAATGACACTACTGCTTACATGGCACCATTTGAGCTTGATTACACTACACATTGTGTTTTTACTTATTTGTATTATATACAAGGGTATTGTACTTTTTGTTATGTCTATATTATTATGTTTGTCACCATGTCTTCCTGCATTGCAATGTCAAATTCTGTGTGTGCAACCTGTACATATAGTTTTTGACAATAAAGCTGACTTTGACTTTGAACATTGATGTTTTAATTAAGAATATTAATTGTGTGTCGCAGGTTTTGCCCTGGGCAGCGCCATCGAGTCCAAGACCAAAGGCATCTGGATGTGGTGTGTGCCTCACCCTTCTAAACCAGGTAAGCAGGGTCAGTCCGCTCAGATGTGCCCAGGTGGGCTCAGGTGTGCTCAGTGGCTACCTACTGTAGGCCTACCTGCCCAGGTGTGCGCAGTGCCTACCTACCTATCTACCTACCTACTGTAGGCAAGATGGCAATGTCAGTTCTCAGAGACCAGTAGTGTAGAAAATATTAGCACAAATATTAGTAATAATAATAAGTGTAAACGGTCTAAAATAATTAAGTGTAAAGAAATTAAGTCTAAGAGTGTCAGGTTAGCCGTTCAATTTGTGTACTATTTGCTTAGTAACATAATAAAGATAAGGAAAATATGCTGGCCTATTTATTTGTTTGTTTGTTTGTTTCTTTATTTATTTACAATGTGTTGGTGTAAACATGCAGCTTGTAGCAAAGACCCCATCAGAAGTTGCTGGTTCGGTTATCACCAACTTCTGATTGCCATCTTGCCTACAGTAGGTAGGTAGATAGGTAGGTAGGCCCTGAGCACACCTGGGCAGGTAGGCCTACAGCAGGGCCCTAGATTTAGTTGTTCACATTCTTGTGAGGTTCTGTATTCATTCCTGTCCCCGTTTGGTCTGTTGGCATGTCGGTGACTTATAGTCTTATAATCTTATAGTCTTATAATCTCCTTGGACTTTGACGTCAGGAGTGTCCCCACCCATAACTGATGTTCTAGTGCTGTGTAAAGTTCAGCAGCTTCACTGTTTCCACATGTGTTGACATATATAGTCCAAAGCACTGCTGAACACAGAGAATCGGGAAAAAAAAACTAATGTTAAATGACTACATCACTAAAGCTACCACGGTAAAAAAAAAAACTATATCACTAGAAATAGAACTGAATGTGCTTTAATTTGGATGGCCTTTGATTGTAGTAGCTTTAGTAAAAATATAATGATTTAAAAAGTGTCTCCATAGACACTGTAGTTACATAAGAGCTTTTAGAAAGTGAAAGCGTTCTGTGCAGACTGCGTGGCTGTCCAAAGTATGTGTCTAGGTAATCTAGGTGTTTCCATGGCAACAAAGCCCTGTAGCTACAGTTGGGACTGTTGTTATTGTTACCATGTTTACTGTGTGTAGCACATGAAGATGGATAGATGGATGGATGGATGGACAGATGGACGGATGGACGGATAGATGCATAGATGGACAGATGGATAGATGGATAGATGGACAGATGGATGGATGGATGGATGGATAGATGGACAGATGGATGGATGGATAGATGGATAAATAGATAAATGGATAGATAGATGGGTGGATAAATAGATAGATGGATGGATGGATGGAAGGATAGATAGATAGTGCTTTATTGCCGCACAACAAAGTTGCTAGTAATTGTTGTTAATTGGCTGTGTGGGTAACAGTGCAGTGACCTCTGTTCCAGGACACACGCTGGTTCTGTTGGACACTGAAGGACTGGGAGATGTTGATAAGGTGAGGACCACAGCAGTCCACTGTTTGTATGCATTACATTACATTACATTACATTGCATTGCACTACATTACATTGCATTTGGCAGACGCTTTGCACATAGGGACAGAGAAAGAGAGAGTTGGTTTAGTGATTGTTAGTTTCGTTTCCATACAGAGCTGTCAAAGTGTAGTGAATGTGCTGTTCTAAACTGGCTGCATGCACATTTTATTACAGGACAACACAATTTGATGTGGGCAAGCTTCTCAGCCTAGACAGTAATATAACTACACTACCATTCAAAAGTTTGGGGTCACCCAGACAATTTTGTGTTTTCCATGAAAAGTCACACTTTTATTTACCATCATGTGTACAGTATACAACCTATGTAAATATTGCACCAAAAACCATACATTTGCAGGTAGAATAGTCATTTACCACACTAGCAATGTATAGAGTGTGTATTTGTGATTAGTTTAAAGTTATCTTCACTGAAATAAGGAATTTTCTAAGTGACCCCAAACTTTTGAACGGTAGTGTGTATAACTAATATAAGCGTGTTTTATGCAGCTATTGTGTGTATGTACAACATGAAATGTGGTGTGTTGTGTAGGGGGACTCCAAGAACGACGCCTGGATCTTCTGTCTGGCTGTGCTGCTCAGTAGCACCCTGGTCTACAACAGCAGAGGCACCATCGACAACCAGGCTGTGGAACAACTCCAGTATCCTCTTACATCACACACACACACACAGACACACACACACACACACACATAGACACACATACACACACATACATACATACACACACACACAGACACACACACACACAGACACACAGACACACACAGACACACAGACACACAGACACACAGACACACAGACACACACACACACACACACACAGACACACAGACACACACATACATACACACACACACAGACACACAGACACACACACACACACAGACACACAGACACACACACACATAGACACACAGACACACACACACACACACGTGCACACGCGCACACACACACGCGCACAAACACACACACACGCACACACACACACACACACACACAGTATGTGTTGTGCGCTCACAGCTCATCTCTACTCTGGTTCAAACTAACCTAAAGTGCTCACTGCTCCATCACACATACTCACACTCACAAAAACACACACTCATGCAGAAACACACACACACACACACACACACACACACACACAGCCTCACATGTACACACATACTCACATGGGCACACACACACATGTGCTCGTGCACACACATGCGTGCGTGGACACACATGCGCGCGTGGACACACACACACACACACACACACACACACACACACACGCACGCACACACACATTGTACCCGAACACAACTCGTGGTGACTACACAAAACGTACAGTCAGTTCTCCTCAGCCAGCCTCAGCTATGTGACAGAACTGACCAATAAGATCCGCACAAAGTCTGAGGTCACCCGCGACGATGATGGCGAAGAGGTTCCTCAGGACACAGAGTTCGTGCGCTTCTTCCCCGGCTTCGTGTGGGCCGTGCGCGACTTCACCCTCGAGAGGAAGATCGACGGACGAGACGTGAGCGATGATGGGTACCTGGACTTTGCCCTGCAGCTCAAGACGGGTTTGTTTTAGTTTTGTAATAAAAACAATAACAATGATAATAATAATGACAACAACAATAATAATTATAATATTGAACAATTATTTAACTTTGTCCTGCAGCTCAAGACGGGTCAGATTGTACACAGTGGCAACATGTTTGTGGCAAAATGGCCATGTGCTGCTGCTGTTGTTGTTGTTGTTGTTGTTGTTGTTGTTGTTGTTAGAATTATTATAATATCAAACAACATAAGGAGATGAGCAACGAATGTCCAGCAAACGAACTGTCACCAGGTTTGACTCCAGCTCTTCCTGACTGGACCCAATAGGCAGCGAGCGGTCCTGATGTGTGTGTTAGGGTTCTGTATTACAGTAAACCTACCAATAGAGGGGTCTTACAGCTTCATTCTCCTATCAAAACAAAGGCGGAGAGCTCTTTTGTTAGGAGGTTTACCACTTGCTCTGAGTTAACATACCATAACATACAGTATGTCACAAAAGTGAGTACACCCCTCACATTTCTGTACATTTTTTTTTTAATTATATCTTTCCATAGGAGAAGTCTGAAGATATAACATTTCGATACAATGTAAAGTAGGTGTAAGCTGTACACTGCCTTCTTTACATTGTAAAAGTGTTATATCTTTAGACTTCTCCCATGGAAAGATATAATAAAAAAAGTACAAAAATGTTAGGGGTGTACTTACTTTTGTGACATAACATAAGTAACTAGACCTGCCTTCTGGAACTCCCTCCAGACTCTTCAAGTTCTGGAAAGATATGATCTCTCGGTCTGTCTCTCGGTCTGTCTCTCTGTCTGTCGCTCTGTCTGTCTGACTATCTATCTATCTATCTATCTATCTATCTATCTATCTATCTATCTATCTATCTATCTATCTACCTAATGTGGTGGTTTTAGCCTGTGTGTCTGTCGGTCTGTCTGTCTAGTGTGGTGGTGCTAGCTTGGCTATTTATTTACTTTTTGTGGCACCTACAGGATTAAGCATGAAAGTGTTGAACTACAACCTCCCACGACAGTGCATCCGGAACTTCTTCCCGACCCGGAAGTGCTTCACATTCCCATTCCCAACTACGTCCGAGAACATGAAGCGGCTGGACTCCATGTCCGAGTCCGAGCTCTGCCCCGACTTCCTGCATGTAGCCAAGCAGTTCTGCAACTACGTGTTCACAGAGAGCAGCACC
>CM059281.1:28737385-28739885 GCA_030347295.1 Setipinna tenuifilis | reverse complement strand
AAGGTAGGCTGGTCCATGGGGTGGTTAATTGGTCAGTGTGGTTTCTTGCATGCAAAGAGTTTCATTCTTTGAACCCAAAACCTTACAACACCCGCCAGTCTTGGACCCCTCAAACACAGACGCAGGCCTGGTGTAGGGTTATGGTTAAGGTGCATCTGCATCTGCATGTGTCTCTCATCGTGTGTGCGTTTAATATGATATCATGCCATTGTAAGAGCAAGAGTGTGCCACAGACTTTTGTTTCCCCAATGCATTTCTTATCAACCTGATACAGTCAGACGACCATCATTTGGGGTGTGCTTTACAACAAGCTTCTTGAGGATGGTGTTCTTTTTCTGCATGACGTGGGTTTGTTTTCACCTTTCGTTTATGTGTGAAGTTTTTTTTTTTACTTTTATTTGCATGAAAGTTAAGTTGAGGATCATGTGCCTCACAGCTCTGATTCTCTGGTTCTCAAAGCAACGGCCATGTGGCTAACTAGTGCCCTTGTGAGTTAGAAGAAGCTCCCACCTCTGAACCGAAGGATGACGAGGATAACGACTGTATTTACTCCATGCTCATTTGCATCACTTCCATTATTTTTATTTGCAAAGGGTGGGGGTGGGTGTGGGTGCAGGAAGCATTTGGAAACCACAACTTTACAGTATTAGCAGGCCTAGGGAGCATTGCAATTTCAAATTATGTGTGTGCACCTGTACATAATGGTTTTTGACAATAAAACTGACTTTGACTTGACTTTGACTTTGATTATCATGATCGACTGTTATCATGAATTGTCGTCCACACCCTTCGGATTACTGTACCTTTTATTCAACGTAGAGCTCTTCAGTGGGTGTTCCAAGAAGTTCGTGCAGAGGCTAACTCAGCTAAGTTACCACACTGTAAGTGTAAACCTTCTAATATAAGGGACAATTGGCTTCATTTGCCTAGCAAAATAAAGCCATTTGGGCCCTTCTCTTAGTAGGTTTACCACTTGCTCTAAATGAGCGTGCCATATTTTGTCATATCTTGTTTGCTAGAATGTTGTATTTCTCTGTGAGGTATGTAAACAATGAATGTTTTGACTGGGTATTTGAATTTAAAACACTTTGTTTACATCTAATGTAACATGGAAGTGTGTGTGATGTAAATAAAGATACTTGAAACAACTATTTGCCTTTGTGAATCTTTTCAGTGTGTCAATACTGATAGGATGTGTGAAATGTATAGGTGTGTGTGTGTCTCAATTCTGACAGGATGTGTAAAGTGTACAGCAGTGTGTGTATATGGGTGGCTGTGATTGGACAAGCGTGTTGTTTTTCTCATCCACAGATGAGGTAATTAGGGGCTGTGATTGGTTAAGGCGTGTTGTTTTTCTGCTCCACAGATGAGGTAATTAGGGGCTGTGATTGGTTAAGGCGTGTTGTTTTTCTGCTCCACAGATGAGGTAATGAGGGGCTGTGATTGGTTAAGGCGTGTTGTTTTTCTGCTCCACAGAGAATGCCCAGCAGGAGGCGCTGTTAATGCAGGCGGTCAGGGCAGCGGAGGAAGACTGTCAGCGGCTCGAGAGCCTCATGCAGGAAGAGAGAAGGAGTCATGAGGAGAACCTCAACCGACTGAAGGTGTGTGTGTGTGTGTGTGTGTGTGTTTTATTAGGAGAACCTTCAATGTGTGTGTGTGTTTGTGTGTGTGTGTGTGTTTCATTAGGAGAACCTTCGCTGTGTGTGTGTGTGTGTGTTTCATTAGGAGAACCTTCACTGTGTTTGTGTGTGTGTGTTTGTGTGTGTGTGTGTGTGTGTGTTTCATTCGGTCAATAAAGTTTTTTTTTTCTCCCCCCCCCCCCTTCTGTCCCCCCTCCTTTCTCTCTCTGTCTCTCTCTTCCTCTCTCCCTCTCTCTTCCTCCTCCCCCCCTCTCTCTCTGTCTATCTACCCTCCCCCCTTCCTCCCTCTCTCTCTCTCCCTCTCCCTCCCTCCCTTCCCCCCCTCCCTCTCTATCTATCTATCTACCCCCCTGTCTCTCTCCCTCTCTCTCTCTCTCTCTATCTCTCCCTCCCCACTCCCCAGGAGAAGCGTGAGGAGGAGCTTGCGCTGCTGGCGGCGGAGCAGCAGGGGGCGCTGGAGAGCAAGCTGAGGGAGCAGGAGGAGGTGCTGAGGCGCGGCTTCACTGACCAGCAGGAGGTGCTGCAGGCGGAGATCCAGCAGCTGCGGAGGGAGCAGCGGGAGCGGGAGAGGGAGGAGGCACGCTTACGCTCGGAGGAGAAGAGGCAGAACACCAGGGAGGTTGTGCAGGTAGGGAGGAGTGTGTGTATGCGTCTATAGGTATGTGTATGTGTGTATGTAAATGTGTGTGTGTGTGTATGTGTACATGTGTATGTATATGTATATGTGTGTGTGTATGTGTATGTGTACATGTGTATGTATATGTGTATGTATGTGTGTGTGTGTATGTGTACATGTTTATGTATATGTGTGGTGTGTGTGTGTGTGTGTGTGTGTGTGTGTGTGTGTGTGTGTGTGTGTG
>CM059281.1:28704885-28732385 GCA_030347295.1 Setipinna tenuifilis | reverse complement strand
ACACACACGCAGACACACACACGTTAGCGCTGGACCATCGGAGACCGCTTACTGTCCTACGCCACCCTCTGCCTGACAAGACAGATCGATAACAAGCAACAAGTGTGTGTGTGTCTCTCTCTTCTTATGCCCGTCTTTCTCACAGACAGACAGAGAGAGAGAGAGAGAGAGAGAGAGAGAGAGACAGAGACAGAGACAGAGACACACACACACAAAGACACCCTCTCCGCTCTCTTGCCAACCTTGCTCTGTAGGAACTTGAAGCACTGCTGGTTGAGCACCTCCACGAACTCGGACTCGAAGTCCTGGTCGCTGTACCAGGCGCCGCCCGTCACCGAGCGATCCGGCTGCAGGTTGTACAGCATGTACACCTTCTTCTTGGACGCCTGGGCGACACACACAGGCAGCAGACACCACCACAGGGCATCAGATACAGCACATGCAGCATAAACATAGACACACACACACACACACACACACACACACACACACACACACACACACACACACAGACACACACAGACACACACTCTCACTCGCACTCTTCTTTGATGCCTGGGGGACACACAGGCAGCAGACACCACCACAGGGCATCAGATACAGCACATATAGAATAAACATAGACAGAGACAGAGACACACAGACACAGACACACACATACACATTCTCTCTCATTCTTCTTGAACGCCTGAGGGACAAACAGGCAGCAGACACCACCACAGACCATCAGACACAGGACATACAGCATAGACACATACATACCTACACACACACACACACACACACACACCAACAACAACAAACACCAACAACAACCACGCTCTCACTCTTCTTGGATGCCACACACACACACAGGCAGCAGACACCACAGGGCATCAGACACAGGACATGCAGCATAGAAAATCACACACACACACACACACACACACACACACACACAGATATGACAGCCTTAATGAGCGACACAGATATGACAGCCTTAATGAGCGTCTTGTCATAGCCATTCATGCAAACACACACTTAACGACACACGCACGCACGCGCACGTACATACACGCGCACACGCGCACACAGCTGAGTTGACTCACTGCTACAGATTTCACGGCCTTGATGAGTTTCTTGCTCTCCAGGTTCTTGAGGATCTTGTTGATCTCCGTGAGAGGGAGGTTGCTCTTGAATCTGATGTCCCGACTCCAGATGCCCTTGTTTCCGGCATCTTCTATGATCTGGTAGACAAGCTTCTCCTGGTTGTCAGAGCCCTTCACCTTGCTACGGGAAAGAAAGGAGGAAGTGACATCAGCCATGTGGGGAGGGGCCAACAGGTCAACCCAGTCAAACACAGAGAATGGATGTGTGGCCTGGCCAGAGCAAAGATGCAGAGGCATTCTCACCTTGTTGACTGAGCGTCCTTCAATCGATACAGAAGACCGTTGGCATTCCTAAGAAGGTCCAGCTGACCCTTTGGACACAAACACACATACATACACACACACATACACACACGATTGTGGAGTGCTGATAGCCCTTAAAATGAATTCTGAAGGCAATTGATTTGGATGACTAGAATCAATGACTAGGAAACTACAGCGAACATTGCATCCAGCGTATGCAACACAGGACGAGCGGCAAAACACTTCACTGACACTGGCCAGCTAGTTTAGCTGTTTAACTTAGCCATCATTTCAGCTATCCGGGCATTGCCGTGGACGTCATCTTACCACTGACAGCAGCCTGTTGATGGCCATCGCCCGTTGTTGGGGTTCCACGTGTGGCATGTCATTCTGGATGACTTGGTCGGTTATCCCGTGCGGGAACTGCGCACAAAGCTCCTTAATTCTGCCGGAGAGCAACACAAAACGCAGTAGGTTACATTCAGTGATCGAGGCAGAAACACAGTGTTCGGTTTTTGGCTGTTTCACAAGGAAGTGAGCATGGGTCGTTTACTACACCTTGCATGTTGAACGCCATGTAAGTCATGTAAACGTTTCAGGCTTAGCTTCTGGAGACCCCAAACATGAACTGACCAACATTACTAGACATCTCACAATATTACATTTTGATGAATTATCCAAATTCCCTTGGAGACAGGAGTTTTTTAACTATTAACATCGCATTATAATCCATAGCTAACTGACTGGCTAGGCAGGCCGACTGGCTGTTCCCAGTTCTGCAGTTCGAGCAACAGATCTTTGGGTACCTGTTTTCTATGTCCACTGGTTCTGTCGATTCCTTCTTCACTTTAACATCCGCCATTTTTTGTTTTTCCTTAGTAAATTTACATGAGAGAAAACTCTACTTGAAAGCCGGCAAACTGCACTCCCCGACACAAAATCAACATTTGAGCATGGCTAGTTGGGTCCTTCGCATACGAGTGACGTCAGGTTGAAATTTTAGATGTCTACAGATCGCCTGTTCTAAAAAGTCTCCCTACCCGCTGCACTCACCATTAACGATCAAATATGCCTTGGAAATAAAATACATTTTTAAATAGCAAAGTATTTCATGTAACATACAGTTTAACATAACAATGTGGTCTATATGTAAAGCAAAAATTCAAGCAGGTTTTTTTAAAGAATTGTTTTATTTTTCTCTTAACATCAAAACTTAATTTAGATTTAAATTCAAATTTTGTTTTATATAAATGATTTAACCAGTAAGATTCCCATCATCTGTTCAAAAAACAAAAAAACAAAAAAAAAAACAGGAAAGGGCCAGAATGTTCTGGAATGGCCACCCCAGTCTCCAGACCTTATGACATCACTGAAAAATGTATGGATTGATTTAAAGCAGTCTGTCTATGGCCTCTGCAAGGATAAGTTGTTATACGCATGTGCAGAGCCGATAGTGTAGCTGGCACATGCCTATATGGGTCTGAGCTGGCCGGATCGTGTACTTAATCTATCTGCGAGACTTCTGGGATGTCTGTTTCTACAGGAGGAGTCTACTGGCTGTTACTGCAACAAAATAAGGTGTTAATTACATTGTAACTTTGGGGTGCCCAAATTTATACACACGCCTACTTTTATTTAAATGCATAACATGTTTCTGTTGGACCCATAAAAAAATATTTTACTGTTTTTGTTTCCGTTAGGTAACATCTGTAAACATCATAAGACTGATGCAGAACTGATGCAATGCTTTTCTTAAGGGTGCCCAAACTTTTACATGCCACTGTAAGAGACAAGTATTACACTAGCAATTAAATCCAGGCCTTTCATAATCTTGCTGTCCACATTTGCCAAGTTTAAAGTTTAGCTCTATCTTGTTCTGGAAAGTACCATTTGTATTCGATATAAAGCAACTTGGTGTAAATGTTTGCATGTATACTTTGGGTGACAAACATACTAAAATGGCTGAATCCTTATAGCTGCGTGCACATGCACATGACCTGCGCCCATTTATTTGTTAACATTTTATGTTTTAAAGTAAACATATGGACATGCAATTGTATCTGAAATTCATGGCCAACAACCAAAAAATATTTTAAAATATAACAAAAAAAGAAAAACAATCAATGTTTGACGCGTGGCGAGCCTGACAGAGGGGGAAGGGTGGCCTAATGTGGCCCACAGGTCAGGAGTTTGAGAAAACTGGTATAGCAGTGACTCAGGCCGCCTATAGAGTATGTTTGTGCTTACTCAGGCCTTATCATTTGTAGGCCAAAGGACTCAGGCCTATAGCGTATAGAGTGTGTGCTCAGTCAGGCCTTTATCATTTACATAGAGTATAGGCCAAATGACTCAGGCCTTTATCATTTATATAGAGTATATAGGCCAAATGACTCAGGCCTTCATCATTTGTGTAGAGTATGTAGGCCGAATGACAGGCCTTTATCATTTGTATAGAGTATGTAGGCCGAATGACAGGCCTTTATCATTTATATAGAGTATGTAGGCCAAATGACAGACCTTTATCATAGAGTATGTATACATAGGAGTAGGACATAGGACTCATTGTCATCTGTGTAGAAATATAAGCCAAATGACTCAGGCTTTCATTGTCATTTGTACAGAGTATGTGCTGACTTAGGTCTTTAATATTTGTATGCTGGCCCAGGCCTGTTTCATTTGTAGCCTGTAGAGTATATAGGCCGAATGACTCATTTGTATGTGTTTGTTTTAGCTTGCATAGCTCACAATGAACACATATTATGGGGCAGAGAGAGAACAGAAATGGTGGATTTTATCCAAAATAAATATTTATTAAATGAAATATTCACATATGTCAAATGTGCATTATGTAATGTACTGTAAAATAAAAGGTAAAAAGGAGAAAACTGCAACTAGGCCAGAATATAATGTCTTATATGCATATACCTTCATTTAAAAAAATAGAATTGCACGTATTACACATATGTCACACATATTATTATTATTTTTTATTTTTTTTATTTTTTTTTATTATTATATTATACATATATTAATAACAAGTTGACATCAACAATACTGGACAATAGTAGCCTACACATGAGATGTCTGCAATTCAACAGTACGTCACTGCTGATTTATGGCTAATGCAGCTATGCAGTCTAGATGGGTTGTGTTTGGCTACAGGCAACTCTGGGAGCATATAGCACCGGTAGCGCTTAAAGGCTTATATTCATCCCTCGGCAGTCTTGTCACTTGTCACTAGTCACTGTCATGTTTCCTGGTTAAATGTGCATTTAACTTCTTAAACTACAACATACCTAAACGATACACATCGTATCTAAAGCTGTTCGATTTAGCTTCTGAAGTTTGTCCAGTCGAGAATACCTGTAGAATTGCAATTGGTCTACCGATCTATTTACAATAAATCCACCCAGCCAATTTGTAATTTCACACGAAAGCATCTTGTAATATACCTACATAATTATGAATTCCATCTTGTTTCCAAACTATCTGAACAAGCCCCTGGTCTTTGAAATGGTCTTGAATGGGGATTCTGCAACCGACTGAACAGCCATTGCGCTGTGTGTTTTGCACCGTGTAAACAAGGACCGTTTTAAAACATATACTCCTCTCTGTGAGAAGGATAATCACTTATATTTGTTAGAAAGGCTTCCTTTTTACTCCCGAATAGTTCCTATTGTACCCATCCCACCATTTCGATGTGATTATGCATATAAATGTTGGCCACAACGAAGAAGAGTGGTCAGAGAGACATGCTGATTCGTGTCTTTGGTGTTGTTTTATTAAAACTATACCGTCAGATATTACACTTTGGTGGGTCCCATGGGTACATGTGAGTCACTTCTTTAGAAGTAATATCGTTTTGGGCTTTAGTTCTATCCCATTGCCTACATTTTTTCAGAAAACCCAAAAGGAGAAAACACAAGTCGAGCGCAACACGGAAGCCAGTCTACAGAGAGTGTGTGTGGTTGAGTCTAAAAGGTCCGCATCGCAAGTTTAATACCAGCTCATTGGTCAATGAGATTACTCAGACTGATCCTTTTTTCAGTGTGTTCTACTCAGAGACTCTCAACGATGGCAGAAGTAGCTCCAGCTCCCGCAGCCCCCGCGCCGGCAAAAGCCGTGAAGAAGCGGGCACCCAGACCCAAGAAAGCTGGCCCAAGTGTCGGTGAACTCGTCGTGAAAGCCGTCTCGGCTTCCAAGGAGAAGAAGGGTGTTTCACTCGCTGCTCTGAAGAAGACTTTGGCCGCCGGTGGATACGACGTGGAGAAGAACAAGGCTCGCGTGAAGGTGGCCATCAAGAGTCTGGTGACTAAGGGGACTTTGGTTCAGACCAAAGGAACTGGCGCCTCCGGCTCTTTCAAACTGAACAAGAAGCAGGCAGAGGCGAAGAAGAAGCCCGCCAAGAAAGCCGCGACTAAAGCGAAGAAGCCCGCTGCAAAGAAGCCCGCAGCGGCCAAGAAACCTAAGAAGGCAGTGGCAAAGAAGCCTGCGGCTGCCAAGAAGTCACCGAAAAAGGCCAAGAAACCCGCCGCTCCGAAAAAGGCCGCCAAGAGCCCCAAGAAAGCGAAGAAGCCCGCAGCTCCGAAGGCGGCAAAGAGCCCCAAGAAGGTCAAGGCGGCTAAGCCCAAGGCTGCAAAGCCTAAAGCTGCCAAGCCCAAGAAGGCCGCTCCTAAGAAGAAGTAAAGCCGAAGAGGATGAGCGATGAACAACCCAAAGGCTCTTTTCAGAGCCACCCAAATATGACTCTTGAAGTGAAATATTCCGAAATTATAAATAATATTATTATATATAAAAATATAAAATATAAATTAAGTGTTGTATGATACAAATCACTTGTATACCACCTTTCATAAAAAATGTAGCTCAATGTACTTCAATTTGACAAAGGACAGAGAAACATAGTCCAATCTAAGTAGTCCTGTATTGTTAAAAAGCTGCTTTGAGTGCTTATTTAATGTAATTGTTCTATAATAATACACAACACTCAGTACATTTCATGACAGGGAAACATACAGCACTCCTTGATATAGTCCAGTAACGCCCGTTCAGTAGTCTTGTATTGTCAAAAAAGTGCTTTGAATGCTTATTTAATCTCATTGTGAACATGCATCACAGTACTACTGTTGCTCATGTCAACTCCACTCTTGTTGCCCTCTAGATGAAAATGTAGTTGCTGTATTGATGGTAGTGGGCCCAAAATGCACTCCTTTCTCGCAGAAGAAAATGAAATGTGTAAGACCCCCCAACGTCACGCTATGGAAATAATGACGAAAGCCTGAAAACCATCCTCTTATGTTGATCTGCATCAAAATCTTAAAATTATTCATCAATTTATCCATCGATCATAACGTCAATCTTAACAGTTGTCAATGTTGTTTGTAAAGTTAAACAAGATTTAGTGTAGCGGAAAAGTAGTGTGAAAAAACAAAGACAACAGCGATAGCAAAGAGCTACTAGGTTTGTAGCAGCACGGTGAGCTCTGATTGGCTCTCATTTTTCAGCAATGAGCCAATGAGCGCTGTACTGGTCGCATATGATTCTTGTCCTCCTCTTAACTGTTGTTGTTCTTCGTTTGTGGTTCTAACGTTTGAGTGTTTGTAATCATGAGTGGAAGGGGGAAAACAGGTGGTAAGGCTAGAGCTAAGGCCAAGACCCGTTCATCCAGGGCTGGTCTCCAGTTTCCCGTAGGTCGTGTACACAGGCTGCTCCGTAAGGGCAACTATGCTGAGCGTGTTGGAGCTGGTGCCCCGGTTTACTTGGCCGCTGTGCTCGAGTACCTGACTGCTGAGATCCTGGAGTTGGCTGGCAACGCTGCCCGCGACAACAAGAAGACTCGTATCATTCCCCGCCATCTGCAGTTGGCTGTACGAAACGACGAGGAGTTGAACAAACTGCTTGGTGGAGTGACCATTGCCCAGGGTGGTGTACTGCCCAACATCCAGGCTGTGTTGCTGCCCAAGAAGACTGAGAAGTCAAAGTAAATGTTTTCTTGCGTGTTCAAAAAAGGCTCTTTTAAGAGCCACCCAAATGTCTGAAAAGCGAACTCCATGTGTTGTGATCAACATGATTAAGATGCCACAAATGATTGCCCACTGAAATAATTCCGCTGGTTTACAGACATAAGTAGCCAGTAGTCACTAGTCAGACAATCGTGTAATGTTTCCTCGCTATGGGATGGCATTCATTTTTGGTCTAATGTGCGTGGGTTGTTTGACAAACACCAGTACACCTTACACATAATCAATCTGTTCCAACAGCCAAAACTATACATGAGCCGGTGTCGTTAATGTGTTACTTATAGGAAATGGTAAGCGTGTAGCACACGAGTGTCATGTCTGCTATATTGTTATTGTACTGTTTAGCCTAGTGTGGATGAGGGAGCCGCCATTTCTTTGTCTTAATTTGCGTTTTCAGTCATGTCGGTACACGACCCTTTGTTATAATTTATTACAAGCGTATAACAGTATAACACCAAAGTGAGTAGTTTCGTGTAGTTACTAGACATTTGCCTTCATGGTTATTCTACCACAAGCTGAACATGACGACATGGCGAGGCAAAAAACATGTATTACCTTGTCTGACTATTTTGTGCTCCTCAGTAAAACGCTACACAAGATTTTTGCATTGTGTGTAATGTGCAACAACCGACACTGCACATTATTGTATATAAAAGCTTGTTACTATTTTTGCACATGTATACAGCGCCTCAGAACTGTGCATCCTATCCCTTTTCTTCGTTTATCTTTTCTTGCACTATTATTTATTTTACTGTCTTGTAAATAGTCTGCATTGGAGAAGAAGTTGGTTGTAATCACGTTGTTCATGGGAATAGTGACTAAAAGGCATTTTTTCTACTCAATTGTGGACAAAGCCCGCTCGTTGCTTAGGGGTTGGGCTTTGTGCTTTGAAATTTAGGCGCCACTTGGAAATAGAATAATGACCTCCAATCAGCGATAGCCAAAGTCCTGACGTCACCAAGGACATAGCCTGCTCTGGCCATTAAATAGCGACTGTGCCGAGTAGTCGGAACAGTCTTCACTTCAACTCGAAGAAGCTTTGACTATGGCAAGAACCAAGCAAACCGCTCGTAAGTCCACCGGAGGCAAGGCTCCAAGGAAGCAGCTGGCTACTAAGGCTGCTCGCAAGAGCGCCCCAGCAACTGGTGGCGTGAAGAAGCCCCATCGTTACAGGCCTGGTACCGTGGCTCTGAGAGAGATCCGTCGCTACCAGAAGTCTACTGAGCTTCTGATCCGCAAGCTGCCCTTCCAGCGTCTGGTCAGAGAGATTGCTCAGGATTTCAAGACCGATCTGCGTTTCCAGAGCTCTGCCGTCATGGCTCTTCAGGAGGCCAGCGAGGCTTACCTGGTCGGTCTGTTTGAGGACACCAACTTGTGCGCTATCCACGCCAAGAGGGTCACCATCATGCCCAAAGATATCCAGCTGGCTCGTCGTATCCGTGGGGAGCGTGCTTAAATGCAGCCAGGCTACCACAAAACAACGGTTCTTTTAAGAACCACCAAAGCGCCACTAGAAGCATATTCTGTTCTGTGTCACTTGGTCGCACATTAACTGCATTTATTTAGTGCCAGTTCTGTAGCCTGTCTGACACCTGACAAACAAGGAATTTTAACAGTCTAGTCAATTAGACTACTACAACTCACAGTTCTAGTCCAGTCCAACATCAATATGTTACACATGGTTAAAAATGCAGGAGCCCCCCCCCATGCACACCTGACACAGGCCTCGTGCCCACTCCACCACAGACACATAGCTTACACAGCATACAGGACACATTTCTCACAAGCCCCCACTTTTAGTTATTTATTCGATAATCTCGTTTTTATTTCATTGCCTTGTGTCAGTATTATACCCAATGGTCTTTGCGTTATGGGTTTGTCGTCTTATTTTTCATGCTTGTGTTGTAAAGCCTAGGTTGACGCCAAATTGGCCAGAGATGATACTTAGAGTAACTTTTTGTCTCCAACAACACTTCACTGTGTTTTACTATGTTTGCTGTGAATATGGTTCTTTGAAAAAATGGTTTTCAATACAACCATGCAACAAACAAACACTTCAGCATATTGATTTTGCATTATATAAAGGTAAAAAAAAATCTATTGAAATATATTTGATGACAGCATTAGTCATATGTTGTGTTTCATGAATGCATTCATGTTATTTATCAATATGTCTGAAAACATGACACCCAGAGCATGTCATTAGAAAATAGAGAATATGAATCATGTGTGTATGATTTGGTAACAACATCAAATTTGTATAAAAAAGTGTATAGTTTTGTAAACAGAATATAATTTTGCAATAGGGCAGGGGTGTTCTGTTATTGAGTGTATGGTCGCAAAATAAATCGTAACTACATATAATTTATCTAAAATGCCTTAGATGCCGTTGTTTCATGTCCACTTTAACTGTGTGTAGTGTTTTTGAAAAAAATGGGCACAGTTTTTAAAATTGAGCTTAAGCAATCGTAAAAAAAAAAAAAACTGTAGGCCTAATGCACACCCAGGCTGGGACCAGCAGTTTTCGTTGACGTGTGTATATGAAGACAGACGGGTTTATAACTGTAATGCGAGTTATCTTGTTTTATAAAACGGCTCACCCAATGAGTACGGCCTACATCACTTGTATCTATGTGAAAAAAAGGTTGAAGAGTTGTCTTCAAGCACCGTCGTCATTGCTGCTGCGAAGTTGGAAAAATAAGCTAATATCACACAAGATTCCAGGGTGAGTCGACTGAAATATATTTGTGAAATTGTAAAACGTTATATTTTGAACAGTAGCGGTTTAGGCACGGACGAACAGGGCAGAAAAAAGTAAAAGTAGCCTATAGCTCTGTACGATATTGCGGCAATCGGCACATTGCAGCCCCTGACTGCAAGTGTTTCTTAAACTTCATCCCTTTACACTACCCTACAATAACCAAAATACAGTAATTGCATATTTTGTCAAAATTGAATTTACACTGAATATCGACTTTCTTCCTCCTTCCACATATTTTTTTTCTTGTGTAAAACACAGTTAACAAAGAAAAACAATAAGTAGCCTAAACAGACGGAAAGATGTGAGCTGGAGAATTGATCATGGAAATGAATGTTCTAAAAATAAAAAATAAAAACCGTTTGGTGGGGACATTGTGTGTGTGTGTGTGTTTTACTTCATCCCTTTACACAGCCCCACAATAACCGAAATAGGCTACAGTAAGTAGCCTACATAGGCCTATTTTGCCAAAATTGAATTTACACTGAATATCGACTTTCTTCCGTCTTCCACCTAATTTGTCCTGTGTAAAACACCGTCAGCGAGGAAGAACAATAAGATGTGAAAGATGTGAGATGGCGAATAGCCTTATGTCTTCACGCTGCGCACAAACCATAAACACCCCCCCCCCCTTCCCCCCGGCCAGTTAGGGTGGGGTAAAATATGTTTTTCGAAGTGTCAACAGGGACTTAACCGCGGGTTTGTTGTGGATAGTCCATATACAGTATATGGGATAGTATAGCACGCCATTAAGGTGAGTATCTGAGGTTATAGCCTGTGTTTTTAGGTAGCCTATATGTGTTGTCACAACCTGTTTTTTTTGTACGTAGACAGTTCGCTTTTGCTGTAGGCTACTATTTAATCTAGCCTACTACGTTTGTAGGAAAACGCAACTAGATATTCGATGACGCAGTTTAAGAACAGAGTAGACATACAACACAAAAACCTTTGTAAATTTTCTACACCAAATGCTTAAGTTATTTTTGCAGCAGATATCTGCGGAGTTGTCTTTGCATTTGCCCAACTATGCTTACAGGCCAAACAACAACATAAATGCCTCAGAAATGCATAGATGGTAGAAATTTATCCCAAATTCTCCATTTTCTGATTCTGTTGTAACCGGTTCTAATCATAGACAGAAGTGTCCGGTGTTCAACAATGCCAACATCATGGTCACGTCTGAATGACACTAAAAATATATTAGTTATTAAGCAATGTGTACTTAAAAAATAAATTCCAGTGTAATTAAAATGCCTGAATTTGCTCAGAAAGCTAATACATTTAATATTTGGTCAACTAAATGCCAGGTTTTAAGTATTAAATACACAATGTTAATGAGTTGCTAGAACTGTTTGGGTTTACAGTGTAATGCAAGTCACCCTGGATAAGAGTGTCAGCTAAGTGTAATGCAATGGATTTTTCAGCTTGTCTAAAAATTGCACTTTCTCAAAGATGTTCATCGCATAGCACACCAGAAGTCTTGAACAGAGGAACATAGAAGTCAAATATTTTGTCTCAAAGCGGTGCAGACTGGGTGTGTGTGTGGTGCCATAAGACCCATAAATCCCAACCGCAAGCATACTGCCAAACTACATATTGTTCTCAAGACTACTCTGAATGTAAATGAATGAGGTGAAAACACAAATCACAGATGTTCATGTCCATGTGTGTTCACAGATGTAAAAGAGCAAAGAGTTTGCAAAGAGTTCAAGCACAGATAGAGGTATGGACGATGGCCGATCAGGTACACACACCAGCATCGCCACCACCCACAAAGAGAAGCAGGTCTATGTTGGAGCCTCCCAAACTGAGTGAGGAAGACGCTGAGTTTGATCCAGGGTAATGAAAGTCCTGACAATGTTTATTATTGTTTTATGGTAATTTGTACTCCAAGTAAAAAAAAAAAAAATTTGTATGTTAGTTTTGTTTTAAAAAGTATTTGTTTGTTTGTAACATTTGCAGCAGAATGTAAAATGTTCTGTAGGAGTTGTAAGTTTTTGCATTTTATATTTGCAGAGAGCAGACACTACGACCACCATTCCCAGCTCCCAGTGGTGTGTCCCTGAAGAGTGACCGCTCTATACATGAGCCGCCCACATTCAGTGACACACCTGTCGACCCTCACCCAAGGTGACAACAGTCTTGATAATGTTTGTCACTCTTTTATAGTAATTTCTACTGCAAGAAAAATGGTTTTTGATGATTTTTGTTAGTTTTGTTTTGTTGCAGCAAAATATAAAATGTGCTGTAGGAGTTGTAAGTTTTGTATTTTATATTTGCAGAGAGCCGACACGAAGACCAGCATCTCCAGCTCCAGCTATGATGGAACCGCCCACATTCAGTGACACACCTGTCGACCTTCACCCAAGGTGAAAGTTGTGTAATAAGCTATAGGTTAAACTATGTTCATACCAAAATGTGTAATAAGGCTACAACTGATTACTACACTGGTGTTCTGGTGTTCAATGTCAGTTAATCCTTATTTAGATTCAAAGCTGAATGGCCTTTTTCTCCCATGCGCTTAACTCATGCAGCTACATGCATTTCTGCCTGTCATTTATCTACAGTGATGACATTTCTATAGCCTGGTAAACCAGCCCCTCGAACTTCACTTCATTTTGTACAGAGGCTCTGGTGCTGGTATCATTCTGAGCACCGGTTGTAGGGCAGACTTCATAATCGCCAATCAGCAGACAGAGGGGGGTGTTCATGAGCGATGACATCGTTGTGTACGCTACATTTTACTTGTAGTCTATCTGTGGATGTAGCTTGGCAATGGCAGTCGAGAACAACGTAACCAAAGCCATTCAGTCTGTTGTGGCAACGCTTTGGAATAATAAACTTAAAATCAAGCCACTCTTTCGTAGATTATCTTCATGTATATTTCCTACCAACTCGAGCACTTTCAGAGTTTCAGAGGGCTGTGTTAAGGTCAGGTGCCACTACAGGCAAATCAGGATGTAGCATTTTAAAGTTCTTAGTCACCCAAGTTGGCACCTTGTTGAACATGTTCAAACAACATTACAAAAGTGCAATATTTGGGTGTCAAGCTTTGTTTTTAATTGACTACAGTAAATTTCTCCATGACTGTTAAGGCCGGCAGTTAAATTAAGCTATGTCATGAGGTTGCAGGCAAGTTAATAAGAATAACCTAAAACAGTAAAACAAAAACCTAAAAGTTCAATCACTAATGCCAAAATGTGACCATGTAGATTAATTATTTATTTATTATGGTCATAATTGATTAGTAGAATGGTTATCATGGTAATAGTTGGCAATTTAACAATATATAAATGTATTGTTGCAGCACTAACATAGATTTTTTTTGTTTTTACTCTCTCTATTTTTTTTTTTTTTTTTGGTTTTACTCTTTTTGTGTCTTTTTCTATTTTTTTGTCTTTTTCTTCAGAAGAGATTTCTCGACTGACTCTGTTGCACGGACTTCAGGCATATCATGTAAGATTTCTATCTAAGCCAAATCATCAATACAACACAACATTTCAGCATATCTCATATACCAGTATTTCTTTGGAAATGTGTCCATAGGGAATTTCAGCCAAACTTTTGTCATCTCATAAATTGGCTGCTGTCCTTCATGTTGTAATACAGCAGTTTTTTAATCAGTTTAATCAGCAATTTCAATTACTGTATTTCAAACAGCTGAATGTCTGTGTAGATTGGTACCTTAGAAACAACCACTCTGACACTTTCGCACTCATTTTTTTATCAGGTGATGACAATCTCAGAGCAATTCTGACACGTCACAAGGAATGTCTGAAGAAGCAGCTTGGAAACATTCGCGAACGTCTGTTAACTCCATCGTCACAGGAGCATCATATGAGCATTGACACAAACCTCTACGTCACAGAGGGAGACTACGAGGGCGTGGATGGGGAGCAGTCAGCATCTACAACACAAAGCTCTGAAGACAAACAAATCAGTTATAATGACATCTTCGAGCCTCTCCCAGGATGGGGGAATCGTGTCAGAGCTGTGCTTACCAAAGGTGCTCCGTGCATTGGAAAAACAGTCTTGGTTCAGAAGTTCATCAATGACTGGGCGGATGGGAATGCCAACCAAGATGTTGATGTTGTGATTGTGCTCCCTCTTCGATTCCTGAACCTAATCAAAGATCAACAGTACAGTCTTAAGGAAGTGTTGACTCTTCTCTACCCTTACCTGCGAGACTGGATGGACTGTGTGAAATTCGAAGACTACCAGATTTTATTCATCTTTTTTGCTTTGGATGAGTGCAGCCTCCCATTGAATTTTCAGCAAAACCAGAGCATTTCAGATATAGCACAGAACGCCCCAGTGGACACGCTCGTAACAAGCCTCATCCAAGGCTCTCTGGTTCCAAAAGCTCGCATCTGGATAACGTCACGACATGTGGCAAGCGATCAAATTCCTTCCGATTTCATCGACAAAGTTACAGAAGTTAGAGGATTCACTGACACCCAGATAGAAGAGTATTTCAAGAAGAAAATCAGTGATGAGAGTCGGGCCAACAAAATCCTCTCCCACATTAAAGCATCGAGGAGTCTCCACAGCGTCTGTCACCTGCCTGGCTTCTGTTGGATCGCAGCCACCGTACTGCAACAGATTGTCAGTGTGGAAACCAATTATGAGATCCCAACAACTCTGACGGAGATGTTCATACAGTTCCTACTCATTCAGACATCCAGCAGACACAAATATCAAGCTAGTAGTAAGACAGCAAGCCAGGATGCCTTGAAATCACAACAAGAAACCATAATGAAGTTGTCAGAGCTTGCCTTCAAGCAACTGGAGCAGGGGAATGTTATGTTTTCAGAGAACGAGCTGAAGGAATATGGCCTTGACATAACTGAAGCCTTGGTGAGCTCTGGGCTATGTACCGATACCCTAAAAGGAGAGGGTGACCTTTTTGGGAAAATGTACACTTTTGTGGACACAATCCTTCAGGAGTTCCTTGCTGCCCTGTATGTTTTTGTGTCTTATGTCAACAACGATGTGGAAGCGTTGAGGCCTCTTTTCAGAAAGAAGTTCAACATCTCGCTAGGACTAGGAGACATATCCCAAGAAGGCATAACCCTAGAGGAGCTTCTCAAGAATGCGGTGAACAGAGCTCTGGAGAGCAAGAGTGGGCATCTTGATCTGTTTGTCCGCTTCCTGCATGGAATGGCCATGGAGTCCAATCAAAAGCTCTTGCAAGGTCTTCTGACGCACCCAGAAAGCAGCCCAAGGGGGGTGAGCAACCCAGAGAGTGTGAAGACAGCTATTCGAAATTCGAAGAGGCAGAACATCTCCCCAGATCGATGGATCAACTTGCTTCACTGCCTGGTGGAAATGCATGATTTGTCGGTGTACCAGGAGGTCCAACATTTTCTGAAGTCGGAGACAGGAGCTGTGAAAAGACTCAAACCTGCCCACTGCTCAGCCTTGGCTGACATGTTTCTAATGGCAGCCGAGACTATGGATGACTTTGACTTAAGAAAATACAAGACATCTGATAAGGGCCGGAGAAGATTGCTCCCAGCTGTGCGTTGCTGCAGAAGGGCTCTGTGAGTGTTTAAAGCTATCTGTGTAAGATTTTCTCCTATCACCACCCCATTTAGTGGTGAGGCTGTATATCACAATGGAAAAGGCAAGAGGCTGTATTTACCCTTTTAGCTGTATTTATTCAGCTTTTACAAGATCCCTTTAACATCTTTGTCATGTAGGAAATGCATTACATCTCTTATCTAAAAATACTCAGTCACATGTCGTCTCCACAGACTTGCTGACTGTAAACTCACCCTGGAGTGCTGTGAGGTGGTGGCCTTGGCTTTGAAGTCTCCCAACTCCACACTGAGAGAACTGGACATGAGTCAAAATGGCTTCCGCGACTCTGGAGTGGAACAGCTCTGTTCTGGGCTGAGGAGTTTAAACTGCTCGCTGGGGACACTGAGGTGAGAAAAGTCCTTATTGCATGAACTGCCCTTACAGCCTCAGACGCACCAAGGCTAATACCGTGCAGTTTGAGCTACATCTTGTATGAACTGTGCTATACAAATACATTTCCTTAGTATTATTATTATTATTATTATTATTATAGTATTTGCATTTGCACATTTGTATTTGTATTTGCATTTTGCATTTGCATAGTATTTGCATTTGCGCATTGAACTATGACCTGATACACTAGGATATACAATATGGTTCAGTGTCATATGAGAATAACAAAGGTGCTGTCATCTATTGCTCTGCAGGTTGTCAGCCTGTGGCATCACTGGGAAAGGCTGTGAGAGTCTGGCTTCTGCCCTGAGAGAAAACCCCGCCCACCTGAGAGAGCTGGACCTGACCGCCAATCATCTAGAAGAGCTGGACGTTAAACCGCTCATGGAATTAAAGGACAGTCCAGACTCCGCACTGAAGTCACTCAAGTGAGAAAATTATGTTGTTAATATTGATGTTCATGAATAAATGCTGGGCTCATGTCGGAGAACAGATCCCCTGAGCTAAATATATGTTATGATTATTACATTGTATTACATTGTAAGTATTACATTATTGTAATAATCTAATTTGGCCCTGGATTGAGATTATCATCTACAATTTAAATGTAAATTTGAATCTAAAAAAGTGAATCAGAATACACTGAAAAGTGAAGCATTAAAACCAACTTTAAAAAGAAAAAGAATGGCGACGTGCTATATGGATCTTTTTAAAAATTGTTTAAAAATTGTTTAAAAAACTTTAACATTATTTTTCAAGTACTATAGACACACTGCACAGTTAGACCAACATTAGAAGGTCAATGATGTATGTGTTGTGTGTAATGTGTTTAATCTGTATTAATCTGTGGGAGCTTAACTCATATGTGTGCTTGTTTTGTTTTGTTTGCAGGTGGTAGAATTCACCAGTACCACTTAGGCAGCATCAGGCTCTCTCACACACATTAGGTGTGCTTCAATGTACCACAGCACTGGCAGTGGTTATGTGTGTGTGTGTGTGTGCTGATTGTGCTACAGTACCTCTGTTGAACTCCAGGGGGTGCTACTGTGCTCATGGATGCGTTGCTTGTGCTGGCCAGCAATGGAGGCTTATGCATGGGCTGGCCCTGATAGCAGTTGAGTAGGGGACGCACTCACACACACACATACATGTGCATACATGCCTCACCCAAACACACACACACACACACGCACAGAAGCGTGATGACCGCCATGATGTAAAGAGATATGCTGAGGGTTTGGTAGTGTTCATTAAAAATAGTTGTTCATGAACCAGTAGGGCTAATCACCCAAATCCATTAAATAACTGAGTCGCCTTGCTGGTTGTCTGCAGTACTTTGGTAGTTCTGAGGTATGTTTTATAAGGCTAGTCTGAGTTATGTTTTGTAAGGCTAGTTTGATAGTCCTATTAATTTTGGTCTGGTATTTTTTTATTGTCAGTGCATTGAAACTACTGTATGTGGTGATTTTTCAATCAGGAACAAGACATAAGTTTATCGATTGATCAGGATTTACCAAAAAGCACCTTTCTGAGTTGATATTTAATCCCACTTTTGTACACGTTCTGTATAGTTCTTAATTATTTTTCTTTCAAATCTCTCTCTCTCTCTCTCTCTCTCTCTCTATATATATATATATATATGTTTTATACTCCTTGATATATGTGTGTGTATTAACAGCTAGTTTCAGTAGCTCTATTTCTGTTTTGTAGTAGATTAGTCTGATTATGATTTTAACTTGTATATTTTGTATTACTCTTGTTTCATTTATTTCCCATTGGCTATGTGTATTTTTAAAATATTTCTCAGTATAAATATATCTCAGTCATATGTTCTGAAAAAGCATTTTATTTGTACTATCCAAGTTAATGCATTCATCCCAATTATGTTTTGGTGTTTTCCTCCACCATTAATAAGTACATGTACTCACACACACTCACACATTCAGGGCAGAAAGCAAGAAATAACACCATGCCTAAAATTACCAAACGTTTGGAAGTTATTTGTCGTCACGCCGGCCGCCCAGCTATGCTTTCGTCTCTCTCTCTCTCTCTCTCTTTCTTTCTCCTCTCTCTCTCTCTCTCTCACACACACACACACACACACACACAATCTCTCTCCCCCTCTCTCTCTCACACACACAGACACATACAATCTCTCTCTCTCTCTCCACACACACACACACATACAATCTCTCTCTCTTTCTCACACACTCACACTCACTCACACGCACGGACACGCGCGCACACACACACACACACACACACACACACACACACACACTTTGCCTCCCTACAAGCCTGACATAACCAGTATCTGCATCTGTTTCTGCACTGATTTGAAAGTGTTTTAAAAAATGATAGTCATCTCTTAAAAGCAGTTGCAACAATCAAAAGGTGGTTTGAAACCAATTCTAACTTACAGTCTTGTCTCTGACTTTTGATTGGTAGTAAGCTATGGTTAAGGCTATTGTTCTTACTATGTAAAAAAAACATTACAAACAGCAACACATGGGGAAATGGATACAGATTCTTGTTAGAATTTAATCCCTTGGCGAAGATTATGCTGCAATTGTACTCTTTCAAAGCAACGGGGCCCTCACTCTTGCTCTGTATGCCAAAAACTAGTCAGCGTCCTCAACCCTGCACAATAACACACTATCTGTCGTGTGGAAATCTGAGACGAAGAAGACTGCCGGGTAGAGGGCTTCGCTGAATTCGTGCCGGAACGTGTGCAGGTGGATAAAGGTGTCAGAGGAGATGCTGTAGAAGGACAGAGTGCCGGCTTCCCAGTCCAGGAACACTCCCACTCTGCGGAAGTTACACCCGGGCGACTCGATGAGCGTTCCGTGGTCGTCATGGTAGGCGGCATAAGAATATTCGCACTCGTTAGCGGCGTAGTAACTTCTCAGCGCCCAGGACCGCTCGTTGTGTCCAATCCGCCCTTGTAGACCTCGCCTTTCCACGTCTTTGTACGTCATGCCGAGATACACACGGAACCCCTCCCACTCGGCCTCCCAGTAGCAGCGCTCTCGAAAACCCTCGTTGGCAAGGACCTGCTCAATCCCCTCGAACCTCTCTGGATGGGGCAGGTAGTTGTGCTCCGTGAAGCTACACCACACCTTCCGCTCCCCATCCGACAGGTACAGGGTCTTATTCATGGTGTTCTGGTCCAGTGTGACCTCACGGGCATCTCCAGGAGGAAAAGCAGATTACATACACACACACACACATACACGTATACACACACACACACACACACATACACGTATACACACACACACACACAAACACGCATACACGCATACACACACACACACACACACACACTTACCCACACACATACACGTATACACACACACACTTACCCACACACATACACGTATACACACACACACACGCATACACAAGCGTTTGCAAGAGGAAAAGCCTAAGTGCCACTGTCAGACTGGGGCATGAGCTATGTGTACTCGAGAAGGCTAATTCCAACTGATTAACTTGCAATGCCAATAGCAGCTATGTAATAACAAATACTGTTGTTACAAGATAAGTAACATTCCATATATTGTGATTGATCATGTTTGAACTTACATTTCCTGAGGCCTGATTTCATCCAGCAAGCTGCACTGTTCTCCACACTGAAAGATAAAAACATCACAGGTTAGTGTGTGTGTGTGTGTCTGTGTCTGTGTGTGTGTGTGTGTGGTCGCATGTGTTCTCATAATGTAATGATCCAAAAAATGTATTATTATTAATAAAGTAAAAAATAAATGCACACACACACACACACACTGGCTACACATAACTCACTTGATGGAGTCTAGTCTGCAGGCTGGGTCATCCTTCAGTCTACACACACACACACACACACACACACACACACACACACACTGGCTACACATAACTCACTTGATGGAGTCTAGTCTGCAGGCTGGGTCATCCTTCCTGTGCGAGAGCAGCTGGACTCCGGCGTCTCCTGGGTGATTGTAGCTCAGGTCCAGCTCTCTCAGGTGGGAGGGGTTTTCCCTCAGGGCAGCGTCCAGACAGGCACAGCCTCTCTCAGTCACACCGCAGAACGACAACCTGCAGGAGGAGAGGAGAGGCCGTCATCGCACCCAAATTATTCTAAGTGTGTGTGTTTCAGACAGAAAAAGAGTGTTGTGTGTGTGTGTGTGTGTGTGTGTTACAGACAGAGAGAGTGTGTGTGTGTGTGTGTGTGTGTCACAGACAGAGATTAAGTGTGTGTGTGTTTATACCGCAGTATCTCCAGTGTACACTGTGAGCTCTGTAGTCCAGAGGAGAGCAGCTCCACTCCTGAGTCCTGCAGGTCGTTGTCGCTCAGGTCCAGCTCTGTCAGCTGGCACCCGTCTGAACTGAGGACCGAAGCCAGAACAGCACACTGGCCGTCCTTCAGAAAGCACTGCCTCAGCCTGTCAACACAATTAATACATCAATAAAATATTTAATAAATAAAAGCTTAAATCCTGATTTACCCCAGAGAGCTGTTAGATGTGTCCAGAAATGTATGGATATATTATCACAAACCCTTTAAATTAAATATTATCACAAATTCTCATTAAATACGTTGTTATGCTTAAGGTATTATACTGCATAAAACATTTGTATTTATATGCTATATTGCACAGCCAGATAATTCATTAGTTATTTTATTGCATAATATATTTGATTTGTTTATATGCCATAACGCACAGCCACACCTGAGTGTTATACACCATCACGCACGACCACACCTGAGTGTTGTTTATATGCCATAACGCACAGCCACACCTGAGTGTTGTTTATATGCCATAACGCACAGCCACACCTGAGTGTTGTTTATACGCCATAACGCACAGCCACACCTGAGTGTGTTGACCCTGCAGTCGGGGCTTCTCAGTGCTGCTGCCAGCTGCTCCAGCTCAGGCACCGGCAGGCTGCTCTCACTCAGGTCCAGCTCCCCTCGGAAGGCCGACGTCAGACACCTCCAGGACGTCTCCGTGAGGTTGCAGCCAGCGAGTCTTATGGGGAATGGAGGGCTTCAAGGTTAATGTGGAGAAATACCTCCTGACCTGACCTGCACATTAGTTTAATTACAGCCTGTTCACACTGCACAAAGTAAAACATAAAACCAGCTTTAAGAGATGAAGTGAACATGCTGCACGAATGGGTCTTTTTATGCTGGCTTAACATTGCAACGTAGCTCATGTTTTGAATATACATGGTATTAAGTTATACCGATGTCAAACAATCTATGCAGCTTGCCTATTTTTTTAAGAAAAAGCAACGTTTTTTACAGTGTACACAGTGTTTTTTTTCACATTCTCATTTCAGAGGTTTGTGAGATTATGTGACCAAAAAAAGAAAAAGAAAAAAAGATAGACAAGACAAACCACTAACCTCAGCTTTTGTAGGTGACACTGCGGGGTCCTCATCGCAGTGGACAGCAGCGTGACCGCAGAGTCCTCCAGCGCGTTGTCCCGCAGGTCCAGCTCTGTCAGGCTGCAGGGCTCACAGCGGAGGACGCCTGCCAGCAGCTCACAGCCATGTGCACTAATGGAGCATTTCTGTAGCCTGTGAGAAACCACAACGGTAATGCTAACACTTAGCTTCATTGGCGTCAAATATGGGGAACCACACAGCTGATGCTAACACTTAGCCTCCTTGCCGTCAAATATGGGGAACCACAATGCTAATGGTAACACTTAGCTTAACTGATGTCAAATATGGGAAACCACAATGCTATTGGTAACACTTAGCTTAACTGACGTCAAATGTGGGAAACCAGAACGGTAATCCTAACACTTAGCTTACCTGACGTCAAATGTGGGGAACCTGAACGGTAATGCTAACATTTAGCTTAATTGACGTCAAATGTGGTACACCAGAACGGTAATGCTAACACTTAGCTTAATTGACATCAAATGTGGGGAACCACAATGCTATTGGTAACACTTATCTTAACTGACGTCAAATGTGGGGAACCACAATGCTATTGGTAACACTTAGCTTAATTGACATCAAATATGGGAAACCTGAGCGGTAATGCTAATTGTGTTGCCCTTAAGGCCAAGTGTAAATAGTAATACTTAAAGGTAAATACTTTATATACCATTTAAAATCAAACTAATAACTTGTGGATATTTTATTAAGAATTGTTTTACTTAATAATACTTGTTTTGGAAATGTAAATAGTGATGCACAGTCATTAGCTTAATTGACGTCAAATGTGGGGAACCTGAACGGTAATGCTAATTGTGTTGCCCTTAAAGGGGAACTTTCATCGTTCTTTTTATTCATATTTCTGTGTCGCCACTATGGTTAAATGCATTGTGCGTCATTTCTGTGAAAAATGATGTCCTAGATTTCTTGTTTGACGCTGTTTTCTGTAAGCTAGAACAGGTCTAGTGGTTGAACGACTGGCTTTTCCGGTGTCCCTCGTGAATATCCATGATGTGTCAATAAGGCACCTCTGATTGGGCAAATTCGCTGTCTTTCGCTCACCTAGCTTCTGTCCACTGTTCCTTCCTCTGGGATGTGGCCGTGCCATACATGGCTCTGGGCGGGGCTTACGACCTAGTGACGTGGATAGGTTTAGCATGCTCTGATCCGCTCGTTTTGGTTAGCTCGACCCTTCAATTACCAGTAAAACCATGAGGATCGAATTTCACGTCTTGGAATGCTGCGTGCATATACTGCTTGTTATGACCCATCACATTGTAAATAGAGCTACTAAAAGTGTTTTTTGACGGAAGGACCCCTTTAAGGCAAATGTAAATAGTAATACTTAAAGGTAAATACTTTATATACCATTTCAAATGAAACTAATAACTTGTGAATATTTTATTAATAATTGTTTTAATTAATAATATTTGTTTTGGAATGTAAGAACTACGTGTTGCATGTTTACTGTTGACATTGATGTAAGATTCTACAACAGTCTGAGATCAGATGTTGATTCTTGGGGGTGGTGCTCAGAGGTGGTCTCGCCTGGGAAGTAAAACACTGTAGAACCGCTACTGCCCAAGTGCTATTACACAATGTGAAGACGCCTCACCCAAATGCTATTACGCACTATAAAGATGCATCACCTAAGTCCTATTATTATTATCAAGAGACTTACCCAGTTAGGCACGGGCGAACAGGGCAGCCGCCCGGGGCGCCATTTCGTGGGGGGCGCCATGAGTGCTTGGGGAAAATAAATAAATAAAAAGGTCCGTGTATCATATCACTGCAATCGGCACATTGGCGCCCCCTAAGTGAACTGCAGGCGCCCTTGCTTGCTGAGAAGGTGCCATGCACAGAAACAGCGTGTCTTTCTGCCTCGAGGTGGAGGGTGCTGAGAGGTGGTCTCGCCCGGGGAGTAAAACACTGCAGAACCGCTACTGCCCAAGTGCTATTACAGAATGTGAAGATGCCTCACCCAAATGCTATTGCGCACTGTAAAGATGCATCACTTAAGCCCTATTATTGTTGTCAAGAGACTTACCTAAGTGTTTGGACCTTGCAGCTGGGGCTCTTGAGTCCGGAGGTGATGGCCCTCACCTCATCACTGGAGAGGGGGTCGTTGTGGCTCAGGTTGACCTCCGTGAGGTGGGGGCTGATGGACGAGAGAGCCTTGCCCAGCACCACACACATGAAGTGGGATGTACTTCTGCTTCCTGCCAGACTGCAACACACACACACACACACACACACACACACACACACACACACACACACACGTTAGATTTGTCCATATAAACAACTGAAATTGACGGACGACAGAGCCTCGCCCCACACCACACACACACACAATTACACACACACACACACACACACACAGGGCCTTGCCCAGCACCACACACATGAAGTGGGATGTACTTCTGCTGCCCGCCAGACTGCAAAAAATATACATGTACAGAAATGGGCACACACACACAACACACACATACACAACACACACACACACATACACACACACACATACACAACACACACACACACATACACACACACACATACACACACAACACACACAAACACACACACACAGACACACATATATATATATATATATATATATATATATATATATATATATATATATATTTGCCATATAAATGCAATATATATTTGTCATTTGTTCGTGTTGTTTTTTGTGTTTGTTTATGTTTGTATAGCTTATGTTCATTGATATTTAATGTGTCGCTTGTTAATAAATCTTAAATAATAAATCTTAGAGTGTACACAATGGCAAGCTCACTTTACCTTTGAACTTTTTGACTTTGGCTCACTTTCCTTTGTTGGACTGGTGTTGCCAGTCCAGTGACTCAGTGCAGTGCATCTGACTCACATACCTTTGTCTGTTTGTTTTGTTTTGTTTTGTTTTGTGTTGTGTGTGACCCAGCTGACGTACCTGAGGGCCTGCAGTCTGCAGTGTGGGGTGGTGAGTGCGGAGCAGACTGTCCGCAGGCCCGGCTCGGTGAGGGGGCACCTCTTCAGCTCCAGCTCCCTCAGGGGTGAGTGGTCCGCCTGGAGGGCCGAGGCCAGGATCTCCCCGCAGTGAGCCGACAGCTTGCACTCAGCCAGCCTGCAGAGCCAATACATTACATTACATTACATGGAATTACATTATATTACATGGAATTACATGGGATTACATTACTTTACATGGAATTAGATTACATTACATAGAATTGCATGGAATTACATTACTTTACATGAAATTACACTTAGCAGACACTTCACTTAGCAGTAATCATTGCACTGCATTACACTCCATAGCATCACATCATATTGCATTATATTACATCACATTCAGCCAGCATGCAGAGCCAATCACTACATGAAATTACATTTCATTACATTGCATTACATTACATTATATTACATTACTTTATATTACACTGCATTACATTACATGGAATTGCACCAGGCAGACCCAGTGCAGTGCAGTGACCCAGCAGCTTGCATTCAGCATTCAAAGCCAATCCTAAGCCTCACTAAAATATCCTCAGTGACACCACTGCCTCATCGAACCTCTTCTCCTTTGCCAATTTGCACTCCTAAACAAATTTAGCGTGGAAGACAAAACATACGGAGATACTCTCACCTGGCTTTCTTGCACCACCTCACTGCCGGCACCAGCCTCTCTTTCGCCTCGTCTCCCAGATTGTAGCGCTCAAAGTCGAGCTCCTCCAGTGGCTCGTCGGACAGCAGGATCATGTTGGCCAGGGCGGAGCAGTGGGACGGCTCAAGCTCGGTGCCGGGGCTGCTGGTATACTGCAGGTACCGCTCGAGCTCGTGGCGGACCGAGTCGTCCTTCAGCTCCGTCAGGCAGTTCATGAGGTTTATGAACCTCTCCGGCGAAAGGTTTTTACGCACTTCAGACTTGATGTGCCTGGATATCAGCTTCATGCTTTCCTCGTAGTCTTGTGTGTCTTTGTCTGACGGATCTGGCAGCAGACCTACCAGGAGTTTGTTGTTGGACTCTACACACAGTCCCACCAAGAAGCGCACAAAGAGATCCAGGTGTCCATTGTTGCTCTCAAGGGCCTTGTCTATGATACTCTTCAGCAGAAGGTAAAGGAACACTTTCTTTGGCGGTTTCTTCAGAAACGAGCTGAGTGCCTCCATGTCCTTCTTGAGGAAGGAGGCATAGATGTGGAGGGCTGCAAGGAACTCCTGAATGCTGAGATGCACAAAGCTGTAGTATCTCTTCTCGAACCTCACTGGTTCCACCTTGAAGATTTCTGTGCACAAACCACACAGAACAGACGCTTCTTTCAAATCAATGCCACAGTTTTGCAGATCATCTTCGTAAAACAGGATCGATCCCCTTTCACCTTCCAACTTGCGGAAGGCAAGCTCTGCTAACTTGAGGATGCCATCCTTGTTTTTTTCCAGGAAAGCTTTTCTGTTTGAAATCTCTTCTTTGACAAACTTGTGGTTTGACATCTTAAGCTGTGTGAAAAGGAAGTGAGTGTACATTTCCGTGAGGGTTTTTGGAATGTCTTCGGTGATTCCCTGCTCCAACTTGTCCTTCATGACAGTCGCAGTGATACAGCAGAATACCGGTATGTGACACATGATGTACAGGCTCCTTGTTGTTTTTACATGTCTGATGATGTCCTCAGTCTGAAGTCCCTCGCCAAATTTATTCCTGAAGTACTCGCTCTTTTGTTCGTCGTTGAATCCCCGCACTTCAGTGAAGCGGTCAATGTGTTCAGAGGGCACCACAGCAGCAGCGGCTGGTCTTGATGTTATCCACACCAGGGCTGACTGAAGAAGGTTTCCTTTGAGGACATTAGTCAGCAGGACGTCCAGTGGCGCGCTGTCTGTGATGTTGAACACAGGGATGTTGTCCCGGAAATTCAGTGGGAATCTGCACTCATCCAGACCGTCGAGAATGAACACAACCTTATATTGTTCAAAGTTAATCTTTTCTAGTTGTCTTAGCTCTGCGTTGAAGTCTAGCATCAGTTCTTGAAGGCTGTACTCTTTGCCACTGAGCAAGTTCAGCTCCCTGAAAGGAAGACAGATGACGAAATCCACGTCTTCATTGGCTTCGCCCCCTGCCCAGTCCAGTATGAACTTCTGCACCGACACAGTCTTTCCAACTCCAGCAACACCTTTGGTCATCACCCTTCGAAACGGAGGATCGGACTGGTCATGTGGTTGGTCCCCTCCGAAGATATTATTGATTTTGATTGCAACATACTGTCTCCTTTGTTTCCGGGATGCCGTTTCAATCTGCCAAATTTCATGGTCGCTGTTGACCTCTTCGCTCTCTCCTGTTGTGATGTAGAGTGGGGTGTAGATGGTTTGGAGAGGTGTTTTGTGGTTCTTCTGCACAAGGCCCTCAAACACAAAGCCGTACCTTTGCCGCATCCGACTCTTGTGCTCTTCTATTGCTTTCCTGATCGTTGCAGGATCTGAGAGATTTCACGGAAAACAAATAAATATATATTCAACATAACATATCAATGCAATTAATACATTTAACAATAAGAAAAACGGTCAAATGATGTATCTTGCTATAGCTATCTAGCGAAAGGGTCTAGGGCAAGGCGAGGTTTGTTCACCTCAAAGCTTCCTAATACAAAGAATACAAGAGCACATCAACCTATTACTCTTACTCTTTAAAAAAAAAAAAAAGATTATAAGAGGAAATGAACATGTAGTATGTAGTAATGTAGTTGTACTCCAGTAAAGTAAAACTTCAACTGGATAAGTGTGTGTGTGTGTGTGTGTGTGTATGACTTCAACTAGACGTGTGTGTGTGTGTGTGTGTGTGTGTGTGTGTGTGTGTGTGTGTGTGTGTGTGTGTGTGTGTGTGTGTTTGTGTGTTTATGACTTTAACTAGACGTGTGTGTGTGT
>CM059281.1:28582385-28697385 GCA_030347295.1 Setipinna tenuifilis | reverse complement strand
CTGTCCAGGTGTAGGCAATTCTCCACAATTAGCCGCCCCTTAATGCAAATCAGCCACCTGAGCCTCATCTGGCCAGCACAAGAACTCAGGTAGAACACAGGTAGAACAGAGGGGCGTGACAGTTATGACGGAGATCAATGTTTTTGATAGAGAAGTAAAACAAACCACAAGTAACCCGCAGCGTTTTGTTTGCTAGAGAAACAAATCACAAGTCTCTCTCTCTCTCTTCCTGTTTCTCTCTCCCTCCCCTCTTTCTCTCTCTCCTGCTTTGTCTCTCTTCCGCTCTCTGTTTCTCTCTTCCTCTCTCTCTCTCTCTCTCTCTCACACTTCTGTTTTTTGTCTCTTCCTCTCTTCCTGTTTCTTGCGTTCCTCTCCTCACTCTCTCTCTCTCTCTTCTCTCCTCTCTTGTCTCTCTCCCCTAAGAATATAAAGTTGTACAGGACATAAAATATAAGTTTATGGCATTGACATAATCAGAGAGAGAGAGAGAGAGAGAGAGAAATAAACACAGAGGGAGATCTTCTGCGTTTTGTCTTTTTCTCTCTTCTCGTTTTCTCTTCCTCACTCTCTCTCACTCTCATGCTTTTTGTGTCTTTCTCTTATCCTGTTTCTTGCTCTTCTCTCCGCACTCTCTCTCTCCGCACTCTCTCTCTTCGCCCCTCTCTTGACCCCCCACCCCACCCCACACACACACACACACACGCACACACACACACACATTCCTGTCTCTTCATGCCACCCCCCTTAAAAATAAGTCGTGCTGGGAACCGCCTGGTCATTGCAAAACAGACACACACACACACACACACACACACACACACACAACTCGTGTGTGCCCAGAACCGCCTGGTCTTTGCAAAACAGGGGGGAAGCAAAACTAAGATAGAAAAGATAGACGACACTCAGAGACTTACTGTGTTTTTTTCCCACTGTGGTTCAGCAGCATACTATAATACATTCCTCAGCCCAGATCTCTGTATCTCTGCCCTCCCTTTGCGGTCTCTAAACAAACACAGTGTAAGATCACCTACTCTACAGGAAACAGTAAAGAGACACATGCCTTTTTATCCAACACTTGACTACACCCTAAAGAAATATCTCTGGGCTTGTATGTCCACAGCGTTAAGCCATGCCATTGGTTGAGCCCACAGAGAGAAGCCATGTCATTGGTTGAGCCCACAGAGCAAAGACATGCCATTGGCTGAAAGTCAAAGTGAAAGTGGGTGTGATTATGGTGGTGCTTGGTGTGTCTTTGGCCCATTGTTTTTGTACAACCACCTCTTAGCAAAATGAAAGTAATAAAACAATTCCTACTCTACATGCAGTTGTTTGTCTATAGACATTTCTAAGTGAAGGAGGATTCAATAGGATGTTAAATAAAAAAGATAACAAATAAAAATAAAAACACTATATTTATTTTATTCTTACAGTACACCTAACAACATAATCAACAACAACAACAATAATAAAAAAAACAATAAAATAATAATAGTAAAAAAAGCAGTAGGCCTAATAGTAAATGACTATGGGCTTTAGGCTATATAGGATCGCAGGCATAGTGTTCTGTCTGCAATACTGCCACATGCGTCCATTAAAGGCCAGTAATGTCTGAAACTGTGTGTAGGCTTACAGACTAAATTCCTCTGGTGGCCCCTAAGAATTGTGGTTCGAATTTCTGGATATCAAATAAACTCAGGCAGGATCGGCTGGCAATCAAGAAATCTCAGAGAGCTTTATTTCGGGACCAGAGACTCATATGGTGTAGCAAGTCGTAGTCTAACTTACACACAAAATGCATTCATTCTTATACCCTCAGAAACCCATACAGCACCCTTTCACGTGGCACAGTAATCAATTGATGTGTTTACCTATCTTCACGCCCAACAGTACCAGGAACCGTAATTGGCAACAAACATCTGTACTATCACTTAAGGGTGACCTGACCCAGGGTCAACCTCATCCCCAGTAGATGTGTAGGATTATATACGAGGCGCCTTTGGGTCCGGCTCCTCCACACCCATCCCTGGGGACAAAAGGTGAGAGAGGAGCAAAAGCGCTGCCAAGGAGAGGGTGAGGCGTCCTTATATACCTACACCTGTCCAGGTGTAGGCAATTCTCCACAATTAGCCGCCCCTTAATGCAAATCAGCCACCTGAGCCTCATCTGGCCAGCACAAGAACTCAGGTAGAACACAGGTAGAACAGAGGGGCGTGACAGTTATGACGGAGATCAATGTTTTTGATAGAGAAGTAAAACAAACCACAAGTAACCCGCAGCGTTTTGTTTGCTAGAGAAACAAATCACAAGTCTCTCTCTCTCTCTTCCTGTTTCTCTCTCCCTCCCCTCTTTCTCTCTCTCCTGCTTTTTCTCTCTTCCGCTCTCTGTTTCTCTCTTCCTCTCTCTCTCTCTCTCTCACACTTCTGCTTTTTGTCTCTTCCTCTCTTCCTGTTTCTTGCGTTCCTCTCCTCACTCTCTCTCTCTCTCTTCTCTCCTCTCTTGTCTCTCTCCCCTAAGAATATAAAGTTGTACAGGACATAAAATATAAGTTTATGGCATTGACATAATCAGAGAGAGAGAGAGAGATAAAGAGAGAGAGAGAGAGAGAGAGAGAGATCTTCTGCGTTTTGTCTTTTTCTCTCTTCTCGTTTTCTCTTCCTCACTCTCTCTCACTCTCGTGCTTTTTGTGTCTTTCTCTTATCCTGTTTATTGCTCTTCTCTCCGCACTCTCTCTCTTCGCCCCTCTCTCTTCGCCCCTCTCTTGACCCCCACCCCACCCCACCCCACACACACGCACGCACACATGCACACACACACACATTCCTGTCTCTTCATGCCACCCCCCTTAAAAATAAGTCGTGCTGGGAACCGCCTGGTCATTGCAAAACAGACACACACACACACACACACACACACACACACACACACACACACACACACACACACACACAACTCGTGTGTGCCCAGAACCGCCTGGTCTTTGCAAAACGGGGGAAGCAAAACTAAGATAGAAAAGATAGACGACACTCAGAGACTTACTGTGTTTTTTTCCCACTGTGGTTCAGCAGCATACTATAATACATTCCTCAGCCCAGATCTCTGTATCTCTGCCCTCCCTTTGCGGTCTCTAAACAAACACAGTGTAAGATCACCTACTCTACGGGAAACAGTAAAGAGACACATGCCTTTTTATCCAACACTTGACTACACCCTAAAGAAATATCTCTGGGCTTGTATGTCCACAGCGTTAAGCCATGCCATTGGTTGAGCCCACAGAGAGAAGCCATGTCATTGGTTGAGCCCACAGAGCAAAGACATGCCATTGGCTGAAGATTATGGTGGTGCTTGGTGTGTCTTTGGCCCATTGTTTTTGTACAACCACCTCTTAGCAAAATGAAAGTAATAAAACAATTCATACTCTACATGCAGTTGTTTGTCTATAGACATTTCTAAATGAAGGAGGATTCAATAGGATGTTAAATAAAAAAAAGATAACAAATAAAAATAAAAACACTATATTTATTTTATTCTTACAGTAATACACCTAACAACATCATCAACAACAACAACAATAATAAAAAAAACAATAAAATAGTAATAATAAATAGTAATATAATAATATAATAGTAAAAAAAAAGCAGTAATAGTAAATAATAATAATTTTCTAGTGTTTCCTGTTAAAACAACGTTTTTTTGTATATTTTTTTTACAGTGCAGACTATGGGCTTTAGGCTATATAGGATCGCAGGCATAGTGTTCTGTCTGCAATACTGCCATATGCGTCCATTAAAGGCCAGTAATGTCTGAAACTGTGTGTAGGCTTACAGACTAAATTCCTCTGGTGGCCCCTAAGGACAAAAGACAGATTTGTTGGTCACATACACAGTTATGTACAATGTACATGTACAACTTGTAGTGAAACATAGGCTACAGTCACACAGTAATAGGCATTCGGGTCCGTGAAATGTCCAGCCGTCAAAGTAGCGTAACTGCCATCTAACAGTGTTGCTCAAAGATTCGAGATCGAGAGAGTCAAGATGGGCACAATTTGGGCATTTTCACGTAGGGGTGTACTCACTTTTGTTGCCAGTGGTGTAGACATTAATGGTTGTGTGTTGAGTTATTTTGAGGGAACAGCAAATTTGCACTGTTATATAAGCTGTGCACTGCCTACTTTAGCCTACATTGTATTATATCTTTAGACTTCTCCCATGGAAAGTGTCGTGGAAACTTCTCTGTCACTGGCAGTCTGCCAGCCTGCTGTTTTTCTCTGTTGATATTGCTCTTCTAACAATTAAACTATTCACTTGTTGAATTAAAGAAATAACTGAGTCTGACCGCTTCTCGTGAGGCAAGTTGTTGACCAGAACTTTATTCACAACAGACTGCAGAGTCGAAACAATGCATTGCCTGAGTGAACTTGTTGCTGTCAGTCGCTGAGCCAAAGGATCGATCGATCAGAGAGTTGTTGGTTGGATGCGTCTCGGAAGATGTCCCCAGCAAGTCTCAACTTAACCGTCCCGGACCCTGGCCTTTTATTCTGTTTCTGAGTTCCTTATTTTCAGTGGTTCTCCGCCCTTTGTGCTGAGCTGGCAACCGTCTTGGGCCGCCTCTTTCCTGTGCTGCTGACGCTTGCGTTATTTCATATTGGTGGTTTTCCACCTTATTAGTGACATTAAAAATAATGGCTACACTCAAGTTGGGCTGTTGAGTGCGCTGTTGCACTGCCGTTCGAGTTAGGGCAGGCCCCAGTGGTTTCCTGGGTTTTTACGATGGCTCAGTTTTCATGACCAGCAACAAGCTTACTCAAGCTATTTCTTTTATAGTTACTTTACATACATAACCACCATTATAACATACATTCCGTGACTTTCAACTTGTTCTTATATCTTTTCCCAATATCCTAATCTCATGCATGCATTTTTAAGACATGTGTGTGTGCGCATATGTGTGTGTGTGTGTGTGCTTTTGTTCCTGCCTGTGCTGTAGGTATAACCTATGTTATCCCGCTTTAGGGCAGAAGCCCTAAACTTTGTGTACCTATGTGCTTATAGACAGTACATGAATAGTTTTATCTAGGAATAGTTTGTTCTTCATCTGAAAGTGGTTTATTTTCCATTTTCTCTTCTAAGTTAAATGGTGTTCATCTCTGCCTTTAGATCTGTTTTAGTTGCGCACTTCCCTTTTTTTGCTACTGCCATAGGCATTCGGTGCCTCTCGATGTGCGTGTGTGCATATTCAGCAACCTTTCTTTTATTGTAACTTGGGCCCCTTGGTATGCGTGTGTGCGCAAACAAGCCTCTCTGTTTTTCCACTAACGAGGCAACTTCGCGTGGCTTGTAAATCTCCCCTCCTGCGCAACTTGATATGTCAGCTCTTATGCTCTTTACCTTCAGCCTATATTCTGCTCTATGTTTGAACTCCCTCCGGCCTGCCAGTTTAAATGTTACTTCAACTTATGTTCTGTGTTAGCCTCTACTTTTTATCTCAACTTATTTTACTACACAAGTAGGGGAGAGCCGTGACGAATGAAACACGGGACGTAAGAAACACAGCTATTTTCTCAAAAACAATACACATCTGAAACATCATATATGGTCAGCACATTCAGCATGCAAGACTTCACAACCCCGTGAAATCTCGTGCCGTGACGTTACTGCGTTCAAACGTTATCTCCGCGAGACTGTTTTTGACATCGATAAGTAAAATATTACCTACTGGTAGTTTTTTTGTGATCAAAAAGTCACTGCGTGTTTCATTCGCGCCGACAATGAGGGACGATTGTAACAAACGACACCTTCCGTTCAAAGTTAAATATGAACGTGATTTCTTATCGGATGTGTTAAATTACACCAGTAACTAGAATACACTTGTATGTTGATGATCATATGGCAAAATAAATCTAATTTGCTTCACTGTCTTTGAAAATAACCGTAAAGTAAAAAGTGTTTCATTCGTCACGGCTCTCCCCTACACATGAAAGCCACAGAGTGTTCCAAACAGTGAAGGACATAATGATGATACATGCCATGATTTCTTGATTGCCAACTGACTCTGCCTGAGTTGATTTGATATCCAGAAATTCAAACCACAAATACAAAACAAAGTAAGGAACTCTTTAATGAGCTGGCCTATAGGCAATGGTAATATAATACATCTGTCTCATAATGTAGGCTATTACAGTTTTTTTTTTTTTTTTTAACAACTGTTTAGGCTTAGTTTAAAAACCCTGGCCCATTTTCTCAAAACACTACACACACTTAACACAACCATACACCCAAGTAGCATTCTTCCTTCAAAACTGTACACTTTTTTGTAAAAATGCTATTTTGTTACCAAATCACACACATGACTTATATGATTTCATAGTGTTTGAATATGTTGCAGGCATAGGGTGATAAATCGTAGCCACTTTGTACAGCTGCACAGGATGTGGGTCGTTAAATGGCATGAAAACCAAATTTAACACAACTTCTACCCATTTACACCTGAGACCTTGTAACACTAATGGATCACACGACACCATAGAGGAAAAATGGCTAATTGGGCACAATTTAGACATTTTCACTTTGGGGTGTACTCACTTTTGTTGCCAGTGGTTTAGACATTAATAGTGGTGTGTGTTGAGTTATTTTGAGGGAACAGCAAATTTGCACTGTTATATAAGCTGTACACTGCCTACGTAGTTGCAAAGTGTTATGTCAAATTTGCACTGTTATATAAGCTGTGCAATGCCTACTTTGCATTGTATTATATCTTTAGACTTCTCCCATGAAAAGATATAGTAAAAAAAAAGTACAAAAATGTTAGGGGTGTACTTACTTTTGTGACATATGTATGTTCATATTCCTTCATTTATTTTTATTTGTAGTTAACGTCGCTTTTTACCTTTTAGAAGTAGTTTATTAGAAGTAATGTGTATTTCTTTATTGATATTCTTCCAAATAAACATTAAAATAAAGCATTGGAATACACTTTTATTTTGAAAAACATCCCGAGTGGCGGCCATATTGAAAATTTCGCTAGTGTCGCTGGCTTCACACAGCTCCTGCAAACACCACAGTAGAGTAGAAGTTGGGGAAGACGCAAAGAGACACCGTTGTGGCAGAGCCTGTTTACACAATTCCTTGTGCAAAACCCTCTGGTTTTGTGTCCAGGCTGGAACATATACAGCAGACCGAAAGGTGGGTAAGGGCAACGTATACTTAAAACGTTGACTTCACGGCATTGTGAAGCTTGTGGAGAAGCAGATTGCATTCGTTTTTAACGGCTTGGGAGCATTAGTTAGTGTTGGTACCATTTTCTATTCAGCAGTGTAAACTTATATTTAGTAATTATTATTTTGGATATAGTCAATATTTGTATTTAGTATAATCTGCCTGCATTTAGTTTAATGCTTTGAATGTTGTAGATAGCCAATTAGAACTGACGCTGAGCAATGACGTTTGGGAGCTCGCGCAGCTATTGAATGCAAAAAGGTACTGTGTGTTTGTCATGTGTGAGAATGATTCAGTAAAGACGGGGCGAACACACTGTTTTCTACCGTCGTCATCGTTGTTTAACTTTAACACGTGTAGGACTCGTTCTTTCCGTCTACGAGTGGTTATTTGTATGAATCTTTCAGAAGAAATTGTTTAGACTATTAATAGAGACATTTAGCCACTACATTAAGTAGAAAACAGTCGCCGAGGGCGAGAGAAGATCCGAAGGAAGTGCCGCATGTGTTGATCACGCTTTCATGGACGAAGCCTGCCGGCTTGTGAAGAACTGAGCGCGGGGCACACCATCGAAGTTCCAGACGACTTCTGTGATGCTGGATGAGTACAAAAGTGTCCAATTTTAATGAACAAATAAGCAATTCTTCAGATCTGAAATGCAATGACGAAAAATAGACGATTGTTTAACTGTAATTGCCGACGCCAAGTAGGCTAACGTGGCTGAGTCATTCTGTTTAAAGTTAAGAGTGCTATGCTGCTAGCTAAGAAGCCAGACCAGACAACGGGAAATACTGTTAGCAACGGGATACTGTTAGCAAGTCATATCAGCTTAGAAGAAGCTCAAGTTTGCATCTGGAAATAAAGCCTTGAATCTTGCTTAAGAAAACATACATGTTTTAAGATTAAAGGATGGCTAGTTTTGATTTCAGAAGTTGCTAGAGTTTGCTGAGACTAGAATAACATAAATAGCCATTGAAAATGTCTGATGATGGAAACAAGATGGAAGGCAATGTGGAGCTAGACACTAAAAGAAAGATCAAGTTGACGCCAAAGGCTTTAGAAGAGAAGCTTGATAAGCAAATGAAACTAAGAAAAAGTGTTTTAGCACGCCTTGTCTCCAAAGCAGAAGAAATTGAAAATCTAATGAGCAGTGATGCCAATGCATTTGTAGTGGAAAAGGATCATCTTCGTGAATACTCAAAACTACTGAATGAGTTTATTGAAGTGAATAATGCAGTAAGTGAACTGTTGTCAGAAGAAGAAAGAAAAGCTGATCATCAGTATTGGAAAGAGCCTAATCTTAACCCATTAAGACCTAAAACGCCTGGGAAAAAGGCCTGAAAATCCTAAGGGTGATTTTAAAACAACCTCCCAGATCCTGAGGTTTTTCAACAATAATGTCAACGCCTATTAAATAAGTGATTTCTCAGCCTCTAAAGCACATAGAGACAAAATTCCAAAAGTATTTGAGAGCTTACACTTGTGGGTTTCATAACAAGTGTGATTTATTTTTCTACACCTTCAGAAGAAAATATAAAATAATCCAGAAACATAGCATACAATCGGTCCCGTGCCATGGCGTCAGAGAACTGAGTCTTGAAGAGATGTTTAGTGCGTCTCCAATAATCTCTCCGTGCAGGCAGAACAAGTAGCCCCATGCTAATGCATAGCCCAACGAATGTTTTCATTTTAGGGACAGTTACATTGGACCACTTACGCGTCTTTGCCGTCGCTGGAGTGTGTTCAGAGTTATCATTGTTATCATCATCTATATCGCTTCCGTCACTAACTTCTGAACTCCCTGCACTGAAATTGAGGTCATCCATATTTCAAAACAATGACACGAGTCCGCACGTGCATTTTCGGGTAGATTTTATTAGGAAACCGATGATGATTAACCGCAGAGGAAAAAAATGCCTTATCCGCTTTCCCGGTCTTAAAGGTAGAAATGCGCAACAGCTCTCCCGGTCTTAGTGGTAGAACAGCGGTAATGCGCTCCCGGTCTAAATGGGTTAATAAGTATGAGAACTTCCTGACCACTTTGGAGCGGTGGATAATAGAAGTAAAAAGGCAAGCTAAGGCAGCTCATGAACAGGCTGTGACTGAACATGAGGCTCCAATGGATGGTGCACCAACACAGCAGGGTGAGCCTGCTGCTGAAGAGGTGCATCCACATGACAGTGCATCCATGGTGCAACATAAGCAAGTGTCAGTCCTAGCACGAAGTGTATGCAGTAGACGCTCAAGGGCATCCAGCTTGATGTCTCATGCATCGTCAGTGCGTAGAAAGGAAGAGGCTCATCGAGCAGCCTTACTGGCGCGTGCAGGCGCAATTGAGAAAAAAGAAGCACTGCAGTTGCAAGAGGCTCAAATGGAAGCTCAGCTGAAGTTTCTGAAAATTCAGATGAAGACTCAAATGGAGAGGCTAGACTACGAAACTGCTCTTGCAGAATCCACAGCTAAGCTACAAGTTTTTGAAGAATATGAGAACATGGAAGATGGGATGAATTCATATCTCAACAAGAACATGCGTGCAGCTGAAATGATCCCACGTCAGGGGCGGATCTAGGGGCGGGGCCACAGGGGCCGTGGCCCCTCCTCTAATCAGACTGGCCCCTGAAGTGCCCCTGTTCTGAAAGAACCAGAGAATTCAGAGAATTCAACCGCTGCTGCAGTTACGCCCCCAACCCGTTGGTGGCAGTGCGCTTGTTTTTGCGTCGACGGGCGCATTGTCCATAGCCTTTTGCTATTACGATGGCGGATTTACCCGGACGAGAGGAGTTTTTCGGTGGAGGAGACCGATCTGCTCGTGCTTGAAGTAAAAGCGCGTGAGTAGTTAATATTCGGGGATGGAAAGAATCCCCTCAAACCTCCGCGGGTCATAGAGGTATGGGAGGAAATATCTTCAATAATTGTGTCCTCCTTTGGCAAGAAGAGAACTTTCGAACAGTGCCCAACGCGGCAACGTTAGAAGACGTGAAACAACAGCTTTAAACTCAAAGGAAACATCAAAAATAAAAGGTGGAGGTCCATCAAACCATTAGTCCACTAGTTTTCTTTTTGATGATTAGTCCATTTCATTTCTTACAACTTGCCACGCTGTTTATTAAATAAACTGCAGGGCATTGCAATCGCTGTTTATTTAAAAGACAAAAGAAACTGCAGAGCATTGCTATAAACTGCAAAACATTGCTATACTCTTATTATTTGTGCCTGTTTGCTTATTAAAACATAAAATACATGGCTATACAGGCTGCAACTTTTCTGCCAGTTCAGCTCGCCTCTCTCGGAAAGCAGGTACATCGGGGTTCAACGCGCTGTGCGCCGAAAGCGGTACAACAACGTTAGAAGACGGGAAACAAAGCCTCAAAGGAAACATCAAAAATAAACGGAAGGTATAGGTCCATCAAACCATCAGTCCACTAGTTTTCTTTTTGATGATTTGTCCATATTATTTCTTACAACTTGCCAGGCTGTTTATTTAAAACGACAAAAGAAATCGTAAATAAACTGCAGAACATTGCAATCGCTGTTTATTTAAAACGACAAAAGAAATTGTAAATAAACTGCAGAACATTGCTATAAACTGCACAACCTTGCTATATTCTCATTATTTTTGCATGTTTGCTTACTAAAACATACAAATACATAGCTATACAGGCTATACATGTTGCAACCTTTCTGCCAGTTCAGCTCGCCTCTCTGACGCAGCAGCAGGTACATCGGGGTTCAAAGCGTTGTGCGCCTCTAAAATAGCTTTTCAACAATGCGCCCGTGACGAAAAAGCACCTTTTTATTAATCAAAAGCGCAAATGGTTTATACGTCCTCATAATAGCATCTGGTGCGCTTTGCGCCAGAGCACACCTCTTCTTTTCGCTGACCCGCCAGTCACGGCGCAATGTCATCTGCTATCTAGACAACGTGATTTTTTGCCTGAAAAAATGAACGTTGCGCTGGCACAGAATAGCAATGACAGCATGCGCATGTCGCGAATGCACAATGCGCCGCGGCAAAATAGGGCCCCAAGACAACTTCGTTGTTCGGTGAGTGAGTACCATGTTATTAAAGATGTTGTTGAAAACTTTAGGCTTGCTGTAAAGTTTAACTAGACTGCATTTGCATTAAAAAAGTGTTGGCTTCTAAAACTGTAACACACTGCACAAGCTAAAGCTATATCAAAGTAGTCTGGCAGTTAGGTTAGCCTATTGACCTTTTTAGTACCCTGATAGACCAGGGTACTGTTGCATAGTTCAGAAGATGTTCAAGGGCTGGGAACTAAGTATTCAGGGATGTAAACAAGTGTATAAGTTGATGTTTGATTCATGTCAGTCTTTTGTTATGGCAAGTGCTGTGCTATCTTGGTACATGTTTTCTGTTTTTCACAGTATGTTAAGATGGTTTACTTCCACCTGGTGGATAATGTGCGTATTGCATTTACGCCAAATGATAAAAGGTAAAAAAACATGGGCTCAACCACTAATGAATAAAAGAATCATATATTGTTTAACAGGCCTTGGAGGGAAATGGCTTTTGCATTTGCCATGTGTAGCAGGCTACCCCAAAATACACTAGAATGCAGGAAATTGCATCTGAGAAATCCAAAATTTTCTGGGGGAGGGCCCCCAGACCCCCCGCTACTATAGGCCCCTTCAGATTACATAGTGGCCCCATAGTGGCCCCTGTATTAAAAAAAACCTACAACCGCCCCTGTCCCACGTCATGGTCCAGATGTCCTGCTGTTCCTGAGGGCGTTCGAGCACATCATTCATAGTCGAACAGACAATGACGCAGATCGTCTGTATTATCTAGAACAATTCACCACAGGTGAACCAAGAGAATTGGTGAGAAGTTGCCAACACATGAGCGCACAACAAGGCTACGAAGAGGCAAGAAAGCTCTTGACCTATCATTATGGCAACGAGCAGAAAATAGCTGCCGCCTACATTGACAAGGCAGTCAAATGGCCTCAAATCAAAGCAGAAGATGCTAAGTCGCTTCACCGCTTCTCTATCTTTCTCACTGGATGTAGCAATGTTATAAAGGACTTAGCGTACCTAGAGGAAATGAACAGCCCAAGCAACCTCCGTACAGTTGTACACAAGTTGCCCTTTAGGCTTCGCGAAAGATGGAGAGTCACAGCTTTCGACATCCAAGAGAAAAAAGAAAGAAGAGCAAATTTTGCTGATTTTGTTGAGTACATCAACCGACAGGCTAAGATAGCGTCTGACCCACTGTTCGGTGATGTCAAAGACCCTTCTGATGCTAAAGAAAAGAGCAAATCCAGTGCTAAACCTGCTACAGGTCGATTGAAAAGAACCACTGGCCTAGCTACAAGTGTAACGCCAGCTGGTGATTCATCAGAATCAAGAAAGACCAAGCAGACTAGCAATGCATTTCAAGAGCCGTGTCTGTACTGCAACAAGGGACATGCTCTAAGTGTGTGCATCAAAATCAGAGGTCTGCCGAATGAAGACAGAGTTAAGTTCCTTAAAGGAAAAGGTCTTTGTTTCGGGTGTCTCACTCAAGGGCACATGGCGAAAGATTGTAAAAAGAAAGCCACATGTGAAATATGCAGCAAAAAACACCCAAGCTTGCTTCACATGAAAAGAGAGGAAGATGGCAACCAAGCCACTGCCAAGCCTGAGAGAACAAGTGAAGGCTCTACCAGTGAACACTCAAGTCCACAAGAGCAAGTGTCATCTAAAAGTGAACTCTCTGCAGTCACCGGGGCCGGAGGTAGCGACTGTATCCTTTCCATTGTCCCAGTCCGTATCAAATCTAAGAGGAGCAACAATACCATTGAAACGTATGCGTTCATGGACTCAGTTCAGCAACGTTTTGCTCAGAAAGATTGATGAGGCGCCTTGGTGTCAACGGTAAGAAGACTCAAGTGCTACTCCGTACTATGGACCAGGAGAAGCCCGTGTCCTGCTTCGTACTCTCAGATCTAGAGGTGTGTGGTCTGACAGAGAACAAGTACATCAGTCTGCCAGACGTGTACACTCACACTGACATACCAGTAACAAAAGAGAATGTTCCTGTACAGAAAGACCTTGAACGATGGCCGTATCTGCAGAAAGAAGTGCGGCTACCACAGATTGACGCAGATGTGGAGATGCTCATTGGAATAAACGCTCACTCTGCCATGGAGCCGTGGAAAATAATCCATAGTCAAGACAATGGGCCTTATGCCATAAAGACAACCCTTGGCTGGGTGGTAAATGGCCCTTTGAAGAAAGGCAATGACCATAAGTCAAAGCTCTACAGCCAAGCTGCTTTGGTCAATAGAGTGTCAGTCAGCAGTGTTGACAAGATGCTATTGCAGCAGTACAGTCACGACTTTCCAGAGCAAGCTTGCGAAGAGAAGTCAGAAATGTCACGAGAAGACATCCAATTCATGCAGTATGTGACTGAAACAACCAGGAAAATCAATGGACACTATTGCATTAGTATACCCCTCAGACACAAAGACGTTGTGATGCCAAACAACAAGTGTGTTGCAGAGCAACGAGCATCAAGCCTGAAAAGGAAGCTCAGTAAGAACTCTAGCTTCCATGATGACTACACAGCCTTCATGTCAGACCTGCTGAACAAAGGCTATGCAGTAGAAGTCCCTGCTAACGAGCGCAACCGCAACGATGGCCGCGTATGGTATATTCCCCATCATGGCGTGATCCATCCACAAAAAAGGAAGTTGCGAGTTGTCTTTGATTGCGCTTCTTCGTTCCAAGGGAAGTCACTGAACGAGGAGTTGTTACAGGGGCCGGACCTAATGAATAGTCTAGTTGGAGTTCTGACGAGGTTTCGCCATGACCACGTCGCACTCATCTCGGACATTGAGGCAATGTACCACCAGGTACGAGTTCCTGACGAAGATTCTGATCTTTTGCGGTTCCTCTGGTGGCCGGAAGGTAACCTGAACCAGCCTCTGCGTGAGTACAAGATGGTTGTCCACCTGTTCGGGGCCAAGTCCAGCCCGAGCTGTGCCAACTACGCTTTGCGGCGGACTGCAGAGGATGGGAAAGAAATGTCGTCACCCGAGGCAGTAACTACAGTTCTTGAGCACTTCTATGTAGATGACTGTCTTGTCTCGACGTCTGACGAGAGGAAGGCTACGTCCTTGACCAAAGATCTCATTGCACTCTGTGCGAGTGGAGGATTCCATTTGGCTAAATGGTCTAGCAACGGCCGTGAAGTGTTGTCATCGCTTCCCGAACATGAGCGTGCGAAGGAGATCAAGAGTCTAAATCTGGACAGGGATGAGCTGCCCATGGAGAGGGCGCTTGGAGTGGACTGGTGCATCGAATCAGATACCTTCAAGTTCCGCATCCTTGTAAAGAACATGCCTGTCACTAGAAGGGGTATCCTCTCAGTCGTAAGCTCAGTTTACGACCCCCTTGGTTTCTTGTCCCCGTTCATTCTTCTGGCCAAGACCATTGTGCAGAATCTCTGTCGAAAGAAACTTACCTGGGATGATGAGATTCCTGAAGACATAGCGACCAGATGGTTTGCCTGGCTGTCTGACCTTAGCCAGTTCGCTAACTTCTCTGTCAAGAGGTGCATCAAACCTGAGGGATTTGGTCCTGTAGCGTCAGCACAGCTGCACCATTTCTCTGACGCTAGCGAGAAAGGCTATGGTGTCGTCAGCTATATCCGCATCGAGAACAGTCATGGTCATTGCTCGTTTCTGTTGGGCAAATCAAGAGTGACACCGCTCAAGCCAGTCACTGTGCCGCGCCTCGAGCTGACAGCGGCTACCATTGCTGTGAAAATGGACAAGCTCATGAGAAAAGAGCTTCGGATGGAGCTCAAAGAGTCTGTGCTATGGACAGATAGCACCACTGTCCTCCGATACATTGACAATGACAGCGCTCGCTTTAAAACCTTTGTAGCGAATAGAGTGTCGACAGTCAGAGAGAACACAAGACCAGCTCAGTGGAGATATGTCTGCACGTCTTCCAATCCAGCTGACCACGCATCGCGAGGACTGAAGGCAGAGCACTTCATGAAGTGTCAAAGTTGGATAGAAGGTCCTGACTTCCTTGCCAAGGATGAGTGTTATTGGCCAGTCCTTGCAGAGTTCTCTAGAGAGATAAGTGACGATGATGCTGAGTTGAAGTGCAAGATCAGCGTGAACATAATCAACGCCATCAACTCAAGCACAGATCCTCTTTTCAAGCTGATTCATCATTATTCCAGCTGGCACAGTCTGAGGAAGGCCGTCGCCTGGATGTTGAGGCTGAAAGAGCTACTTAGAAACCTGAGTGAAAGAAGGAAGATCTTTGAGTCTCAAACACAGTCCCTAGACAGTCAAAATGGGAAACCCAAGGCAGTTGAAGACAACATGCAAAGGTGGAAATCCAGCCTAACAGGAACCCCTCTGACTGTCAAGGACATCAGGAAAGCAGAAACTGCTATCATCCAGTTCAGTCAAAGTCAAACATTCCATGAGGAGCTTTGTGCGCTGCAAAAGGGTGATAAGATTAGGAGAAGCAGTTCTATCTTGAAATTAGATCCTTTCCTCCAAGATGGTGTCCTCCGTGTTGGTGGAAGACTGCACCAGGCAGCCTTGCCGGAACACACAAGGCATCCGGCTATCCTATCCAAGAACCATCATGTCACAACTTTGATCATAAGGAATGCACACGAGGAGACCGGACATGGAGGGAGGAACCACACCCTTGCTCGGCTCAGACAAAGAGTGTGGGTGTGCAAAGGGAATGCAGCAGTGAGAAGTGTGCTTTCAAAGTGTGTGAAATGCCGGAAAAGTCAAGCTGCTGTTGGTGAACAGAAGATGGCGAATCTACCACCAGACCGTCTGCAGCCAGACTACCCACCGTTCACCAACGTCGGCGTAGACTACTTCGGCCCCTTCGAAGCCAAGCGTGGACGAGCGCAAGTCAAGCGTTACGGAGTCTTGTTTACTTGCCTCACAATTAGAGCCGTCCACATTGAAATCGCACACTCACTGGACACAGACTCCTGTATAAATGCAGTCAGACGTTTCATCGCGAGACGAGGACAAGTGGAAGTTATGAGGTCCGATAACGGAACAAACCTTGTAGCAGCAGAACACGAGATACGCAAGGCAATGAAGGAATCAGTCCCAAATCTCTGATGCTCTGCTGCAAAGGGGAGTTACCTGGATCTTCAACCCGCCAGCTGGGTCGCACCACGGCGGGATCTGGGAGCGCCAAATAAGAACAGTGCGCAAGGTACTTACTAGTGTCCTAAAGCTCCAGTCACTCGACGATGAATGTCTGCACACTGTGATGTGCGAAGTGGAAGCAGTGATCAACAGCAGACCACTTACCAGGTCATCAGATGATATCGACGACCTTGAGCCACTGACGCCGAATCATCTTCTTCTGCTCAAGGGAAAGCCAGCACTCCCTCCGGGCATGTTCCAGAAAGATGATCTGTACTGCAAGCGAAGATGGAGGCAGGTGCAGTATATCTCCGACATCTTTTGGAAGCGCTGGTCTAGAGAATACTTGCCTCTCCTACAAGAACGGCAGAAGTGGCTGGAGAAGAAGAGAAATGTGAAAGAGGGTGACATTGTGCTCATCGTGGATGAGAGGGCTCCAAGAGGGTCCTGGTTAATGGGAAAAGTGGAGAAGACCATCCCCGACGCCCAAGGGTTTGTTCGTCGGGTCCTTGTCAAAACGAAGACCAACACCCTTGAGAGACCCATTGACAAGCTGTGTCTCTTGCTGGAGATGGAAGAATCTCATGGACAATGAAAGACATTTTCTTATTTTCTAAATAGAGTGATTTTAAGTTCATTTATATTCCTTTAGACCTTAGTATAAGTACGTAAGGAGAATTTGAATAGAAAATGACTCTTAAGTTTGTTTAGGTTGGTGTAATTGTCATCCCCATGATGAACAATTAGGGGCCGGAAATGTTGGTACCATTTTCTATTCAGCAGTGTAAACTTATATTTAGTAATTATTATTTTGGATATAGTCAATATTTGTATTTAGTATAATCTGCCTGCATTTAGTTTAATGCTTTGAATGTTGTAGATAGCCAATTAGAACTGACGCTGAGCAATGACGTTTGGGAGCTCGCGCAGCTATTGAATGCAAAAAGGTACTGTGTGTTTGTCATGTGTGAGAATGATTCAGTAAAGACGGGGCGAACACACTGTTTTCTACCGTCGTCATCGTTGTTTAACTTTAACACGTGTAGGACTCGTTCTTTCCGTCTACGAGTGGTTATTTGTATGAATCTTTCAGAAGAAATTGTTTAGACTATTAATAGAGACATTTAGCCACTACAGTTAGCATTAGCTAAATATGTCTTTTCAAATTCATAGGCTTGGTAACATAATGCTGAGCCCGGTCACACTGGAGTATGAGGTAAGTAAAGGCAACAAATCCAGGATTTAACACAGTTGCCTGCACAACGCAATTACACAAAAATATGTCGCTAGTGTGATAGAATAAAAGGTTTTAGCATCTATTGGTCTTAAATGATAACCAGTCAGAGTTTCATTCAACACTTGCTCTAACGTACATTAGTGTTCTGTTTAAACAAATGTATTTGTGTGTAGATCAATGAAATCTCGCACCATGTTGATGCCAGTCACAAACAATCCTGCATTGATCTTCAGAAGGCAAGCCAATTCATCACAGAAGCATTGCAGGTAACTATTTGTGTCCATGGAGACTCTGGTTATGAAAACCATTATTTTCTTTAAATAAATGAATGCATTCACTAAGATAGATAGGCTTTAAGCCCATGCCATATGCACAGAATTGGAATACTGTAACTCGAGTAGTAGTAGCATAGAAAATAACTATTCTTCCATGCAGTGTGTGGAAAGCCTGATCGCACAGATGGTTAAGTACATTAATTGCATGATGGAATGTAGAGTTTTGTACGGCATGTATGGGCCCACTTATTGTGTATACACAAACAAAGTTTGTTAGTTTAACGTGTAAATAAGACTGTGACCAGAATATTCTGTTACCAGTTTTGTCATATTCTTTGTCATGGAGTAAGTTTTCATACTATTGCTGCCTGTGGAGACATGAGTTAATGTCATCAGTGACACTCTCTCCAGGGAAACCTGTGTTTTTCAGTTTGTAATTACAGTGTTGTATGTCTATGTGTGTGTATGTTAACGTGTTTAATGTACGTGTATGACGTATGTACTAATCAGAGAGAAGTCCAGCAGAACCTGGCTCTGCGCATATTAATCCGCTGTCTAGAAGAGAGGGCGTCTGAGAATGGGAGGAGCCTGTCAGAGCAGGTGGAGTCAAACCGGCAGCTGAAGCTCCAGGTCGCTGAACTCCAGAAACACCTGGAGGACAAGGACAACTCACTAACACAAGCCAACCAGGTGGGTGTGTGTTTGTGTTTTTCAGTTTGTGTGTCATTATTTCATTTTAGTTAATTTGCAGAGGACTTTATACAATGAGAGCACACACATAGACAGCCTTATGCAGGTATGACCAACACGCACAAAGACACACACACACACACACACATGCAAACACAACTGTACAGGATATGTGGAGAGTGGATCACCTGCTAGAAACGTGTGTCTAGATGGGAGGGCAGTCGACCCAGTTTAACTGTGTTTGCACCTGAAAACATGCATTACCTTCTGCTACCCAAACCACATTCAAATCAATGACACATGAAGGAGAGATGGAGGTTTTATCACTGTCACTGTCATCATATGTGCTTTTATGCATGTATACTGTGTGTGTGTGTGTGTGTGTGTGTGTGTGTGTGTGTGTGTGTGTGTGTGTGTGTGTTTATGCAGACTATAGCTTTCCTGAATAATGAACTGAAGGACCTGCATCAACAGCTGCACAGCCACCAGGGTAATCACAGGTACACACAGACACACTTATTTTAGTGCATGTAGATGTGGTGTGATGTGATCTCCTGGTATAGTCTGAAATATGTACTCTAGTATAGACTCCTGGCTGTAGTTTGACCTTTCACCTTTGACCTTGAAAGTTTGAGCCCGGAGATGACCCCTGACTGCGGCAGGACGATTCAGGAAGTGGCTGAACACCTGGAGGATGGGGAGAGCCAGCCCAATGTTGTGGTATGAACACGCACACGCACACGCACACACACACACACACACACACACGCACACACCACACAAATTCACCTTCTTCTACATATACACACATGCATGCTCTCTCTCTGGCTCTGTCGCTGTCTCTGTCTCTCTCTCTCTCTCTCTCTCTCTCTCTCTCTCTCTCTCTCTCTCTCTCTCTCTCTCTCTGCCTTTTTGTCCCCCTTACACACTCTCTCGCAAACACATATGCAAACACAGCAAGATACGCGTACATTCCTGTGTGTTTTGCAGAAAGAAGAGGACGGTTCCGTGCAGACTCTAGTCATTGGGATTAAAAAAGAAGAAGAAGATGCTGCTGCTGAAGCAGGTGATAATGGACCTCAGCCATGGAAGACAACCGTTCGTGATCTCTGCATTTGAACAAAACCTCTGTCTTGAATATAGATTAGTACTGTTTGTGATCAACATTGTTATTACTTTTATTATGATTATTACATTACACTTATCTGATGCTCTTATCAGAGTTCAGAGAGACTTGCAGTCATTCAGGTGCAGGGTTTGAGTCACACACACACACACACACACATACGCACGCACACACGCACGCACACACACACGCACGCACACGCACACATGTCTTGAATATAGATTAGTACTGTTTGTGATCAACATTGTTATTACTCTCTCTTGTCCCTCCTTGTCCTGTTCGTTCCTCACCGATAGCATCATGTGTCGCTGTGTCACCATCCACATGTACTTTTAAGTTCAGTTCATGCAGAAGAAGAAGAAGAAGAAGACGAAGAAGAAGAGTGTCTTTTTTTAGCTTTATGTGTGAAAATTGACTTAGATCAACTTAGATTTGAACTAGATCAGGCGCAGCACTAGTACTGGTAAAACCTCTGTGTTAATTTGCATTGTCATTTGTACTCAATCTCAATGCACCGGTCAGGAGAAGTAATTACAAAACAATTTGAGTGATTTTTTTTTTCTTCATATTTGTAACAAGTCTCTTCTGTTCTTGTCTTCTCCTGTAGATGGCGCTGATCCCCCCACAGAGCAGACCACCTCCTCATCTGCAGACATCAAAGCTGAACTGGTGCAGGTACCACAGTCCCATTCTACTTTCTGAGAAACGACCAGTGGAAATGCAGTCTAGTTGTTTCTGTAAATTTTTTTCTGTTCTTGTCTTATCCTGTAGATGGAGCTGACCCCTCCAACAGAGCAGACCACCTCCTCATCTGCAGACATCAAAGCTGAACTGGTGCAGGTACCACAGTCCCATTCTACTTTCTGAGGCGTTTCTATGGAATGAATTCTCTGCCGGAACGTCTGTACTCGTAGAAATATCTTGTATATCATGAAAAGAATTTGTGTACACGTGGCCCAGACGTGTGCATTCATATAAACGTATGCTGTATAAAGAATTAATGATGACATGCAATGTAATTTTCCCCACAGGAAAACAACACTATACAACAGGCCATGGTGAGCCTGGTTAACCTAATAAGAACTACCCAGACTGGGGTGACTGCTGCAGGACGTTCCAGAAGGTATGAAGCACAGTTGCAGAACTGGACCTAGCACAGTTGCAGTAGAAGTCGAAGTACTGTTTTGGATGTAATTACAACACAAGTAGTACGGTACTACGCAGTTGCAACTGCATAATACCATACTACCAGTGTTGTAATTACATCCAAAACAGTACTTCTACTTTTACTTTATACAACTCTGCATAAGACACATATAAAAGCATTGCCCTACCATGAATGTCCTGATTTTTTTTTTCTTCTTCACAAATATATTTATATACATAGGCAACAGACTCCTCCATCATCTTCTGCCCAACAACGGCCCATGCAGCCCCAGCCTTTTCAACCCCAACCCGTGTCAACTATCAGACAAGGCTCTGTCAGCCCCTATGTCCGTGATATGCAAAGGTAGGGTACGATGTCTATATTAGCCAGATGATCTGAAACATGCCACAATAATAACCATATGCCTTGTCATGTTATTTCATGTAGTAAAACCATCTTCTAATTTATGACTTTTTTTACATGGCCCAAATTGTACACAGCCATGCATTATAATGTAATCATCACAAGAGTCATTGTTTCTAATGATATGGCCTGAGTGTTTTGCTTTTGCTACAACTGTATGTTGACTCTCATGTAGAGGAAAAAGTGAAGCCTATACTTTTTTGTGTGTTTTTTTTTTTTTTTTTTTCGTGTGTTATTGTGGGTGTTCTTTTGTGTTCTGTCAATGTTAGGGCATTTCCAGCCCACGTGCGTCGGAGGACAAGGCCTATTCCCCCTTTCGCCACTCCTCCGGGCAAAATGCTTAAAATGAATTTCTGCCTGCTACCTGAGGCCACGAACAAATCCCCCAAAAATCAACTACAGCTACTTCAGGCTGGACTCGGACGAAGAACTGTCAACATTCGAGAAAATGCAAATCATGATGAGGTATGTGTCTGTATTGTTGCTATATGTGTCTGTATGGTTGCACAGTGATCCTGTACCATGATCCTGGGCCATTTACATTACTTGCTGGTTGACTATTAATCTGTGTAGTTATAGCCAATTTCAGGTTGAGGGGTAGCCTAGGCCCACATGATGAAGGGTGCAGGAACTCGATCAGTGGGGGAGGTGCCGCGGGTGGCAGTATCAATTCAAAAGCCCTGTGGGAGGTCATTATACCTTTCCTAGCATGGAGGGGGGAGTGTCTCTTCATATTATTTACAATGTGAAAACTTCGTTCTAATTAATATGTGTTGTGAACAACTGGCTGGCTCAGAAGTACATTGCAGATGTAGTGAGGTGTGTGTGTGTGTGTGTATGCAGATGTCTTTCAGGTCCTGGATAAAATTTAAACTTCTATTAATTTCATTTTGTGCACAATACGTTTTTAGGCAGTCTGATCAAAATTGATTTAAAGTAAATGTAGGCATATCTTACCTCACTGAGACCGATAAGTTTCATTTAAAACTAACGACCACCAGGGTGTTCAGCCTTGTCACAAAAAACACATTTATGGTAGAGGAAATGCGTAAAATGGTTGGATCGCCTTCTTCAGAGCTGCAAATAAAGGGTAAGCTCTCATGTCACTGTCTCCCCAGATTTCTAGGGTTCTTCTTGAGGAATATCCCAAAATGAGGGTTCTGTCTGGAGGATGGCTGCTCTACAAAGCGTCAGGTACTGTATAGTAAGAGCAATTCATTTGGGTTTTACTGGTGGTCACTATAGTCAAACTAGGCAACATTTTCAAGATTATCACCTTTGCAAGTCAGCTGATGCTTAAGTACTAGACCATTAGTACCACTCTTCTTCTGTGGGCTGAAAACCACTCTTGCAAAATCTGGACTGACAAACCGACAAATATTGTGAAACAAATTTGCCATAGACAATCAGACTTCAGAAATGTTAACAATCATGTCTGGTGGTGGTGCTCTGGGATGAAAATTCAAAGCTTGAGGGGGGAATACGGATGAAAAATTAACTTTATATTTTCAGGCAGGTAGGCCTCTCATGACCTACCAAGTGTGGCTTTAAATTTTACATCATCAACTTTCGTTCCACTAAATTCTGTACATCAAATGACTTATTGCACTATGTTGCCAAGTTTTGTGGGCATATCCAAATACTGTACATCAGTTTTTGGATTTCCACTTCCATGTGGGCATCTCTGACTACATTGTGGCAAGTGTACTTGGTGAAGTATTATGGAAAAAGGAGCAAGACCGGAGCACTCCGTTTACAAAGATTTAATGGTGCAGAAACAACACGACTGACGTTTCAACGCCACTGCGTTTAACTCTGAAGAAGACGCAGTGGCGTTGAAACGTCAGTCGTGTTGTTTCTGTACCATTAAATCTTTGTAAACGGAGTGCTCCGGTCTTGCTCCTTTTTCCATAATACTGTACACTGTGTCCTGGACCGTGAGCACCAATCGAGGTTGGAAGCGCATCTGACTCCCAGTCAGAAAGGTCCACAAAGGTTCAGCACCACTGACTGTGCTACTTATCCTTGACCTTTTTCACAGTAACACCACTTTGTCTGCATGTTTCATGTTTTTAATCATTATAACCAGGGGCGAATCTAGACCATTTTTAGGGGTGCCAAGGCACCCCCGTGAAACTGCTCGGCACCCCCTGGCTCAGTGCAAAATGAATGATATATTATATATAATAATAGTGTTGTGTGATAAGCACTGGGGGCCGGGCACCCCTAAAGACCAGATGCTAAAATCGCCCCTGATTATAACATTGTCCTAAAATTTACTTTTCTGTGCCAACTATAGGTGGGGGTGCACAGAGAACCCTCTCTGTTTTGGCCCAAGGCCCTAGTGGCTATACAGGGAAAATGCTGACTGTGCTACTTATCCTTGACCTTTTTCACAGTAACACCACTTTGTCTGCATGTTTCATGTTTTTAATCATTATAACATTGTCCTAAAATTAACTTTTCTGTGCCAACTCTAGGTGGGGGTGGACAGAGAACCCTCTCTGTTTTGGCCCAAGGCCCTAGTGGCTATACAGGGAAAATGCTGACTGTGCTACTTATCCTTGACCTTTTTTCACAGTAACACCACTTTGTCTGCATGTTTCATGTTTTTAATCATTATAACATTGTCCTAAAATTAACTTTTCTGTGCCAACTCTAGGTGGGGGTGGACAGAGAACCCTCTCTGTTTTGGCCCAAGGCCCTAGTGGCTATACAGGGAGGATGCTGAAGAGAAACACAGCCACTGGCAAACACGTGCTTTACATAATTCCACTTCAGGAGACCCTGGACATGACTCCTCTGCCCCCGGACGCAGTCGAATTCCAAAAAATGCCCAAGTCTTCATGCAAATCCTGTTCACAGACTATGCCTATTCAACTGCTGGCAGAACACAGCAAATCCTGCATTGAGGTAATTGTCCCATTACATTTGAAGTACACATGGACGGTTGTCAGTGTGTCATTTATATGCTTTCTTGTGTTTACATTGCAGTGTTACCCATTCGAAACGTTTAATAAACTCAATTGTAAAATTACAATTTTTGTGGTCTTGTAGCATACACACACACACACACATGTATGTAACTACCTTTGTTGTTGTCACAGTGAAGGATTCCTGAGACCTGGTTCCCCTGTACCCAGCTGTGTGTCTCTAAAGAGTGATCGCTCTCGTCTAACACCCCCCAATTTAGGGGGGGGGGGGGGGGAGAGACACCATGTGGAGAAACAGGCTTAGTCCCAAGGTATAGGACTGTCTACTGTCACACACACATGCAGACAGACAGACAGACACACACACACACACACACACACATGCACAGACAGACAGACACGCACACACACACACACACACGCACATGCATGCATGCATGCATGCACTGGACGAGCAAATGGTAAATTAACGAGCCGAGATTCGAGTCGGAGGAGTTGTTTTATTTTTTATTTTATTTTCATTCTTCTTCTTATTATTATTATTATTATTATTATTTTAATGGTTTTGCTTTATTTTAAATTGTATTTTACTTTTTAAATCTTTAATTGTATTTTATTTTAAAATTTGTGTAAAGCGCATTGAAGTGCATTTATGTATGAAATGCGCTATACAAATAATTTTGACTTTGACTTTTGAAGTGTTTACCTTCTATGGAGACGGGGGTCGAACTGCCAGCACCGTGTCTCCCAAGTCCACTTTTTGTAATTGCAGCATTTTCATTGCCTGTAGTTAAAAGTCATTGTATCTTTACTCTATCGAAAGAGAGCGCATTGGTATTGTATTTCACAAATATTGACCTGTATTTTGCTCTCAAATTGCTGCCACCGTGCTTGGAGAACTAGGATCCTCAATCCTCTCCCTCCCCCTCCTTTCACCATACAGGAGGAGGAGGTGAGGAGCACCTTCAGGGGACTGAAGAGGAACAAAGCCGCTGGCCCCGACAACATCAGCCCTGCTGTCCTCCATCACTGCGCTAAAGAACTGGCTGGGGTCTTCACCAGCATTTTTTTTGGTCAATGTATTTTTATTGAGTTTTTAAAGAGATACAAAAAACATCAAGGACAGAATCAAAGACAATATAAGACATTATTCACCAGCATTTTTAACACCTCACTCTGCCAAAGCTCAGTACCAACATGCTTCAAAGAATCCATTATCGGGCTTCCGGTTGAGCATGTGAAACAGCAAGACGCAGGTGGAGAGTGCTCCCGGGTGTCGTGACAAAAAACTTTTTATTTCGCATCTCGTGCGCATCTTTAAACCCTTGTTGGGTAATTTTTACGACTTGTAACATCGTTTTTTTTTATTATTTGGCTGAAATGGCACCAGGTAAACACCGCCAAACCAAGCTTCACACAGCTACCTCTGCTAACACGGGACGTGCTAATGTTCTGGCTAGTGCTGGTTGTGCTAAGTTACCTGTGGACTTGGATAACCTACGTTCCGCCTTAATGTCGGACTTAACATCTGCCATCACGGATCAAATTAAGTTGGCGATTGATACTGCCCTGGCGCCTATTGTTGATATGTTGGAAAGATTGAATGTTAAGGTTGAGTCCCAGGAGCGCCGCATCGCTGATATGGAGCATCACCTCTCCGCTTACAGTGACAGGGTTGTGGCGCTAGAAAGAGCGGTAGAAGAACTTACCGCGGGCAACAAACAACTTGTTGACAAAGTAGAGGACCTTGAATCGCGCTCTCGCCGCAACAATTTACGTGTCGTTGGTATTCCGGAGAAGGCCGAAGGTGTTGATCCAGTAACATTCATGTCCAACTTCTTCGCCGATGTGCTGGGGCAGGACGTTTTCCAGTCACCTCCAGCCCTAGACAGGGCTCATCGCATCTGCTCGATCCCAGACCCCAACTCCAGCGAGGGGCCGATTAAGCCAAGGGTATTTATAGTCCGATTTCACAACTATCGGGACAAGGAGCGGGCCTGGCGCTGGCTGGTTACCAACCAGAAGCAGCTCACTCATCACGGTCGTAAGGTCTACATCTTTCCGGACTTTAATGCCAGCGTCGCTAAAAAGAGGGGGGCTTTCACTGGCATCAGACGGTCCCTGAAGGAGAGGGGCGTTCGGTCCTCTCTGCGCTATCCAGCTCGGCTTCACATTGACCATGGCAATGAGAAACTCCACTTCACTTCGCCGGAGGAAGCACAGCGCTGGTTTGACAATGTATTTACGTCAGGATGATAGATGGACTGTATTGTCCGGTGAATTAACAGTATTGCTCGGCTATCTTTTATTTCTTCCAGTTACGGTGGCCAGCTAACCTTAGGTCCACCCAACAGTTAGCCTGCTAGCTTATGGGGCTACCACAGACCTAGGTCTGTGCTAGCCACCTTGTTAAATTCTTATTCTACTATGCTGGCTGCCTATGTTTAGTATTTTGTTTCCTTCTAGGCCTATGCTATCTTGAATAGTTGTTATTACTGCCGCACTCCTGCATTATATTGACGTGATTTTTAATTTTAATTTTACACGATGTTATGTCATACCTGATCTCTCAGGATAATTGGGGTTCTACTTTTAATTAATATTTCTGGCACTTGTGTTTTATTACTATTCTATATCTATTTTATCAATATCATCTACTATGTTGTTTTTCTACCCGGGGGCCTCTCTGTTTAGTAGAGGTTACTTGTTTTCTGTATGCATCGGAATTCGATGAATAGTTTTGCCGCGATTTCTCTTGCTTGGAGAGAGATTAGGGACTGGGAGGGAGGGAGGGGGGGTGGTAGGGGAGGGCTATGGGGGCTATTACTTGCCCTCTACGCACACTTGTTTCCTTTTATGTATGTACTTATTCCCGTGTTTATGTATGTTGTTTTTATGTATATTGCTTTGATTTTATTTAACCTACAGTGTTCCTTTATGGTGGTTGCTAAGATATTACCCGTACCTACAGAGGGCCATTGCTTTTTGCTACAACTAGCACTACAGAGGTATTTTTTACACCCATCCTGCCTTTTTCTTCACAGAGATGTCGGATATGGGTGACCACCATGTTAAAGCAACTTCATCAGTGAGATTCGTGAGTTGGAATGTAAAAGGGATGAATAGCCCTGTGAAGCGATCTAGAGTGTTGTCTCGTTTAAAACAGTTGAGAGCAGACGTGGTTTTTATCCAAGAGTCTCATTTACGTGTCAAAGATCAACATAGGGTGAAGCCCCCTTGGGCTGAACATTACTTTCATTCTAGTTTTGATTCCAGGGCCAGGGGAGTTGCCATTCTGATCCACAAAAATGTACACTTTTCCGCAAGCAAAGTTGTAGCTGACAAAAATGGTAGATATTTAATTGTAGTAGGCTCCATTAACCACACACCTGTTCTCCTGGTGAATGTATACGCCCCCAATTTTGATAATGTAGACTTTGTTAATAACCTGATAATGCAGATACCAAATCTGAACTCCCACCAACTTATATTTGGTGGAGACTTAAATTGTGTTTTCAACCCTGTGTTAGACAGATCCAGTACTCAGACCAGTGCGCCATCAGCCATGTCCAGAGCTTTCTCTGATTTTATGATACAGCATAAATATGCAGACCCTTGGAGATTCATGAATCCCCTAAATAGAGAATACTTTTTCTTCTCCCATGTCCACCATACATATTCTCGTATTGACTATTTTTTTGTTGATGGCTCTCTCCTCTCAAAGGTTACAAACACAGAATATTTGCCTATTGTTGTATCTGATCACGCACCCTTGCTTCTGGATATAGACTTGAAGTCCCACTGTGAGAATCGTCCTGCTTGGAGATTGAACTCTTTGCTTCTATCAGACCCCTCCTTCTGTGAGTTAATTACGTCTTCCATTGACACCTTTCTTAGGGTAAACAACACTCCAGACATATCTTACTCGTTACTATGGGAAACTCTTAAGGCTTACCTCATAGAGGATATATCATATCTTACTCTTCGCATCAAAATAAACTTAGGAAAACTAAACAGACCGACATCTCCAATGCAATTCTTAATATCGATCGTCAGTATGCTCTGAACCCGTCTCCTGAGCTCTATAAACAACGCCTTGATTTACAGGCTGAGTTTGACCTTCTGTCTACTGGGGCGGCCGAGAGGTTACTGTTTAAGTCTAGAGGCACCTATTATGAATATGGTGATAAAGCTAGTCGCCTTCTAGCCCATCAGCTAAAGCGTCAGGCAGCAAGGCGTACTATTCCACAACTTAAGAATCCTTCAGGTATAATAACTATTGATCCAGTTGAGATAAACTCTACATTCCAGTCTTATTATTCTTCTCTTTATACATCTGAATTTTCCAATGAATCTAGCATGAGCCATTTTATTAATAGCTTGGATATCCCCACTTTGGATTCAACTGTAGCCGATGAACTTGATGCCTCAATACATCTGGATGAAGTTAAACGCTCGATTATGTCATTGCAGTCAGGTAAAGCCCCGGGGCCAGATGGTTTCCCCCCAGAATTCTATAAGAAATTCCACATTCAATTGGCCCCATTGCTTCTCTCTGTGTTTCAGGAATCTCTAGAACAGGGCTCACTCCCCCCCACCTTACGTCAAGCCTCAATCTCCCTTCTGTTAAAAGAAGGCAAAGACCCCGATCTGTGTGATTCCTACAGACCCCTGAGCCTCCTCAATGCTGATGTTAAGGTCTTGTCTAAATTATTGGCTAACCGCCTTGATAAGGTTCTCCCCAACATAATTTCTGAAGAACAAACTGGTTTCATAAAGGGCAGACATTCCTTCTTCAATCTTAGAACACTTTTTAATATTATCTATTCCAAAGACTCTAGTCAACGGCCTGAAGTGGTAATTTCCCTTGATGCAAAATCGGCGTTCGATAGAGTTGAGTTTAACTATCTTTTTTCAGTTTTAAAAAGGTTTGGCTTTGGGGACACACTAATATCTTGGATACGGCTCTTGTATACCTCACCCCTAGCCTCTGTAAACACCAATATGATCAGGTCTGAATATTTCCCCATAGCTCGTGGTACTCGCCAGGGTTGTCCACTATCTCCTCTGCTGTTTGCCATTGCCATAGAGCCCCTCTCTATAGCCATTAGAAAGTCAGATTCTTTCCTGGGGATTACCCGTAGGGGTATTGAACACAGGCTTGCATTGTATGCAGATGATTTGATTTTGTATGTAACCGACCCCCTGTCTCATCTACCTAACATTTTATCTTTATTGGACGACTTTGGCTCCTTCTCTGGATACAAGCTCAATCTGCAAAAGAGTGAATGCCTCCCTATTAACTCAAAAGCTCTCTTGCTTACACAGTCTGATCTACCATTTCACCTGAATACATTCAGCATTAAGTATCTTGGAGTGACTGTTACCCGTACATTGTCTGCTTTATTAGATGCTAATTTCACCCCCCTGCTTGGCCATATGAAATCTGCTTTCCAGAAATGGCGCAATCTACCCTTATCTATGCTGGGCAAAATTAATGCCATTAAGATGAACATTCTCCCCAAATTTCTGTACCTTTTTCAATGTGTCCCTCTATTCTTGCCCAAATCATATTTTAAGTCTATTGATCAAGCTGTCATTTCTTTTATATGGGGTGGGAAAAACCCTAGGTTTAAGAAGTCTCTGTTGCAGCAGTGCACACTCAGTGGTGGACTGTCGCTACCAAACTTCATGTACTATTACTGGGCCGCAAATATCCCAAAATTTCTGTTTTGGGTGCACGACCCCCAACCGCTGTGGTGCCAACTTGAATCGAGCTCATGCGTGTCTTCCTCTCTTCCTGCTCTTCTCTTTTCATCACTCCCAACTTCCCCCTCCCGCTACACAGATAACCAAATTGTTTGTAGTTCATTGAAAATCTGGTATCAATTCAGGCGTCATTGTAAGTCACACTCTGCTTCTGTCCTCATGCCCATAAACAACAATCATCTCTTTCCACCTTCGTTCTTAGACGACGCATTCCGTGTGTGGGAGAGAAACGGCATACAGACATTCAAAGAATTATACAATTATACATATGTGATTTTGGTAGCTTTGCAGACTTGTCCACTTCTCATAATTTGCCTAAAACACATTTATATAGGTACTTTCAAATTAGGCACTGTGCCTCCAATGTTTTTTCCAACTTCCCCTCTTCTCCTCCGGAACAGCCTTGGGACTTTCTTTTTAAACTTAAACCAAATCAGAGGTCACTTATATCAATCATTTATAAAGGACTACTTTCACTTGACACAGATGTCCACTCTAATTCCATGGCTGCCTGGGAGCAGGAGCTGGGTATTGATTTTGAGGAAGATTTCTGGGAGAGAGCCATTGACAAAATCCGTAAATCATCATCATGTGCTCATTTGAGTCTGATTCAGTTTAAAATTGTTCAAAGATTACATCTGTCTACTTCAAAATTATCTAAAATATACCCTGACATAGATGATGCTTGTGTGAAATGTGGTAGTACACCCTGCCATTTATCTCATATGTTTGCCCTATGCCCCAAACTTAGTAATTACTGGAATTCCATTTTCAAAACCCTCTCAGACATTCTAGGTATCACTCTGGAGCCGTGTCCTCTTGTGGCCATTTTTGGTATTACACCCCGCCTTGCACTCCTCAGCAACACCCATGCCAATGTTGTGGCCTTCGCCACCCTTCTGGCTAGGCGTAGGATTCTACTGAACTGGAAATCCCCACAACCCCCTTCCTTATCAATGTGGTTGAAAGATGTTATGTTCTTTCTAAGCTTAGAGAAAGTCAAGTTCACCCTGCGTGGGGACACGAGTAAATTTTTCAAACATTGGAGCCCTTTCATAGACTACTTTACTGACTTACGGGCACTTCCATGAGCTTTGCAAATGTACTTTCCCTTACTTTTCCATACCTTTGCTTCTGGGTTTAACCTCTCTTCTATAATATTGTTGTCTCTCATAATCACAATGGTCCCTGTTACTCCCATGACTGCACCTGTTGTGATGGTTTAGCAAACACTAACCACCCTTTTTTTTTTTTTTTTCCTCCCTCATTTTATTTGTGTATGATTTTAGTTGGTGCTGTTTCCTTATGTCATTGTCTGTCCCCTTTAGATTGATTTTTGTTGTTGTTTGTCTTTTACTTATGTTATTATTTTTATCAGTTGAGTTGTACCGTCTATTGCCTTCCCTATAATTTGAAGCACTAGTATGCCATGCATGTTGTAATGTAAGTGTGTGTCAGGGGATGGTAAGGGGTATGGGGGGGGGTGTCTAGTGATGGGGAATTTAGAGTGGGTGGGAGGGTAACCATTTGTACTGTATACTGTATACTTTGTATCCATTATTTTTGACTGAAAATGAATAAAAAGACATTGACCAAAAAAAGATTGTGTCAAGCCAAAATTTCTTATTTCAATACCAAACAAGATGTTGTACTTGGTCAGAGAAAGGATACAATCGGTTAGAAAAAAAAAGTGTTTATTGCTCACCCTGAATGCAACCCCCACCTCCGCAAATAAGTACAATAAAATTGAGGACACCTAACCTAAATACTTGACTAATTTAGGACAGACTGACAAAAATTAACTACCATCAAATAGAGATCACACCCATAACTGTCTGAGGCTGCTGTCGGGTCCACTGATTGCTGAAGGGCTGCCATTCCATTGTCGTCCAGAGGACAATGAATGGATGGCAGGCCAACGCCAGTGTGGGCATCTTGAATGACATCCATACTCTCCCAGTTTTCAGGTGTAACACCAAACTCCTTCAATGCAAAACGCAGAGCTGTTAGTAAATGTACTCACTGTTCATCAATATACAACACAAATAGAAGTGTTAATCTGGACTCAAACCTGCCAGAACATTCAGTACCTCAATGTAGTCTGGGGGCTCGACAGGTGTTTGGATCATGCCAGTGGTCCACAGCTGGTTGGGAGTACAGTTGCTTTCTGAGCGCATGGAATGATTGTTCCACCCTTCAATGAATGAGTCCAAATCAATTTGAATGCGGGGAAGGAAAACGTATTGGGCACTGAAGACATGTGTGCTGTTTGTTGGGTCGAGCAGCCCATCCTCCTCCAAGGTGTGGAGCAGGTCATAGTAGAGTCTGGAGACGGCATTCCAGACATCTCGCCATAGGCGTTCAATACTGAAAACAGATGTGGGTGGGGGGGGGGGGGGGGGGATGTTTATAGCACTGAAGTAGTAAGCATGTGCATTTTAATAAAAAAAGGTTTTGGAAGGACAGCTATGGCACAACAACTTTTTTATTATTACTATTTTTTTTATTACATTACACTTAGCTGACACTCTTATCCAGAGCAACTTACAGGTATTTACAGGGTTTCAGTTACAGTGTGGGGTTAGATGCCTTGCTCAAGGGCATTTCAACCATGGGTAGGGTGGGATTTGAACCTGCAACCCTCCAATCCAAAGACCAACTCCCTAACCACTAGGCCACAACTTGCTTCTCATTGCGATTGTATGATTGCACAGGGCTACTTGAACAGCTACTGTACCTATTAGTCACTTTTGTTTTGATACTTAATCTGTTGGATTTTATTACAGTTTGTGGCATAGGGGTGGAGGGTTGGGGGTGACAAATGAACTCAACGTGATCCAAATCAATTGGTTGCCTTTTTGAGGCATCCTCCAACCTCACCATTAGGTTGTTGGGAAATTCCCTTCCCACCCTCACCTTAACAAAGAAAAGACACAATAAATACAGAAACAATTAAGCACTTCATTATTCCAGCTGTAGTTCTGAAGTGAGACAAGACAACATTTTAGTTTAGTTTAGTTTAGGGGTGGGGGTGACAAGCCTGTGGGGAAAAAAGACATACCGCTGATTATGGACGCTTTTGCCAGAGATGTAACTTCCTCTGCCACAACCACGAGTGGCAAACATGTAACGTGCAATGTCAACATTTTCAACCCCTTGGTCTCCTCGAACTCTAAGATTGTAGGGATTTGAAGCAGAGCATGAATCAATGGCGTCGATGAGATGAGTACTTAAACTTGATTTACATTATTAGGTTTACAAACTGCACAAGGTTCCACCACGGAATTACAGTGTCTGCATTAAGAATTTGGCACAAAGCCTCCCAAACTTGAAACAGGGTTATTATTATTACAGAATAGGCCTATGAATGTTTAGGCCTTCTAGGGATGCATGTTGGTGGTGGCGTCAATCAATGTGCCAAAATAAAATACCTTGAAGGACAGCCATGAGCTTCAACACCCTCAAGGAAGAACTCCAGAGCCGTGGCCGCTCGGTTGTTGTTAGCAACCCGTAAGTACATTACCTACAAGAAAAGAAGTTGTTAGCAACCCGTAAGTACATTACCTACAAGAAAAGAAGTTAAAAACCGATAAGACCATATCTACTGTCAGAGGAATCAAGACATCTAGAATAGATTAGAACAGTGGTAAATCAGCCTGGGCTAGGGTGCATGTTTGTTTTGATTTCAGTAATCGGTAATTAATTACTGTATTATTGAGCAAGTAGTGTCCTTTTAAGTATCTGTGCTTAAATGGAGTGCACTTACAGAGCATTTGTGAACCTGCTATAAAATTTTCGAAGGAGCCTTAGCTTGTTTCTAGCAAGCACCAGGATCATGTCATTATTTTTTGATGCGGTAATCTAGAGTTTTATTAGGTATAGAATGGTAGTCTGGTTTATCCCACGTTCTGAAGGAGTAGGTTATAGCCCGCACATCTCAAAAGTCTGACCTGGCAACAGGACCACCAAGTACCAAGACAAAAGATAAAATAATCAGGAGGTTTTGTTTTTTGCACCCACTTTTGTTTTCCATGACGATTCGCGTACAAATTTTTACAAATTGTAAAGGTATCAATGAAGGTGATCAGCAGGAAGGACTATGATATAATGTACGATGTACAATGCATAGTTGAACATTTATAAACAGCCGTTCTAATCCTAAATGTCCTTTAAGGGTGCAACTCCAACGTCAGTGCAATACTAACTTTTCTGGAAAAGCCGTCAATCCCCCCGAAGATCACCAGACCATATCTGAAAAAGTAAAGCAAAAATAAAAACAGTTCTACAATCAAAGTTCATGTACCAATTATAAAGTGTCATCATACAAAATTTGAGTCAAATCTGTCCAACTGTTCAAAAGTTATCACGCCAACACAAAGTATGTATGGTGGTGGTGGTCACATCAAAAACACTTTTTCGGGGTTATAATTACCGTATCAATTTATGATTGGTGTCAATATAAACCAGAGACAACGGTGCAGGCACTTTGGATGTTCTTCTCACTATGCATCCGACTTGTTGCATTCTCTCATAGATCCCAAGTGAATCTATCCGGTGCATAGAATCCCTCACCCTTCTCCATTGGATTTTGTATCCCTGAGCCCATAACCGTCCCCTAACCATGACATAACCTGTGGAATAGAAAGGGGGAGTTCCTAATATACTTTTCCCTACATACAGTTTGGAACACCAACACAATTTTCATCATTTTTTTTCATCACTACAATGGATTTGTAATGAAACAAACAAGATGAATTATGGTGGCTGTCAAGTACCAACCAGAGTTTGGAGCTTGGCTTTTTATTTGGGTGATCAGGTGGTCCAACTCATCATCAGAGATTTGACTGTAGGTCTGTGATATTGACAAACCCCACTGATTCATCCTCCGATATACGGTTCTCTCTGACACACCAAGTAATTTAGCAATACACGGTACAGAGAGGTCGATGTCCAGTAAATGTTGGAGGTGGTCCTGAGATACAACGATCTTTGGTCGACCGGTGTGACCAGCTGTTCTTTGAAGAAAAACAGTAGGTCTTCGACGATCGACCTCTTCGGTGATGAGGGACAGCAGGTGTAGAAGACCATGATGAATCTAAAAAAAAGTGTATGTCACTGCAATATTTTGATAGCAGGGTTCACAAACACAAAAGTAACAACTTTTCTGCCGACATTACATGCAGTTACACAAAACCAACACACACGGGATGAGTGAGTATCTTTTTTACTGACAAAATTTCAAAACTTTTCCATGACTTGTTTTTTGACCTGAAGTGTTTTTCCACGCCTTCACAACACCGTATGTATGTAAAATTTTTGCATGCTAAAGATGAAATGTTAATAATAATGTCATTGCGTGAACGACCTATAAAAAAATTCCATGACTTTTCCAAAACTTTAATTGAATTTACAGAATTCCGTCACTTTTCCAGGCCTGGAAAATGACTTTTTTGATTTCCATGATTTTTCCAGGATTTCCATGACCGTGGGAACCCTGTAAATTCCTTGTGCAGAAAACCACAGTTGAATTTGGAATTTGTTGGTTGACGGGGCTTTCTTTCCCGTCTCCTCAACAACAATGGGTTTTGATTGTTACGGAAGCAGCAACATTTTGGAGTTTGTGGTTGGTGGGGCTTCGTTGGTTGCCAGGGCAGCAGGATTTGGTGAATGGAAAGTGGTAGACATTGCTTAGTTCAATGTGGGTCTGGCTGGCCTCCCTGATCTACTCAGCAAAATTGAGCTAAACTAAGTGATTGATGGGTTTTAAGTTGAATTTAGGGTCATCATAGTGCTCTTGGTCATGGGTTGTTTCTGCCTTTAAACACTATACACACTACCACAAAATCAGTAAAATAATGGTGACTGGATAAACAGCCATGCACTCATTACGAATGTGGCACCACCAATATACACTTCTTGTGACCATGAGCTGTAGGTTGTGTACATTTTCAGCCAGGGGCGATTTTAGCATCTGGTCTTTAGGGGTGCCCGGCCCCCAGTGCTTATCACACAACACTATTATTATATATAATATATTATTCATTTTGCACTGAGCCAGGGGGTGCCGAGCTGTTTCACGGGGGTGCCTTGGCACCCCTAAAAATGGTCTAGATTCGCCCCTGTTTTCAGCCACAGAGTAAACCTGGTGTGTTTACATGTTGCATAAGGTAGGCTAAACGTTATTGTACAGTGTCTAGCTCTTTGGAAAAAAAATTACATCGCAGGCATCACCACACCTTACAGTCCTTTAATAGAGATGTAAGTTGTAATAGTGCATGGCTACCCTGAAAGGATCATTAAAATACCTCATCTGGGAAGTGGATATGCCGGGCCAAGGACTCCATCACTGCCAAGTCCGTCCTACAAATGAACTCAACGTGATCCAAATCAATTGTTTGCCTTGTTGAGGCATCCTCCAACCTCACCATTAGGTTGTTGAGAAATTCCCTTCCCACCCTCACCTTAACAAAGAAAAGACACAATAAATACAGAAACAATTACGCACTTCATTATTCCAGCCGTAGTTCTGAAGTGAGACAAGACAACATTTCAGTTTTTTTTAACACAACGATGCACATTTGTTTGAGCAGTGTTCGACGAGATGCCTTTGACTTGTTACATAATCTATAAAAGTCGGCACTACATAAATAGATTAAATCAGCGTTACCTATGAGTGCTGTGGGTGTGGATAGAAAACCGCGGATGCTTCTTTGATTAGGATTGAAAGGTTTGAGAGCATAATAGCTACAAATTGATGTTTGAGTTTAAGTTTGTGTTCGATTGTGTATAGCAGCTATAGTCTAAATTGCATGTTGCAAATGCATTCTCAAAACAGCCCTGTCTAACGGTTTATCATTGATTATTGCCCTACGCAACATGCGTCTGGAAAAGGCAGGTACATAGGACTACACTCCCCGCTGTCACGCTAGCAAATGCTGATGAGGAGACCAGACTACTGGAATTTCGTTTTTGAGCCTCATTTAACCAAAATATAATATTCAGTAAGCACCAGATCACCATATTAAGTATATAATAAGGATAGGCTTTTGCCCTGCAATAGGGTTGGGACTCAAATGGATTGTAAAATACATTTTCAGCGCTGCATAACAGTGCCTTCATATTCACGTCCCCTGAAATGAAAAGAGGTGACAGAACACCGCGGCCCACTTCAAGCAGGCCTGTTCATAATGTAATTTAGAACTTGTCTTAAAACTTTTGATTAAAAACACCAGACAACTGCAGCAAGTTCGCCGTTAACCTGGCTATTTTATTGTACATGGCTACATATAGAATTCACGTACCATTGCTCCCGCGTCGTCTCCCATGATGGAACACAGCAGATATGATCATCAGTGTCCGGAAAATATGCCTCCTCGCCGTTTCTAAATAAAGGCGGCAACTTGATTGGCCGGTGAGTAAGACGTTTGGTGATTGGCTGAGAAGTTTTGGCAGAGATTTCACTGACTTTGGTTTTGTGTTCGTAAAAAGAATCTGTGCTTGTGAATACGATTTGTGCCTGTGGGAGATTTGTTTTTTTCTCAAATACAAAGTATTTTTACATGTACAAAAAATCTATTTACAAGCACAAATTTTTATTACAAGCACAAAACTTTGTTACAGAGACAAAACAGATTTTCATGCAGAGACACATTTTTTTTACAAGCACAAAACATTGTTATAGAGACATGAACATTTTTCACACAAGGACACATTGTTTTTACAAGCACAAAATATTTCCACATGTACACAAATTCTTTTCACAAGCACAAAATATTTCCATGTGTACACAAATTCTTTTCATGAGCACAAGATATTTCTACGAGTACTACGTTTTCTACGTTCCGGCAGAGAATTCATTCCATAGGTTTCGGTCAGCGTTGTCCTTTTCCAACCTCAACGCATTTAGTGGGTTAGAGTGTTGCAATATCTTATTCAATATGCATTATGTTACACACACACACACACACACATGCAAACACATATGCAAATGGCACTAAGACAAATTCTGTTGATATTCTCAAAGGACATGGCATAAGCGTTTCATTTAATTTCACCCCCTTTTACATATGCACAACTTGTTTTCCCAGCAACACAGTTCATCGTCATGTGTGTATTTCTGTGGTAATTTATGTTCATATTCCTTAATTTATTTTTATTTTTATTTGTAGTTAACGTCGTTTTTTACCTTTTAGAATGAACTTCTTGGAAGGAATGTGTATTTCTTTACTGATATTCTTCCAAATAAACATTAAAATAAAGCATTAGAATAGACTTTTATTTTGAAAAAAAAATCCCGAGTGGCGGCCATATTGAAAATTTCGCTAGTGTCGCTGGCTTCACACAGCTCCTGCAAACACCACAGTAGAGTAAAAGTTGGGGAAGACGCAAAGAGACTCACACCGTTGTGGCAGAGCCTGTTTACACAATTCCTTGTGCAAAACCCTCTTGTTTTGTGTCCAGGCTGGAACATATACAGCAGACCGAAAGGTGGGTAAGGGCACCGTATACTTAAAACGTTGACTTCACGGCATTGTGAAGCTGGTGGAGAAGCAGATTGCATTCGTTTTTAACGGCTTGGGAGCATTAGTTAGCATTAGCTAAATATGTCTTTTCGAATTCATAGGCTTGGTAACATAATGCTGAGCCCGGTCACAGTGGAGTATGAGGTAAGTAAAGGCAACAAATCCAGGACTTAACACAGTTGCCTGCACAACGCAATTACACAAAAATATGTCGCTAGTGTGATAGAATAAAAGGTTTTAGCATCTACTGGTCTTAAATGATAACCAGTCAGAGTTTCATTCAACACTTGCTCTAACGTACATTAGTGTTCTGTTTAAACAAATGTATTTGTGTGTAGATCAATGAAATCTCGCACCATGTTGATGCCAGTCACAAACAATCCTGCATTGATCTTGAGAAGGCAAGCCAATTCATCACAGAAGCATTACAGGTAACTATTTGTGTCCATGGAGAACAGCTAGTTATGAAAACCATTATGTTCTTTAAATAAATGAATGCATTCACTAAAATAGATAGACTTTAAGCCCATGCCATATGCACAGAATTGGAATACTGTAACTCGAGTAGTAGTAGCATAGAAAATAACTGTTCTTCTATGCAGTGTGTGGAAAGCCTGATCGCACAGATGGTTAAGTACATTAATTGCATGATGGAATGTAGAGTTTTCTACAGCATGTATGGGCCCACTTATTGTGTATACACAAACACAGTTTGTTAGTTTAACGTGTAAATAAGACTGTGACCAGAATATTCTGTTACCAGTTTTGTCATATTCTTTGTCATGGAGTAAGTTTTCATACTATTGCTGCCTGTGGAGACATGAGTTAATGTCATCAGTGACACTCTGTCCAGGCAAACCTGTGTTTTTCAGTTTGTAATTACAATGTTGGATGTCTATGTGTGTGTATGTTAACGTGTTTGATGTACGTGTATGACGTATGTACTAATCAGAGTGAAGTCCAGCGGAACATGGCTCTGCGCATGTTAATCCGCCGTCTAGAAGAGAGGGCATCTGAGAATGGGAGGAGCCTGTCAGAGCAGGTAGAGTCAAACCGGCAGCTGAAGCTCCAGGTTGATGAACTACAGAAACACCTGGAGGACAAAGACAAGTCACTAACACAAGCCAACCAGGTGGGTGTGTGTTTGTATTTTTCAGTTTGTGTGTCATTATTTCATTTTAGTTAATTTGGAGAGGACTTCATACAATGAGAGCACACACATAGACAGCCTTATGCAGGTATGACCAACACGCACAAAGACACACACACACACACACACACACACACACACACACACACACACACACACACACATGCAAACACAACTGTACAGGATATGTGGAGAGTGGATCACCTGCTAGAAACGTGTGTCTAGATGGGAGGGCAGTCGACCCAGTTTAACTGTGTTTGCACCTGAAAACATGCATTACCTTCTGCTACCCAAACCACATTCAAATCAATGACACATGAAGGAGAGATGGAGGTTTTATCACTGTCACTGTCATCATATGTGCTTTTATGCATGTATACTGTGTGTGTGTGTGTGTGTGTGTGTGTGTGTGTGTGTGTTTATGCAGACTATAGCTTTCCTGAATAATGAACTGAAGGACCTGCATCAACAGCTGCACAGCCACCAGGGTAATCACAGGTACACACAGACACACTTATTTTAGTGCATGTAGATGTGATGTGATGTGATCTCCTGGTACAGTCTGAAATATGTACTCTAGTATAGACTCCTGGCTGTAGTTTGACCTTTCACCTTTGACCTTGAAAGTTTGAGCCCGGAGATGACCCCTGACTGCTGCAGGACGATTCAGGAAGTGGCTGAACACCTGGAGGATGGGGAGAGCCAGCCCAATGTTGTGGTATGAACACACACACACGCACACACCACACAAATTCACCTTCTTCTACATATACACACATGCATGCTCTCTCTCTGGCTCTGTCGCTGTCTCTGTCTCTCTCTCTGTCTCTCTGTTTCTCTCTCTCTGCCTTTTTGTCCCCCTTACACTCTCTCTCGCAAACACATATGCAAACACAGCAAGATACGCGTACATTCCTGTGTGTTTTGCAGAAAGAAGAGGACGGTCTCGTGCAGGCTGTAGTCATTGGGATTAAAGAAGAAGAAGAAGAAGATGCTGCTGCTGAAGAAGGTGATGATGGACCTCAGCCATGGAAGACAACCTTTCGTGATCTCTGCATTTGAACAAAATCTCTGTCTTGAATATAGATTAGTACAACATTGTTATTACTTTTATTATGATTATTACATTACACTTATCTGATGCTCTTATCAGAGTTCAGAGAGACTCACAGTAATTCAGGTGCAGGGTTTCAGTTACACACACACACACACACACGGGATGGAAATCTGCACTAGCCACCAGCCAATTGCTGGTAAAATATGACTGTGGCTGGTACATTTTGAACACATTATTATTACATTACATTACACTTAGCTGACACTCTTCTCCAGAGAGACTTTATTATTATGTATTGTTATTTAGGTAAGGGGTTTGAGTTAGAGTCCTGGAGCAATGTGGGGTTGGATGCCTTGCTCAAGGGCACCTCAGCCATGGATGAGGGTGCAGGAGAGCACAAGTTATTTACTCCCCTCGAATGCTGTGATGCGGCTTTCTTTTCCCTCCTTGTCCTGTTCGTTCCTCACCGATAGCATCATGTGTCACTGTGTCACCATCCACATGTACTTTAAAGCAGTGGTCCCCAACCTTTTTATCACCGCGGACCGGTGAATGCTTGACAATTTTACTGCGGCCCGGGGAGGCGTGGCCTCAGAGCGCTCTGACTCGTGACTGGTCGCTATCTTAACGTTTACTTTAAATATACCGGCAAAATAAGATACAGATGCGCCACAGATACATTTATAAATAAAAAAAATATTTTCATTCCTTCAACATTCAACAATATTTCAACATTCCTTCAAAATAAGATAACCAAATACGAATAAAGAACAGTTAAAACATAACGTCAAATCAATGGGAGCCCTGAGCTTGTTTCTCTGCAATGAGACGGTCCCATTTGGGAGTGATGGAAGACATTGACATCTGAAGTGTGTTGCTAGTCTACTGTCACGGCAGAAAACCCCGCTTCACATAGATAGGATGTTGGAAATGGCAACAGGGTTTTCACTGCTGTGGTGGTGATCTCAGGGTAGCCTATTCTGCCATGACTTTAATCCAGAACACCGGCAGAGTTGCTGTCTCAAACAGACTTTTAAGGCCGCCGTCATTTGCAATCTCCAGCAGTTTATCTTCTTCTTGCACAGACATGCTGAGTTCACCTGGTTTGTTGACGAATGGGTCGCGGATCCATTCCTTGCCAGTTCGTGGGTCTTTTGTGGTTGGGAAGTAGCGCTCGAAGACAGGTGATCGTGCGCCAGTTGGGTGAATGAAGGCTCAGGCTCAGTTTCACCCAAAATCCCTGCTAATATTTAAAACATGTCAAATATGCCTCTGTTCACGCGCCGTCCCCACAAATCTACTACTTTATTTGCCAACTTGAAGACAGTTGTCATTTCTCCTTGAAGTGACAAATTGGGTTCATTGAGCAGGTTGAATATGTCGCACAGGTAAGCCAGTTTTGCGACCCAATCCTCGTCACTGAAATGCGCTGTCAGCGCTGACTTCTTTTCTGAGAGAAATCTTTGCAGTGGCTCTCGTAATTTAAACACTCTGACCAGCGATTTCCCTCGGGACAGCCATGTTATTTCTGTGTATAGGAGAAGACGTCTGTGCTCCGCATCCATCTCCTCACAAAGCTGCTCAAACAGGCGCGAGTTAAGGGCTTGTGCTTTGACATGGTTAATAACTTTAACAACATCATTCAATACACTGTTCAATTCTGGTGGCATTTTCTGGCTTGCCAGCATTTCCCTGTGAATGATGCAATGTGTAGATTCACATTCAGGCGCAACTTCCTTAATGCTCGCAGTTAAACCAGACAACCGTCCGGTCATGGCAGCAGCTCCGTCTGTGGGTGATAGCCCGCTAATGGTCGAGTGATCACTATTTGCCGGTGGATGCGTGATGGGCCATCATCGTCATTTTGGAATAGTTTTCCACTAATTGATATGGTACAGCTTTTGTTTAGCGGGTTGAGTTGTAGCATCTGCTTTTTTTGTTTCATGACGAAACGTTCCATATTGATTATTTGTTGTGCGGCCCGGTACCAATTGCTCCACGGCCCGGTACCGGGCCGCGGCCCGGTGGTTGGGGACCACTGCTTTAAAGGTCAGTTCATGCAGAAGAAGAAGAAGAGTGTCTTTTTTTAGCTTTATGTGTGAAAATTGACTTATTAAGTGAACTTGTTATTTGGTGAACTTGTTGTTTAGAACTAGATCAGGCGCAGCACTAGTACTGGTAAAACCTCTGTGTTAATTTGCATTGTCAGTACTCGATCTCAATGCACCGGTCTCGAGAAGTAATTACAAAACAATTTGAGTGAAAAAAAAATTCTTCATATTTGTAACAAGTCTCTTCTGTTCTGTTCTTCTCCTGTAGATGGCGCTGACCCCCCAACAGAGCAGACCACCTCCTCATCAGCAGACATTAAAGCTGAACTGGTGCAGGTACTGTCCCATTCTACTTTCTAAAGGGGTTTCGGTCAGCAGTGTCCTTTTCCAACCTCGACGCACACACACACGCACACGCACACGCACACGCACACTCTAATATTTCATGTGTTTTTTGCAGAAAGGGGAGCAAAGTCTACTGGATATTCCAGTTTCTGGGACTGGAGAACATCCTGCTGGTGGTGGTGGTGATGATGATGATGACGATGACGACAACGATGATGATGATGGATATCAGTGTAGTCAATCTGGTATGATGTGCACACACTCACTCACACACACACACACACACACACACACACACACACAGACACTCACACACACTCACACTTGACGTAGGAGCTCCACAGCGAGCTGTGCTTTCTCCGTTCCTCTTCAACTCATACACCACTGAGTACAACTCACACTCACACTTTCAGTACAACTCTCATGTCATCTCTCAGTCATGTGACCTGCAGAAGACTTCTGATGACTTAGCTGTTGTTGGCTGTGTAAGGGGTGGGGAGGAGGGTGAGTACAGGACACTGTACCCTGAGATGTTCTGCTGATCATTTACTGGTGGCTGCTAAGGGATGGAATGATGTAACTATTGAGGCTAGTTCTAGGAACAATTTCATTTGTTGACTTAGTTCATTGTTGTGTGGTTAATTTTTTCAAGCTTAAATTATTATTGGAGTGTTTTATATGACTTTGTCTATTGAATACATACATATTTTATAGAATTCCTTGCACTTCTGCTGAGACATTCTGCTGAACATGATTTCTTATATTTTTTAATTGTTTCTGTAAGTCCCTTCTGTTCTTGTCTTCTCCTGTAGATAGAGCTGATCCCCCCACAGAGCAGACCACCTCCTCATCTGAAGACATCAACGCTGAACTGGTGCAGGTACAGATTAGTGTTGTCACGATACCAAAATTTTGGTACCGGTACCGATACCAACATGTGTTTCGATACTTTCCGGTACTTTTCGATACTTTTATATAATAAAAAAAGAACACAAAAATGTCATTACTGATTTTATTGTAATAGAACATACACAAACAATAACGTATCAAAATTCTTATTTTCTTATTGCACTCAAAAAACAATTTTAGAACAGTCAACTTGAATAAATAAAAGCCTGAAGGGTAGGTTGTGTCCGAGTGGGGGCACTGGGTCTTGTCTCCAGAAGCACCAGACGGTCCAGACCTCTGCAGTGAAAAAAAATAAATAAAGGTGATACATTTGTCATACAAGCTAAGGCCTTTTTTACATAACCTAAAAATATTTATAACACACAGCCTGTATTAAGTATGTAAACCTTTGTACTTTATAAAGATCATGATCAGAGTTTGTTAGAGTTCGTTTTTTGTATTTTCTGTCTAAAAACGTTCCAATCAAAGCCCTCTGTCTTACCTGATTATTAGGTGTAATGCCTAGCGTGGCCACTTGACAGTATGGCGCTAATTCATTAATTGGCCTCTCCTTTTTTGTATATATCCGAACGTGGATGCTATTAACAACAAAGTTAACACTACCGTCGTCGTTTTGTGTTGAATGCGTTCCATGGATTTTGTGCAATAAATCAACAAACTCATACGGATAACTTCGCTGTCTGATTGTTGAAGAAAGTTGCTGAAGTAAGTTTGCTGCTAACTGCACTGCATGACTGTGCTGTTACGAACTGAAACGAACTTTTGGGGTGTACAATTGCAAAACGTGAAATGTGGTGGTCGTTGTGTTTTTTCTGTTTGATAAGAACTCTTCATAATGTGTTGCACTTAAAACAAACTATTGCATTTGAAAAAGGTACATGTCAAGAGTAAATTACCTGTCGTTCCTTGAACTCTGCGTGGAGGTCTGGGTGGTGGTCCTTTAAGTGTTTTGCTAGGTTGGAAGTGTTTCCACCCTTGGCCGAGCATGTTTTTAAACACCTTTTGCACAATGGTGCATCCGGCTCAGTTGCCTGGCCTTTCTCGTTTACTCTCAACCCAAAGTACTGCCATATAGCAATTCGAGCCCCTGTTTTGTTCACAAGCTTCGGCGTAGCAGCAGCAGCCATTCTCGACTTCGTCCTTCTCTCTCTCCGTCTCCAGCGTTGTTTTTTTTTTTTTACAAGCTCCGGCTTTCTCTTCGTCATCACCTGTAACGTCACGACGTCACATGCAGGTACCGGTACTGTCCAAAACGCAGTATAGTACCGTCGTAAGTGCCTCAGTACCGCGGTACTATACCAATACCGGTATACCGTGCAACCCTAGTACAGATCCATTTTATTTTCTGAGAAATGGCCAGGAGCGTTTTATATTCAGTTCAAAGATTAATTGAGAGCCAAGGGCTTGAAAATAGCAAATTGTGTCAGACCTTTATCCAAACCTTGTTTTCACTCTTAAAGGTCTACTTCTATCGTTATTTTTATTCATATTTCTGTGTCGCCACTATGGTTGAATGCATTGTGCTTCAGTTCTGTGAAAAATGATGTCCTAGTTCTCTTGCTTGACGCTGTTTTCTGTAAGCTAGAACAGGCCTAGTGGTTGAACGACTGGCTTTTCTGGTGTCCCTCGTGAATATCCATGACGTGTCAATAAGGCACCTCTGATTGGATTAAACAAGGAGGGGGGGGAACGGGAAAGGAAAGGAAACGCCCAGCTGAGTGTCCCGCAGAGATATGTTGATAGAAAGTCCATAAAGTTTGTGAATTCAATAAAATGTCTTCGGAGATACAACCATACGTCTGCGACCCTGCGACCCTGCGACCCCCAAACGAGGATGAAGATGAAGGCGAACAACCAATTCCGATTCGTTTGTCGAAGAGCGTATCCGAATGGTAGGCTAAAGCATTTTTCTGGTCAATCATGCATGAAATTAAATTACAATTGTTCACAAAGATCTGAAACCATGCGTTGTTTCAATTAGCCATTGCATTTCACTTAACGCTTGTGGAGTGGTGGTTGATCTTATTGACGGAAAGGATCCAGGCTTTATCAACAACTTCGTCGCAAAACCACTGTTACACAACAACAAATGCTTGGTACACACAACTAATGAACTGGGATATGACCGTGGTTGTGGCCCAAAGATAAATTCCAGCCATTTCTTCCTCACATCTTCATTCTTTGGCAGGTGGTACATAGGAACCTTTTTGTTACCGCAAACAAAACAGGAGCGTGCTTGTTCTGCCATGATGCAAATTCGCAAATTCGTCTTTCGCTCACCTAGGTTCTGTCCATTGTTCTTCCTCTGGGATGAGCCTGTGGCCGTACCATACATGGGTCTTGGCAAGGCTTACGACCTAGTGACGTAGCTAGGTTTGGCCTGCTCTGGTTCGCTCGTATGTCTGTATTTCTATGGTAGGTTGACCCTTCAATGACCAGTGAACCCATGAGGGTCCGATTTCTATGCGTGCATATACTGCTTGTTGTGACCCACCACATTGTAAATAGAGCTACTCAAAGTGGTTTTTAGCTGAAGGAGGCCTTTAAACTTTGTAAGAGAGGTCTGGGATCTGACTGTGACCTGTGTAATTTTCATGCGGCAGCTATTTAAACTGTTTCATCATCTTACTGTAAACAGGTCAGGGTGCATGTCTGAAGTTTTAAATGATCAAAACTCAACTGTTTAACCTATACACTTGATTCAAACTTTGTAAGAGAGGTCTGGGATCTGACTGTGACCTGTGTAATTTTCATGCGGCACAGGACAGTTTAAAAATGGTGAAAGAGAGGCAGACAATACTGTGGCAGTTGCACCTGGACCACCTGCCATTTTTTAAATGTGGAATGTTCAGGAATAGAACTCTCAAGTGATGTGATAATACCCATGCCATGGGCTGCATAATGTTCTGCCATGGGAGTGTATTGCAGCCTATAGTGCCAATTGGTAAAAACTTTAAATAATTCCCACATATATTTGCTCTGATGATTACAAACCTTGGCACATGCACGCACACTTTTTGCATTTCTAGTCTAGTTCAGTATTGTTACCAATATTGTTTGTATGCATTATGCATTACATTACATTATGATGTCGATTAATGTAAATTTAATATTCAATGTAATTCCCTCCAGTTATATAGTTTTTACACTTAACTTTGCCTCTATGTGTTTTAGGAAGTTATGGTTAGACAGCAGTTGTCTGTGGAGGAGAGAAGGAGAAGAAACAGACAATACCAACGGAAACGGAGAGAGAAGATTCACAGAGAGGCAGAGTTAAAGGAGGAATACCTTAGAACAGAAAGGCAAAGATGGAAAAAGAGATTGGAGGAATGGAAGCTGAGAAATATCAATGACTTGAATGAAAGGCAAAAGAGAAGTCAGAGAAAGGCATGGAAGCAAAGACAACAACTATCCAGGGAACGTAGGAGAAACTACTCGCATCACCTTGAGACTCCCCCAGAAAGTCCAGTGACTCAGCATATAGACGAGCCAGGTCCTAGTAGGCAAGGGTACAGGCCGAAAATGATCATGTGCAAAAAAAGTCCTTTGGCCCTGTTGGAGGAGGCATTGGAGCAAGAGGAATTTGAACGGGAAATGGAACAGCGGGAAACCGAGCAAGATCCAATGGAGAAAGGACCATGGACCAAGAGTGCTCCTGTTGGGACTGTGACAGCCCAGTCTACTGATGTACTTCATTGTGGAGATTGGCTTGCAGTCATTTATGACCAACATTGGTGGCTGGCGAGAGCGGTTACTGTGGACACTCACCATCATGATGTCAAAGTGGAGTTTTTACACCCTCACGGGCCCAACACACAATTCTTCCCAAGTCAAGGTAGAAAGGATATGTGCTTTATACCATTCACTAATGTTCTTGCCAAACTTGTGGACCCGTCAACACCAGCTCGTACAAGCAGGACAAGGGAGATATACAGCCTGTCTGCTGAGGTCATGGACTTCATAGGAGAGCAACATGGGAGGAGAGATCAGCCAAATTAAACATACACTCATCCACTAATACACACACAAACATTTACATGTGGGCACAGAAACACACACACACACACACACACACACACACACACACACACACACAGCAGAGAACACTGAGATGACAAAAACTGCAAAAGTGGTGACACATGAATATAGAATTTTAGTTAATTGAAAATGGTAATCATTCACCTGTTCATGTCCAACATACAGTTTATATGTAGTCTGGTTTTAAAAGTACTGATTTATAAAAGGGCCTACTTTCATGAGTTGGAAGAATCACTTGTGAAATACTGTTAGTACAAGTATTGTTTTTTATTATTATTATAACAGAAAGCTGCGATGAAGTGATGTTAACAGAAAATTGTGTGAGAAGTGATGTTACTTGAAATGCCACTGTTATCAGTATGTGTAGAGGGCACTACAAGACTGTTAAAGATGTCAGTGATGAAAAAATAGTTAAATAAAGTGTTTAAATAAGATGCCATTGACTTGAGAAGGCTCTTTTTTTTGGAAATATAGGTGAAAATGAGGCCACTGTCACCACCGTCAGTTCTAATGTCGCCACCGTCTGACACAATATATGTCTGAGGTGCTGTTATTTTTTTAAAAGTAATAATGATTACATATTTGTTACATAAAAAACACCATGTCTTTAATGTAGGCTTAACGTGAATGTTGTATGTCCCTAAATATTTTAAAGTGAGCAAACATGAAGCAGTATAAAAACTTAACAAAAGTGTTTTTTTTTTAACATTTAACAGCATATAGGTGAAGCAAGAATGACAGATAATGGTTTAAGAACTCCAGATATTTATACAACAAAATGATTATAATTTTAATGGCTTTTAATTATGTCTGACGGTGTTGACAAAAACAAAGTACGAATCAGAAAAACATCTATTTTCTGAAAAAAAAAAATAAAAAATGGGGAGGTTGTTCCAGTACATTCCCGAATAGTCAAGACTTTGGTCTATAATTATATAATTAATTATTTTGTGTTTCAACTGACTTTTTTCTTCCAAAATTAAAACCTGTTTTAGCCACATTCTCAAGAATCAGTGCTTTAATACTCCAATTCAATAGTTTATGCCAAGCTAATACCTAAAGTGCTGATGCTGCCAGTTTTCTAAATGATTGTCCTTTATTGAGTTTTAGGAAGAAGACGAAGAATCGGACATGGCTCCATTCCTTGGCTCTGAGATAAACCAGCCCCCTCCTGATCCAGTGTCTCTGGTCCAACTAAGGAGATTATCAGTGAGACTGGTGGACTGCTCTACAACCCAAGGTCAGCCAGGAGGAGATAACAAGAACAACAAAGATGGAGAAAAACCTAACACTGGTAAGACACACACACACACACACACACACACACACAATGAGACACATAAAAGACCTTATGCTTCAGTGGTTTTAATAAGAATTGTGTTGACAACACGTGAATAATGACATAGTTCTGTTTATTGCCATCATTGCTGTTTCAGGTCTTAGGAGCAGATCTCCATATATAACTCTGAGTAACTCGTAAACCTCCTAACGGGATAGCCCTGTTACTTTAGTCTTATTGCGCAATAAAAGTAGGGCTATGGTATTAGGAGGTTCACTCTTACTCAAAGTGAACTTGCCCAAGTTTGTTTTTAAATGATATATTTGATGGTAGGCTCTAGTCTATGTGTGGGTTCGTAATGGGCATGCTGGACAAACGTATACAAATGTTAATGATAAAGGTTTATGATTTTTGTGTTTTTTGGGGGGAGGGACAGGAAGAAGATTGCCACTGATATTGTCTGCAATCCCCAAATCCACAGACATTACAGGGAGACCATACAAGGGCTCTTCATGTGGAAAGAGTTTCTCCAAAAAATACTGTTTGAAATCACACCAAAGCGTTCACACAGAAGAAAAGCCCCACTCCTGCAAACAGTGTGGAAAAAGTTTTTCCCTATCAGGAAGTCTCAGAAGACACCAGCGCATTCACACAGGAGAGAAGCCCTATTCCTGCAAACAGTGTGGGAAAAGCTTTTCACAACCAGGAAATCTCAGAACACACCAGTACAGTCACACAGGAGAGAAGCCCTATTCCTGCAAACAGTGTGGGAAAAGTTTTTCACTACTGGGAAATCTCAGAACACACCACAGCGTTCACACTAGAGAAAAGCCCTATTCCTGCAAACAGTGTGGGAAAAGCTTTTCACAACCAGGAAGTCTCAGAAGACACCAGCACATTCACACAGGAGAGAAGCCCTATTCCTGCAAACAGTGTGGGAAAAGCTTTTCACAACCAGGAAATCTCAGAACACACCAGCGCGTTCACACTAGAGAAAAGCCCTATTCCTGCAAACAGTGTGGGAAAAGTTTTTCATGGCCAGATCTCAGAAAACACCATTGCATTCACACAGGGGAGAAGCCCTATTCCTGAAAATAGTGTGGGAAAAGGTTTTTCCTGTCAGGAAGTCTCAGAAGACACCAGCGCATTCACACAGGAGAAAACCCCTATTCCTGCAAACAGTGTGGGAAAAGTTTTTCACAACCAGGACACTTTAAACGACACCAGCGCGTTCACACAGGAGAAAACCCCCACTCATGCAAACAGTGTGGGAAAAGTTTTTCAAGGCCAGAACATCTCAGACAACACCACGTCATTCACACAGGAGAGAAGCCCTATTCTTGCAAACAGTGTGGGAAAAGTTTTACCCGGGCAGAAAATCTCAAATTACACCAGCACATTCACACACAGGCAGCAAGCCTCAACCACTTGGTCTTGGTGCAATAGTTGTATTTCAGTTGTTTTTGAATAAAACATTGCTCTGACTTGTACTCATGCTGTATCAAGTTTTATAACTCTCAATACTGTAGTGCCATAGACATTATTGTAATTTTGATTTTTCTTGAAAAATAGGGAAAGCCTTACTAGGTACTGGAAGTACTCCACAATCTGAATGATGTTTACAGCAATACCAAAACATACAGGCAAACCAATTAAATGCTTGGAAAGAGAGGATGTTTGATACAGGGCACATAACAAATCATTTTATAGGTCAAGTATCCTCTTAACTCTAGTGTACACTCATCATGCAGATCTAATGCATACACGTGCTTGCAACATTGGATTTCTCTACCAGTCATGGAAAATGTAGTAAATGTAAAAGTAGACACAAACTTGATCATGTGTTTATAGAGGTTTTTGCTAGCCTGGCTATGGCGACTTCACAATGCTGTGTGAGCATTGGTCTGGCCACGCTGTTGTAAGCCCATTTGAGTAGAGACTTGGCTGCTTGGTGGTGTGCTGGAAAATGTAAAATAACAAAATATAATGGACTGAATAAATAAGTAGGAGCAGCTGTGTCCTAGAGGTTAGAGAGTTGCTCTTGAGACTGGAGGGTCGCAGGTACCAAACCCCTTCCAGGAGGGAGAATGGGAGTTGGGGAGTAAACAACTCGTGCTCTCCTGCACCCTCATCCATGGCTGAAGTGCCCTTGAGCAAGGTATGTAACCCCACATTGCTCCAGGCACTGTAACTGAAACCCTCTACGTAAATAACTAAGTCGCTCTGGTTAAGAGCATCAACTACGTGTAATGTAATAATCATACTAAAAGTAATAACAATGTAGTACAAAATAGTGCTAATCTATATTCAAGATGACATTCTGCTCAAATGCAGAGATCACGAAAGGTTGTCTTCCGCGCCGCCAGATGGCGACAAGAGTACTGAATCCGATCGGCTATTTGTTCAAAGAGCCGCAGAAGAAGCACATTTTGGAGGATGAGAAGCAAAACAAACCGATGGTGTTGAGAATCATCTTCCCGAAGGTTTGGTTTAACAGTTGTAATTGGCCAATTTTTTTTTAAATTAGAGGCTACATTAAATAATGCAGGCATACGTCCAGTGTGCGCAACAATCATTAAGCTCGCGTCAAGAGAGTTTGAAGTCGGATGTAGAACGTTTCTGGTCACATTCCACCCACTGTCCCCGGGACCAGTGCGCCAGCACATTGGACTGTGAGGTAAGTCCAGACAATCGGTAGTGTCACAGAACTGGAGGTTTTTACATCTGGTTGGGATGACAGTCAGTCACAGCTAAGTTTTTCCTTGTGCGACTATAACGGTAGTGGTCCTTGTGGATGTGTTTGCTTGTAGATAAATGCCATTTCCCAGCATGTCGATGCGAGTCACAAGCAAGCCTCCTCTGACCTCGAGAAGGCCAGTCAGTTCATCACGGAAGCATTACAGGTAAAACACACACACACACACATTGGAGAATATTATATCCACGAGCAGTCTCACTCCCACTTATGTGATGTATACATAATGTTGTTTCATATCTATGGACTGTTGCAATGTTGGGCACAGTACAGTTATGCAAACAACTGCATGCATCAAAGTGCCTGGAGGTTGTACAGCTTTGTACAGCATCGCTATTGATGGCTCCTGCTTATAGGAACATTTCCAGGCTGTGCTCTTTGACACGTAAATAGGAATTTAAATGGAATAGTCATCCATCATCTTATTAACTCATCTTTACCTCTTTATTGTCCTGGCTCCAACTGAACACACAGATTCATTCAGACTGTATTGGGATCTGTGGTGACTTCAACCGTATTGTGCTTGATTTCACTCTGATGCTCCACTGCATAGATAGATTCAGATCGTCTATATAATAATAATCATCTAGTCTACATATAGGTAATGCAGAAATAATAATAATAAAAAACTAGTCTGTGAGTTGATATTTTTGATGTATGTGCATTGATCAGAGTGAAGTCCAGCGGAACATGGCTCTGCGCATGTTAATCCGCCGTCTAGAAGAGAGGGCGTCTGAGAATGGGAGGAGCCTATCGGAGCAGGTGGAGTCAAACCGGCAGCTGAAGCTCCAGGTTGATGAACTACAGAAACACCTGGAGGACAAAGACAACTCACTAACACAAGCCTACCAGGTGTGTGTGTGTGTGTGTGTGTGTGTGTGTCAGTTTGTTTTTGTTTTGGAGAGGTCTTCATACAGTGAGATCACACCCATAGACAAGCAACGTCAGTGTTGCAAGCTTTATACAGTAATGAGCAGCAAACACCACATTCGCTTCTGTGTTTAAGACACACACACACACACACACACACACACACACACACACACACACACGCACGCACGCACACACGCACACAAATAAATACATCATCATCCCATTACATTACATTAGACACTTATCTAAAGCGATTTACAAAAGGAGGTCATAATAAGCTGGCATAGGTGTAGAGGAACACAAAGTAAACAGACTATCCTCATACACACAAGGAGATACCCAACTGTATAGGATATGTGCAGAGTCGAATCACCTACTAGAAATGTGTGTCTACATATGAGAACAGTCAACCCAGTTTAACTGTGTTTGTACCTTAAAACACGCATTAATTTTGCTACCCACACAGCATTTTAATCAATGACACATGAAGGAGAGATGGAGGTTTTATCACTGTCACTGTCATCATATGTGCTTACACGTGTGTGCGCGTGTGTGTGCGTGTGTGTGTGTGTCTGTGTCTTTATGCAGACTATCGCTTTCCTGAATAACAAACTGAAGGACCTGTATCAACAGCTGCACAGCCACCAAAGTAATCACAGGTGCACAAAGACACACTTATTTTAGTGCATGTAGATGTGATGTGATGTTATGTCCTGGTATAGTCTGAAATATGTACTCTAGTGTAGACTCTTGGCTGTACTTTGACCTTTCACCTTTGACCTTTCACCTTGAAAGTTTCAGCCCTGAGATTACCTCTGACTCCTGCAGGAAGATTCAGGAAGTGACTGAACACCTGCAGGATGGGGAGAGCCAGACCAATGTTGTGGTATGAACACACAAAGACACACACACATACACAAATTCACCTTCTTCCACACACACAGTAATACATGCTCTCTTTCTCTTTCTCTCTCTCTCTCTCTCTCTCTCTCTCTCTCTCTCTCTCTCTGTCTCTGTCTCTGTCTTTTTGTCTCCCTCACACTGGCTCGTGCAAACACAGCAAGATATGCATATCCCTGCACACACACGCTACATTCTTGTGTGTGTACATTCCTGTGTGTTTTGCAGAAAGAAGAGGACGGTCTCCTGCAGACTCTAGTAATTGGGATTAAAAACGAAGAAGAAGATGCTGCTGCTGAAGAAGGTCCTCATGGATATCAGTGTAGTCAATCTGGTATGATGTGCGTACACACACACACACACACACACACAGGGTCTGTGAGCCCGTACGCATTTGGATGGTGGAAATTGTGAAGATGATATTTTTTGGCTTCCCCAGTTCTCACACTTTCAGTACAACTGTCATGTCATCTCTCAGTCATGTGACCTGCAGAAGTCTTCTGATGACTTAGCTGTTGTTGGCTGTGTAAGGGGTGGGGAGGAGGTTGAGTGCAGGACACTGTACCCTTAGATGTTCTGCTGATCATTTACTGGTGGCTGCTAAGGGATGGAATGATGTAACTATTGAGGTTAGTTCTAGGAACAACTTCATTTGTTGACTTAGTTCATTTTGTGTTTCATTTTTCAAGCTTAAATTATTATTGGATTGCTTTATATGACTGTTACGCCCCAAATTGGTTGGTCCTACTGGGGCGAACAACTAACCACCCCTTAACCCAAGCAATGACCAAAAACACCTTTAAAAGACAACCCAAGCAGTGGGATTTATTACATAAATACAAAGACAGAACTCAAAACACTACAAACAAATGACCAAATCATAAGAAGACACAAATCCCAGGCTCAGAGGCAGAAAGACAGCCAGCAGTCCCACACCGGAAGCCTCTCTCCAGCAGCAGGAACAGGGAGCTTTTAACATGGCTTGATTGCAGGGTCAGGTGCTTTCAATCAAGCCAGTCACATCCTGAGCAGGTAGATGGAGACAGAGGAGGGACAAACAGCACAGGATACACAAAACTACAACGGGACACATACAGCTGTAACAATGATTGTGTTTATTGAATACATACATATTTTATAGAATTCCTTGCACTTCAGCTGAGACATTGTGCTGAACAAAATTTCTTCTCTTTTTAATTGTTTAGATAAGTCCCTTCTGTTCTTGTCTTCTCCTGTAGATGGAGCTGATCCCCCCACAGAGCAGACCACCTCCTCATCTGCAGACATCAAAGCTGAACTGGTGCAGGTACAGATCCATTTTATTTTCTGATAAATGGCCAGGCCCATTTTATATTGAGTTCAAACATAAATCCATGGCCAAGAGCTTGGAAATAGCTAATTCTGTCAGACCTTTATCCAAACATTCACTCTTAACATTTGCAACACAATAAGTATTGAGTCTTTGTGTTTGTGCATACTCTCTGATGCTTTGTTTCCACCGAAACAAAAAAAAGACGCTGGCAGAAACACTCATTTTTGTTGTTGCACCATTTTGGGCGTAATAAATGGAATTATAGTCAGTTCACCGTCAAATAACGTATTAACAACATTTCATACCGTTCTCTAGGGAATCCATTTTACCCATCTCCAGATCTGGCATTAGGATCTCTGGAGCTTGTGGTAGCACTTTAGGTGTTAGCCTAGCATAAGTCATTGCATCATTTAACCAGACATACTGTAATAATCCAATTCAATAGTTTATGCCAAGCTAATACCTAAAGTGCTGATACTGCCAGTTTTCTAAATGATTGTCCTTTATTGAGTTTTAGGAAGAAGACGAAGAATCGGACATGGCTCCAGTCCTTGAAGCTGAGATAAACCAGCCCCCTCCTGATCCAGTGTCTCTGTTCCAACTAAGGACATTATCAGTACAATTAGTCGACTGCTCTACGACACAAGGTCAGCCAGGAGGAGATAGCAAGAACAACGAAGATGGAGAAAAATATAACACTGGTAAGACACACACACACACACAATGAGACACATAAAAGACCTTATGATGCAATGGTTTTAATAAGAATTGTGTTGACAACATGTGAATGATGACATGGTTCTGTTTATTGCCATCATTCTTGTAAACACAAAACCACTGCAATGCCTCGACGGATTGTTGCTTCCGACTTCACAACAATGTTCACATAAAATGTGCAGATCACTATAACCTCAAGTACATCCATGTCCCCCTTCTAATCATAGCGGTAGCTGGAGAGGCCAGAGTCTTTGTTGGTCCTTCTGTACCACAGGTACATTGTAATCACTCTTTTTCAAAAAATGTAACTCTTGTAGTCAGGACTCCCACAATGATGCTTTGAGAATAGGAGACTGAAGTTAGTGTTTGTAATATGTTTGCTATGTGGATAGGAGTCCTGGGTGCTGTTTCAGGTCTTAGGAGCAGATCTCCATATATAACTCTGAGTAAGTCGTACACCTCCTAACAGAATAGCCCTGTTACTTTAGTCTTATTGCGCAATAAAAGTAGGGCTATGGTATTAGGAGGTTCACTCTTACTCAAAATGAACTTGCCCAAGTTTGTTTTTAAATGATTTATTTGATGGCAGGCTCTCGTCTATGTGTGGGTTTGTAATAGGCATGCTGGACAAACGTATACAAATGTTAATGATAAAGGTTTATGATTTTTGTGTTTTTGGGGGGAGGGACAGGAAGAAGATTGCCACTGACATTGTCTGCAATCCCCAAATCCACAGCCATTACAGAGACAATGATGCATACATTAAAGAAACATCTTTGTTTTGTTTGTGGCGAGAGCTTCAATGCCAGGAGAAATCTGGAAGTGCACCAGCAAATTCATACAAGAAGACAGTACCACTGTTCTTTATGTGGAAAGAGTTTCTCCAAAAACAACAATTTGAAACGACATCAGCGCATTCACACAGGAGAAAAGCCCTACCCCTGCAGACAGTGTGGAAAAAGGTTCACGGATTCAAGTGGTCGCAATTGACACCAGCGCATTCACACAGGAGAGAAGCCCCACTCCTGCAAACAGTGTGGGAAAAGTTTTTCACTGCCAGAAGATCTCAAAAGACACCAACACATTCACACAGGAGAGAAGCCCTATTCCTGCAAACAGTGTGGGAAAAGGTTTTCACGGCCAGCAAAATGTAAAGAACACCAACACATTCACACAGGAGAGAAGCCCCACTTTTACATAGAGTGTGGGAAAAGTTTTTCACTGCCAGAAGATCTTGGAACACACCAGCGCATTCACACAGGAGAAAAGCCGTACTCCTGCGGACAGTGTGGAAAAAGGTTCACGAACGCAAGTGTTCGCAATCGACACCAGCGTATTCACACAGGAGAGAAGCCCTATGCCTGCAAACAGTGTGGCAAATATTTTACCCGGGCAGAAAATCTCAAATTACACCAGCACATTCACACAAAAGAGAAACTCTACCACTGCAAACATTGTGGGGAAAGTTTTTCACAGGCAGGAACCCTCAGAGATCACCGGTGCATTCACATAGGAGGCCATATCACTTAGGACAGTGGAAAGAGTTTCTCTCGAAAGGCATGTTTGAATAGTTGACATTGCATTTACACATTGGACAAGCCCCCTACCATTGCATGTAGTGTGGGAAATGTTTTCTTTGAGCAGGACATCTTAGACTACACCAGTGCATTCACACAGAACCAACCACTTGATCTTGGTGCAATAGTTTTATTTCAGTTGTTTGATGAATAAAACATTGCTCTGATTTGTACTTGTGCAGTATAAAGTCTAATAACTCGCAGTACTGTAGTTCCTAGACATTGTTGTCATTTTGATTTTTGTTGAAAAACAGGGCAAGCCTTACTAGGTACTGGAAGTACTCCACAATCTGAATGATATTTACAGCAATACCAAAACATACAGGCAAACCAATTAAATGCTTGGAAAGAGAGGAGGTTTGACACAGGGCACATAACAAATCATTTTATAGGTCAAGTATCCTCTTAACTCTAGTGTACACTCAACATGCAAACTATAAACGTGCTTGCATCATTGGATTTCTCTACCAGTCATGGAAAATTTAGTAACTGTAAAAGTAGAGACAAACTTTATCATGTGTTTATAGAGGTTTTTGCTAGCCTGGCTATGGCGACTTCACAATTCTGTGCGAGCATTGGTCTGGCCACACTGTTGTAAGCCCATTTGAGTAGAGACTTGGCTGCTTGGTGGTGTGCTGGAAAATGTAAAACAAAATATAATGTACTGAATAAATAAGTAGGAGCAGCTGTGGGGTTAGAGAGGTTAGAGAGTTGCTCTTGAGACTGGAGGGTTGCAGGTACCAAACCCCTTCCAGGAGGGAGAATGGGAGTTAGGGAGTAAACAACTCGTGCTCTCCTGCACCCTCATCCATGGCTGAAGTGCCCTTGAGCAAGGTATCTAACCCCACATTGCTCCAGGTACTGTATCTGAAACCCTCTACGTAAATAACTGTAAGTCGCTCTGGATAAGAGCATCAGCTAAGTGTAATGTAATAACCATAATAAAAGTAACAACAATGTTGATCACAAATAGTACTAATCTATATTAAAGATGAGATTCTGTTCAACTACAGAGATCACGAAAGATTGTCTTCCGAGCCGCCAGGTGGCGATAAGTCAGTACTGAATCCGATCGGCTATTTGTCCAAAGAGCCGCAGAAGAAGCACATTTTTGAGGATGAGAAGCAAAACAAACCGATAGTGTTGAGAATCATCTTCCCAAAGGTTTGGTTTAGCAGTTGTAATTGGCCAAATCTTTTATTTTTTTAAAAAATAAAGGCTACATTAAATAATGCAGGCATACGTCCAGCGTGCGCAACAATCATTAAGCTCGCGGCAAGAGGGTTTGAAGTCGGATGTAGAACGTTTCTGGTCACATTCCACCCACTGTCCGCGGGACCAGTGCGCCAGCACATTAGAGTGTGAGGTAAGTCCAGACAGTCGGTAGTGTCACCGAACTAGAGGTTTTTATATCTGGTTGGAATGACAGTCAGTCAGAACTAAGTTTTTCCTTGTGTGACTATAACGGCAGTGGTCCGTGTGGATGTGTTGGCTTGTAGATAAATGCCATTTCCCAGCATGTCGATGCGAGTCACAAGCAAGCCTCCTCTGACCTCGAGAAGGCCAGTCAGTTCATCACGGAAGCATTGCAGGTAACACACACACTTACTCCCACTTATGTGATGTACACATAGTGGTGTTATATATCTATGGACTGTTGCAATGTTGGTCACAGTCCAGTTATGCAAACAACTGCATGCATCAAATGCCTGGAGGTTGTACAGCTTTGTACAGCATCGCTATTGATGGCTCCTGCTTGAAGGAACATTTCCAGGCTGTGCTCTTTGACACGTAAATAGGAATTTAAATGGAATAGTCATCCATCATCTTACTAACTCATCTTTACCTCTTTATTGTCCTGGCCCCAAACTGAACACACAGATGCATTCAGACTGTATTGGGATCTGTGGTGACTTCAGCCGTATTGTGCTTGATTTCACCGTCATGCTCCACTGCATGGATAGATTTAGATCGTCTATATAATAATAATAATCCAATCTGCATATAGGTAATAGGTAAACAAAAACTAGTCTGTGAGTTTATATGTTTGATGTATGCGCATTTATCAGAGTGAAGTCCAGCGGAACATGGCTCTGCGCATGTTAATCCGCCGTCTAGAAGAGAGGGCGTCTGAGAATGGGAGGAGCCTATCGGAGCAGGTGGAGTCAAACCGGCAGCTGAAGCTCCAGGTCGATGAACTACAGAAACACCTGGAGGACAAGGACAACTCACTAACACAAGCCAACCAGGTGTGTGTGTGTGTGTGTGTTTGTGTTTTTCAGTTTGTGTGTCATTATTTCATTTTAGTTAATTTGGAGAGGACTTCATACAACGACAGCACATCCATAGACAGCCTTATGCAGTTATGACCAACACATATTCATCCTACAAAGACACACACACACACACACACACACACACACACATGCATGCACACTCAACAGGATATATGGAGAGTGGATCACCTACTATAAACGGGTGTCTAGATGGGGGGACAGTCGAACTAGTTTAACTGTGTTTGCACCTCAAAACATGCATTACCTTCTGCTACCCAAACAGCATTTTAATCAATTACACATGAAGGAGAGATGGAGGTTTTATCACTGTCACTGTCATCATATGTGCTTTTATGTATGTACACTCTGTGTGTGTGTGTGTGTGTGTGTGTGTGTGTGTGTGTGTGTGTGTTTGTGTTTATGCAGACTATAGCTTTCTTGAATAATGAACTGAAGGACCTGCATCAACAGCTGCACAGCCACCAAAGTTATCACAGGTACATACACACACTTATTTTAGTGCATGTAGATGTGATGTGATGTTATCTCCTGTACAGTCTAAAATATGAACTCTAGTGTAGACTCTTGGCTGCACTTTGACCTTTCACCTTTCACCTTTGAAAGTTTGAGGCCTGAGATGACCTCTGACTCCTGCAGGACGATTCAGGAAGTGACTGAACACCTGCAGGATGGGGAGAGCCAGGCCAGTGTTGTGGTATGAACACACAAAGACACACACACACACACACAAATTCACCTTCTTTCACACACACATGCATGCATGCTCTCTCTCTCTCTGTCTCTCTTTCTCTTTCTCTCTCTCTCTCTCTGCCTTTTTGTCCCCCTTACACACTCTCTCGCAAACACATATGCAAACACAGCAAGATACGCGTACATTCCTGTGTGTTTTGCAGAAAGAAGAGGACGGTCTCATGCAGACTCTAGTCATTGGGATTAAAGAAGAAGAAGATGCTGCTGCTGATGCTGATGAAGGTGATGATGGATAGCAGCCATGGATGAGGGTGCAGGAGAGCACTAGTTATTTACTCCCCTCGAATGCTGCGCACACACACACACACACACACACACACACACACACACACACACACACACACACACACACACACACACACACGGGATGGAAATCTGCACTAGCCACCAGCCAATTGCTGGTAAAATATGACTGTGGCTGGTAAATTTTGAACACATTATTATTACATTACATTACACTTAGCGGACACTCTTCTGCAGAGAGACTTTATTGTTATGTATTGTTATTTAGGTAAGGGGTTTCAGTTAGAGTCCTGGAGCAATGTGGGGTTGGATGCCTTGCTCAAGGGCACCTCAGCCATGGATGAGGGTGCAGGAGAGCACTAGTTATTTACTCCCCTCGAATGCTGGCTCTCTTTTCCCTCCTTCTCCTGTTCATTCCTCACCGATAGCATCATGTGTCGCTGTGTCACCATCCACATGTACTTTAAAGGTCAGTTCATGCAGAAGAAGAAGAAGAGTGTCTTTTTTTAGCTTTATGTGTGAAAATTGACTTAGATCAACTTAGATTTGAACTAGATCAGGCGCAACACTAGTACTGGTAAAACCTCTGTGTTAATTTGCATTGTCATTTGTACTCGATCTCAATGCAAGACAACGATGTATGAGGTGCTTTTAACACCATTCAACTTCTGCTAATATAATCTCCGTTCCTCTTCACCTCATACACCACCGACTTTCAGTACAACTCTCATGTCATCTCTCAGTCATGTGACCTGCAGAAGACTTCTGATGACTTAGCTGTTGTTGGCTGTGTAAGGGGTGGGAAGGAGGGTGAGTCCAGGACACTGTACCCTGAGATGTTCTGCTGATCATTTACTGGTGGCTGTTAAAGGTCAACTTCTATCGTTATTTTTATTCATATTGCTGTGTCGCCACTATGGTTTAATGCATTGTGCGTCATTTCTGTGAAAAATTATGTCCTAGTTCTCTTGCTTGACGCTGTTTTCTGTAAGCTAAAACAGGTCTAGTGGTTGAACGACTGGCTTTTCCGGTGTCCCTCGTGAATATCCATGACTAGGGTTGCACGGTATACCGGTATTGGTATAGTACCGCGGTACTGAGGCACTTACGACGGTACTATACTGCGTTTTGGACAGTACCGGTACCTGTATGTGACGTCGTGACGTTACAGGTGATGACGAAGAGAAAGCCGGAGCTTGTAAAAAAAACAACGCTGGAGACGGAGAGAGAAGCACTGAAGTCGAGAATGGCTGCTGCTGCTACGCTGAAGCTTGTAAACAAAACAGGGGCTCGAAGTGCTATATGGCAGTACTTTGGGTTGAGAGTAAACGAGAACGGCCAGGCAACTGAGCCGGATGCACCATTGTGCAAAAGGTGTTTAAAAACATGCTCGGCCAAGGGTGGAAACACTTCCAACCTAGCAGAACACTTAAAGGACCACCACCCAGACCTCCACGCAGAGTTCAAGGAACGACAGGTAATTTACTCTTGACATGTACCTTTTTCAAATGCAATAGTTTAATAGTTTTAAGTGCAAGACATTATGAAGAGTTCTTATCAAACAGAAAAAAACACAGCGACCACCACATTTCACGTTTTGCAATTGTACACCCCAAAAGTTCGTTTCAGTTCGTAACAGCACAGTCATGCAGTGCAGTGAGCAGCAAACTTACTTCAGCAACTTTCTTCAACAATCAGACAGCGAAGTTATCCGTATGAGTTTGTTGATTTATTGCACAAAATCTATGGAACGCATTCAACACAAAACGACGACGGTAGTGTTAACTTTGTTGTTAATAGCATCCACGTTCGGATATATAAAAAAGGAGAGGCCACTTAATGAATTAGCGCCATACTGTCAAGTGGCCACGCTAGGCATTACACCTAATAATCAGGTAAGACAGAGGGCTTTGATTGGAACGTTTTTAGACAGAAAATACAAAAAACGAACTCTAACAAACTCTGATCATGATCTTTATAAAGTACAAAGTTTTACATACTTAATACAGGCTGTGTGTTAGAAATATTTTTAGGTTATGTAAAAAAGGCCTTAGCTTGTATGACAAATGTATTACCTTTATTTATTTTTTTCCACTGCAGAGGTCTGGACCGTCTGGTGCTTCTGGTCCGGAGACAAGACCCAGTGCCCCCACTCGGACACAACCTACCCTTCAGGCTGTTTTTGAGCAGCATACAAAATATGCAAAAGACTCGAAAGATGCCAAAAGGCTGAACAGAGCAGTCGCTGAGTATATCTGCATGGACCAAGTATTGTTCTTTTAAAATAGTCAGTTAATACTTTTTATTTATTTCACACTGACTGTTGTAAAATTGTTTTTTGAGTGCAATAAGAAAACAAGAATTTTGATACGTTATTGTTTGTGTATGTTCTATTACAATAAAATCAGTAATGACATTTTTGTTTTCTTTTTTTATTATATAAAAGTATCGAAAAGTACCGGAAAGTATCGAAACACGTGTTGGTATCGGTACCGGTACCAAAATGTTGGTATCGTGACAACACTATCCATGACGTGTCAATAAGGCACCTCTGATTGGGCAAATTCGCTGTCTTTCGCTCACCTAGCTTCTGTCCACTGTTCCTTCCTCTGGGATGTGGCCGTGCCATACATGGCTCTGGGCGGGGCTTACGACCAAGTGACGTAGATAGGTTTAACCTGCTCTGGTCCGCTCGTTCTTGTTAGCTCGACCCTTCAATTACCAGTAAAACCATGAGGGTCGAATTTCATGTCTTGGAGTGCTGCGTGCATATACTGCTTGTTGTGACCCACCACATTGTAAATAGAGCTACTCAAAGTGTTTTTTAGTGGAAGGAGCCCTTTAAGGGGTGGAATGATGTAACTATTGAGGTTAGTCCTAGGAACAACTTTATTTGTTAACTTAGTTCATTGTTGTGTGTTTAATATATCAAGATTAAATTATTTTTGGAGTGTTTCATATGACTTTGTCTATTGAATACATACGTATTTTATAGAATTCCTAGCACTTCAGCTGAGACATTCTGCTGAACATGATTTCTTCTCTTTTTAATTGTGTTTGTATGTCCCTTCTGTTCTTGTGTTCTCCTGTAGATGGCGCTGATCCCCCCACAGAGCAGACCACCTCCTCATCTGCAGACATCAAAGCTGAACTGGTGCAGGTACAGATCCATTTTATTTTCTGATAAATGGCCAGGTCAGTTTTACATTCAGTTCAAACATAAATTGAGGGCCAAGAGCTTGAAAATAGCAAATTGTGTCACAGACCTTTACCCAAACCTTGTTTTCACTCTTAACATTTGCAACACGATGAGCATTGACTCTTTGTCTTTGTGCACACTCTCTGATGCTTTGTTTCCACCGAAACAAACAAGACGCTGATTTTTGTTTTTGCACCATTTTGGGCGTAATATGAAGGAATGGAATTATATTCACCTTACCGTCAAATAACGTATTAACAACATTTCATACAGTTCTCTACGGAGTCCATTTTACCAATCTCCAGATCTGGTATTAGTATCTTTGGACCTGGTGGTAGCACTTTAGGTGTTAGCTTAGCATAAATCATTGCATCATTGAACCAGAAATACTGTAATAATCCAATTCAGTAGTTTATGCTAAGCTAATACCTAAAGTGCTGATGCTGCCAGTTTTCTAAATGATTGTCCTTTCTTGAGTTTTAGGAAGAAGACGAAGAATCAGACATGGCTCCAGTCCTTGGCTCTGAGATAAACCAGCCCCCTCCTGATCCAGTGTCTCTGTTCCAACTAAGGAGATTATCAGTGAGACTGGTGGACTGCTCTACAACACAAGGTCAGCCAGGAGGAGATAGCAAGAACAACAAAGATGGAGAAAAAACTAACACTGGTAAGACACACACACACACACACACACACACACACACACAGTGAGGCACATAAAAGACCTTATGCTTTAATGGTTTTACTAAGAATTGTGTTGACAACATGGGAATGATGACATGGTTCTGTTTATTGCCATCATTCTTGTAAACACAAAACCACTGGAATGACTCGACGGATTGTTGCTTCCAACTCCGCAACAATGTTCACGTAAAATGTGCAGGTCACTATAACCTCAAGTACATCCATGTCCCCCTTCTAATCATAGTGGTAGCTGGAGAGGCCAGAGTCCCCTAACCTGCTTCAAAATTTTGTCCAGAATTTTGTGGTCCTTCTGTACCACAGGGACATTGTAATCACTGTTTTTCAAAAAATGTAACTCTTGTAGTCAGGACTGCCACAATGATGCTTTGTGAATAAGAGACTGAAGTTAGTGTTTGTAATATGCTTGCTATGTGGATAGGAGTCCTGGGTGCTGTTTCAGGTCTTAGGAGCAGATCTCCATATATAACTCTGAGTAAGTCGTAAACCTCCTAACGGAATAGCCCTGTTACTTTAGTCTTATTGCGCAATAAAAGTAGGGCTATGGCATTAGGAGGTTCACTCTTACTCAAGGTGAACTTGCCCAAGTTTGTTTTTAATTATATATTTGATGCCAGGCTCTAGTCTATGTGTGGATTTGTTATAGGCATGTTGGACAAGCGTATACAAATGTTAATCATAAAGGTTTATGATTTTTGTATTTTTTGGGGGGAGGGACAGGAAGAAGATTGCCACTGACATTGTCTGCAATCCCCAAATCCACAGACATTACAGGGAGACCGTACTGCTCTTTATGTGGAAAGAGTTTCTACAAAAAAAACAATTTGAAACGACACCAGCGCGTTCACACAGGAGAAAAGCCCTACTCCTGCAATCAGTGTGGGAAAAGTTTTTCATGGCCAAACATTCTCAGAACACACCAGCGCATTCACACAGGAGAGAAGCCCCATTCCTGCAAACAGTGTGGGAAAAGTTATTCACGGGCACAACATCTCAAACAACACCAAGTCATTCACACAGGAGAAAAGCCCTACTCCTGCGGACAGTGTGGAAAAAGGTTTGCGCGTGCAAGTGTTTGCGATCAACACCAGCGCATTCACACAGGAGAGAAGCCCTATTCCTGCAAACAATGTGGCAAATGTTTTAGCCGGATAGGACATCTCAAATTACACCAGGACACTCACACAAAAGGGAAATCCTGCTACTGCAAACATTGTGGCAAATATTTTAGATGTGCAGAAAATCTCAAATTTCATCAGCCCATTCACACACAGGCAGCAATCCTCAACCACTTGGTCTTGGGGCAATAGTTGTATTTCAGTTGTTTGATGAATAAAGCATTTATCTGATTTGTACTCGTGTTGTATCAAGTTTAATAACTCGCAATACTGTAGTGCCTAGACATTGTCATTTTCATTTTTTGTTGAAAAACAGGGAAAGCCTTACTAGGTACTGGAAGTAAGTAAAGCAAACAGTTCACTTCCAGGAAGTCTCAGAACACACCAGCGCATTCACACAGGAGAAAAGCCCTACTCCTGCGGACAGTGTGGAAAAAGGTTCACGGATCTAAGTGGTTGCAATCGACACCAGCGCATTCACACAAAAGAGAAACCCTACCACTGCAGACAGTGCAGTTCAAGATGAGATTCTGTTCAAATGCAGAGATCACGAAAGGCTGTCTTCCGAGACGCCAGGTGGCGGTAAGTTAGTACTGAATCGGATCGGCTATTTGTCCAAAGAGCAGCAGAAGAAGCACATTTTAGAGGATGAGAAGCAAAACAAACCGATCGTGTTCAGAATTATCTTCCCAAAGGTTTGATTTAGCAGTTGTAATTGGCCAAATCTTTTATTTTTAAAATTAGAGGCTACATGAAAAAATGCAAGCATACGTCCAGCGTGCGCAACAATCATTAATCTCGCGGCAAGAGGGTTTCAAGTCGGATGTAGAACGTTTCTGGTCACATTCCACCCACTGCCCGCGGGACCAGTGCGCCAGCACATTGGAGTGTGAGGTAAGTCCAGACAATCGGTAGTGTCACAGAACTAGAGGTGATTATATCTTGTTGGGATGACAGTCAGTCAGAACTAAGTTTTTCCTTGTGCCACTATAACGGCAGTGGCCCTTGTGGATGTGTTTGCTTGTAGATAAATGCCGTTTCCCAGCATGTCGATGCGAGTCACAAGCAAGTCTCCTCTGACCTCGAGAAGGCCAGTCAGTTTATCACGGAAGCATTACAGGTAACACACAATCACACACACACACTCTGGAGAATATTATATCCACGAGCAGTCTCACTCCCACTTATGTGATGTATACATAATGGTGTTTCATATCTATGGACTGTTGCAATGTTGGTCACAGTACAGTTATGCAAACAACTGCATGCATCAGAGTGCCTGAAGGTTGTACAGCTTTGTACAGCATCACTATTGATGGCTCCTGCTTGAAGGAACATGTCCAGTCTGTTTTTGCACCATTTTGGGCGTAATATGAAGGAATTGAATTATATTCAGCTTACCGTCAAATAACGTATTAACAACATTTCATACAGTTCTCTAGGGAATCCATTTTACCAATCTCCAGATCTGGTATTAGTATCTCTGGACCTGGTGGTAGCACTTTAGGCGGTAAGTTAGTACTGAATCGGATCGGCTATTTGTCCAAAGAGCCGCAGAAGAAGCACATTTTAGAGGATGAGAAGCAAAACAAACCGATCGTGTTCAGAATTATCTTCCCAAAGGTTTGATTTAGCAGTCTTTGACACGTAAATAGGAATTTAAATGGAATAGTCATCCATCATCTTATTAACTAATCTTTACCTCTTTATTGTCCTGGCCCCAAACTGAACACACAGATGCATTCAGACTGTATTGGGATCTGTGGTGACTTCAGCCGTATTGTGCTTGATTTCACTGTGATGCTCCACTGCATAGATATATTCAGATCGTCTATATAATATTAATTATCTAATCTGCATATAGGTGATGCAGAAATAATAATAATAATTAAAAAAAATGTTTGATGTATGTGTGTTGTTCAGAGTGAAGTCCAGCGGAACATGGCTCTGCGCATGTTAATCCGCCGTCTTGAAGAGAGGGCGTCTGAGAATGGGAGGATCCTATTAGAGCAGGTGGAGTCAAACCGGCAGCTGAAGCTCCAGGTCGATGAACTCCAGAAACACCTGGAGGACAAAGACAACTCACTAACACAAGCCAAACAGGTGGGTGTGTGTTTGTGTTTTTCAGTTTGTGTGTCATTATTTCATTTTAGTTAATTTGGAGAGGACTTCATACAATGAGAGCACACCCATAGACAGCCTTATGCAGGTATGACCAACACACACACACACACACATGCAAACACAACTGTACAGGATATGTGGAGAGTTGATCACCTGCTAGAAACGTGTGTCTACATGGCCAGACAGTCGACCCGGTTTAACTGTGTTTGCACCTGAAAACATGCATTACCTTCTGCTACCCAAACCACGTTCAAATCAATGACACATGAAGGAGAGATGGAGGTTTTATCATTGTCACTGTCATCATATGTGCTTTTATGTATGTATACTGTGTGTGTGTGTGTGTGTGTGTGTGTGTGTGTGTGTGTGTGTGTGTGTGTGTGTGTGTGTGTGTGTGTGTGTCTTTATGCAGACTATAGCTTTCCTGAATAATGAACTGAAGGACCTGCATCAACAGCTGCACAGCCACCAAAGTGATCACAGGTGCACACAGACACAATTATTTTAGTGCATGTAGATGTGATGTGATGTTATCTCCGGGTATAGTCTAAAATATGTACTCTAGTGTAGACTCTTGGCTGTACTTTGACCTTTCACTTTTGACCTTTAAAAGTTTGAGACCGGAGATGATCTCTGACTCCTGCAGGACGATTCAGGAAGTGACTGAGAACCTGCAGGATGGGGAGAGCCAGACCAATGTTGTGGTATGATCACACAAAGACACACACACACACACACACACAAACACACACACACACACACAAATTCACCTTCTTCCACACACGCATGCATGCATGCGCTCTGTCTGTCTCTCTCTCTCTCTCTCTCTGTCTCTGTCTTTTTGTCTCCCTCACACTGTCTCGTACAAGCACAGCAAGATATGCATATCCTTGCACACACATGCTACATTCCTGTGTGTTTTGCAGAAAGAAGAGGACGGTCTCCTGCAGACTCTAGTCACTGGGATTAAAGAAGAAAAAGATACTGCTGCTGGAGAAGGTGCTGATGGATATCAGTGTAGTCAATCTGGTATGATGTGCACACACACACACACACACACACACACACACCCTCATAGGATCTGTGAGCCCGTGAGGATGTGAATTGTGAGGATGATATTTTTTGCCTTCTCCAGTGCTTTTCACTCCATTCAGCTTCTGTTAATATGATCAGAAGCTACGGGGGATAGGTGTTGATGGCGGTATGATCATTTGGATGACTGACTACCTGACAGGCAGGCCACCGTTTGTCCGTTTAGGCAGTGTCCTGTCTGATGTGGTGGTCAGTGATCCACAGTCCACAGGGAGCTGTGCTTTCTCCGTTCCTCTTCACGGCTGACTTTCAGTACAACTATTATGCCATCTCTCAGTCATGTGACCTGCAGAAGTCTTCTGATGACTTAGCTGTTGTTGGGTGTGTAAGGGGTGGGGAGGAGGGTGAGTGCAGGACACTGTACCCTGAGATGTTCTGCTGATCATTTACTGGTGGCTGCTAAGGGATGGAATGATGTAACTGTTGAGGTTAGTTCTAGGAACAACTTTATTTGTTGATTTTAGTTCATTGTTGTGTGTTTAATTTGTCAAGCTTAAATTATTATTGGAGTGTTTTATATGACTTTGTCTATTGAATACATACATATTTTATAGAATTCCTTACACTTCACCTGAGACATTCTGCTGAACAGGATTTCTTCTCTTTTTAATTTTGTTTGTAAGTCCCTTCTGTTCTTGTCTTCTCCAGTAGATGGCGCTGACCCCCCCACAGAGCAGACCACCTCCTTATCTGCAGACATCAAAGCTGAACTGGTGCAGGTACAGATCCATTTTATTTTCTGAAAAATGGCCAGGCCCGTTTTATATTCAGTTCAAACATAAATTGATGGCCGAGAGCTTGAAAATAGGAAATTATGTCAGACCTTTATCCAAACCTTGTTTTCACTCTTAACATTTGCAACACAATGAGTATTGAGTCTTTGTGCACACTCTCTGATGCTTTGTTTCCACCAAAACAAACAGGACGCTGATTTTTGTTTTTGCACCATTTTGGGCGTAATGTGAAAGAATGGAATTATATTCAGCTCACCGTCAAATAACGTATTAACAACATTTCATACCGTTCTCTATGGAATCCATTTTACCAATCTCCAGATCTGGCATTAGGATCCCTGAGGCTGGTGGTAGCACTTTAGGTGTTAGCTTAGCATAAGTCATTGCATCATTGAACCAGACATACTGTAATAATCCAATTCAGTAGTTTATGCCAAGCTAATACCTTAAGTGCCAATGCTGCCAGTTTTCAAAATGATTGTCCTTTATTTGTGTTCTTTCCTCCATTAACGAATTTTAGGAAGAAGATGAAGATTCGGACATGGCTCCAGTCCTTGGCTCTGACATAAACCAGCCCCGTCCTAATCCAGTGTCTCTGTTCCAACTAAGGAGATTATCAGTGAGACTGGTGGACTGCTCTACAACACAAGGTCAGCCAGGAGGAGATAGCAAGAACAACAATGATGGAGAAAAACCTAACACTGGTAAGAGACACACACACACACACACACAATGAGACACATAAAAGACCTTATGCTTCAGTGGTTTTAATAAGAATTGTGTTGACAACACATGAATGATGACATGGGTCTGTTTATTGCCATCATTCTTGTAAACACAAAACCATTGCATTGCCTTGACGGGTTGTTGCTTCCAACTTCGTAACAATGTTCACATAAAATGTGCAGGTCACTATAACCTCAAGTACATCCATGTCCCCCTTCTAATCATAGTGGTAGCTGGAGAGGCCAGAGTTCCCTAACCTGCTTCAAAATTTTGTCCAGAATTTGGTGGTCCTTCTGTACCACAGGGACATTGTAATCACTCTTTTTCAAAAAATGTAACTCTTGTAGTCAGGACTGCCACAATGATGCTTTGAGAATAGGAGACTGAAGTTAGTATTTGTAATATGTTTGCTATGTGGATAGGAGTCCTGGGTGCTGTTTCAGGTCTTAGGAGCAGATCTCCATATAGAACTGAGTAAGTCGTAAACCTCCTAACGGAATAGCCCTGTTACTTTAGTCTTATTGCACAATAAAAGTAGGGCTATGGCATTAGGTGGTTCACTCTTACTCGAAGTGAACTTGCCCAAGTTTGTTTTTAAATTATATATTTGATGGTAGGCTCTAGTCTATGTGTGGGTTTGTAATGGGCATGCTGGACAAACGTATACAAATGTTAATGATAAAGGTTTATGATTTTTGTGTTTTTTTGGGGGGAGGGACAGGAAGAAGATTGCCACTGACCATGTCTGCAATCCCCAACTCCACAGCCATTACAGGGAGACCATACCAGTGCTTATGTGGAAAGAGTTTCTCCAGAAAAGACAATTTGAATACACACCAGCGCATTCACACAGGAGAAAAGCCCTTCTCATGCAGACAGTGTGGAAAAAGGTTCTCGAGTGCAAGTAGTCGCAATCGACACCAGCGCATTCACACTGGAGAGAAGCCCCACACCTGCAAACAGTGTGGGAAAAGTTTTTCAAGTCCAGGATATCTCAGAACACACCAGCGCATTCACACAGGAGAAAAGCCCTATTTCTGCAAACAGTGTGGGAAAGGTTTTTCACAACCAGGACACTTAAAAGGACACCAGCGTGTTCACACAGGAGAAAAGCCCCACTCCTGCAAACAGTGTGGGAAAAGTTTTTCATGGCCAGAAGATCTCAGAAAACACCAGCGCATTCACACAGCAGAGAAGCCCTATTCCTGCAAACAGTGTGGGAAAAGGTTTTCTCTATCAGGAACTCTCAGAACACACCAGAGCGTTCACACAGGAGAAAAGCCCTACTCATGCACACAGTGTGGAAAGAGGTTTGCGCATGCACGTGATCGCAATCGACACCAGCGGGAGAAATGTGCATTCACACGGGAGAAAAGCCCCACTCCTGAAAACAGTGTGGGAAAAGTTTTTCACAACCAGGACACTTAAAACGACACCAGCGCGTTCACACAGGAGAAAAGCCCCACTCCTGCAAACAGTGTGGGAAAAGTTTTTCAAGGCCAGAACATCTCGGACAACACCACGTCATTCACACAGGAGAGAAGCCCTATTCTTGCAAACAGTGTGGGAAAAGTTTTACCCGGGCAGAAAATCTCAAAATACACCAGCACATTCACACACAGGCAGCAAGCCTCAACCACTTGGTCTTGGTGCAATAGTTGTATTTTAGTTGTTTGAAGAATAAAACATTGCTCTGACTTGTACTCGTGCTGTATCAAGTTTAATAACTCTCAATACTCAATACGGCCATCATTAACACCTCCCTGACATCTGGCGTGGTGCCCACCAGTTTTAAGATGGCCATGGTGATTCCCACCCTCAAAAAACCCAGCCTGGACCCCGACGACCCTGGCAGCTACCGTCCAATCTCCAACCTACCCTTCCTCAGCAAAATTCTAGAAAAGGCAGTGGCTGCCCAACTTCAGCTTCATATGTCCCACCATGAGCTCTTTGAGCCACTCCAGTCTGGTTTTCGACCCCATCACAGCACGGAAACAGCACTCATCAAAATAACGAACGACCTGCTCACAGCTGCAGACAATGGCCACATCAGCCTCCTCATCCTCCTAGACCTATCAGCAGCTTTTGACACTGTCTCCTACACCATCCTGCTCCACCGTCTCCACGACCGCTTAGGCCTCACTGGCTCTGCTCTCTCCTGGTTTCATTCCTACCTCTCCGATAGCACACAATATATCACCATCAAGGACTCCAACTCAACCCCCGCTCCAGTCAACCACGGCGTGCCGCAAGGTTCTGTGCTTGGCCCCCTGTTGTTCACCATCTACATGCTTCCTCTCGGTCAGATCATCCGTCAACATGGTCTCAGTTTCCACTGCTATGCTGACGATACTCAACTATACATCAGTACCAAGCCAACTGCACACCTCCTTCCTCTATCACTCGTCCACTGCTTGGATGACATAAAGACCTGGATGGCCACTAATTTTCTCAAGCTCAACAACAATAAAACAGAGCTCATGGTAGTGTCCCCCCCATCACTGTCCAAGGAAGTTGGTGATATCCTGTTGAATGTGGATGGCTGTACCATCAGGCCCTCCAAAGAAGTGCGCAACCTGGGTGTCACTCTGGACTGTACACTTTCACTCCAGGCCCACATCAACAACACCACCAAATCCGCCTACTTCCACCTCAAAAACATCTGCAGACTCCGTCCCTCATTGTCACTGACAGTGGCAGAGACACTGATCCATGCTTTCATCACCTCACGCCTGGACTACTGCAATGGTGTCCTTTATGGACTGCCCTCCAAAGCCCTGGACCGACTACAGCGTGTTCAAAACTCTGCTGCCAGGGCTCTCACACACACAAAGCGGTGGCAACATATTACCCCCACACTCAAGCAGCTTCACTGGCTCCCAGTGAAGTCCCGCATTTCATACAAAATCCTACTGCTCACATACAAATCACTCCATAACCTTGCCCCCCAGTACCTCTCAGATCTTCTCCAGCCCTACTCTCAATCTAGGTCCCTGAGGTCCTCTGGCAAAAATCAGCTTGTCATCCCCCGGTCCAAGTTACGGACTTTTGGTGATAGAGCCTTCTGTATTGCTGCCCCCACTCTCTGGAACAGTCTACCTCTCCACATCCGCCAAGCCCCCACTCTGGCTACGTTCAAAAAGCACCTCAAGTCCCACCTTTTCACTGAGGCCTATGGTCCTTAACCCCTCCCTCCTCCCCTCTCCCCTTTCCTTAGCCCCATCTAGCTCTGTAAAGCGACCTTGGGTTTCATGAAAGGCGCTATATAAATCCAAGTCATTATTATTATTATTATTATTATTATTATTACAATACTGTAGTGCTTAGACATTATTGTCATTTTGATTTTTGTTGAAAAATAGGGAAAGCCTTACTAGGTCCTGGAAGTACTCCACAATCTGAATGATGTTTACAGCAATACCAAAACATACAGGCAAACCAATTAAATGCTTGGAAAGGGAGGATGTTTGACACAGGGCACATAACAAATCATTTTATAGGTCAAGTATCCTCTTAACTCTAGTGTACACTCCTCATGCAGATGTAAAGTATAAGCGTGCTTGCATCATTGGATTTCTCTACCAGTCGTGGAAAATTTAGTAAATGTAAAAGTAGACACAAACTTGATCATGTGTTTATAGAGGTTTTTTGCTAGCCTGGCTATGGCGACTTCACAATGCTGTGTGAGCATTGGTCTGGCCACGCTGTGTTGTAAGCCCATTTGAGTAGAGACTTGGCTGCTTGGTGGTGTGCTGGAAAATGTAAAATAACAAAATATACTGTACTGAATAAATAAGTAGGAGCAGCTTTGGCCTAGAGGTTAGAGAGTTTTTCTCTTGAGACTGGAGGGTCACAGGTACCAAACCCTTCCAGGAGGGAGAGTGGGAGTTGGGGAGTAAACAACTAGTGCTCTCCTGCACCCTCATCCATGGCTGAAGTGCCCTTGAGCAAGGTATCTAACCCCACATTGCTCCAGGCACTGTAACTGAAACCCTCTACGTAAATAACTGTAAGTCGCTCTGGATAAGAGCATCAGCTAAGTGTAATGTAATAATCATAATAAAAGTAATAACAATGTTGTCACAAATAGTACTAATCTATATTGAAGATGAGATTCTGTTCAAATGCAGAGATCACGAAAGGTTGTCTTGCGAGCCGCCAGGTGGCGATAAGAGTACTTCATCCGATCGGCTATTTGTCCAAAGAGCCGCAGAAGAAGCACATTTTGGAGGATGAGAAGCAAAACAAACCGATAGTGTTGAGAATCATCTTCCCAAAGGTTTGGTTTAGCAGTTGTAATTGGCCAAATCTTTTATTTTTTAAAATTAGAGGCTACATTAAATAATGCAGGCATACGTCCAGCGTGCGCAACAATCATTAAGCTCGCGGCAAGAGGGTTTGAAGTCGGAAGTAGAACGTTTCTGGTCACATTCCACCCACTGCCCGCGGGACCAGTGCGCCAGCACATTGGAGTGTGAGGTAAGTCCAGACAATCGGTAGTGTCACCGAACTAGAGGTTTTTATATCTGGTTGGGATAACAGTCAGTCAGAGCTAAGTTTTTCCTTGTGCGACTATAACAGCAGTGGTCCGTGTGGATGTGTTTGCTTGTAGATAAATGCCATTTCCCAGCATGTCGATGCGAGTCACAAGCAAGCCTCCTCTGACCTCGAGAAGGCCAGTCAGTTCATCTCGGAAGCATTGCAGGTAACACACACACACACACACACTGGGGAATGTTTTATCCAGGAGCAGTCTCACTCCCACTCACGTGATGTATGTTATGGTGTTTCATATCTACGAACTGTTGCAATGTTGGTCACAGTATAGCTATGCAAACAACTGCATGCATCAAAGTGCCTGGAGGTTGTACAGCTTTGTACAGCATCACTATTGATGGCTCCTGCTTGAAGGAACATGTCCAGGCTGTGCTCTTTGACACGTAAATAGGAATTTAAATGGAATAGTCATCCATCATTTTATTAACTCTTCTTTACCTCTTTATTGTCCTGGCCCCAAACTGAACACACAGATTCATTCAGACTGTATTGGGATCTGTGGTGACTTCAGCCGTATTGTGCTTGATTTCACTGTGATGCTCCACTGCATAGATATATTCAGACCGTCTATATAATAATAATAATCTAATCTGCATATAGGTAATGCAGAAATATAAATAATAAAACTAGTCCGTGAGTTGATATTTTTGATGTATCTGCATTTATCAGAGTGAAGTCCAGCGGAACATGGCTCTGCGCATGTTAATCCGCCGTCTAGAAGAGAGGGCGTCTGAGAATGGGAGGAGCCTAACGGAACAGGTGGAGTCAAACCGGCAGCTGAAGTTCCAGGTTGATGAACTACAGAAACACCTGGAGGGCAAAGACAACTCACTAACACAAGCCTACCAGGTGTGTGTGTGTGTGTGTGTGTGTGTGTGTGTGTGTGTGTGTGTGTGTGTGTGTGTGTGTGTCAGTTTGTTTTTGTTTTGGAGAGGTCTTCATGCAGTGAGATAAAACCCATAGACAAACGACCTCAGTGTTGCAAGCCTTATACAGTAATGAGCAGCAAACACCGCATACACTCCTCCTGCATGTAAGACACACTCACACACACACACACAAACACAGAAATACATCATCATGCCATTACATTACATCAGACAATTTTATCCAAAGCGGTTTACAAAAGGAGGTCATAATAAGCTGGCATAGGTGTAGAGGAACACAAAGTAAACAGACTACCCTCATACACACAAGGAGATACCCAACTGTATAGGACATGTGCAGAGTGGAATCACCTACTAGAAACGTGTGTCTATATGTGAAAACAGTCAACCCAGTTTAACTGTGTTTGTACCTCAAAACACGCATTAACTTCTACTACCCAAACAGCATTTTATTCAATGACACATGAAGGAGAGATGGAGGTTTTATCACTGTCACTGTCATCATATGTGCTTTTATGTATGTATACTGTGTGTGTGTGTGTGTGTGTGTGTGTGTGTGTGTGTGTGTGTGTGTGTGTGTGTGTGTGTGTGTGTGTGTGTGTGTGTGTGTGTGTGTGTGTGTCTTTATGCAGACTATAACTTTCCTGAATAATGAACTGAAGGACCTGCATCAACAGCTGCACAGCCACCAAAGTGATCACAGGTGCACACAGACACACTTATTTTAGTGCATGTAGATGTGATGTGATGTTATCTCCTAGTATAGTCTGAAATATGTACTCTAGTGTAGACTCCTGGCTGTACTTTGACCTTTCACCTTGAAAGTTTCAGTCCTGAGATTACCTCTTACTCCTGCAGGACGATTCAGGAAGTGACTGAACACCTGCAGGATGGGGAGAGCCAGCCCAATGTTGTGGTATGAACACACAAAGACATACACACATACACAAATTCACCTTCTTCCACACACGCATGCATGCTCTCTCTCTCTTTCTCTCTCTCTCTCTCTCTCTCCCTCTCTCTCTCTGTCTCTGTCTCTGTCTCTGTCTTTGTTTTTTTGTCTCCCTCACACTGTCTCATGCAAACACAGCAAGATATGCATATCCCTGCACACACATATTCCTGTGTGTTTTGCAGAAAGAAGAGGACGGTCTCCTGCAGACTCTAGTAATTGGGATTAAAAATGAAGAAGAAGATGCTGCTGCTGAAGAAGGTCCTGATGGATATCAGTGTAGTCAATCTGGTATGACGTGCGTACACACACACACACACACACACACACACACACACACACACACACACACAGGATCTGTGAGCCTGTACGCATTTGGATGGTGGAAATTGTGAGGATGATATTTTTTGGCTTCTGCAGTGCTTTTAACACCATTCAGCTTCTGCTAATATGAACAGAAGGGATGGGGATTAAGTGTTGATGGCGGTATGATCATTTGGATTACTGAGTACCTGACAGGCAGGCCACAGTTTGTCCGTATGGGCAGTGTCCTGTCTGATGTGGTGGTCAGTGATGTAGGAGCTCCACAGGGAGCTGTGCTTTCTCCGTTCCTCTTCACCTCATACACCACTGACTTTCAGTACAACTCTCATGTCATCTCTCATTCATGTAACCTGCAGAAGACTTCTGATGACTTAGCTGTTGTGTAAGGGGTGAGGAGGAGGGTGAGTGCAGGACACTGTACCCTGAGATGTTCTGCTGATCATTTACTGGTGACTGCTAAGGGATGGAATGATGTAATTATTGAGGTTAGTTCTAGGAACAACTTCATTTGTTGACTTAGTTCATTGTGTGTTTAATTTTTCAAGCTTAAATTATTATTGGAGTGCCTTATATGACTGTTACGCCCCAACTTGGTTGGCCCTACTGGGGCGAACAACTAACCACCCCTTAACCCAAGCAATGACCAAAAACACCTTTAAAAGACAACCCAACCAGTGGGTTTTATTATATAAATACAAAGACAGAACTCAAAACACTACAAAGAAATGACCAAATCATAAGAAGACACAAATCCCAGGCTGAGAGGCAGAAAGACAGCCAGCAGTCCCACACCCGAAGCCTCTCCAGCAGCAGGAAGAGGGAGCTTTTAACATGGCTTGATTGCAGGGTCAGGTGCTTTCAATCAAGCCAGTCACATCCTGAGCAGGTAGATGGAGACAGAGGAGGGACAAACAGCACAGGATACACGAAACCACAACGGGACACATATACAGCTTAGTGTTGCACCAATGCCGTTTTTTGGCCCCGATACCGATATTGATACCTGTCTGTGCAGTATCGGCCGATGCCGATACCATACCGATACCATTCCGTTTGAAATTTTTATATATATATATATATGAAGAGCTACTTGGATGTAAAGTCATTGCTATAATGGCTTTGTAAGTTAAGAGCAGCTATTGGCCCGCTCTCATTGGTCTGGAGCAGGTCCATAACGATAGCTGATTGGCTGCTTGGCAGGCGTGTGATCACACAACACAGAGTGTAGTGAGTGTCGGGAGAGAGAAGGCTGCGTTCTGTCATACCAGCATCGCTAATTGCTATCGGCACCCTAATTGTTGGTACTCGCCGATACCGATACCACCGTTTTAGTGCCAGATCGGGGCCCTGTCCGATACTGGTATCGGTATCGGTGCAACACTATTACAGCTGTAACAATGACTTTGTTTATTGAATACATACATATTTTATAGAATTCCTTGAATGAGACATTCTGCTGAACAAAATTTCTTCTCTTTTTAATTGTTTACGTAAGTCCCTTCTGTTCTTGTCTTCTCCTGTAGATGGAGCTGATCCCCCCACAGAGCAGACCACCTCCTCATCTGCAGACATCAAAACTGAACTGGTGCAGGTACAGATCCATTTTATTTTCTGAAAAATGGCCAGGTCCGTTTTACATTCAGTTCAAACATAAATTGATGGCCAAGAGCTTGAAAATAGCAAATTGTGTCACAGACCTTTATCCAAACCTTGTTTTCACTCTTAACATTTGCAACACGATGAGTATTGAGTCTTTGTGTTTGTGCACACTCTCTGACACTTTGTTTCCACCGAAACAAACAGGACGCTGATTTTTGTTTTTGCACCATTTTGGGCGTAATATGAAGCAATGGAATTATATTCAGCTCACCGTCAAATAACGTATTAACAACATTTTATTCCGTTCTTTTGGGAATCCATTTTACCCATCTCCAGATCTGGCATTAGGATCTCTGGAGCTGGTTGTAGCACTTTAGGTGTTAGCTTAGCATAAGTCATTGCATCATTGAACCAGAAATACTGTAATAATCCAATTCAATAGTTTATGCCAAGCTAATACCTAAAGTACTGATGCTGCCAGTTTTCAAAATGATTGTCCTTTATTTGTGTTCTTTCCTCCATTAACGAATTTTAGGAAGAAGATGAAGATTCGGACATGGCTCCAGTCCTTGGCTCTGAGATAAACCAGCCCCCTCCTGATCCAGTGTCTCTGTTCCAACTAAGGAGATTATCAGTGAGACTGGTGGACTGCTCTACAACACAAGGTCAGCCAGGAGGAGATAGCAAGAACAACAAAGATGGAGAAAAATCTAACACTGGTAAGACACGCGCACACACACAATGAGACACATAAAAGACCTTATGCTTCAGTGGTTTTAATAAGAATTGTGTTGACAACACGTGAATGATGACATGGTTCTGTTTATTGCCATCATTCTTGTAAACACAAACCCACTGCAATACCTTGACGGGTTGTTGCTTCCAACTTCGTAACAATGTTCACATAAAATGTGAAGGTCACTATAACCTCAAGTACATCCATGTCCCCCTTCTAATCATAGTGGTAGCTGGAGAGGCCAGAGTCCCCTAACCTGCTTCAAAATTTTGTCCAGAATTTGGTGGTCCTTCTGTACCACAGGGACATTGTAATCACTCTTTTCTTGTAGTCAGGGCTGCCACAATGATGCTTTGAGAATAGGAGACTGAAGTTAGTGTTTGTAATATGTTTGCTATGTGGATAGGAGTCCTGGGTGCTGTTTCAGGTCTTAGGAGCAGATCTCCATATATAACTCTGAGTAAGTCGTAAACCTCCTAACGGAATAGCCCTGTTACTTTAGTCTTATTGCGCAATAAAAGTAGGGCTATGGCATTAGGTGGTTCACTCTTACTCGAAGAGAACTCGCCCAAGTTTGTTTTTAAATGATATATTTGATGGTAGGCTCTAGTCTATGTGTGGGTTTGTAATGGGCATGCTGGACAAACGTATACAAATGTTAATCATAAAGGTTTATGATTTTTGTGTTTTTTGGGGGGAGGGACAGGAAGAAGATTGCCACTGACCATGTCTGCAATCCCCAACTCCACAGCCATTACAGGGAGACCATACCAGTGCTCTTTATGTGGAAAGAGTTTCTCCAAAAAAGACTATTTGAATGCACACCAGCGCATTCACACAGGAGAAAAGCCCTACTCATGCAGACATTGTGGAAAAAGGTTCACGGATGCAAGTACTCGCAGTCGACACCAGCGCATTCACACTGGAGAGAAGCCCCACTCCTGCGGACAGTGTGGGAAAAGTTTTTCAAGGCCAGGACGTCTCAGAACACACCAGCGCATTCACACAGGAGAAAAGCCCTATTTCTGCAAACAGTGTGGGAAAAGTTTTTCACAATCAGGACACTTTAAACGACACCAGCGCGTTCACACAGGAGAAAAGCCCCACTCCTGCAAACAGTGTGGAAAAAGTTTTTCATGGCCAGAAGTTCTCAGAAAACACCAGCACATTCACACAGGAGAGAAGCCCTACTCCTGCGGACAGTGTGGGAAAAGGTTTGCGCATGCAAGTGATCGCAATCGACACCAGCGCATTCACACAGGAGAAAAGCCCCACTCCTGCAAACAGTGTGGGAAAAGTTTTTCATGGCCAGTAGATCTCAGAAATCACCAGCGCATTCACACAGGAGAGAAGCCCTATTCCTGCAAACAGTGTGGGAAAAGGTTTTCTCTATCAGGAACTCTCAGAACACACCAGAGCGTTCACACAGGAGAAAAGCCCTACTCATGCAGACAGTGTGGAAAAAGGTTTGCGCATGCACGTGATCGCAATCGACACCAGCGGGAGAAATGTGCATTCACACGGGAGAAAAGCCCCACCCCTGAAAACAGTGTGGGAAAAGTTTTTCACAACCAGGACACTTAAAACGACACCAGCGCGTTCACACAGGAGAGAAGCCCTATTCTTGCAAACAGTGTGGGAAAAGTTTTACCCGGGCAGAAAATCTCAAAATACACCAGCACATTCACACAGGCAGCAAGCCTCAACCACTTGGTCTTGGTGCAATAGTTGTATTTTAGTTGTTTGATGAGTAAAACATTGCTCTGACTTGTACTCGTGCTGTATCAAGTTTAATAACTCTCAATACTGTAGTGCCTAGACATTATTGTCATTTTGATTTTTGTTGAAAAATAGGGAAAGCCTTACTAGGTCCTGGAAGTACTCCACAATCTGAATGATGTTTACAGCAATACCAAAACATACAGGCAAACCAATTAAATGCTTGGAAAGGGAGGATGTTTGACACAGGGCACATAACAAATCATTTTATAGGTCAAGTATCCTCTTAACTCTAGTGTACACTCCTCATGCAGATGTAAAGTATAAGCGTGCTTGCATCATTGGACTTCTCTACCAGTCGTGGAAAATTTAGTAAATGTAAAAGTAGACACAAACTTGATCATGTGTTTATAGAGGTTTTTTGCTAGCCTGGCTATGGAGACTTCACAATGCTGTGTGAGCATTGGTCTGGCCACACTGTTGTAAGCCCATTTGAGTAGAGACTTGGCTGCTTGGTGGTGTGCTGGAAAATGTAAAATAACAAAATATACTGTACTGAATAAATAAGTAGGAGCAGCTTTGGCCTAGAGGTTAGAGAGTTTTTCTCTTGAGACTGGAGGGTCACAGGTACCAAACCCTTCCAGGAGGGAGAGTGGGAGTTGGGGAGTAAACAACTAGTGCTCTCCTGCACCCTCATCCATGGCTGAAGTGCCCTTGAGCAAGGTATGTAACCCCACATTGCTCCAGGCACTGTAACTGAAACCCTCTACATAAATAACTGTAAGTCGCTCTGGATAAGAGCATCAGCTAAGTATAATGTAATAATCATAATAAAAGTAATAACAATGATGGTCACAAATAGTACTAATCTATATTGAAAATGAGATTCTGTTCAAATGCAGAGATCACGAAAGGTTGTCTTCCGAGCCGCCAGGTGGCGATAAAAATATTTAATCCGATCGGCTATTTGTCCAAAGAGCCGCAGAAGAAGCACATTTTTGAGGATGAGAAGGAAAACAAACCGATAGTCTTGAGAATCATCTTCCCAAAGGTTTGGTTTAGCAGTTGTAATTGGCCAAATCTTTTTTTTTTTTTTAATTAGAGGCTACATTAAATAATGCAGGCATACGTCCAGCGTGCGCAACAATCATTAAGCTCCCGGCAAGAGGGTTTGAAGTCGGATGTAGAACGTTTCTGGTCACATTCCACCCACTGCCCGCGGGACCAGTGCGCCAGCACATTGGAGTGTGAGGTAAGTTCAGACGGTCGGTAGTGTCACCGAACTAGAGGTGATTATATCTTGTTGGGATGACAGTCAGTCAGAACTAAGTTTTTCCTTGTGCGACTATAACGGCAGTGGTCCGTGTGGATGTGTTGGCTTGTAGATAAATGCCATTTCCCAGCATGTCGATGCGAGTCACAAGCAAGCCTCCTCTGACCTCGAGAAGGCCAGTCAGTTCATCACGGAAGCATTGCAGGTAACACACACACACACACACACACTCACTCCCACTTATGTGATGTACACATAGTGGTGTTATATATCTATGGACTGTTGCAATGTTGGTCACAGTCCAGTTATGCAAACAACTGCATGCATCAAATGCCTGGAGGTTGTACAGCTTTGTACAGCATCACTATTGATGGCTCCTGCTTGAAGGAACATGTCCAGGCTGTGCTCTTTGACACGTAAATAGGAATTTAAACGGAATAGTCATCCATCATCTTACTAACTCATCTTTACCTCTTTATTGTCCTGGCCCCAAACTGAACACACAGATGCATTCAGACTGTATTGGGATCTGTGGTGACTTCAGCCGTATTGTGCTTGATTTCACTGTCATGCTCCACTGCATGGATAGATTTAGATCGTCTATATAATAATAATAATCCAATCTGCATATAGGTAATAGGTAAACAAAAACTAGTCTGTGAGTTTATATGTTTGATGTATGCGCATTTATCAGAGTGAAGTCCAGCGGAACATGGCTCTGCGCATGTTAATCCGCCGTCTAGAAGAGAGGGCGTCTGAGAATGGGAGGAGCCTATCGGAGCAGGTGGAGTCAAACCGGCACCTGAAGCTCCAGGTCGATGAACTACAGAAACACCTTGAGGACAAGGACAACTCACTAACACAAGCCAACCAGGTGTGTGCGTGTGGGTTTGTGTTTTTCAGTTTGTGTGTCATTATTTCATTTTAGTTAATTTGGAGAGGACTTCATACAACGACAGCACATCCATAGACAGCCTTATGCAGTTATGACCAACACATATTCATCCTACAAAGACACACACACACACACACACATGCATGCACACTCAACAGGATATATGGAGAGTGGATCACCTACTATAAACGTGTGTCTAGATAGGGGGACAGTCGAACTAGTTTAACTGTGTTTGCACCTCAAAACATGCATTACCTTCTGCTACCCAAACAGCATTTTAATCAATTACACATGAAGGAGAGATGGAGGTTTTATCACTCTCACTGTCATCATATGTGCTTTTATGTATGTACACTCTGTGTGTGTGTGTGTGTGTGTGTGTGTGTGTGTGTGTGTGTGTTTGTGTTTATGCAGACTATAGCTTTCCTGAATAATGAACTGAAGGACCTGCATCAACAGCTGCACAGCCACCAAAGTTATCACAGGTACATACACACACTTATTTTAGTGCATGTAGATGTGATGTGATGTTATCTCCTGTACAGTCTAAAATATGAACTCTAGTGTAGACTCTTGGCTGCACTTTGACCTTTCACCTTTCACCTTTGAAAGTTTGAGGCCTGAGATGACCTCTGACTCCTGCAGGACGATTCAGGAAGTGACTGAACACCTGCAGGATGGGGAGAGCCAGGCCAGTGTTGTGGTATGAACACACAAAGACACACACACACACAAATTCACCTTCTTTCACACACACATGCATGCATGCTCTCTCTCTCTCTGTCTCTCTCTCTCTCTCTCTCTCTCTCTCTTTCTCTCTCTCTCTCTCTCTCTCTCTGCCTTTTTGTCCCCCTTACACACTGTCTCGCAAACACATATGCAAACACAGCAAGATACACGTACATTCCTGTGTGTTTTGCAGAAAGAAGAGGACGGTCTCATGCAGACTCTAGTCATTGGGATTAAAGAAGAAGAAGATGCTGCTGCTGATGCTGATGAAGGTGATGATGGATAGCAGCCATGGATGAGGGTGCAGGAGAGCACTAGTTATTTACTCCCCTCGAATGCTGCGCACACACACACACACACACACACACACACACACACACACACACACACACGGGATGGAAATCTGCACTAGCCACCAGCCAATTGCTGGTAAAATATGACTGTGGCTGGTAAATTTTGAACACATTATTATTACATTACATTACACTTAGCGGACACTCTTCTCCAGAGAGACTTTATTGTTATGTATTGTTATTTAGGTAAGGGGTTTCAGTTAGAGTCCTGGAGCAATGTGGGGTTGGATGCCTTGCTCAAGGGCACCTCAGCCATGGATGAGGGTGCAGGAGAGCACTAGTTATTTACTCCCCTCGAATGCTGTGATGCTTCTCTTTTTAATTGTGTTTGTAAGTCCCTTCTGTTCTTGTGTTCTCCTGTAGATGGCGCTGATCCCCCCACAGAGCAGACCACCTCCTCATCTGAAGACATCAAAGCTGAACTGGTGCAGGTACAGATCCATTCTACTTTCTGAGGGATTTCGGTCAGCGTTGTCCTTTTCCAACCTCGACGCATTTAGTGGGTTAGAGTGGGTTACAGTGTTGCAATATCTTATTCAATATGCATTATGTTATTATGTTACACAGACACACACACACACACACACATAGGCAAACACAAACTCACATGCAAATACATATGCAAATGGCACATACGCATGTACACACACACACACACGCACGCACACACTAATATGTCATGTGTGTTTTGCAGAAAGGGGAGGAAAGTCTACTGGATATTCCAGTCTCTGGGACTGAAGAACATCCTGCTGCTACTGCTGCTGCTGCTGATGATGACGATGATGATGACGATGATGACGACAACGATGATGATGATGATGGTGATGATGATGAAGACAACGATGATGATGATGATGGATATCAGTGTAGTCAATCTGGTATGATGTACACACACGCACGCACGCAGGCACGCACGAGCGCGCACACACACACAAACACAGGATCTGTGAGCCCATACGCATTTGGATGGTGGAACTGTGAGGAACTGTGAGGTGCTTTTAACACCATTCAACTTCTGCTAATATAATCTCCATTCCTCTTCACCTCATACACCACTGACTTTCAGTACAACTCTCATGTCATCTCTCAGTCATGTGACCTGCAGAAGACTTCTGATGACTTAGCTGTTGTTGGCTGTGTAAGGGGTGGGGAGGAGGGTGAGTGCAGGACACTGTACCCTTCTGCTGATCATTTACTGGTGGCTGTTAAAGGTCAACTTCTATCGTTATTTTTATTCATATTGCTGTGTCGCCACTATGGTTTAATGCATTGTGCGTCATTTCTGTGAAAAATTATGTCCTAGTTCTCTTGCTTGACGCTGTTTTCTGTAAGCTAAAACAGGTCTAGTGGTTGAACGACTGGCTTTTCCGGTGTCCCTCGTGAATATCCATGACGTGTCAATAAGGCACCTCTGATTGGGCAAATTCGCTGTCTTTCGCTCACCTAGCTTCTGTCCACTGTTCCTTCCTCTGGGATGTGGCCGTGCCATACATGGCTCTGGGCGGGGCTTACGACCAAGGGACGTAGATAGGTTTAACCTGCTCTGGTCCGCTCGTTCTTGTTAGCTCGACCCTTCAATTACCAGTAAAACCATGAGGGTCGAATTTCATGTCTTGGAGTGCTGCGTGCATATACTGCTTGTTGTGACCCACCACATTGTAAATAGAGCTACTCAAAGTGTTTTTTAGTGGAAGGAGCCCTTTAAGGGGTGGAATGATGTAACTATTGAGGTTAGTCCTAGGAACAACTTTATTTGTTAACTTAGTTCATTGTTGTGTGTTTAATATATCAAGATTAAATTATTGTTGGAGTGTTTCATATGACTTTGTCTATTGAATACATACATATTTTATAGAATTCCTAGCACTTCAGCTGAGACATTCTGCTGAACATGATTTCTTCTCTTTTTAATTGTGTTTGTAAGTCCCTTCTGTTCTTGTGTTCTCCTGTAGATGGCGCTGATCCCCCCACAGAGCAGACCACCTCCTCATCTGCAGACATCAAAGCTGAACTGGTGCAGGTACAGATCCATTTTATTTTCTGAGAAATGGCCAGGTCCGTTTTACATTCAGTTCAAACATAAATTGAGGGCCAAGAGCTTGAAAATAGCAAATTGTGTCACAGACCTTTACCCAAACCTTGTTTTCACTCTTAACATTTGCAACACGATGAGTATTGAGTCTTTGTCTTTGTGCACACTCTCTGATGCTTTGTTTCCACCGAAACAAACAAGACGCTGATTTTTGTTTTTGCACCATTTTGGGCGTAATATGAAGCAATGGAATTATATTCAGCTCACCGTCAAATAACGTATTAACAACATTTCATACAGTTCTCTACGGAGTCCAATCTCCAGATCTGGTATTAGTATCTGTGGACCTGGTGGTAGCACTTTAGGTGTTAGCTTAGCATAAATCATTGCATCATTGAACCAGAAATACTGTAATAATCCAATTCAGTAGTTTATGCTAAGCTAACACCTAAAGTGCTGATGCTGCCAGTTTTCTAAATGATTGTCCTTTATTGGGTTTTAGGAAGAAGACGAAGAATCGGACATGGCTCCAGTCCTTGGCTCTGAGATAAACCAGCCCCCTCCTGATCCAGTGTCTCTGTTCCAACTAAGGAGATTATCAGTGAGACTGGTGGACTGCTCTACAACACAAGGTCAGCCAGGAGGAGATAGCAAGAACAACAAAGATGGAGAAAAAGCTAACACTGCTAAGACACACACACACACACACACACACACACACACACAGTGAGGCACATAAAAGGCCTTATGCTTTAATGGTTTTACTAAGAATTGTGTTGACAACATGTGAATGATGACATGGTTCTGTTTATTGCCATCATTCTTGTAAACACAAAACCACTGGAATGACTCGACGGATTGTTGCTTCCAACGCCGCAACAATGTTCACGTAAAATGTGCAGGTCACTATAACCTCAAGTACATCCATGTCCCCCTTCTAATCATAGTGGTAGCTGGAGAGGCCAGAGTCCCCTAACCTGCTTCAAAATTTTGTCCAGAATTTAGTGGTCCTTCTGTACCACAGGGACATTGTAATCACTCTTTTTCAAAAAATGTAACTCTTGTAGTCAGGACTGCCACAATGATGCTTTGAGAATAGGAGACTAAAATTAGTGTTTGTAATATGTTTGCTATGTGGATAGGAGTCCTGGGTGCTGTTTCAGGTCTTAGGAGCAGATCTCCATATATAACTCTGAATAAGTCGTAAACCTCCTAACGGAATAGCCCTGTTACTTTAGTCTTATTGCGCAATAAAAGTAGGGCTATGGTATTAGGAGGTTCACTCTTACTCAAGGTGAACTTGCCCAAGTTTGTTTTTAAATGATTTGATGCCAGGCTCTACTCTATATGTGGGTTTGTAATGGGCATGCTGGACAAACGTATACAAATGTTAATGATAAAAGTTGATGATTTTTGTGTTTTTTGGGGGGAGGGACAGGAAGAAGATTGCCACTGACATTGTCTGCAATCCCCAAATCCACAGACATTACAGGGAGACCGTACTGCTCTTTATGTGGAAAGAGTTTCTACAAAAAAAAGAATTTGAAACGACACCAGCGCGTTCACACATTAGAAAAGCCATACTCCTGCAATCAGTGTGGGAAAAGTTTTTCATGGCCAAACATTCTCAGAACACACCAGCGCATTCACACAGGAGAGAAGCCCCATTCCTGCAAACAGTGTGGGAAAAGTTATTCACGGGCACAACATCTCAAACGACACCAGCGCATTCACACAAGAGAAAAGCCCCACTCCTGTGGACAGTGTGGCAAATTTTTTACTCGGGCAGAACATCTCAAATTACACCAGCGCATTCACACAGGAGAGAAGCCCTATTCCTGCGAACAGTGTGGCAAATGTTTTAGCCGGGTAGGACATCTCAAATTACACCAGGACATTCACACAAAAGGGAAATCCTGCTACTGCAAACAGTGTGGCAAATATTTTAGATGTGCAGAAAATCTCAAATTTCATCAGCCCATTCACACACAGGCAGCAACCCTCAACCACTTGGTCTTGGGGCAATAGTTGTATTTCAGTTGTTTGATGAATAAAGCATTTATCTGATTTGTACTCGTGTTGTATCAAGTTTAATAACTCGCAATACTGTAGTGCCTAGACATTGTCATTTTCATTTTTGTTGAAAAACAGGGAAAGCCTTACTAGGTACTGGAAGTAAGTAAAGCAAACAGTTCACTTCCAGGAAGTCTCAGAACACACCAACGCAGTCAAATGCAGAGATCACGAAAGGCTGTCTTCCGAGACGCCAGGTGGCGGTAAGTTAGTACTGAATCGGGTCGGCTATTTGTCCAAAGAGCCGCAGAAGAAGCACATTTTGGAGGATGAGAAGAAAATCAAACCGATCGTGTTGAGAATCATCTTCCCAAAGGTTTGATTTAGCAGTTGTAATTGGCCAAATCTTTTATTTTTAAAATTAGAGGCTACATTAAATAATGCAGGCATACGTCCAGCCTGCACAACAATCATTACGCTCGCGGCAAGAGAATTTGAAGTCGGATGTAGAACGTTTCTGGTCACATTCCACTCACTGTCCGCGGGACCAGTGCGCCAGCACATTGGAGTGTGAGGTAAGTCCAGACAATCGGTAGTGTCAAAGAACTAGAGGTTTTTATATCTGGTTGGGATGACAGTCAGTCAGAGCTAAGTTTTTCCTTGTGTGACTATAACGGCAGTGGTCCGTGTGGATGTGTTTGCTTGTAGATAAATGCCATTTCCCAGCATGTCGATGCGAGTCACAAGCAAGCCTCCTCTGACCTCGAGAAGGCCAGTCAGTTCATCTCGGAAGCATTGCAGGTAACACACACACACTGGGGAATGTTTTATCCAGTAGCAGTCTTACTCCCACTCACGTGAAGTATGTTATGGTGTTTCATATCTACGAACTGTTGCAATGTTGGTCACAGTATAACTATGCAAACAACTGCATGCATCAAAGTGCCTGGAGGTTGTACAGCTTTGTACAGCATCACTATTGATGGCTCCTGCTTGAAGGAACATGTCCAGGCTGTGCTCTTTGACACGTAAATATGAATTTAAATGGAATAGTCATCCATCATCTTACTAACTCATCTTTACCTCTTTATTGTCCTGGCCCCAAACTGAACACACAGATGCATTCAGACTGTATTGGGATCTGTGGTGACTTCAGCCGTATTGTGCTTGATTTCACTGTGATGCTGCACTGCATGGATAGATTTAGATCGTCTATATAATAATAATAATCTAATCTGCATATAGGTAATGCAGAAATATAAATAATAAAACTAGTATGTGAGTTGATATTTTTGATGTATCTGCATTTATCAGAGTGAAGTCCAGCGGAACATGGCTCTGCACAAGTTAATCCGCCGTCTAGAAGAGATGGCGTCTGAGAATGGGAGGAGCCTATTGGAGCAGGTGGAGTCAAACCGGCAGCTGAAAATCCAGGTTGATAAACTACAGAAACACCTGGAGGACAAAGACAACTCACTAACACAAGCCTACCAGGTGTGTGTGTGTGTGTGTGTGTGTGTGTGTGTCAGTTTGTTTTTGTTTTGGAGAGGTCTTCATGCAGTGAGATCAAACCCGTAGACAAACGACCTCAGTGTTGCAAGCCTTATACAGTAATGAGCAGCAAACACCGCATACACTCCTCCTGCATGTAAGACACACACACACACACACACACACAAACACAGAAATACATCATCATGCCATTACATTACATCAGACAATTTTATCCAAAGCGATTTACAAAAGGAGGTCATAATAAGCTGGCATAGGTGTAGAGGAACACAAAGGAAACAGACTACCCTCATACACACAAGGAGATACCCAACTGTATAGGACATGTGCAGAGTGGAATCACCTACTAGAAATGTGTGTCTATATGTGAAAACAGTCAACCCAGTTTAACTGTGTTTGTACCGCAAAACACGCATTAACTTCTACTACCCAAACAGCATTTTAATCAATGACACATGAAGGAGAGATGGAGGTTTTATCACTGTCACTGTCATCATATGTGCTTTTATGTATGTATACTGTGTGTGTGTGTGTGTGTGTGTGTGTGTCTTTATGCAGACTATAGCTTTCCTGAATAATGAACTGAAGGACCTGCATCAACAGCTGCATAGCCACCAAAGTGATCACAGGTGCACACAGACACACTTATTTTAGTGCATGTAGATGTGATGTGATGTTATCTCCTAGTATAGTCTGAAATATGTACTCTAGTGTAGACTCTTGGCTGTACTTTGACCTTTCACCTTGAAAGTTTCAGTCCTGAGATTACCTCTGACTCCTGCAGGACGATTCAGGAAGTGACTGAACACCTGCAGGATGCGGAGAGCCAGCCCAATGTTGTGGTATGAACACACAAAGACATACACACATACACAAATTCACCTTCTTCCACACACGCATGCATTCTCTCTCTCTGTCTCTCTCTCTGTCTGTCTCTGTCTCTGTCTTTTTGTCTCCCTCACACTGTCTCGTGCAAACACAGCAAGATATGCATATCCCTGCACACACACGCTACATTCCTGTGTGTTTTGCAGAAAGAAGAGGACGGTCTCCTGCAGACTCTAGTCATTGGGATTAAAAACGAAGAGGAAGATGCTGCTGCTGAAGAAGGTCCTGATGGATATCAGTGTAGTCAATCTGGTATGACGTGCGTACACACACACACACACACACACACACAGGATCTGTGAGCCTGTACGCATTTGGATGGTGGAAATTGTGAGGATGATATTTTTTGGCTTCTCCAGTGCTTTTAACACCATTCAGCTTCTGCTAATATGATCAGAAGGGATAGGGGATAAGTGTTGATGGCGGTATGATCATTTGGATTACTGAGTACCTGACAGGCAGGCCACAGTTTATCCGTTTGGGCAGTGTCCTGTCTGATGTGGTGGTCAGTGATGTAGGAGCTCCACAGGGAGCTGTGCTTTCTCCGTTCCTCTTCACCTCATACACCACTGAGTACAACTCACACTCACACTTTCAGTACAACTCTCATGTCATCTCTCAGTCATGTGACCTGCAGAAGACTTCTGATGACTTAGCTGTTGTGTAAGGGGTGAGGAGGAGGGTGAGTGCAGGACACTGTACCCTGAGATGTTCTGCTGATCATTTACTGGTGACTGCTAAGGGATGGAATGATGTAATTATTGAGGTTAGTTCTAGGAACAACTTCATTTGTTGACTTAGTTCATTGTGTGTTTAATTTTTCAAGCTTAAATTATTATTGGAGTGCCTTATATGACTGTTACGCCCCAACTTGGTTGGCCCTACTGGGGCGAACAACTAACCACCCCTTAACCCAAGCAATGACCAAAAACACCTTTTAAAAGACAACCCAACCAGTGGGTTTTATTATATAAATACAAAGACAGAACTCAAAACACTACAAACAAATGACCAAATCATAAGAAGACACAAATCCCAGGCTGAGAGGCAGAAAGACAGCCAGCAGTCCCACACCCGAAGCCTCTCTCCAGCAGCAGGAAGAGGGAGCTTTTAACATGGCTTGATTGCAGGGTCAGGTGTTTTCAATCAAGCCAGTCACATCCTGAGCAGGTAGATGGAGACAGAGGAGGGACAAACAGCACAGGATACACAAAACCACAACGGGACACATATACAGCTTAGTGTTGCACCGATGCCGTTTTTTGGCCCCGCTACCGATATTGATACCTGTCTGTGCAGTATCGGCCGATGCCGATACCATACCGATACCATTCCGTTTGAAATTTTTATATATATATATATATGAAGAGCTACTTGGATGTAAAGTCATTGCTATAATGGCTTTGTAAGTTAAGAGCAGCTATTGGCCCGCTCTCATTGGTCTGGAGCAGGTCCATAACGATAGCTGATTGGCTGCTTGGCAGGCGTGTGATCACACAACACAGAGTGTAGTGAGTGTCGGGAGAGAGAAGGCTGCGTTCTGTCATACCAGCATCGCTAATTGGTATCGGCACCCTAATTGTTGGTACTCGCCGATACCGATACCACCGTTTTAGTGCCAGATCGCGGCCCTGTCCGATACTGGTATCGGTATCGGTGCAACACTATTACAGCTGTAACAATGACTTTGTTTATTGAATACATACATATTTTATAGAATTCCTTGAATGAGACATTCTGCTGAACAAAATTTCTTCTCTTTTTAATTGTTTACGTAAGTCCTTTCTGTTCTCTTATTCTCCTGTAGATGGAGCTGATCCCCCCACAGAGCAGACCACCTCCTCATCTGCAGACATCAAAACTGAACTGGTGCAGGTACAGATCCATTTTATTTTCTGAGAAATGGCCAGGCCCGTTTTACATTCAGTTCAAACATAAATTGATGGCCAAGAGCTTGAAAATAGCTAATTGTGTCAGACCTTTATCCAAACCTTGTTTTCACTCTTAACATTTGCAACACAATAAGTATTGAGTCTTTGTGCGCACACTCTGATGCTTTGTTTCCACCAAAACAAAAAAAAGACGCTGGCAGAAACACTCATTTTTGTTTTTGCACCATTTTGGGCGTAATATGAAGGAATGGAATTATAGTCAGCTCACCGTCAAATAACGTATTAACAACATTTCATACCGTTCTTTTGGGAATCCATTTTACCCATCTCCAGATCTGGCATTAGGATCTCTGGAGCTGGTGGTAGCACTTTAGGTGTTAGCTTAGCATAAGTCATTGCATCATTGAACCAGAAATACTGTAATAATCCAATTCAATAGTTTATGCCAAGCTAATACCTAAAGTACTGATGCTGCCAGTTTTCAAAATGATTGTCCTTTATTTGTGTTCTTTCCTCCATTAACGAATTTTAGGAAGAAGATGAAGATTCGGACATGGCTCCAGTCCTTGGCTCTGAGATAAACCAGCCCCCTCCTGATCCAGTGTCTCTGTTCCAACTAAGGAGATTATCAGTGAGACTGGTGGACTGCTCTACAACACAAGGTCAGCCAGGAGGAGATAGCAAGAACAACAAAGATGGAGAAAAATCTAACACTGGTAAGACACACACACACACACAATTAGACACATAAAAGACCTTATGCTTCAGTGGTTTTAATAAGAATTGTGTTGACAACACATGAATGATGACATGGTTCTGTTTATTGCCATCATTCTTGTAAACACAAAACCACTGCAATACCTTGACGGGTTGTTGCTTCCAACTTCGTAACAATGTTCACATAAAATTTGAAGGTCACTATAACCAAGTACATCCATGTCCCCCTTCTAATCATAGTGGTAGCTGGAGAGGCCAGAGTCCCCTAACCTGCTTCAAAATGTTGTCCAGAATTTGGTGGTCCTTCTGTACCACAGGGACATTGTAATCACTGTTTTTAAAAAAAATGTAACTCTTGTAGTCAGGACTGCCACAATGATGCTTTGAGAATAGGAGACTGAAGTTAGTGTTTGTAATATGTTTGCTATGTGGATAGGAGTCCTGGGTGCTGTTTCAGGTCTTAGGAGCAGATCTCCATATATAACTCTGAGTAAGTCGTAAACCTCCAAACGGAATAGCCCTGTTACTTTAGTCTTATTGCGCAATGAAAGTAGGGCTATGGCATTAGGTGGTTCACTCTTACTCAAACCCAAGTTTGTTTTTAAATGATATATTTCATGGTAGGCTCTAGTCTATGTGTGGGTTTGTAATGGGCATGCTGGAGAAACGTATACAAATGTTGATGAGAAAGGTTTATGATTTTTGTGTTTTTTGGGGGGAAGAAGATTGCCACTGACCATGTCTGCAATCCCCAACTCCACAGCCATTACAGGGAGACCATACCAGTGCTCTTTATGTGGAAAGAGTTTCTCCAAAAAAGACTATTTGAATGCACACCAGCGCATTCACACAGGAGAAAAGCCCTACTCATGCAGACATTGTGGAAAAAGGTTCACGGATGCAAGTAGTCGCAATCAACACCAGCGCATTCACACAGGACAGAAGCCCTATTCCTGCAAACAGTGTGGGAAAAGTTTTTCAAGGCCAGGACATCTCAGAACACACCAGCGCATTCACACAGGAGAAAAGCCCCACTCCTGCAAACAGTGTGGGAAAAGTTTTTCATGGCCAGTAGATCTCAGAAAACACCAGCGCATTCACACAGGAGAGAAGCCCCACTCCTGCAAACAGTGTGGGAAAAGTTTTTCTCTATCAGGAACTCTCAGAACACACCAGAGCGTTCACACAGGAGAAAAGCCCTATTCCTGCAAACAGTGTGGGAAAAGCTTTTCACGACCAGGAAATCTCAGAACACACCAGCGCGTTCACACTAGAGAAAAGCCCTATTCCTGCAAACAGTGTGGGAAAAGTTTTTCACAACTAGGACACTTACAACGACACCAGCGCATTCACACGGGAGAAAAGCCCCACTCCTGCAAACATTGTGGGAAAAGTTTTTCAAGGCCTGAAAATCTCAGACAACACCAAGTCATTCACACAGGAGAGAAGCCCTATTCCTGCAAGCAGTGTGGGAAAAGTTTTCCCCGGGCAGAAAATCTCAAATTACACCAGCACATTCACACACAGGCAGCAAGCCTCAACCACTTGGTCTTGGTGCAATAGTTGTATTTCAGTTGTTTGATGAATAAAACATTTATCTGATTTGTACTCGTGCAGAATCAAGTCTAATAACTCTCAATACTGTAGTGCCATAGACATTATTGTCATTTTGATTTTTGTTGAAAAATAGGGAAAGCCTTACTAGGTACTGGAAGTACTCCACAATCTGAATGATGTTTACAGCAATACCAAAACATACAGGCAGACCAATTAAATGCTTGGAAAGAGAGGATGTTTGACACAGGGCACATACCAAATCATTTTATAGGTCAAGTATCCTCTTAACTCTAGTGTACACTCCTCATGCAGATGTAAAGTATAAGCGTGCTTGCATCATTGGATTTCTCTACCAGTCGTGGAAAATTTAGTAAATGTAAAAGTAGACACAAACTTGATAATGTGTTTATAGAGGTTTTTGCTAGCCTGGCTATGGAGACTTCACAATGCTGTGTGAGCATTGGTCTGGCCACGCTGTGTTGTAAGCCCATTTGAGTAGAGACTTGGCTGCTTGGTGGTGTGCTGGAAAATGTAAAATAACAAAATATAATGTACTGAATAAATAAGTAGGAGCAGCTGTGTCCTAGAGGTTAGAGAGTTGCTCTTGAGACTGGAGGGTTGCAGGTACCAAACCCCTTCCAGGAGGGAGAATGGGAGTTGAGGAGTAAACAACTAGTGCTCTCCTGCACCCTCATCCATGGCTGAAGTGCCCTTGAGCAAGGTATGTAACCCCACATTGCTCCAGGCACTGTAACTGAAACCCTCTACATAAATAACTGTAAGTCGCTCTGGATAAGAGCATCAGCTAAGTATAATGTAATAATCATAATAAAAGTAATAACAATGATGGTCACAAATAGTACTAATCTATATTGAAAATGAGATTCTGTTCAAATGCAGAGATCACGAAAGGTTGTCTTCCGAGCCGCCAGGTGGCGATAAAAATATTTAATCCGATCGGCTATTTGTCCAAAGAGCCGCAGAAGAAGCACATTTTTGAGGATGAGAAGGAAAACAAACCGATAGTCTTGAGAATCATCTTCCCAAAGGTTTGGTTTAGCAGTTGTAATTGGCCAAATCTTTTTTTTTTTTTTAATTAGAGGCTACATTAAATAATGCAGGCATACGTCCAGCGTGCGCAACAATCATTAAGCTCGCGGCAAGAGGGTTTGAAGTCGGATGTAGAACGTTTCTGGTCACATTCCACCCACTGTCCGCGGGACCAGTGCGCCAGCACATTGGAGTGTGAGGTAAGTTCAGACGGTCGGTAGTGTCACCGAACTAGAGGTGATTATATCTTGTTGGGATGACAGTCAGTCAGAACTAAGTTTTTCCTTGTGCGACTATAACGGCAGTGGTCCGTGTGGATGTGTTGGCTTGTAGATAAATGCCATTTCCCAGCATGTCGATGCGAGTCACAAGCAAGCCTCCTCTGACCTCGAGAAGGCCAGTCAGTTCATCACGGAAGCATTGCAGGTAACACACACACACACACACTCACTCCCACTTATGTGATGTACACATAGTGGTGTTATATATCTATGGACTGTTGCAATGTTGGTCACAGTCCAGTTATGCAAACAACTGCATGCATCAAATGCCTGGAGGTTGTACAGCTTTGTACAGCATCACTATTGATGGCTCCTGCTTGAAGGAACATGTCCAGGCTGTGCTCTTTGACACGTAAATAGGAATTTAAACGGAATAGTCATCCATCATCTTACTAACTCATCTTTACCTCTTTATTGTCCTGGCCCCAAACTGAACACACAGATGCATTCAGACTGTATTGGGATCTGTGGTGACTTCAGCCGTATTGTGCTTGATTTCACTGTCATGCTCCACTGCATGGATAGATTTAGATCGTCTATATAATAATAATAATCCAATCTGCATATAGGTAATAGGTAAACAAAAACTAGTCTGTGAGTTTATATGTTTGATGTATGCGCATTTATCAGAGTGAAGTCCAGCGGAACATGGCTCTGCGCATGTTAATCCGCCGTCTAGAAGAGAGGGCGTCTGAGAATGGGAGGAGCCTATCGGAGCAGGTGGAGTCAAACCGGCACCTGAAGCTCCAGGTCGATGAACTACAGAAACACCTTGAGGACAAGGACAACTCACTAACACAAGCCAACCAGGTGTGTGTGTGTGGGTTTGTGTTTTTCAGTTTGTGTGTCATTATTTCATTTTAGTTAATTTGGAGAGGACTTCATACAACGACAGCACATCCATAGACAGCCTTATGCAGTTATGACCAACACATATTCATCCTACAAAGACACACACACACACACACATGCATGCACACTCAACAGGATATATGGAGAGTGGATCACCTACTATAAACGTGTGTCTAGATAGGGGGACAGTCGAACTAGTTTAACTGTGTTTGCACCTCAAAACATGCATTACTGTCTGCTACCCAAACAGCATTTTAATGAATTACACATGAAGGAGAGATGGAGGTTTTATCACTGTCACTGTCATCATATGTGCTTTTATGTATTTACACTCTGTGTGTGTGTGTGTGTGTGTGTTTATGCAGACGATAGCTTTCCTGAATAATGAACTGAAGGACCTGCATCAACAGCTGCACAGCCACCAAAGTGATCACAGGTGCACACAGACACACTTATTTTAGTGCATGTAGATGTGATGTGATGTTATCTCCTGTATAGTCTAAAATATGAACTCTAGTGTAGACTCTTGGCTGCACTTTGACCTTTCACCTTCCACCTTTGAAAGTTTGAGGCCTGAGATGACCTCTGACTCCTGCAGGACGATTCAGGAAGTGACTGAACACCTGCAGGATGGGGAGAGCCAGGCCAGTCTTGTGGTATGAACACACAAAGACACACACACACACACACACAAATTCACCTTCTTTCACACACACATGCATGCATGATCTCTCTCTCTCTCTGTCTCTCTGTCTCTCTCTCTCTCTGCCTTTTGTCCCCCTTACACTCTCCCTCGCAAACACATATGCAAACACAGCAAGATACGCGTACATTCCTGTGTGTTTTGCAGAAAGAAGAGAACGGTCTCCCGCAGACTCTAGTCATTGGGATTAAAGAAGAAGAAGATGCTGCTGCTGCTGCTGCTGATGAAGGTGATGATGGATAGCAGCCATGGATGAGGGTGCTGGAGAGCACTAGTTATTTACTCCCCTCAAATGCTGTGCACACACACACACACAGACACACACGGGATGGAAATCTGCACTAGCCACCAGCCAATTGCTGGTAAAATATGACTGTGGCTGGTAAATTTTGAACACATTATTATTACATTACATTACACTTAGCTGACACTCTTCTCCAGAGAGACTTTATTGTTATTTATTGTTATTTAGGTAAGGGGTTTGAGTTAGAGTCCTGGAGCAATGTGGGGTTGGATGCCTTGCTCAAGGGCACCTCAGCCATGGATGAGGGTGCAGGAGAGCACTAGTTATTTACTCCCCTCGAATGCTGTGATGCGGCTCTCTTTTCCCTCCTTGTCCTGTTCATTCCTCACCGATAGCATCATGTGTCGCTGTGTCACCATCCACATGTACTTTAAAGGTCAGTTCATGCAGAAGAAGAAGAAGAGTGTCTTTTTTTAGCTTTATGTGTGAAAATTGACTTAGATCAACTTAGATTTGAACTAGATCAGGCGCAGCACTAGTACTGGTAAAACCTCTGTGTTAATTTGCATTTGTCATTTGTACTCAATCTCAATGCCCAGGTCATGAGAAGTAATTACAAAACAATTTGAGTGATTTTTTTTCTTCATATTTGTAACAAGTCTCTTCTGTTCTTGTCTTCTCCTGTAGATGGCGCTGACACCCCCACAGAGCAGACCACCTCCTCATCTGCAGACATTAAAGCTGAACTGGTGCAGGTACAGATCCATTCTACTTTCTGAGGGGTTTCGGTCAGCGTTGTCCTTTTCCAACCTCGACGCATTTAGTGGGTTAGAGTGGGTTACAGTGTTGCAATATCTTATTCAATATGCATTATGTTATTATGTTACACATACACACACACACACACACACACACACATAGGCAAACACAAACTCACATGCAAATACATATGCAAATGGCACATACGCATGTACACACACACACACACACACACACACACACACGCACGCACACACTAATATGTCATGTGTGTTTTGCAGAAAGGGGAGGAAAGTCTACTGGATATTCCAGTCTCTGGGACTGAAGAACATCCTGCTGCTACTGCTGCTGCTGCTGATGATGACGATGATGATGACGATGATGATGATGATGATGACGACAACGATGATGATGATGATGGTGATGATGATGAAGACAACGATGATGATGATGATGGATATCAGTGTAGTCAATCTGGTATGATGTACACACACGCACGCACGCAGGCACGCACGAGCGCGCGCACACACACACACAAACACAGGATCTGTGAGCCCATACGCATTTGGATGGTGGAACTGTGAGGAACTGTGAGGTGCTTTTAACACCATTCAACTTCTACTACTATAATCTCCGTTCCTCTTCACCTCATACACCACCGACTTTCAGTACAACTCTCATGTCATCTCTCAGTCATGTGACCTGCAGAAGTCTTCTGATGACTTAGCTGTTGTTGGCTGTGTAAGGGGTGGGAAGGAGGGTGAGTGCAGGACACTGTACCCTGAGACGTTCTGCTGATCATTTACTGGTGGCTGTTAAAGGTCAACTTCTATCGTTATTTTTATTCATATTGCTGTGTCGCCACTATGGTTTAATGCATTGTGCGTCATTTCTGTGAAAAATTATGTCCTAGTTCTCTTGCTTGACGCTGTTTTCTGTAAGCTAAAACAGGTCTAGTGGTTGAACGACTGGCTTTTCCGGTGTCCCTCGTGAATATCCATGACATGTCAATAAGGCACCTCTGATTGGGCAAATTCGCTGTCTTTCGCTCACCTAGCTTCTGTCCACTGTTCCTTCCTCTGGGATGTGGCCGTGCCATACATGGCTCTGGGCGGGGCTTACGACCAAGTGACGTAGATAGGTTTACCCTGCTCTGGTCCGCTCGTTCTTGTTAGCTCGACCCTTCAATTACCAGTAAAACCATGAGGGTCGAATTTCATGTCTTGGAGTGCTGCGTGCATATACTGCTTGTTGTGACCCACCACATTGTAAATAGAGCTACTCAAAGTGTTTTTTAGTGGAAGGAGCCCTTTAAGGGGTGGAATGATGTAACTATTGAGGTTAGTCCTAGGAACAACTTTATTTGTTAACTTAGTTCATTGTTGTGTGTTTAATATATCAAGATTAAATTATTGTTGGAGTGTTTCATATGACTTTGTCTATTGAATACATACATATTTTATAGAATTCCTAGCACTTCAGCTGAGACATTCTGCTGAACATGATTTCTTCTCTTTTTAATTGTTTGTAAGTCCCTTCTTTTCTTGTCTTCTCCAGTAGATGGCACTGACCCCCCCACAGAGCAGACCACCTCCTCATCTGCAGACATCAACGCTGAACTGGTGCAGGTACAGATCCATTTTATTTTCTGATAAATGGCCAGGTCAGTTTTACATTCAGTTCAAACATAAATTGAGGGCCAAGAGCTTGAAAATAGCAAATTGTGTCACAGACCTTTACCCAAACCTTGTTTTCACTCTTAACATTTGCAACACGATGAGCATTGACTCTTTGTCTTTGTGCACACTCTCTGATGCTTTGTTTCCACCGAAACAAACAAGACGCTGATTTTTGTTTTTGCACCATTTTGGGCGTAATATGAAGGAATGGAATTATATTCACCTTACCGTCAAATAACGTATTAACAACATTTCATACAGTTCTCTACGGAGTCCATTTTACCAATCTCCAGATCTGGTATTAGTATCTCTGGACCTGGTGGTAGCACTTTAGGTGTTAGCTTAGCATAAATCATTGCATCATTGAACCAGAAATACTGTAATAATCCAATTCAGTAGTTTATGCTAAGCTAATACCTAAAGTGCTGATGCTGCCAGTTTTCTAAATGATTGTCCTTTATTGAGTTTTAGGAAGAAGACGAAGAATCGGACATGGCTCCATTCCTTGGCTCTGAGATAAACCAGCCCCCTCCTGATCCAGTGTCTCTGGTCCAACTAAGGAGATTATCAGTGAGACTGGTGGACTGCTCTACAACCCAAGGTCAGCCAGGAGGAGATAACAAGAACAACAAAGATGGAGAAAAACCTAACACTGGTAAGACACACACACACACAATGAGACACATAAAAGACCTTATGCTTCAGTGGTTTTAATAAGAATTGTGTTGACAACACGTGAATAATGACATAGTTCTGTTTATTGCCATCATTGCTGTTTCAGGTCTTAGGAGCAGATCTCCATATATAACTCTGAGTAACTCGTAAACCTCCTAACGGGATAGCCCTGTTACTTTAGTCTTATTGCGCAATAAAAGTAGGGCTATGGTATTAGGAGGTTCACTCTTACTCAAAGTGAACTTGCCCAAGTTTGTTTTTAAATGATATATTTGATGGTAGGCTCTAGTCTATGTGTGGGTTTGTAATGGGCATGCTGGACAAACGTATACAAATGTTAATGATAAAGGTTTATGATTTTTGTGTTTTTTGGGGGAAGGGACAGGAAGAAGATTGCCACTGATATTGTCTGCAATCCCCAAATCCACAGACATTACAGGGAGACCATACAAGGGCTCTTCATGTGGAAAGAGTTTCTCCAAAAAATACTGTTTGAAATCACACCAAAGCGTTCACACAGAAGAAAAGCCCCACTCCTGCAAACAGTGTGGAAAAAGTTTTTCCCTATCAGGAAGTCTCAGAAGACACCAGCGCATTCACACAGGAGAGAAGCCCTATTCCTGCAAACAGTGTGGCAAATGTTTTAGCCGGGTAGGACATCTCAGAACACACCAGCACATTCACACAGGAGAGAAGCCCTATTCCTGCAAACAGTGTGGGAAAAGCTTTTCACAAGCAGGAAATCTCAGAACACACCAGTACAGTCACACAGGAGAGAAGCCCTATTCCTGCAAACAGTGTGGGAAAAGTTTTTCACTACTAGGAAATCTCAGAATACACCAGCACATTCACACAGGAGAGAAGCCCTATTCCTGCAAACAGTGTGGGAAAAGCTTTTCACAACCAGGAAATCTCAGAACACACCAGCGCGTTCACACTAGAGAAAAGCCCTATTTCTGCAAACAGTGTGGGAAAAGTTTTTCACAACTAGGACACTTACAACGACACCAGCGCGTTCACACAGGAGAAAATCCCCACTCCTGGAAACAGTGTGGGAAAAGTTTTTCATGGCCAGATCTCAGAAAACACCATTGCATTCACACAGGAGAGAAGCCCTATTCCTGAAAATAGTGTGGGAAAAGGTTTTTCCTGTCAGGAAGTCTCAGAAGACACCAGCGCATTCACACAGGAGAAAACCCCCACTCATGCAAACAGTGTGGGAAAAGTATTTCAAGGCCAGAACATCTCAGACAACACCACGTCATTCACACAGGAGAGAAGCCCTATTCTTGCAAACAGTGTGGGAAAAGTTTTACCCGGGCAGAAAATCTCAAATTACACCAGCACATTCACACACAGGCAGCAAGCCTCAACCACTTGGTCTTGGTGCAATAGTTATATTTCAGTTGTTTGATGAATAAAACATTGCTCTGACTTGTACTCGTGCTGTATCAAGTTTAATAACTCTCAATACTGTAGTGCCATAGACATTATTGTAATTTTGGGAAAGCCTTACTAGGTACTGGAAGTACTCCACAATCTGAATGATGTTTACAGCAATACCAAAACGTACAGGCAAACCAATTAAATGCTTGGAAAGAGAGGATGTTTGATACAGGGCACATAACAAATCATTTTATAGGTCAAGTATCCTCTTAACTCTAGTGTACACTCATCATGCAGATCTAATGCATACACGTGCTTGCATCATTGGATTTCTCTACCAGTCATGGAAAATTTAGTAAATGTAAAAGTAGACACAAACTTGATCATGTGTTTATAGAGGTTTTTGCTAGCCTGGCTATGGCGACTTCACAATGCTGTGTGAGCATTGGTCTGGCCACGCTGTGTTGTACGCCCATTTGAGTAGAGACTTGGCTGCTTGGTGGTGTGCTGGAAAATGTAAAATAACAAAATATACTGTACTGAATAAATAAGTAGGAGCAGCTGTGGCCTAGTGGTTAGAGAGTTGCTCTTGAGACTGGAGGGTCGCAGGTACCAAAGCCCTTCCAGGAGGGAGAATGGGAGTTGGGGAGTAAACAACTAGTGCTCTCCTGCACCCTCATCCATGGCTGAAGTGCCCTTGAGCAAGGTATCTAACCCCACATTGCTCCAGGTACTGTATCTGAAACCCTCTACGTAAATAACTGTAAGTCGCTCTGGATAAGAGCATCAGCTAAGTGTAATGTAATAACCATAATAAAAGTAACAACAATGTTGATCACAAATAGTACTAATCTATATTAAAGATGAGATTCTGTTCAAATACAGAGATCACGAAAGATTGTCTTCCGAGCCGCCAGGTGGCGATAAGTCAGTACTGAATCCGATCGGCTATTTGTCCAAAGAGCCGCAGAAGAAGCACATTTTGGAGGATGAGAAGCAAAACAAATCGATAGTGTTGAGAATCATCTTCCCAAAGGTTTGGTTTAGCAGTTGTAATTGGCCAAATCTTTTATTTTTTAAAATTAGAGGCTACATTAAATAATGCAGGCATACGTCCAGCGTGCGCAACAATCATTAAGCTCGCGGCAAGAGGGTTTGAAGTCGGATGTAGAACGTTTCTGGTCACATTCCACCCACTGCCCGCGGGACCAGTGCGCCAGCACATTGGAGTGTGAGGTAAGTCCAGACAATCGGTATTGTCACAGAACTAGAGGTTTTTATATCTGGTTGGGATGACCGTCAGTCAGAGCTAAGTTTTTCCTTGTGCGACTATAACGGCAGTGGTCCGTGTGGATGTGTTTGCTTGTAGATAAATGCCATTTCCCAGCATGTCGATGCGAGTCACAAGCAAGCCTCCTCTGACCTCGAGAAGGCCAGTCAGTTCATCTCGGAAGCATTGCAGGTAACACACACACACACACACACACACACTGGGGAATGTTTTATCCAGGAGCAGTCTCACTCCCACTCACGTGATGTATGTTATGGTGTTTCATATCTACGAACTGTTGCAATGTTGGTCACAGTATAGCTATGCAAACAACTGCATGCATCAAAGTGCCTGGAGGTTGTACAGCTTTGTACAGCATCACTATTGATGGCTCCTGCTTGAAGGAACATGTCCAGGCTGTGCTCTTTGACACGTAAATAGGAATTTAAATGGAATAGTCATCCATCATTTTATTAACTCTTCTTTACCTCTTTATTGTCCTGGCCCCAAACTGAACACACAGATTCATTCAGACTGTATTGGGATCTGTGGTGACTTCAGCCGTATTGTGCTTGATTTCACTGTGATGCTCCACTGCAAAGATAGATTCAGATCGTGTATATAATAATAATCATCTAATCTGCATATAGGTAATGCAGAAATATAAATAATAAAACTAGTCTGTGAGTTGATATTTTTGATTTATGTGTATTTATCAGAGTGAAGTCCAGCGGAACATGGCTCTGCGCACGTTAATCCGCCGTCTAGAAGAGAGGGCGTCTGAGAATGGGAGGAGCCTAACGGAGCAGGTGGAGTCAAACCGGCAGCTGAAGTTCCAGGTTGATGAACTCCAGAAACACCTGGAGGACAAGGACAACTCACTAACACAAGCCAACCAGGTGTGTGTTTACAGTTTTAACAGAAAGAGAGCCCCATTCTCAGAAGCGATGAGAGAGAAAGAGAGCGAGAGAGAAAGAAAGAAAGAGAGAGAGGGAGAAAGAGATGAGTGTGAGAGGGAGGGAGGGAGAGAAAGAGAGGTAGGGAGCAGGAGAGAGAGAGAGAGAGAGAGAGAGCGAGAGAGAGAGAGAGAGAGAGAGAAAGAAAGACAGAAAGGAAGAAAGAACTCACTAACACAAGCCAACCAGGGGTCCATTTCCCAAAACTTCTTTACCAGCTTTGTTGGTTTGAGCGATGGACTCACGGCACTACTGTTGAACGGTATGAACGGTAACGTTCATACTAAGCAACTAACGGATCTGGTGACTACGCTAGTCCACTGAGTCATGACAGATTATTACCACTACAGTCTTGTGTTTCGGTGGATGTAAATTGACCGTGTGTGTGTGTGTGTGTGTGTGTGTGTGTGTGTGTGTTTATTCAGACTATTGCTATCCTGAAGAATGAACTGAGGCACCTGCAACAGCAGCTTCAGAGCCACCAGAGTAGTCACGGGTACGCATACACACACACACACACACACACACACACACACACATATATACACTTTGATACAATGTAAAGTAGGTGTAAGCTGTACACTGCCTACTTTACATTGTAAAAGTGTTATATCTTTAGACTTCTCCCAAGTAAAGATATAATAAAAAAAGTACAAAAATGTTAGGGGTGTACTCACTTTTGTGACATACTGTATATACACACTACCGTTTAAAAGTTTGGGGTCACCCAGACAATTGTGTGTGTGAAAAGTCACACTTTTATTTACCACCATGTGTACAATGCACAACCTATGTAAATATTGCATTTTACATTGGCAGGTAGAATAGTCATTTACCACATTACCACAATGTACGAAGTGTGTATTTGTGTACGTTGTCTTCACTGAAAAAAAATGATTTTCTTTAAAAAATAGACCCCAAACTTTTGAACGGTAGTGTGTATGTTGTATATATATAATTACGTAATAGTATTTATAATATTTACTTAGGGGCTGATTAGGTGTCCAATGGGGTCCTGTGTAATAATGGGCATCTGATTAACCATGGCTTCATATATATATTGGGAAATGTGTGTGTGTGTGTGTGTGTGTGTGTATGTGTGTGTATATATATATCCATACATACAATACCTTTCAAAGGTTTGGGGTCACCCAGACAATTTTGTGTGTGAAAAGTCACACTTTTATTTACCACCATGTGTACAATGTACAACCTATGTAAATATTGCACCAAAAACCATACATTTGCAGGTAGAATAGTCATTTACCACATTAGCAATGTACAGAGTGTGTATTTGTGATTAGTTTAAAGTTATCTTCACTGAACAAAACTGTGATTTTCTTTAACACGTACACAGTGCAGGGCTTAACCATAACACGTACACAGTGCAGGGGATAACCACCACACGTACACAGTGCAGGGGATAACCACCACACGTACACAGTGCAGGAGTTAACCACCACACGTACACAGTGCAGGGGATAACCACGACACGTACACAGTGCAGGGCTTAACCACGACACGTACACAGTGCAGGGCTTAACCACCACACGTACACAGTGCAGGGCTTAACCACGACACGTACACAGTGCAGGGCTTAACCACCACACCTACACAGTGCAGGGGATAACCACCACACGTACACAGTGCAGGGGATAACCACCACACGTACACAGTGCAGGGGATAACCACCACACGTACACAGTGCAGGAGTTAACCACCACACCTACACAGTGCAGGGGATAACCACCACACTTACACAGTGCAGGGGATAACCACCACACGTACACAGTGCAGGAGTTAACCACCACACTTACACAGTGCAGGGCTTAACCACCACACTTACACAGTGCAGGGCTTAACCACCACACTTACACAGTGCAGGGGATAACCACCACACGTACACAGTGCAGGAGTTAACCACCACACTTACACAGTGCAGGGGATAACCAGTAGCGGTTTTAGGCCATTTTGTGGGGGGGGCCCTGAGCGGTGCTGAGAGGTGGTCTCGCCCAGGGCGTGAAACACTATAGAACCGCCACTGGGGATAACCATGACACGTACACAGTGCAGCTTACACCTCTACTGTAGTGTAGACTCTTTGACTGAACCTTGACAGTCTTTTCACCTTTAACCTTTGAACTTTGACCCCCTCATATCTCGTACTCCTGCAGGACGATTCAGGAAGTGACTGAGTGGCTGCAGGATGGGGACAGCAAGCCCAATGTTGTGGTATGAACACACAGTCTGACAAACACACACACACACACACACACACACACATACAAGCGTGCATACACCTGGACGCACGGACACATTGCACACACACACACACACAAACAAGTTATCCCGCACACACTTGCACACACATACACACCACACAGACACAGATACATGCTAATATTTGTTGTGTGTTTTGCAGAAAAAAGAGGACGGTCTCGTGCAGACTCTAGTCACTGGGATTAAAGAAGAAGAAGATACTGCTGCTGATGACAATGATGGATATCAGTGTAGTCAAGCTGGTATGATCTGCTAACAAAGAATTTGACTCCGGTAGATGTTAGTTATACATTAAGTAGTAGTAGTATACAGTATACAGCGTATATTATACAGTATACAGGGTGGTCAAACATACGAGACACATTTTGTATGCTTTTATTTTGGAGTCTAAAAATGATAGACAGTAACAAATATGTTTGTAATGTGTACATTCGAAAAGCTGACATTCAGGAGTTTTTGATGGATAGGCTAACCTCTGTGTACACCAAATGTCAGTTAAATACGTCTAAGATGTAAGTTTTTTTTTTTCTTTTACAAAAACACAAGAACAAGTCAAACTACAGACATGGATTAAAAATTATGAAGTGATCATTAAACATTGTCAATTGAAACATTTCCCAGTCAAGATAAGTGTAATACAGGGAAACTATCAATGATTAAATTTTGTGCCATGCAGCTCTGTACGTGGATCATAAACCCAGGCCAGAGTTTGTGCTTATTAGAGAATTACAGTGGTGCTCATATATTTACATACCCTAACACATTTTTTGGTTCATTGGCTATTTCTCTGGGAAAATGAATGATAACACATTTTTTCTCTTTTGTACACTAGGATAATGGTTGGCCAAACCCATTTATTGTGACAGACCCATTTTTCCTCTTTTTAAACCATGATGAGAACAGAGACTATCCAAATCACCCTGATCAAAAGTTTACATACCCTTATAATTTGACTTGATTCCCCGCTGCTGCCACTGCTGAGATTGCTTGCACAGTGCTGCATGCACATTTTATTCAATGACCGTTTCTCATTTTAATTGTTTACGTAAGTCCCTTCTGTTCTTGTGTTCTCCTGTAGATGGCGCTGACCCCCCCACAGAGCAGACCACCTCCTCATCTGCAGACATCAAAACTGAACTGGTGCAGGTACAGATCCATTTTACTTTTCGAGAAATGACCAGTGCCAGTTTTATATTCAATTAAAACCTAAATTGTGAACCAGGGGGTTGGAAAACAGTCAAGTCAATTCTGTCAAGTCACAAGCCTCTGACCTTGTTTTCACTCTGAACTTCACTTCTGCAAAACATGGAGAACTTTGAGTCTTGGTCTCTGTCACACTTTCTGATGCCTTTTGTTCTGGCAGCACAGCCAGCCAGCAACATTGAATGAGCCATCTACACCTTCTGTTCTGAAATGTAATGATATTTACCTCTCAACACCTGCCAAGCCCCCACTCTGGCTACGTTCAATAAGCATCTCAAGTCCCACCTTTTTACCGAGGCCTATGGTCTTTAACCCCTCCCTCCTCCCCTCTCCCCTTTTCCTTAGCCCCATCTATCTTTTGTAAAGCGACCTTGCGTTCCATGAAAGGCGCTATATCAATCCAAGTTATTATTATTATTATTATTATTATTTAGGAAAAGGATGAAGAAGCAGACATCCAGGCTCCAGGCCTAATCGCCAAGATGGACCAGCCCCCTCCATATCCATCTGTGTCCGTGGTGATGGTAGGTGTTTTCAATTTAAACATAAATTGTGAACCAGCGGTTTGAAAAGAGTACACTGAGACTGACCGTTTTCTAAATGATTTATTTTTATTTATTTATTTATTTATTTGTTTTTATCTTTATTTGTGTTCTTTCCTCCATTAATGAGTTTTAGGAAGAAGAAGAAGAATCAGACATGGCTCCAGTCCACAGCTCCGAGACGGACCAGCCCCCTCCATGTCCATCTGTGTCCGTGGTGATGGTAGGTGCATCATCAGAGCAGCCGGAGGACTGCTGTACAAGGTCAACACAAGGTCAGCAAGGAACAGATGGCAAGAACAATGAACACACACACACACACACACACACACACACACAACAATGAACATGGAGAAAAACCCACAACTGCTAAGAGACACAAACACAAACACGAACTTACCCAGACACACACACACACACACACACACACACACACACACACACACAGCCACTGCCCAAAATCCATAAAAAGATCTCACATATACACACATACACACACACACACACACACGCCCACACAGAAGCACACAGCATGAGGCATGTAAAAGACCTTATTCTTCGATGGTTCTAGTAAGGATTGTGTTGAAAACATTTGAATGATGACATGACGACGTTTATTGCCATCATTCTTGTAAGCACAAAACCACCAAAATGCCTTAAAGGATTGCTGCTTCTGATTTTGTTACAGTGTCCACATGGACACAAACGTACAAAGGTTTATGATGAAGGCTTATTGTTTTTGTTTTCTTTTGTTTCATACAGAAGCGAGGCAACATCACTGCTCTTTCTGTGGAAAGAGTTTCTCCAGAAAGGAATGTTTGAATACGCACCAGCGCATTCACACAGGAGACAAGCCCTACCACTGCAAACAGTGTGGGAAAAGCTTTTCGCAGGCAGGAAATCTCAAACGACACCAGCGCATTCACACAGGAGAGAGGCCCTACGACTGCAAACAGTGTGGGAAAACTTTTCTGCGAGCAGAAGATCTCGGACTGCACCAGCGCATTCACACAGGAGACAAGCCCCACAACTGCATACAGTGCGGCAAAAGATTTTTGCGGGCAGTAGATCTCAGACTACACCTGCACATTCACACAGGGGACAGACCCCACCACTGCAAGCAGTGTGGCAGAGGTTTTTCACAGGAAGAAGATTTGAGACAACACCAGCACATTCACGCAGGAGACAGGCCCTTTCGCTGCAAGCAGTGTGGCCAAGGATTTTTGCGGATAGGACATCTCCAACTGCACCAGTTCATCCACACAGGAGAAAAGCCCTACCACTGCAAACAGTGTGGGAAAGGTTTTTCGCAAGCAGGAAGTCTCAAACGACACCATCTCATTCACACAGGAGAGAAGCCCTACCGCTGTGGACAGTGTGGAAAGAGTTTTACGCAAGTACAGAGTTTGAATAGGCACCAGCGTCTTCAGCAATGCAAGGTGGCAAAAGCTTTTTCTGGGCAGGACGTCTCAGAAAATACCATCACATTCACACAGGAGACTGTACCACTGAGGACCTAGTCAGTGTTGCCAGATTGGATTGAGTGATTTCTGCCTAATCGCGTTCGAAAACCCGCCCACTTCAGCGAAAAAACGCCCAACAATACTTTGGCCAATTAGTAGCCCACGTTTTATCTGCCCGCCCAAGACGTTTTTCACCCGCAAGTCAAAATAAGCCCAATTGGGCGGGCACCCGCCCAATCTGGCAACACTGGACCTAGTGAAAAGAGTTTTTCCTGAAGGGGATGTTTGAATAGGAACCAGTGTATTTACACAGGAGACGGTTCCCACCATCACTGTGGGATGTAGTGTTGTCTGAGATGTCCTACGCAAGAACATCTCGGACTACACCGTCACATTCACACAGAAGAGACTCTCTTCAAGAGAGACCACACCACTCTGCTCAGTGGGGCAAACACAGCAAAACACTATCCTACCTGTAGAACCGCCACTGGGTACACCCTTACATCAGCTGCACTGGGTACACCCTTACATCAGCTGGCACTGGGTACACCCTTACATCAGCAGCACTGGGTACACCCTTACATCAGCTGGCACTGGGTACACCCTTACATCAGCTGGCACTGGGTACACCCTTACATCAGCTGGCACTGGGTACACCCTTACATCAGCTGGCACTGGGTACACCCTTACATCAGCTGGCACTGGGTACACCCTTACATCAGCTGGCACTGGGTACACCCTTACATCAGCTGGCACTGGGTACACCCTTACATCAGCTGGCACTGGGTACACCCTTACATCAGCTGGCACTGGGTACACCCTTACATCAGCTGGCACTGGGTACACCCTTACATCAGCTGGCACTGGGTACACCCTTACATCAGCTGGCACTGGGTACACCCTTACATCAGCTGGCACTGGGTACACCCTTACATCAGCTGGCACTGGGTACACCCTTACATCAGCTGGCACTGGGTACACCCTTACATCAGCTGGCACTGGGTACACCCTTACATCAGCTGGCACTGGGTACACCCTTACATCAGCTGGCACTGGGTACACCCTTACATCAGCTGGCACTGGGTACACCCTTACATCAGCTGGCACTGGGTACACCCTTACATCAGCTGGCACTGGGTACACCCTTACATCAGCTGGCACTGGGTACACCCTTACATCAGCTGGCACTGGGTACACCCTTACATCAGCTGGCACTGGGTACACCCTTACATCAGCTGCTGCCAGCTCTCTCTCTGCCTTGCAAATGTGGCAGGAGTTTTATCATATCATTGCAGATTTTTCCACTATACATACCAAATCAATCATGTATTATTATTATCATAATTATTACTATTATTGTTATAGTAGTATTAAATGATGCAGTTTCTCATGGAAAATCAAGACACCACAAGTGAAGTTGGAGTAAGTTAATAAATAAAATACAGTGATTATGCTGTAGAGTTTGAGTCACAGGCCATACCGCTGCAAACCTCACACAGGAGAGAGCCATACACCTGTAGAAACATTCATTGGAAAGGTAGATTTCAATTGATGCCAGCTCATCCAGAGTCAGGCTCTACCCCACACACACACACACACACACACACACACACACACACACACACGCACACACACACACACACACACATCCAGAGTCAGGCTCTGCCACACACACACACACACACACATCTAGAGTCAGGCTCTGCCACACACACACACACACACACACACACACACATCTAGAGTCAGGCTCTACCCCACACACACACACACACACACACACACACACACACACACACACACACACACACACACACACATCTAGAGTCAGGCTATCCAACACACGGACATACTCACATATGCACACACACACACACACACACACACACATCTAGAGTCAGGCTATCCAACACACAGACATACTCACATATGCACACACACATTACCTTTTTAACATGCTTATATTATTATAATCATAAGATTCTTTTTTTTTTTTTATGTGATCTTTTTATGTTTGACTGAAAATAAACAATGTGGAAAAAAGACACAAATGTGGATTATTTGAACTGTACACATAAATATGGTATTGGAGGCCAGAGAGGAAATATTGATGTCCAAGTTATTTAATATTTGGCCCTTCTGAAAAGTAAACACAATACATCAATATAAACAGCATGTACACAAGCAGTAATATGCAAAATAGTATTCACCTAAAATGTGAAAATGCAATTTTATAATGGAATTATAAAATATAAAGTACAGTGCAGACTGTAGTTAACCCTTAGATGCATATGCAGGGTCTTGTTTTTGCAACATACACTACCGTTCAAAAGTTTGGGGTCACTTCATTTCCTTATTTTTTTTAAAGAAAATCACAGTTCTTTACAGTGAAGATAACTTTAGACTAATCACAAATACACACTGTAAACATTGCTAATGTGGTAAATGACTATTCTACCTGCAAATGTATGGCTTTTGTAGCAGTATTTACATAGGTTGTACATTGTACACACTTTTGTTGAATATTGTATCTTACCTGAAATGTTGAAAAGTTGGACTGCATTCGAAAAGGTGAGCTTTACATTAGGGAAAACAACAGCACCAACAGTTCAAACGAACCCGTCTCCTATGACATGTTTGGTGTTCTAGGCGCCATCTCTGATTGGCTCATTGCCCTGGTCAAGAGAAATGGGCTGTTTACAATCACAGGTATTCCAAGACGACCAGGGGGGTATTCCAGAAAGCAGGTTTAGTCACTAACCTGGGTATGTTAACTCACAGCAAGTGGTAAACCTTCTAATAGAATAGCCTCATGGTTTCGTTTTGATAGAGGGATGAACCTCTATGACTCTTCTATTATAAGGTTTACAACTCACTCTGAGTTAACTTAGCTGGGTTAGTCACTAAACCACTTTTTTGGAATACCCCCCAGATATGCCACTCTGGTGCATTTCCAACGTAAATGCAATGGGCCTTAATAGGGAGTGGCATATCTGGTCGTCTTAGAATATCGGTGTTTACAATAACCAGATTTAGCTGAAACAAGCACATGGCAGCGATTTTACACTCTTACATTCCACTTAATGTCAAGCAGCCGTCAAAGGAAGACTGATAGTTTTCTGTTGCAAGATTTATAAGGTGAGATTTATTGACAAGTAATGAAGAACACAGCAGATCAGAACACTCTAAAAATTGTCATGATTTGCACACCCAGTAGCCATCTATTTTTTAAGAGCAGCACATCATCAAACTCTCAAACTAAGCACTGTTCCAATGTCAGACATTTGCACCCTCTATTTTTAAACATTTCCCAGGATACGTCGATTGACCCTTGCCATACAAAAATAGCCATTAATACAGGGTGGGCCAAAAATACGGGACAGATTTTAAATGCTTATGTCTTGGATGGTAAAAATGGTAGGGAGTACCACATATATTTGCTGTTAAGCTGACAGTCACAACTTTTTTTTAATACAATTTGTCTGGGCAATACTTTAGAAGTAAAATGGAGAGTTTTTAAGTATGACTAGTTTTGGGAACCCCCACCCCCCCAAAAAAAACAGCCAAGAATGTTTCAAATTGTTGAACCCACCCCTGCTTTCTGGAACAGATGTAAGTGACTAAATTTGTTTTTTTTTTTTTTAAATACTCCCCGCCTCCAGGAGGACTTTAATGGAAAAATAAGAGGCGAGTAAACTATGAATTTGGTGATCACAGTGAGGTTGGCGCTTTTAGCTTTTAAAAAGATGTGTTTGGACAACACAAGCGTCACTGTAAATGGTCCCCGGTGTACAGATCGTAAATATAAATTATGTAGTGTGATTTTGGAATGTTAAAAGTTATATTTGGTGCATAAACTACATTATGAAGTAAATGCAATCTATTAATAGGTGGATAAGGTCTCCTCAGAGTTAGGCAAACTCTGTTTCTGAAATTTGAGGTGTGTGTGTGTGTGTGTGTGTGAGTGTGGGTGAACTGGTGTTTCCATTTACCCTCCACCACAACCCTGCCCTCCAGGTAAGAAACTACACACCCACTTTGTGGAGCCCCCCACCCCCACCCCAAGGTCTACAAATTCTCTTTTTGCTGTTTGACAGGGTGATCACAGATTGCTCCGCCACATTAGCAGACCCCTCGTCACTCCGTCATCCTCCTGTGAATGCGCTCGTGAGTTCTCAGGTTCCCGACGAAGGCGAAGCTTTTCCCGCACTGCGTGCATCGGTACGGTCTCTCTCCCGTGTGCGTGCGCTCGTGAACGCGGAGGTTGCCCACGAACGTGAAGGTCTTGCCGCAGTGGGTGCAGCGGTAGGGTTTCTCTCCCGTGTGGATGCGCTGGTGCTGCTTGAGGTGCTTGGCCAGGGCGAAGCTCTTGCCGCACTGTGTGCAAGGGTATGGTCTCTCCCCGGTGTGTGTGCGTTCGTGCTGCTCCAGGTGTTTGCGCAGGCTGAAGTTCTTGCCGCACTGCATGCAGTCGTGCGGCCTGTCGCCTGTGTGAGTGACGTAGTGCAGCTGGAGGTTCGACCAGTACGGGAAGGCTTTGCCACACGTGGAGCAGACGTGTTTTCTGGACCCGCCGTCCATCTTGGGTT
>CM059281.1:28512385-28577385 GCA_030347295.1 Setipinna tenuifilis | reverse complement strand
TGTGTGTGTGTGTGTGTGTACCTACCTGTGATTATTCTGGTGGCTCTGCAGCTGTTGATACAGGTCTCTTAGTTGATGCTTCAGAAAGGCCACAGTCTGTATAATCAACAAAAGAAACACACACACACACACACAAACACACACACACACGCACACACACACACACACACACACACACACACACACACACACCCCCATGCAGTGTGTATATCAGGGATGGAAGTTAGCACCTTTCCTTCTGAATGAGCTTTGTAGAACTGTGTGTGTGTGTGTGTGTGTGTGTGAGAGAGAGAGAGAGAGAGAGAGAGAGACAGACAGAGTTTGTGCGTGTGTAACAGTTGACAGTGCTCTCTCTCCTCGTATATAAGAAAGTCTCTGCCGTTACTGACTTAGGTATAGCTCACAATCCAGTCGCTGTGAGCGTGTGTGTGTGTGTGTGTGTATGTGTGTATGAAGGCCTTCCAGTCTTACCTGGTTGGCTTGTGTTAGTGAGTTGTCTTTGTCCTCAAGGTGTTTCTGTAGTTCATCGACCTGGAGCTTCAGCTGCCGGTTTGACTCCACCTGCTCTGATAGGCTCCTCCCATTCTCAGACGCCCTCTCTTCTAGACGGCGGATTAACATGCGCAGAGCCATGTTCCGCTGGACTTCACTCTGATAAATACACATACATCGAAAACACGTCAACACACAAACATACACACACACATACACAGTGATGTGCTGGTTACATTCTGAGGAAATCCAGTGTCAGTGAGCTAATGACAGTAGGCCTTCCAGACAGGAGTCTCTAGCAGAGACAGCAATGCATCAACTACTGACTGTAATCTTAATAAAACTGCATTTCAAGTACTACTGTATCTTCAGCCATCATCCAACTACTGACCCGTATCTAAATAAGACTGTACAGTAATGTTCCCACCGTCACAAACGGTCATGTTCACATCAAACATTACAACACCATTACTACACACGCTATAGGCTAATGCAATGTCAAATATGCAGTTTACACTGGGGCCTGTAGCGTATTGTTAATTGGGCTAACACTGTGCATATTTACCTGCAATGCTTCCGTGATGAACTGACTGACCTTCTCCAGGTCAGAGCAGGCTTGCTTGTGACTCACGTCAGCGTGCTGAGAAATGTCATGTATCTACAAGCAAACACACATTTGTTTGTACTCGGAGCACTGACGTTAGCTCCCCCAAAAGGTCTCTCAACAGCGCTATGTGCAGCGATACTAGTGCCGAATTACGGCGATGTCATCACACTATTGACACCGTTTGACTTCACTTACCCCCGACTCCAATGGGTGCGCACTCTGGTACCGTGCGAAGCGGGGAAGATGCGACTTCAAGCCCTGGGGCCGCGAAGTACACCACTGTTGCATGTGATCTCCCCGTTTCTGCATTATTTCAAGTCTCTATTTTTGTTAAATTACAGTGATTAAAATAAAACCATGAAATTATATTTAAAAAATCTCGTCAGTCGTCTCCTGTCTTTTATCTACACATAACCCAGTTCATCACGTCAAATATTATCAACTGTACCGGACTTGTCAATTATCACCAGCGACTTCTTTGAGGTATGTCAGTGTGAAGATTTGTTTTGATTCCTCTGTTTCTCCTACAACCATAACAAACTACTTCTGTGGTTCTTTCGACAGACAGCTGGTCTGATTGAGTTTGTGTACAATCGCCCCCTGGCGAGTTGGATGACAAAATGGAGAACAACCATCCGTTTATTAAAAACAGACAGATCCGTCTCAACAGCCTCAACAAAAAAGTGCAGCCAGGCAGCCTCTCATCAAATGTTGCTGAGTGGACACAATGAAAGCCCCAGCAACCAACAAACATCCATCTGAAAATGAACACAGCCTGTCCTATAACTCTACAGCCCCAACAAAAAAGTGCAGCCTTTCGTCAAATGTTGCTGAGTGGACAAAATGAAAGCCCCAGCAACCAACAAACGCCCAACTGGAAAAGTACACAGCCTGTCCTATAACTCTGTCTCAACAGCCTCAACAAAAAAGTGCAGCCTTTCGTCAAATGTTGCTGAGTGGACACAATGAAAGCCCCAGCAACCAACAAACACCCAACTGGAAAAGTACACAGCCTGTCCTATAACTCTGTCTTAACGGCCTCAGCAAAAAGTGCAGCCTCTCATCAAATGTTGCATCAAATGTTGCATGTATATTCATGCATATTTTCTGCTTGTCTGACGTGATGCTGTAAATGTAAATGGTATTGATACGATGCAAACACTTAAAGGCGCACTGTGTAGTTTTTGTAGTAGTTCATTAGAAAATGTAGCCTATGCTGCCCATTCACAAATTAGACTTTTCATTAATATGTACTACTATCATCAATTCTAAGTATTCATTTTGGCTTCGAAATTCCATTTTTATATACATGAAAAGGGGGAAGACTCCCCATGTAGGCTACATGTGACATTTTGAATTACCAGTCATACACATCATAGACATCTTTGGCTGTAATACCTACTCTGGCCTGAGTGGCGCCAAATCCTACACAGTTTACCTTTAAATGTGAATCGTAGTCACTGCACTCTGTCTCAAACGTGTGTAAATAAACCTACTTAAATTCAACTCACTTCCATCTCATGAGTCTTATTTTGTGGGCCTATCAGCGAAACACCCAAGAAGGAGGGCACCCACTTGAGAACCCAAAGGATGCCATCACTCACTTGATGGCCACAGTGTCTCGTCGGTGCCTTAGGTATCTAGTGGGATATCAACACCTAGTCCTACACAACAGAAAAAAACACCTCCCAAGCAATATCTTGTTTTCCATAGTGGTCTAGATATGTGTCGAGGTTCCACTTATAAGATTGCACTGTGTCATAGGCGATGTTGCTTAAACTGCCCAAATAAATGCAGTAGCCTTAGTAGTGGTGTGACATTATGCCCATAACCTATTTATTTTGTAAAATAAACAACTTAATTACACATTTAACAAATAGGCAAAACAGAAGCCATTAGTCTTTGAGGCTGAATACATACTACATAGTACACAATGTCGGGAGGACTTCAAGCCATCGGGCCGCGAACAACTAACAATCACTAAACCAACTCTCTCTTTCTCTGTCCCCATGTGGGAGTATATGTGTCTGTAGTGTCCCTGCTCCAGGAAACTTATTCAGACACATGCACCTCCCTGCTGTCTGCTTACTCAGTGTCCCTTTACACCTCTGTCTGCTTATGTCCTCCTTTTTGTAAGTCGCTTTGGATAAAAGTCAAAGTCAAAGTCAAAGTCAAAATTATTTGTATAGCGCATTTCATACATAAATGCACTTCAATGCGCTTTACACAAATTTTAAAATAGAATACAATTAAAGATTTAAAAAGTAAAATACAATTTAAAATAAAGAATGAAAATAAAATAAAAAAATAAGACATAAAAATAAAAATTAGGAAAAGGCATCAGAAAAAAGTTTTGTCTTGAGTCTGCTTTTAAAAGCGTCTGCCACATGCAATGTAATGTAATGTAGGAAAGCAGTACGACTCACACCCTACACAGTGCACTATGTAACGAGTGAAGAGTTGAGCCCGAGTTACCAGCCATGGCCAGTAGCCAGCAGATTTGGCACCATTGCTGTCCTACCACCACCCCCCCCCCCCCCCTCAGTCAACCAATTTCCAATTATTAAGCACCAAGTATTTTTAAAAGCTATTTTTCTTTCACCTTGATTATTATTATTATTAACTTTCAGGCATTTAATATATTTGTTTACACGGGTAGATGTCCATGATATAGGTAGGTAGATGTTCTCCTGTTCTTAAAAATCTGTAAAGTAGCCCAGTCTTGGCTTGGTGACAGTTAATTACAGTTGATATATTTATTTCATTGCTAGGATACGAAAAACAACACACAGCTTCCTGCTTGCAGCCCAAATTATCAGTATAAACACATCTGGTTGCCTGGCAGCGAAACTCTCCAAACTGCGGCGACCAATCACCAGAGGTGTCAATCCCGGGTTCAGAAAGTAAAAACCCTGCCACGTTTTCCTTCCAACACAGGTGACTTCACTGAGTAGCTGATCTACCTGTCTTCAGTGCTCATTACGATCAGCTGATTCAGAGCTGGCTGGATGAAATTTGTGGCAGGGTTTTTACTTTCTGAACCCGGGATTGACACCTCTGCCAATCACAGGCTGCGATTGCAGTGAGTCGTACTTCAGTGGGCTGAACACAAGAGGGGACAGTTGACATCGGAGGAAAATTTGAATTTTATTTGAATGCGACAACAGTGCAGATGTGTACTATACAAACGTGGTAATGTGCGAGACATGCTGAACAACAAACATGCTGTCCAAGGCACGCTTGTGCCATCCTGACACATCTTACAGACAGTGCGCATGAACCAGGTGTTTGAAAAGGTCAACAAGACCAACAGAGCAATACCACACACAGCTGAAAAAAGGGCATTTTAAACTGGACCAAGAACAAAAATATAATGTACAGCTAGAAAAAAGCCATTGAAAAATGGCCCATACATCACACTGAGAGAACCCATCACTGTGACAACACTGTGTGTGTGTGTGTGTTTCAATGTGTGTGTTTGTTTGAATGTGTGTGCGTGTGTGTGATTCAATGTGTGTGTGTGTGTGTTTGAATGTGTGTTTTCAGATCACTGTCAGGAGCTTGACAATGCCTCCAGTGTCTGCAGAGGAAGTCAAGCTGAAGTATCTCACAGACATGAACATGAACAAGGTGTTTGGAAAGATCAACAAGAACAACAGTGCAATATAATACACAAAACTATTTGGACCAAGAACAACAATATAAGGTACAGCTGGAAAAAAGCCATTGTAAACTGGAGCTTTATCACACAGACACACTCATCACACTGACAGAACCCATCACTGTGACAACACTGTGTGTGTGTGTGTGTGTGTGTGTGTGTGTTTGAATGTGTGTGTGTTTCAATGTGTGTGTTTGTTTGAATGTGTGTGCGTGTGATTCAATGTGTGTGTGTGTGTTTGAATGTGTGTTTTCAGATCACCGTCAGGAGCTGGACAATGCCTCCAGTGTCTGCAGCGGCCACACTGGCAGCACTCAGTGCTGCTTCTCTCCCGTGTGTGAGAGAAGGTGCGCCGAGAAGGTTGCCTTTTTCAGAAAACATTTGCCGCACGACTCACACTTGTATAGCGTATTTCGTGTGTGAACGCGCTGGTGTAGACCGAGAGCTCCCTTCGAGAGGAAACTCTCTTCGCACTGCGTACAGTCGTAACGACGTTCCCTCTTCCTTCGCCGGTCTTCCTCTTCGGAGACGTCCTCCACAGGTGACACGCCGTGCTGTGGCCTCTTCCGTGTGGACGCGTGCTGGGGTCTGTTCATATGGGCCTTCGAGCTGACGCGCTGGACAGGCACAGACTGATCCGCCAGTGTTTCTGGGGCAATGGCAGCAGCAGCAGCATCATCATCATCAGCAGCAGCAGCAGCAGCAGCAGCATCAGCTTCAGTCCCTGAGACTGGGATCTCCAGGAGAATGTCCTCTCTTTTCTGCAAAGCACACATGAAATATTATACTAAGATTGATTATACTACTACTAACATGTATGTGTATGTGTGTGTGTCTGTGTGCAGTTGCATGCTTGTATGTCTTTTAACTTACTTTTATTGTGTGTGTGTGTGTTTGAGAGAGAGTGAGTGTGTGTGTGTGTTCATACCACAACACTGGTCTGGCTCTCCTCATCCTGCAGCAACACAGTCACTTCCTGAATCGTCCTGCAGGAGTCAGAGACTTCAGGGGTCAAAGTTCAAAAAGTAAAAGAGATTCTACACTTCAACCTGTATTGTTCTGGAGTGGGGAAAATAAAAACTCAGACTAAACCTATATGACTGTGCTAATGCTAACGCATAGCAGTAAAAGCATAGTAATAGCAAAATTGCAATCTGCTGCAAAGACCTCTATATACTCATGATCAAGTGTTTAATATGTGTTTACTTGTATATTAAAAACTTGGATAAAAGCAGCTGCCAAATGCAATGTAATGTAAATATTATTTACTGAATTTTCCATGACTGGTAGAGTGTCTGGCTTCTGCAAGCAAATTTATGCTTTAGATCTGCATGTTGAGTGTACAGTAGAGTTAAGAGGATACTTGACCTATAAAATGATTTGTTATGTACCCTGTGTCAAACATCCTCTCTCTTCCCAAGCATTTAATTGGTTTAATTGGCTTGTATGTTTTGGTATTCCCACAAATATCATTTAAATTGTGATACATTTCCAGTATCAGCTTTCCTTGTTATTTAACAAACGCCAATCAGAGGTGCCTTATTGACACGTCATGGATATTCACGAGGGACACCAGAAAAGCCAGTTGTTCAACCACTAGGCCTGTTCTAGCTTATAGAAAACAGAGTCAAGCAAGAGAACTAGGACATCATTTTTCACAGAAATTATGCACAATGCATTCAACCATAGTGGCGACACAGCAATATGAATGAAATAACGATAGAAGTTGACCTTTAACAAACGCCAAAATGATAGTATCCTTTGGGCACTACAATATAGAGAGTTATAAAACTCCAGACAGGGTTCGGCGCTTCATTTAACCAACAATTGAAATAAAACTACTAAACTGAAACCAAGTGGTTGGTCCTGTGTGACTGCACTGGTGTAGTTTGAAATGCCCTGCCCAAGAAAACCATTTCCCACAACACATGGATGGAATGGTACTGGATATTAAAACATGCCTTTTCAGAGAAACTCTTTCCACACTGTCCTTAGGGGGACGGCCTCCTGTGTGAATGAGCTGGTGTCTTCTGAGATCTGGCGTCCGTGCAAAACTTTTCCCACACTGTTTGCAGTGGTAGGGCTTCTCTCCTGTGTGAACGCGCTGGTGTTGTTTGAGTTGGTCTGCCTGCGAAAACTGTTTGCCACACTGTTTGCAGTGGTAGGGCTTGTCTCCTGTGTGAATGCGCTGGTGTGTTTTGAGATTTCCTGGTTGTGAAAAGCTTTTCCCACACTGTTGGCAGGAATAGGGCTTCTCTCCTGTGTGAATGCGCTGGTGTGGTTTGAGATATTGTGAAGATGAAAAACTTTTGCCACACTGTTTGCACTGGTAGGGCTTGACTCCTGTGTGAATGCGCTGGTGGACTGTGAGACTTCCTGAACAAGGAAATCTCTTCTCACACTGTTTGCACTGGTAGGGCCTGTCTCCTGTGTGCAATCTCTGGTGTACAGTGAAATGGTCCTTTCTGAAGAAAGTCTTTCCACAAAAAGAGCAGTGGTGTGGCCTCCTTCGTTTCTTTTCTTCATGTATGATTGTCCCTGTAAGGGCTGTGGGTTTGAGGTTTGCAGATGATGACGATGATCCTTTTCCTGCCACCCCACCCCCCCCAAAAAAATAGGAAAAAACAAAACAAACACAAAAATCATAAACCTTTATATAAACATGTGTGTGTGTCCAGCACATCTGTAACACAGCCACCTGCAGTATGTCACAAAAGTGAGTACACCCCTCACATTCTTGTACTTTTTTTCATTATATCTTTCCATGTCATAAGTCTAAAGATATAACAGGGTTAGGGTTACATAACAATGTAAAGTAGGCAGTGTACAGCTTACACCTACTTTACATTGTATCAATATGTGTGTGTTATATCTTCAGACTTTTCACATGAAAAGATATTATTAAAAAAATGTACAAAAATGTGAGGGGTGTACTCACTTTTGTGACATACTGTATACACTAGAGCCTGGCATCAAGTACATTATGCAAAAACAAACTTGGGCAAGTTCACTTTAGTAAGGGGTAAATCTGCTGACCGAAGGGCAGTACTTTTAATAATAATAATAATAATAATAATAATAATGTTAATAACAACAACAACAACAACAATAATAATAATAATAACATTAATTTTAATAAAAATAATGTTAATAATAATAATAATAATAATAATAATAATGTTAATAACAACAACAACAGCAATAGCAACAACAACAATAATAATAATAATAATAATAATTATAATAATAATAATAAACTGTATTTGTATAGCACAATTCATACAAGATGTAGCTCAAAATGCTTCAAAAGTTTGGCAGGAAAAAACACAAGGCAGCATTTGTTGTGTCTTGATGGCGCAGGGAAAGGTCGTTCAGGCGCCTGTTGACAGTTCCTGCTTGTGTCCGTAGGGGCGACAGGGGTGAGGAAAAACTCCCTGAATTGCATGTGGTTTATATAAATGAAATTTAAAAAAAAAGGAAGAAACCTCAGGCAGAACCGCGTCCCCTAGGGAAGCCCTTTTCTTAACCCTCTACTGCATGAATTATTATATTTACACTGTAAAAAATGTTTTAATGCTGTTTTATAGTTAAAATGTGTAAAACAGGGGCGAATCTAGACCATTTTTAGGGGTGCCAAGGCACCCCCGTGAAACTGCTCGGCACCCCCTGGCTCAGTGCAAAATGAATAATATATTATATATAATAATAGTGTTGTGTGATAAGCACTGGGGGCCGGGCACCCCTAAAGACCAGATGCTAAAATCGCCCCTGGTGTAAAATAATGGATCTTTTACAAAAAATTGAAAATAAATTGTGCAGTTGTGGAAAGTTATGTGAAATCACTTTTTGTTTTTGATTACCAAACCTTTTTCTGAAATAATCATAAAGGTATTTGTTGTTATGAATAACCAAATGTGTAAACTGCTAATATTGCATAAACACACCTCATTTCCTCTTTTCTGTATTGGTAATAATCCAGCCTCAAAATCAACACATGGTGGCAAAATTTTCTAGATCAGAACCAACGTTTATGAAATTAGTAGTAGAGCTTAGTCCATTACAATTCATGTTTCATGTTTTCTTTACATCAAACACTTCCAATCAGCTTATTGAGTATGGAAGTCTATAAAGCAGTTCCTCTCCGTGGTTATGCACAGGGCCACGCTACATTTCCAGCACCTGGTGCGTACGATTCCCTTACATCCAGGCATTTTGCACCGACTCTTTTCACTGGTCTTCAAGGGCCAGTGGCCAGTGTTGTCCTGACGGACTGGAGTTGGTGGAACGAAGGTCTTGACGCCTCTCTTTGCTTTGGCTGCCACAGGAGATCGGAGGGGCCTGCCCTTTCTTTTTTCTAGGAGTAAAGGTAGAGAATTTTGTTGTCAGGAGGTTTACGACCAGTGGCGGTTCTATAGTGTTTTACTCCCCGGGCGAGACCTCCTCTCAGCACCCCCACCCCCGAGGCAGAGAGACGCGCTGCTTCTGTGCATGGCACCTTCTCAGCAAGAAGGGCGCCTGCAGTTCACCAGTTCACCAGGGGGGCGCCAATGTGCCGATTGCAGCGATATGACACACGGAGCGTTTTTATTTTATTTTTTTTCCCCCAAGCGCTCCTGGCGCCCCCCACGAAATGGGGAACGACCGTGCCTAAAACCGCTACTGTTTACGACTATACTACCCACAGCTATATATCCAGATCTGCCCCTAAGACCTGAAACAACGCCAGGACCTCTATTCGACTACGCAAACATATTACGAACATGAACTACAGTCTCCATTCTCCTATTCACAAGGCAACACTGTGTCAATCCTGACTTCAGGACAGAATTTCAGACGTTTAGGGGACTCTGGTCTATCCAGCGACCACTATGTTTAGAATGGGGTATGCGTGTGCTTGAGGTTATGGCGACCTCCATATTTCACCATCAAAATACACCCAACTTTTTTTTTTAAGCATATTTTTTGCCTTTTATTGCGATAGGACAGTGAAGATGGTGACAGGAAATGAGTGGGAGAGAGATGGGGTGGGATTGGGAAATGACCCAGGCCGGATTTGAACCTGGGTCCCCATGGGCACTTGCCCATTTATGGTACGGGTGCTCTACGCAGTGCACCAGAGCACCCCAACCTTTGACCAAAGACAATCATTTCATGTTTGCGTCCATGTGGACACTGCCATGAAATCAGAAGCAACAATCCTTTTAGGCATTCCAGTGGTTTTGTGTTTACAAGTATGATGGCAATAAACACAACCATGTCATCATTGTCAGATGTTTTCAACACAATCCTTACTAGAACCATCGAAAGATAAAGGTCTTTTACGTTTCTTGTGTTGTGTGCTTCTGTGTGTGTGTGTGTGTGTGTGTGTGTGTGTGTGTGTGTGTGTATGTGTGTGATAAAGGTCTTTTGCGTTTCTTGTGCTGTGTGCTTGTATGCCGGGATGCAAACAGAGGTATGGTCAAAAAAGAAAAAAAAAAAACAGCGCCCCTAAGGGAGCAGTGCAGGGTACCTCAGTCATAGAGGAGGATGGGGAGAGCACTGGTTAATTACTCTCCCCACCAACCTGGCGGGCCAGGAGTCGAACCGGCAACTTTTGGGCTACAAGTCCGACGCCCTAACCGCTTACCCATAAAATGGGGCAAAAGGGACTGCCAGGCGGGGGGAAAAGAAGAAAAGAGAAGGGAAAGAGGGGGAAAAGAGAAAAAAAGGAGGAAATCATACACTATATTAATTTTTATCTACTCTCTCATGTTCCCAACATTGTTTACACATAGATATGCACTTATTAAAAACTTTATAATCACTTTGATTTTCATGCCTCTAGCAGGATTTGAACCGATGCCGTGGCAATACTGCTCATCTCTCTTGCATTCCGGAAGTATGCATGCAATGCATTTTGGGTAATGTAGTCTTTAATGCAGTTATGCACATTCATGTATTTAAAGCAAATTATCTTGTAAATAAACATATTTACATATTCAGTTGAAGAGTATATATTATAAGGCCTGCTCTTGAAATTACACTTTGAGAATGACAATTATTAACAAGTTAATGAGTTTAATGTTATTCTGGAAACAAATACACAATGTAATGCTCAATAACTTGAATTTGAAATCTGGTATTGTTACAAACAGTTGGGAAAAAAAAGCTAAAAATGACAAGGACAAAAATATTAGCCTCCTGATCATTAATAGTCAATACTTCCAAAACCCATTTCCAAACTATCTAACAACTATTCAAAGAGCCTTTTATTAGTTTGATTCCAAAAGGGTACTGTATTGACTCCTAATAATCAGGGGGCTTATAATTTTGTCCATGTAATTTTTGGCCTTTTTTGTTTTCAAATTCAAGTTATTGATATTTCAAATTCAAGTTATTGTTAACGTGTTGCTCCAGGATAAAATTAACTTGTTAATAATTGCCATTCTCACTGAGAAACCAAGAGAGATGTCTAATTTCAAAAGGAGGGACTTATAATATAGACTTATACTGTAAATAAAATGTCCCCCTCATTTTTATGGCCGTACACTCAATTGTTTGAGACTACATATGTGCAGCACAGTAAATAAAACATTCCAAATTGAGCAGCAAAGAGTTTTTTATTTTTTGAATAGATTATAAACACTTCTTCCAATCCTCCAGGGTCAGTCCTGAGGCTGGACAGTACCACTGTCCTTGAATTTGACTGTGTCCTGTTTTCTTGTTTTTATCCTGTCCACACCTCTTGCAGGTGTAGTGGTAGTGTTCCCTTGCCAACCTCTTTTTTGGTGGCTCCCCCTTTGCCACTAGCTCCTTGTCCTCTTGAGCAGCTTTTTGCAGCCTCCAGGCACGCTGCCTTGGCTGAGATGTGGGGCACGCAGTGGAGGACATGCCCTGTGTAGAGGGAGGAACCTGGGGAGATGGAGGGGCCTGGGGAGATGGAGGAACCTGGGGAGATGGAGGAACTTGAGGGTAGTGAGGAGAGATGAGTGGAGATTGAGGAGTAAAGAGGTAAAAATGGGCTGGGAAAGGATGTGGAAATGGGGGTTGCTGGAATGGAGGAGCTGAGCCAAACTGTGGAGGGAACTGAGGAGGTGGAAATGGCGGCGGCTTGTTTGTCACTGGAGTGCGCTGGCGGGGGAAAGCTTCCCCCTCGCGGTTTTCTGGCTCTTCGAAGGTCATCATTTCATGTGCATGTTGGGTAGGGGCAGCCTGAAGAAGGTTTACTGCAGGTAGAGGGTCCTTGGCAAGGTGAACTTGTTTAGGCAGAACAGTGCCTTGCAGCAGCATATCTCTATCTTTTCTCTTATCTCTTCGAAGGAGCCTAGAAGACAAATATTAATTATTTAATAAATGTGACTTCATTCTGCCTAAGGTTCTCACAGATTAGGTAACAAGCACACAGGAAAAGGTTTTTCTAGGGTTAAAATGTTCTTATATGCCAGTTGGATCCTGTGTAATTAACAATTTCTGATTGGATTAGATGTGTTTTATGCATCACTAGGAGTGGGCATAACCCCCTCTTCACCAAAGAGATTCCCTACATAGAATAATCAAACCCCCCACAAACAAAGCTGGCTGCATTACCTCTCGTTAAAGCGCCAAGCCTCTCGTTAAAGCGCCAAGCCTCTCGTTAAAGCGCCATTACCTCTCGTTAAAGCGCCATTACCTCTCGTTAAAGCTGCATTACCTCTCGTTAAAGCGCCATTACCTCTCGTTAAAGCGCCAAGCATATCTGATTGATTTACATTACAGATATCAGACAACGTTACAACTTAAATCGTGCTCATGAGGTTGTTTGTGGAATATCCTCACCGGTGTGCTTACCTGTGGCACTCGGGCTGTGGCTTTGTGCCTGTCTGTGGTAAATCACCCCCCCGAGGAAAGTTACAACAACAGGGTGTCTACAGGTTTGACCAAGTGAAATTTAAGACCTTTTTAAGACTTTTTAATGCCATTTTTAAAAACATTTAAGACCAACTCGGGAAGAAATAAAGCACAAAAATCAATTGGTTGTGCACGAGGCATAAGGTGCGGTGTGCTGGTTGTACTGGTATGAAACTACAGTCTAATAGTCCTGACGCTGTTTAGCAGTCTGACTGCCTGGGGGAAGAAGCTCTTCCCCATCCTGGAAGTACGGGCAGTGACATGCAAGCAACATGGAAGAAACGGAATGTAGTCCCCAGAAATTTAAGACATTTGGCTCCAGAATTTAAGACTTTTTAAGACTTTTTAAGGCCTTATTTTAGAAAAACGAAATTTAATGCCATTTAAGACTTTTTAAGGTCCCGCGGCCACCCTGAACAACCTGATTCCCACTTGTGTCATATTGCTTAAATACTGTCTTGACTGAATGAGAAAGGGGGAAGAAATTACACATACCATGAAGAGACAGTGGTGTTATTAAAAGGCACGAGAACCAAGTTGGTCTGTTCCAGGACAACCCTGCTGTCCCCCAGCAGCTGTTTGATATGGCTGTAGATGCTTACAATAGACTGAGGGATGGGCATGGTTATGCCCTTTGAGTCCTTTGGCCTGTTGCGTGCTTGCTCAAACTCTTTTGCAAGTCTGAGGCAAACGCACTCACTGGCTCTGTTGACTTCAGGGTCCTGGGCTGCTTGGCCATGAGACATGCAAAGTCTGTGGGAGAGAAAGATCATACAATCTGGATTGCGAGCAAGGATGTAAAACCACAAAGAACCAACTGACAATGATTTTGATGAAGTCATTTGCAGTTAATAATTTTCCCAGTGGCCTATGCTGCCCCCCTATAGATTATGGAACATTTTGAGCAAGCACCTCTCTGCTGCTTGCGGTCCAGGAGCAGAGCCACTAGGCTTCCTGGGTGCTTTGTCCCCAAATGGTGGAATGACCTACCAGTTGCGACAAGAACAGCAACATCCCTCCCTATCTTTAAAAAGCTTGTAAAAACCCTTCTCTTCCGAGATTGCTTCCCTTCCTAACAAAACTAATATAACTAACAAACACTAATCTAAACTCTCTCTCTCTCTCTATCTATCCCTATGCAGAAGTACATATGTCTGTTGTGTCTCTACTCTGTGTCCTCCTCTATTGCTTATGTCCCCCTTGATTGTAAGTCGCTTTGGATAAAAGCGTCTGCCAAATGCAATGTAATGTAATGTAATGTAATGTAATGTGCTCTCCATGGCCCTGCAGACACACGTGCCTTCCTCCTCGCCTTCTGGGTGTACCTTAACAGGAATAGAGCCATCCATGGTCATTTCTATCATTGGAATATATAGTATATATAATCACAATGTAAATATTTGTACTATTTTTTTACCTTGATGGTGCCTTGTCCATGTCATGGAAAGCTGTGTACAGCCGGACTATGTCTGTCTCCTCCTTTGCTGACAAAGCTGTGATTGTGCGGTTCAAGCCAACGAGGTAAGCTGCCAGGGCATCAACTGCCTCCCACCCCAAAACACCTCTGGAGTCACATTGGCTGGTCTGGAAAGTGACAAGTGAGGAAAAGAAAAACAAAGAAAACTATTGTTCAGTCTTGTTATTAGTTGTTTGATTCCACATTATTTCATAAACAAAATAATTAAAATATAACATTTATTTCAGGTCAGTATGTTCTTTTTGAGTAGGCAAATATGTTAGACTCATTCATCTTATTAAAATGTGACTGCATTTGCTTCAGGCGAAATTTGTGTTTTAGGAAAAAAAAGTCTTACAGAAAGTTTCTGTTACAGCTACGTCATTCCGGGTAAGTATGTTCTTTTTTAGTTGGCGAAGGTCTTACATTCATTAATTGCATGAAAATGTAACAGCATTTAGTTCAGGCAAGATTTGTGTTTTGGGACAAGGTATTAAAGAAAGTGAAATTGCCCACCTCTGTGATGACTTCGGGTTCAGTGTCATCCACTAACAACTGGTCTTCCACAACAGGAGATAAGTCATCTGCCTCCTCCTCTTCCTCAAGATGTGAGGGGATTTCAGGAGCATGTGATAGAGCATGCAGGTCCCCTCTGTTGGTCTGGGCCAATAAGTACTCCACCGCTATGCAAGTTGTGTTAAGTAGGCTACTTTAAGACGTAGGCCAATATAGGCCTACTGTAAATGTGTTTCTACCTGCGCATGAAACATTGGAGGCTTTACAACATTTGCCATAGAAAGTAAATGATGCAAGTACACTGATGATATGAGGTAGAACTATCTTAATTCGCCATCACAACCTTCAATAAATCAAAAAGCATGTACGCATTATCTACTGAAGTAGATTCCCAGCTGAGGTCGAGCGAGTCCAATATGGTTACAATGTATTCAGGTGTAGCGCTACACCTGAATACATACCATATTGGCACAGGACTAACAGCGCTACATTTGCTATGTAAGCATTCTGTAGATTATGACGCTGACTTTAGTTCCTTTAAGAGTTTGTATTCGTTAAATAATACTGGAGCACAACAGATCAACTGCGTGTTTTGCTGAAGCTGGCCACGAAGCTCCAGTTAGCACTGGGAGAAAATACAGATGTGAAATATAGGAGGGCCTCCGACTGACAGTTGAACAGACCAAGATTAGTGCACACCTTATTGCATTCCCCGGAAATCGGTTGAATTTATACTGAAAATTCACAAATACATAACACAATAGATGATACCAATTCTGTCATATCACCGCAGCCACAAGTGAAGTGTATAGCATACTAGCATACAAGAGGAGTAACGACGTAACACTTTGGCTAAGTTTAAATACGATTTGAATGTCGTGCTGACAGGAAGGGAAATTAAATAAGTCATTGTTGTGTTACATGATTTGACATTCGGCTCATACGTTGTGTTACCTTTATTAGTACTAATCAAATGTCCAAACTTACAGTTTCCCATTTGTTATTACTGCGTACCGGTAGGTCGAAAAATATGGCTGCCAGTGGGAAAACTTAACCACGCCCTTTCTGGTGTCACGTGACCTTGTCTGGACATGGTTAAGATCTCCCTTCTAAACCCTTTGATGTGCTCGCTCTTTGTTCGGACCTCCGTTCGAAGTTGTTCGGACCTCTGTTAGGACGTGTTCGGACCTTTTGTAACATGTTCGGACCTCGAAGCAGTCCATTCACTGGCGGGTACGGCCATGACTGCCCTTATGTGTCTCTGTGTTGTGATCTTCAGGATTTTGGGCATTGTGTGTGTCATTGCGTTGTTGTGGCATTGCATTATTGTGTCATGCAAGGGCCTGCATTAATGGGGCATTGCGTCATTACGCCATTTCATTATTGTGTTCAACTGCTCTGGCGCCACTGGACTACAAGACATGTTGTCTTGTTGTGACCTTGCCAAACTGTAAAGCACTTTGAGCTGCATCTTGTATGTATGAATTGTGCTATACAATATTATTATTATTATTATTATTATTATTATTATTGGGCAAGTGGGTGCGATATCTTACCGGTTTTGGGTTTCTCTCCATCTCTGTTGCTCTCGCCATCCGTTCTTTGCTGACCTTGTGTTGTAGCGCAGTAGTCAGGCAGTTGCACTGACATCATCGTTACCTGGACCAGAGACTCTGGATCAGGAGGGGTCTGGTTTATCTTGGAGCTGGGGACTGGAGCCATGTCTGATTCGCCATCTTCTTCCTAAAATTCAATAATGTTGATGAGGAACAAACACAAAGTACAGTCACTTAAAAAGTTAAAAAAGCACAACTAACCACGTTTTGACTCTGAAGAAGACGCAGTGCCGTCGAAACGAAACTTTTTGTTTCTGCACCATTAAATAGTGTTGCAAACTGAGTGCTCCGGTCTTGCTCCTTAGTCCACAGTTGGACCGAAGGTCTTAATATTGAACATTGTGTCCTGGACCATGAGCACCAACGAGGTGGAAGCGCATCTGACTCCCAGTTACTAACTAACCACTTGACTGTAAACTATCACCACAACAGATTTGAGATTTAACCTGGATTTGAGGTTTGGGACTCAATAACAATACATAAAGGGTCATTCCGTGTCAAATCAACAAATGGCTGCCAGTCACCCTCTCCAAAAAAAAAAGAAAACAAATCACAGCTGTCTGTACATCCAACCTATGTATAAATCTTAAATATTAAGTCTGTATCACTAATAGCTCCAAAACTACAGCCCTTTGAAATTTCAGGTCATTTTTGAAATTCTGGTGAACAAGCCTTTTGCTCAACTTCCGACATTGCTGGCTCTTTTAGTATTGAGAGGGTAAGTAAGTAATATGAGAGGGTGACTGGCGGCCATTTGTTGATTTGACACGGAATGACCCTTATTTCATGCAGTTTCGTATCTTTTTCCATTCGTTTCACTTTTTTCCAATTACGTTACTTAAATTGACGTTGAGCTGAATATAATTCCATTGCTTAAACATTAGGCCCAATGTATCGCAAAAATGAAAATAAATGCTTCTGCCAGCGCCGTGTGTTGTACAGTACAGAGACCTACACTGAAAATTCTCCATGTTGCAAATACTAGTAGGAGTGAAGAAACACTGTTTGGACACAACAGGTCTGTGACACAATTTTTCTGTTTTCAAACGTCTGGTTCACAATTTATGTTCAAATTTATGATTTGAAGGCTTGTCGGTTCAATTCTAAAAAAAAAAAAAAAGTAGAATGGGACTGTGGTACCTGCACCAGTTCAGCTTTGATGTCTGCAGATGAGGAGGTGGTCTGCTCTGTGGGGGGGTGTGACGCCTGCGAGTGTTGCAGGGGTGGCGCTGTTGCTGATAGCGTGGAGCTGGACGCTGATTTTGTTGATTGCCGTCAGCTGCGAAGCCCTCACCTGGGCCTACTTATAGGACTTCCTTAGTTTGTTATGTTGCCCGTGAGCATTAGGCTGCACGCTGGCCATTGGTTTTGGTTTTGGAACTTGGATTTGGAACTTTGGCATGTTGTATACTTGTAAAAACTTCAGTAAAAAGAGTATGATTATCTTGATTTCTGTTTTTGAGTGCTTTATTCTTGGTTATATGTTACATGTTTGAGCCAGTATGTAACATAATGGGGGCTCGTTCAATTGCGATTTTTGTTGTTTAGTTTATTAAGTCTGATTAAATATTTCTGGTGAGTCTTAGTGTGTCCTTGTTGGAGTAAGTGTTAACAGGTAAGTAAACTGTGTGCAAATAAGTGTGATTTTCCCCTGATAGGTACAGCGGCGTGTTTCATTTTGAGACACGTCGGGTTTGTTTTTTTCATAGTGTTGTGGTGAAGGCGAGTAGAGCAACGCTCGGGAGCACGCCGCGGTTTTGCCGGTCGTTGCTGATTGCCAGTCGCGGCAGGCATTCTGCTGGTAATCAGTGCATAAGTACCCCTCGCTTGTAACTGCATGAAGACTAGGCATACCGTAAGTAGGGCTTTTTGGGTTGTAGTTAGTTGGGGGGATCACGTTTTATTTGTACTGGTTTACGTGTCTTCTCCAATATGGATGAAAAATCATTTGTTGACTCATTTGTTGAGACTCCGCGTGAGTCATATTTGGACAGTTGTACGAAGAAAAATGAAACTGTGAGACTGACATTTGAACAGAGAAGGGAATTGTTACAGCTGCAGATAGAGCAGGAAAAACTGAGGTGGGATTCAGAGAACAGCCGTATTGCTTTAGAGAAGGCAAAATTGGACTTAGAGTTCCGTAGGCTTGATTTAATTAAGGATGGGACATTAGTTATGGAGGGTTCGAAGGAGGTGTCCTCTAGCCTATGTTTAGTCCCGCAGTTTAATGACCAGGATCCGGATGTTTTTTTTACGTTATTTGAGCGCGTCGCAGATACTAGAAATTGGGCTGATGAGCATAGGTGTTTGTTGCTACAGTGTGTTTTGCAGGGGAAAGCGCAAGAGGCATACTCCTCGTTGCCCTCGGTTGACTCAAAAGTCTACTCCAAAGTAAAAGCTGCTGTTTTGCGAGCATACGAGCTCGTACCAGAGGCGTATCGTTTGAGATTCCGACAGGTAAAAAAAGAAGTAGGGCAGACCCATCTGGAGTTGGCAAGGGAGTTGCGTAAACATTTCACTCGGTGGTGCGCTGCTAGCGAAGTTAAAACTTTTGATGATTTGTTTGATTTAATGTTGGTTGAGCAGTTTAAATCTGTTGTTCCTGAACGGGTAGCTACCCACATCTCTGAGCTTAAGGCTAAAACACTTGAAAAAGCAGCGGAATTGGCAGATGAATTTACGTTAATACATAAGTGCAGTTTGCAATCTGTTGGTAATACTGGGGTTAATATAGCGCAGGGGGGGAACCGGCCATTTCCAGTGTCTTCTGTGCCGTTGCAAAATCCGACATCAGACGTGTGTAATTATTGTCACGAAATTGGACATTGGAAGGTAGATTGCCCCGCCCTAAAGAAAAGACCAACGCGCTCAATTTATAAATATGTTAAACCGAATGCATTAGTGGGGCCTTTTCATTCCATTGATCCAGCTAAGTATAGTTTGGGGGAGGGCCGAGGTGCCGCTAACGCCAAGGATTGTTTGTCGTCATATTTGCCCTTTATTACTGATGGTTGTGTTTCTTTCCCAGGTCAACCCACTGTGCCAGTAAAAATCCTGCGAGTTACGGGCGCGGTGGATTCGTTTATTTTGCAATCTGTGCTGCCATTCAATGAGCAGTCTTATACTGGTGAAAGCATTCTGATCCGTGGCATTGGTTTGAATACTGTCTCTGTTCCCCTTCACAGGCTCCATATGCAATCTGATTTCGTGCAGGGGGAAATTATCATTGGTGTCAGTCCTGCTCTTCCAGTAAATGGGGTTCATATCATACTGGGAAATGGCATTGCCGGGTGTCGTGTTTGGGGGGATGTACCTGCACCTGTTGTATGTGATTCACCAATTGCTGCAGATTGTGTCCCAAGTAATGAGTTGAACTTCTCTGCAGTCACCAGGTCAACGAGTGCCGCTAACCCGGGGGTACCAGTTGATGGGCAGGGGGAGAGTTTTGGCTCTTTGCTTGGGGTTTCTGACTTGTCTGACCTACCTTTTACTTTGTCAGGGGAGGAGTTAAGCAGGGAGCAGGCAACTGACCTAGGGTTGGCTGAATTGTTTAAAAATGTGTCCTCCACAGATGCACTGGAAAATGGGGAAGTGCGTCCGATTGATGCGAAGATTTCGACAGAATTTGACATGCCTTTGGTGTTACAGGTTGATGCCAGCAACGTCGGAGCGGGCGCTCTTCGGATGCAGGCTGATGCGCACAATATTTACCATCTTGTGTGTTTCTTTTCAAAAAAATTCTGTTCGTACCAGCGCCATTATGCCGTGGTGGAGAAATTGACATTGGCCCTAATATGGGCTTTGCAGCACTTTTTGGTCTATATCAGTTCGGCCGTGTCTTTGACTGTTTTTTCTGACCATAACCTTTTGGTTTCCTTAAATTCGGTAAAGTGTTCAAGCCAGCGTCTAGTGCGTTGGTCTTTATACTTGCAGTCATACTGTTTGGATATTCGGTACATAACAGGGTCAGAGAACATTGTGGCCGATGCATTATCCTGTCTGATCATTTGCTGTTTTTTGTATTTTTTGTTCCCGTCTCTCTCTTGCTCTCTCGCTCCCTCCATAGGAATCTGTGGGAAAACTGCGATCTTGGGCTCTGCGTTTTCCAAAAAAGGGGGGGCGTGTGACGCCTGCGAGTGTTGCAGGGGTGGCGCTGTTGCTGATAGCGTGGAGCTGGACGCTGATTTTGTTGATTGCCGTCAGCTGCGAAGCCCTCACCTGGGCCTACTTATAGGACTTCCTTAGTTTGTTATGTTGCCCGTGAGCATTAGGCTGCACGCTGGCCATTGGTTTTGGTTTTGGAACTTGGATTTGGAACTTTGGCATGTTGTATACTTGTAAAAACTTCAGTAAAAAGAGTATGATTATCTTGATTTCTGTTTTTGAGTGCTTTATTCTTGGTTATATGTTACATGTTTGAGCCAGTATGTAACAGGGGGTCAGCGCCATCTACAGGAGAAGACAAGAACAGATGGGACTTACAAAAACATTTAAAGGGGTCCTTCCGTCAAAAAACACTTTTAGTAGCTCTATTAACAATGTGGTGGGTCACAACAAGCAGTATTTGCACCCAGCATTCCAAGACGTGAATTTGACCCTCATGGTTTTACTGGTCATTGAAGGGTCGAGCTAACCAAAACGAGCGGATCAGAGCATGCTAAACCTATCTACGTCACTAGGTCGTAAGCCCCGGCAAGAGCCATGTATGGCAAGCCCACATCCCAAAGGATTGGTGGACAGAAGCTAGGTGAGCGAAAGACCATGAATTTGCCCAATCAGAGGTGCCTTATTGACACGTCATGAATATTCACGAGGGACACCGGAAAAGGCAGTCGTTCAACCACTAGACCTGCTGTAGCTTACAGGAAACAGCGTCAAACAAGAGATCTAGGACATAATTTTTCACAGAAATGATGCACAATGCATTCAACCATAGTGACGACACAGAAATATGAATAAAAATAACAATGGAAGTTCCCCTTTAAAAGGAGAAACAGTCATGTTTGAGAGAAGGTCTCAGGTTAAGTGAAAGAAACAAAAACAGCTGATTATGGGATGACAGAGCCACACATTTTGGTTAGATATTTTCTTATGAGGCTAACTGCTTGTTACCTCCTCCGTATCTTGGTATTTGTGTGTGTGTGTGTGTGTGTGTGTGTGTGTACATGTGTGTGTGTGTGTGTGTGTGTGTGTGTGTTCTTGAGGCTTCTGCTTCTAAAAGCTTGGAAGCACAACCCTCAAATCATTTAATCACTTAGCCACTACCAGGACTGTGCATTTACTAGTTCTAAATGACAAGTTTTTCCACATGAAGCAGATAAATAGTTTTTTTTTTTTGTTTGTTTTTGAAACGGGTAAATTACGGGACTACATGTGAGCCAATTCTCACTAGTTTGCAATAGAAATGATGAACTGTGAACGTAAATTTGTTTTCTGCATGTACTGAGCTTTAAAATACTGTAGTACATGTAGATTATGAAACTGAAACTGAAGTGGCCGGTGTTAGTGACCAGGAGAGAGAAGACAGCTGGATAACACTGTGTGTGTGTGTGTGTGTGTGTGTATGCATGTGTGTGTGTGTGTGTGTGTGTGTGTTTTAGAACATCATACCATATTGACTACACTCATATCCACCATCATCAGCAGCAGCAGCATCTTCTTCTTCTTCTTTTTTAATCCGAGTGACTAGAGTCTGTAGGACATCATCCTCCACTTTCTGCACAACACACAGGAAATATTAGCAGGCATCTGCGTGTGCGTCTGTGTGTGTGTGTGTGTGTGTCTGTAGGGCTATGCTTCTGCTGCTGTGTTTGCATATGTGTTTGCGACAAAGACAGAGAGTGAGAGACAGAAGGACAGGAAGAAAGAGTGTGTGTGTGCGAAAGGGTGAATTTGTGTAAGTGTGTTTGTGTGTGTGTGTGTGTGTGTGTGTGTGTGTGTGTGTGTGTCTTTGTGTGTTCATACCACAACACTGGTCTGGCTCTCCCCATCCTGCAGCCACTCAGTCACTTCCTGAATCGTCCTGCAGGAGTCAGAGATGTCAGGGGTCAAAGTTCAAAAGTTAAAGGTGAAAGGATGGTGTCAAAGTACAAACAACAGTCTACACTGGAGTGAATATTTCAGATTATATCAGGAGATAAAATTACATATCATATCTGCATGCACTGAAATATGTGTGTGTGTGTGTGTGTGTGTGTGTGTGTGTGTACCTGTGATTACTCTGGTGGCTGTGCAGCTGTTGATGCAGGTCCTTCAGTTCATTATTCAGGAAAGCTATAGTCTGCATAAACACACACAAACACACACACACACACACACACACACACACACACACACACACACACACACACACACACACACACACACACAGAGTTCATGCATAAAAACACAGGCAATGGTAGTGACATTGATAAAACCTCTCCTTCATGTGATCATTAATAGCAAAAGTTAATGTATGTTTTGAGGTGCAAACACAGTTACTGTCCTCCCTCCCGTCTAGACACGTTTATAGTAGGTGATTCCACTCTCCACATATCCTGCTGGGGTTTGTGTATGTGTGTGTGTGTGTGTGTGTAGGAGAAATGTGTGTTGGTCATAACTGCATAAGGCTGTCTATGGGTGTGCATTGTGTCTATGGGTGTGTATTGTGAAGTCCTCTCCAAATTAACTAAAATGACACACAAACTGAAAAAGACACAAACACACACCAACCTGGTTGGCTTGTGTTAGTGAGTTATCTTTGTCCTCCAGGTGTTTCTGTAGTTCATCGACCTGGAGCTTCAGCTGCCGGTTTGACTCCACCTGCTCTGACAGGCTCCTCCCATTCTCAGACGCCCTCTCTTCTAGATGGCGGATTAACATGCGCAGAGCCATGTTCCGCTGGACTTCACTCTGATAAATGCACATACAGTATGTCACAAAAGTGAGTACACCCCTAACATTTTTGTTGTTTTATTATATCTTTCCATGGGAGAAGTCTTAAGATATAACACTTTTCTACAATGTAAAGTAGGCGCTCTAGTGAACTCCATGCCCAAGAGAGTTAAGGCAGTGCTGGAAAATAATTGTGTTATATCTTAACCTTAAAAGTGTTATATCTTTAGACTTCTCCCATGGAAAGATATAATAAAAAGAGTACAAAAATGTTAGGGGTGTACTTACTTCTGTGACATACTGTACATCAAACACATCACAAACACCTTGTCATGCAGTTAAGTTGTTACATAACTTAACTGTGACCAACATACTTTACTGCAGCAGTCCATTCACAGGAAAGGACATAAATATTTTTATATTCGTATCCTTGGCAATGTAAAAAATGCAGTATCAAACACACACTGTAAGCAACATACTTTATAGCAACAGTCCGTCTATACAAAACGACATAAATATTTTAATGCTGGTGCCGTTTGAAATGTAAAAAAAAAACACACACACAGTATGGAACACATTGTAGCCTATGTGTGTTACCTGTAACGCTTCCGTGATGAACTGACTGGCCTTCTCGAGGTCAGAGGAGGCTTGCTTGTGACTCGCATCAACATGCTGGGAAATGGCATTTATCTACAAGTAAACACAATCACACAGAGAACTGCCGTTATAGTCACATAAAGAAAAACTAAGCTCTGACTGACTGTCTGACACCCCAGTCAAATAGATCTCTACTTCGCTCACACTACTGAGACCTTTTCTCTCGACCCACCTCACACTCCAGTGTTTTGGCGAACTGGTCTCTTGTGCAGTGGGTAGAATGCAACCAGAAACTCTCTACATCCGACTTCAAACTCTCTTGCCTCGAGGTTAATAACTGTTGTGCGGGCTCGACTTCTGTCTTCATTATTTAATGTAGACTCGTTTTAAAAATGACAGTTGGCCAAAGAACATTGCTAAATCCAAACGACTTCTTCGGACGTGTTGGGTTGCTCGGTTACGTTTTACTGACGCATACCGCCACCTACTGGTACAGAGGCAGAAGTGGATTTACCGTACTTTTTGGATAACAACCCATAGCCATACTCATGCCCGCTTAGTTTTCTGTTCATGTCGGGGAAACTTTTCCAGCAACATATCCCACAAAAGGTAGCACTGGAGTTTGTATTTTTTTTTCTGGTCCTGTGTGAATGCACTGGTGTAGTCTGAGATGTCCTGACCAAGAAAAAAACACATGCAATGGAAGGGCTTGTCTCCTGTGTAAATGCACTATTCACTGCGCTATTCTGACATCCCTTTGGGGAGAATCTCTTTCCACACTGTCCCCAGTGATATGGTCTCCTGTGTGAATGCGCTGGTGTCGTCTGAAATGGTATGCCCGTGAAGGCAGGGCATAGGGTAGGGTTTGTCTCCTGTGTGACTATGCTGGCAGTTTCAGGGATATCCGGAGAAGATATCACAGGCTGTGACTGCAGTGAAACATACTTCAGTGGGTTGAACCCAAGAGCAGAGAGTTGACATCAGAGTCGATATTTTATTTAAATGCAACAGTGCAATTATGTGCTTCACAATCATGCTGTCCAAGTCAAGCTGAAGTATCTCACAGACATGGACATGAACAAGGTGTTTGGAAAGGTCAACAAGAACAACAGTGTAATATAATACACAAAACTATTGTAAACTGGACCAAGAACAACAATATAATGCACAGCTGGAAAAAAGCCATTGTAAACTGGAGCTATATCACACAGACACACTCATCACACTGACAGAACCCATCATGGTGACAACACAGTGTGTGTGTGTGTGTTTGTTTGAATGTGTGTGCCTGTATGTGTTTCACTGTCTTTCAGGAGCTTGACAATGCCGGTGTGTCTCTGATGCAGATTAAAAAAAATAATAAAAAAAACATTACATATTTATTTGGAAACAAACTTAAAAATTATTGTGGACTAACAGCGCAGAACCAGAACACGGAAATGAAGCAGTCCCACCAGCTCGCGCCTGTTGCCATGGAAACATGATTTGTTGTCTCAGGGTTTCCATGCCAACCAAGCTGCGCATTGTCTATTTAGCCATCTTAAATTATGGCCAAGAGACCTCAAGAAAGTCTGGTCTGCTAATCATTTACTGCACAGTAGTTACTGGCCATAGAGTCTCTGCCACTGATTTACACTATTGCCTTTACAGAGTTACTGACCAAGAGATTCCCTTCTACTTGTTGGATGTGCGCGGTTAAAGGCTTGCTTGTTCATCACGCACAATTTCGGGTGCAAGATCCAAAAAAATAAAACTGTAAAGACAAATGACATATTTCGAGCCCTCATGGTCCTTCCTCCTCAGACTTGGAAGTCTTGGAAGTCTGAGGAAGCACTTTCACCGTGGCCTGCCCTTTGACCTATGACCTCTAACCCTATCGGGCACCCTTACAGTGGACGAGCTGGTGTCGCTTGAGACTCTTCTGCTGTGTGAAGCTCCTCCCGCACAGGCTGCAGAGGAGGCGGGGCCTGTCGAGCGCGTGGATGGCCGCGTGGTTCTTGAGGCTGAAGGCCTGGGTGAACCTCTGTCCGCACTGGGCACACTGGTGCGGCTTGACCCCGCTGTGACCCCGCTCGTGCCTGCGCAGGTCGCTGGGCTGGCCGAACCGCTTGCCGCAGTGAGAGCACGCATGCTGCTTCTCTCCCGTGTGCGAGAGAAGGTGCGCCGAGAGGCTGAACTTTTTCAGGAACATTTTGCCGCACAACTCGCACTGGTGTGGCCTGTCCCTCGCGTGCATGCGGCGGTGTAGACCGAGAGCTCCCTTCGAGAGGAAACTCTCTTCGCACTGCGTACAGTCGTAACGACGTTCCTTCTTCCTTCGCCGGTCTTCCTCTTCGGAGACGTCCTTCACAGGCGACACGCTGTGCTGTGGCCTCTTCCGTGTGGACGCGTGCTGGGGTCTGGTCAGATGGGCCTTCGAGCTGACGCGCTGGACAGGCACAGACTGATCCGCCAGCGTTTCTGGGGCAATGGCAGCAGCAGCATCAGCATCAGTCCCTGAGACTGGGATGTCCAGGAGAATTGCCTCTGTTTTCTGCAAAGCACACAGGAAATATTATACTAATATTGATTATACTACTGCTAACATGTATGTGTGTGTGTGTGTGTCTGTGTGCAGTTGCATGCTTGTATGTGTCTTTTAACTTAATTTTATTGTGTGTGTGTGTGTGTGTTCATACCACAACATTGGTCTGGGTCTCCTCATCCTGCAGCAACAGCATTTCTGGGGCAACGGCAGCAGCATCATCATCAGCAGCAGCAGCAGACTGATCCGCCATCGTTTCTGGGGCAACGGCAGCATCATCATCATCATTATTATCATCAGCAGCAGAAGTTTTAGTCAGGGTTTCTGGGGCAAGTCTGGAGTCAGGGACTGCAAAGGATGAGAACCAAAACAAAACAAACAAAAAGAGAGAAAGAAAACAATTAAAAACCTCCATACATGCCTCTGTGTATGAAATATGCTATACCAATGCGATAACCAATGTAAGCAATATGAGTTCTACAATGTATCATAGGCTGTGTGGGCATGCATGCGTTTGCGTGTGTGTGTGTGTGTGTGTGCGTCCGTGCGTGCAAGGGAGATCTCTCACAAGTTTGCAAGCTTACAAACTTGACTCCATCTTCATTGTACGTGTGTGTGTGTGTGTGTGTGTGTGTGTGTGTGTGTGTGTGTGTGTGTGTCTTTGTGTGTGTGTATGTGAGAGAGAGAGTAAGATCTCCAACCAGTTTTGGCTTTTTCTCCATCTTCATTCTTGCCCTCCGGTCCTTGCTGACCTTGTGTTGTAGAGCAGTCGGCTAGTTGCACTGACATCATCGTTAGCTGGACCAGGGACTCTGCGTCAGGACGGGTCTGGTTTATCTCGGAGCTGAGAACTGGAGCCACGTCCAATTCTCCATCTTCTTCCTAAAACGCATGGAGGGAGAAAGACAACAGTGAACACAAAACAATCACATTAGACAGGGCATGGCTTGTAACAGAACTCTGATAGCTAGTGGCTATTATTATTAATATTAGCAGGAGAAAGAGAAAAAAAAGCACATTAGTGTCCTCTCTTTTCTGCAAAGCACACATGAAATATTATACTAATAATATTTTTTGTACTACTAATAATGTATGTGTATATCTGTGTGTACAGTTGTATGCTTCTGTATATGTGTATATTGTGTGTGTCTTTTAACCTAATTTCACTGTGTGTGTGTGTGTGTGTGTGTGTGTGTGTGTGTGTGTGTGTGTGTGTGTAAGTGTGTATGTGTTCATACCACAACACTGGTCTGGCTCTCCCCATTCTTCAGCCACTCAGTCACTTCCTGAATCGTTCTGCAGGAGTCAGAAATCCCAGGGGTCAAAGTTCAAAAGGTGAAAGGATGAGAGACTACACTGGAGGTTTAACCTGTATTGTGTATGATGGTTAAGCCCTGCATTAGCCTAGTGCCAAACCTGAAATCACAAAGGTTAAAGGTCAAGTGGAGTTATGGTTGAAGTGGGATTTCACGTCGTTTCAACCAAATACACAGTAATTTGGTCAGGAGGGAGGTGCACTGATGAAAGCGTCACATGACTCCAGTGTAAATATTAATGTCTACCTTAACCCATTGTAGTGTGTGTGTGTGTGTGTGTGTGTGTGTACCTGTGATTACTCTGGTGGCTGTGCAGCTGTTGATGAAGGTTCTTTAGTTCATTCTTCAGAGAAGCAATAGTCTGCATAAACACACACACACACACACAGACACACACACACACACACACACACACACACACAACAGCAGATAATCTGTGTGTATGTGTATCCAGAGTGACTTACAGAGAATTTTGTACAGGGAAAGTCCCCCTAAAGCAATGTACACACTTTAGCGAGGACAGTTCTGGTTATTGTCTATGCATGAGACAATAAAATATGCTTGTTTAAATTGTGAAGGAGGTGTATTTCCCTTCAAACACACACATATACACACCTGGTTGGCTTGTGTTAGTGAGTTGTCTTTGTCCTCCAGGTGTTTCTGGAGTTCATCGACCTGGAGCTTCAGCTGCCGGTTTGACTCCACCTGCTCTGACAGGCTCCTCCCATTCTCAGACGCCCTCTCTTCTAGACGGTGGATTAACATCCGCAGAGCCATGTTCCGTTGGACCTCATTCTAATTAATGCATACATCAAACACGGTAAAACACACACACACACTCAGGATAGAAAGCAAGAAATAACGCCATGCCTGAAATTCACAAACGGGAAACCCTGCAGCCCAATTTATGTTTTGTTCTCTCTCTCTCTCTCTCTCACACACACACAATCTCTCTCTCTCTCCCTCTCTCTCTCTCTCTCACACACACACACACACACACACACACACACACACACACACACACACACACACAATCTCTCTCTCACACACACAAACAGCCCAGGTGCAACTATCCATCCAACGCATGTTGTTCATCATCATGATTAGGGACCAGCTATTCTCCAGTGTGTGTGTGTGTGTGTGTGTGTGTGTGTATTACCTGTAATGCTGATACAATTAATTGGCTGACCGTTCCGAGGTCAGAGCAGGCTTGTTTGTGACTGGCATCTACATGCTGAGAAATCTCATTTATCTGCAAACATACACATTCACACGGAACACTTAAGTTAGTGACAGTTTCTACAGAACACATGGAGTGACAGCCAACTTCAGCTGTTTGACTTATTGTTATGGAAAAGATAACGTTAAAACAACACGCCCTCTTTAGTGATATTAGCTCATTCGGCATCTCCGGTTAAAGTACCTTTGCAGCTTGAAAGCACAGGGTTGACGGCAGCGCCTTTACCAGATCTTTTCAAAGCCAGTTAAATCTAATACTAGCCCGTAACGTCACTCCCAAGAGACTAAACTTTAGCGGTGTGTTGCTTTAACGTTTTTTGATTTAACCAACCTCAAATTCCAGTGTGTTCTGTCTATCGCAGCGGGTAGGATGCGACTTCAAAAATCGTTCTGTGTGCCTGATTTGTTTCTGCATCGCGTTAAACAGTATTTAAAACTAGCAGACTCAGTCAAATACAACTGCCAACCCGTTAACGAGTCATACACCACTATTCCCAGAGTGAGAGTACTACAAAACAGTTTTTGGTTTATTTTGCTTCGTCTTTTCCCTCTTACTGCCTCTATTTTTTTTTAGAAAAACAGCTGGGCTCATTCAGTTCGCTTTATCGCCCCCTGGTGCTGTGGGGTACAACCTCACGCATCCCAACCTCTTATATACAGTCGATGATCCCAACTTAATCACTCAACGCACTGACCACAGTAAGTAAGAACAGTAAGTAGTGCTATAGTTTTAATTGATTTGATTTTTTTTCTTGATAATTATTACTTTTTTTTATTTTTGTGAGGTTTTTTATTTCATTTCTTTTGTGTTGTTTTTTTTTTTAAATGTATTTGTATTGTATGAATTGTAAACTCAAACCATTGCTGCAGAAGAGCTTATTGCATAGTCACCCTGAATAAACAGCGGTTGATGATGATGAAGTACCACCAGCTCACCTGTTACCAAATGTACCCCAGCTTTGAAGTGCTTGTTGATGCTGCATCTGAGCCCCCAGGCTCAAAGAGTAGTCCCATGTTAAAACAGGTTAGAGTGCCAAGGAGCTCTGTGCATTTATCTGAACCCACTGTACTGGTGGGAAGGGCAGGTGGACGGGAGATGGCGGTTATGGACAGAATAAAGGTGAAAACACAGCGCGAGCAACCTACATCCATTTTGAGCCTTTGCTATGACTTACCGGGTGTGCACCCCCTCAAAATCAAGAAGACAAGACTGACATTGACATCTAGGGCTTTAATTAACAGTAGGACAAACAAAACAAAACAGTTTTTTGACACTTTGTAAATGTAACGACTGGTTTATTAGGCCTGCCATCAGTGCTCCCCTCACAAGAATCATCGCTGACAAATGAATTGTGGAGGGATTTACCTCAGCAATGTATTTATGTTGTTAACCGTAAAAAAAAAAAAAAAAAAATTAATTAAATAAATAAAAATAAAAATCCACACTTACTACCATGTAATAGCCAACAAAAGGAATAAAAAAACTACAACTGAAGCATTAAAAAATATTATTATTATGATGATCTGTGAAAGTATATGACAAAATTTTTGAAGTATATTTAAAAATTCTGAAAAGAGTCTGAAAAGAGAGGAATAAAGACTGTGTCCAAGCTACTTTCCCCATACACCTTTCACCTTGTCATTCCTTGTGTTGGCTGGTCTGAGAACGAGCAAGTCAGAAGAAATACGACAGGCGCATCCCGGGTTCAGAAAGTAGAAGTCCTGCCACATATTTGTTCCAGCCAATTCACTGAACCAGCTGATCCCAATTAGCAACCCGTCTTCAGCCAGGTAGATGAGGTAATTAGTGAAATCACCTGTGTTAAGAGCACAGGCAGAAAGGAATACATGGCAGGACTTTTACTTTCTCAATCTGCTTTGCCAACCTCTGTCTGAGAGTGAGCAAGTCAGAAGAAATACGGGCAGATGCAGAGAGCAGCCCAAATCTGTTACCCCTCTCTTTCTGTTTACAGCTACACGGATCAATATGCCTGCACTGGCCACAACTACCCAGCTACCCATGTCTCTGTGTGAATATGTAAATGGTGTCATCCACACTGACTGCCCTGGTAGAGCCTCTCTGGTGTGTGAGCTGTCAGCTGGTAACCCTTCAATACCGACAGCCGATTAAAACTCATAATAGCATAGTTAGCATAGCATAGTTAGCATAGCATAATCGAGAAGTGGGCAGGTTACGGTTTAGTTTAAACAACTTACTGCACTATGTACATTCATAGATTTGCGTTACATTTTTTTTCCACCCGGACTATTTTATTGTCATTATTGTAATTTTTTGTTTGTTAATGCCAGTGTGTGGGGATATGGGGTGGGTATAAAAAAACAGAAATAGACATTTTATCTGAATATACCACTGTATTGCCCAACTTTTATTTAATAAAAATAAATGTGAAAAAAAAAAAAAGAATTGCGTTACATTTTTTTTTTTCACCCGGAGTGCCATTTGGTGGGGAAGCTTCAAGTGTGAATGCGCTGATGTCGGTTGAGGTCCGACCAGTGTGTGAAGCTCCTTCCACACTCAGTGCACTGGTGGGGTCTCTCTCCTGTGTGAATCAGCTGGTGACTTTTAAGCCGCGATGCCAGACAGAAACCCTTTCCACACTGTCCGCAGTGGTAGGGTTTGTTGCTCGTGTGAACGTGCTGGTGCCTCCGGAGGTCTCTTGCAAGCATGAAGTTCTTCCCGCACAGAGAGCAGTAGTGCGGCCTCTCTCCGGTGTGGATGCGCTGGTGAACACGGAGGTTGTATATCTCGGCAAAACTTCTGCCACACTGAGCACAGCGGTGGGGCCTGTCTCCTCTGTGACTGCGCTGGTGTCGATTGAAATTTCGCTTTTGGGAGAAAGTCTTTCCACACTGAGAGCAGTGGTAAGGCTGTTCTGTGTGAGCACACTTGTGCCGACTGAAATTTCCCTTTTTCGTGAAACTTCTTCCACACTGAGAGCACTGATATGGCCTCTCTCCTGTGTGACTGCACTGGTGGTCTTTCAGATTCTTTTTGTTAGTGAAGCTTTTGCCACAAACAGGACAAAGATGTTTTCCTAATTTATGCGTCAATGTCTCTGGGTTGGGTGTGGATTTGGGGATCGTAGACGATGAGTGTGGTGCCCCTTTGCCTGTTTTACCCCCCAAGAAAAGAAGAAACACAAACATCACAAACCTTTGTATATGCTTATATATGCTTTGTGTACCCTTCTATTTTGAGAGTGCTTCCATTCCTAACAAAACTAACAATCACTAAACCAACTCTCTCTTTCTCTGTCCCTATGTGGGAGTACATATGTCTGTAGTGTCCCTGCTCCGGGAAACTTATTCAGACACATGCACCTCCCTGTATGTGTAAAGATTGTCTGCTTACTCAGTGTCCCTTTACACCTCTGTCTGCTTATGTCCTCCTTTTTGTAAGTCGCTTTGGATAAAAAGTGTCTGCCAAATGCAATGCAATGTAATGTAACATAATCAAATGTAATGTAATGTAATGCTGCCTGGCAGGTCCTGCAGTATGACACAAACTCACATACAGACTAAGGCCTGGCCTCAAGTACATAACTTATAATAATAATAATAACCTTTACTTGTATAGCACAGTTCATACACACAAGATGCAGCTCAAAGTGCTTTAAAGTTTGGCAAGGTCGCAAACAAGACAGCATTTCTTGCAGTCCAATGGCATCAGAGTAATTGAATGCAATAATAAAATGGGGTAGTGTCATAACAATGCAATGTCACAACAACGCAATGCCCCGTTGATGCGCGACACAACAATGAAATGTCACAACAGGGGAGGTGCATGTGTCTGAATAAGTTTCCCGGAGCAGGGACACTACAGACACATGTACTTCCACATAGGGACAGAGGAAGAGAGAGTTGGTTTAGTGATTGTTAGTTTTGTTAGGAAGGGAAGCAATGAGGCAAATCTGAGCAAATTCACTCAGAGTAAGGCATACACCTACAAATCGAGGAGCTCTACATTTGTTTAGCAATAAGAATAAAGCCATAGGGTTTCTCTATTACATAGGTGTCATACGGCCCTTTATACAATTATATCCGGCTCGCACGATCATTTTATATTAATAATATTAATGGCCCGGCAATATGAAACGCTGATGACACACATGAACTACAATTCCCATAATGCAAGATAGCAGAGAGCAAAGTAAGCCTAATTTAAGTTGTAGGTTATAATGTTTATTTATTGTGAAATTATATTCCTGTCTGCTTTTATACCTATATTTACTTTTCGTGTGTTCAATAAATGTTTATCCTGTTCTGTTCTTTGCTGACCTTGTGTTGTACAGCAGTCGGCTAATTGCACTGATAATCTCCTTAGTTGGACCAGAGACACTGGAGCAGGAGGGGGCTGGTTTATCTCGGAGCTGAGGGCTGGAGCCACGTCTGATTCTTCATCTTGTTCCTGAAACTCATTACAGGAGGGAAGAACACAAAATAAAAATTGGCATTTGGGTGACTTGATCCGATAATATTTTCTATATTCAATGTCTGAATTTCCTACTTCTGACAATTTGTGTTCAAAGTTTCAAAGCATTCATAGGTGTGATGTATATTTGCACGAATTCAGATCAGATATATGGAGAGAGAGAGAGAAAGAGGGAGAGGGAGAGAGGGAGAGAGAAAGAGGGAGAGGGAGAGAGCGAGAGAGAGCGAGGGAGAGAGAGAGGTAGAGAGAGAGGGAGAGAGAGAGAGAGGGAAAGAGAGAGAGAGGGAGAGAGGTAGAGAGAGAGAGGGAGAGAGGGAGAGGTAGAGAGAGAGAGAGGTAGAGAGAGAGAGAGAGAGGGAGAGAGGGAGGGGGGTAGAGAGAGAGAGAGAGAGAGAGAGAGAGAGAGATGTGTTGACTTAGAAATACGGACTGGTTTTGTCCAGGTTCAGAAAAACTCATTGAAACCGTTGGTCCACAACCTATGTTTGTCTGTCACACAATTCACTAGATTTTCTAACCCTTGGCCAGTGTTTTATGTTCTACTTCGTGTCTCCTGACCGCCAGAGGCGGTGCTTTCAGCACATGGATATCCATCGCACGAACGTGCAGGTCGAGTGATAATATCAACATTGTCACCAGGGTGACGTCATCCGACACTCATAGAACCGTGGTTATATACATAACCCTCGTTTTAATTGAATATAAAACCAGCCTGGTCACTTTCGCACTGGTAACCACCACTTTACCTGCGCCAGTTCAGCGTTGATGTCTGCAGATGAGGAGGTGGTCTGCTCTGTGGGGGGGTCAGCGCCATCTACAGGAGAAGACAAGAACAGAAGAGACTTACAAACACAATTGAAAAGGAGAAAAGTGTAGAGTAGCACTGTACAGTATTTCACACTCATGTCCATCTCTTATATCCATCATCACCATGATCATCACCATCAGCATCATCATCATCATCAGCAGCAGCATTATCGCCATCAGCAGCAGCAGCATCAGCAGCATCATCGTCATCAGCAGCAGCAGCATCATCATCATCTTCTTCTTTCATCCCAATGACTAGAGCCTGCAGAATATTGTCCTCTTCTTTCTGCAAAACACACAGGAAATATTAGCATGTATCGGGATGTGTGTGTGTGTGTGTGTGTGTGTGTGTGGGGTGCTACCTTTTACATTTTACATTAATTCCATTAATATGTCGGCACCCACCCAACCCTGCTGTTTTTGTCTTTTTGGGGGGTACTGGGTCTTCATCAGGGGGTACCGTACTCCCCCAGCCCCAGTAATTCGATCTGTCTGTGTCTGCAGTGGTATGCTTCTGTTGCTGTATTTACACTTGTGTTACAGAGGGAGAAAGAGAGAGAGTAAGAGAGATAGAAAGAAAAAAGAGAGAGAGAGATAGAGAAAGAGAGAGAGAGTGTGTGTGTGTGTAAGTAATAGTGACTATGAATAAGTGTGTGCAAACCTGCTCCTCTAGAACCTCCACCTCTCTATGTGTTTGCGAGAGAGAGTGTAAGGGGGACAAAAAGGCAGAGAGAGAGAGAGAGAGAGAGAGAGAGAGAGACAGAGAGAGAGAGACAGAGAGAGAGAGAGAGCATGCATGCATGTGTGTGTGAAAGAAGGTGACTTTGTGTGTGTGTGTGTGTGTGTGTGTGTGTGTGTGTGTGTTCATACCAGAACATTGGGCTTGCTCTCTCCATCCGGAGGCAACTCGGTCACTTCCTGAATCGCCCTGCAGGGGGCAGAAAGTCAGCACATGGGTCAAAGTTCAAAGTTCAGAAGTTAAAGGTGTACACTAGGATGACCCAAGAGTCTACACTGGAGGTTGAGTTATAAGAACATCATGCAGCTCTCAGCTGGCTACCGATGCAGACATCAGACATCTCCAAAAGACAAAAAAAAAAAAACCCAAAGTAAATATCAAAGATTATATTAGGAGATAAAATAACATGTCATAGCTACATGCACTGAAATTGTCTAGTGGGTCAGTGTGTGTGTGTATGTGTGTGTGTGTGTACCTTTGATTACCCTGGTGGCTGTGCAGCTGTTGATGCAGGTCCTTCAGTTCATTATTCAGGAAAGCTATAGTCTGCATAAACACAAACACACACACACACACACACACACACACTGAACTTCCATATCTCCTTCGTGTGTCATTGATTAAAATGCTGTTTGGGTAGCAGAAGTTAATGCATGTTTTGTGGTACAAACACAGTTGAACTGGGTTGACGGTTCTCACATGTAGACACATGTTTCTAGTAGGTGATTCCACTCTGCACATGTCCTATACAGTTGGGTATCTCCTTGAGTGTATGAGGATAGTCTGTTTACTTTGTGTTCCTCTACACCTCTACCAGCTTATTATGACCTCCTTTTGTAAATCGCTTTGGATAAAAGTGTCTAATGTAATGTAATGGCATGATGCATTTCTGTGTGTGTCTTAAATGCAGGAGCATTGCTACTCATGACTGTATTAGGCTTGCAACAATGAGGTCGTTTGTCTATGGGTGTGATCTCAGTGTATGAAGACCTCTCCAAAACAAAAACAAACTGACACACACACACACACAAACACACACACACACCTGGTTGGCTTGTGTTAGTGAGTTGTCTTTGTCCTCCAGGTGTTTCTGTAGTTCATCGACCTGGAGCTTCAGATGCCGGTTTGACTCCACCTGCTCCGATAGGCTCCTCCCATTCTCAGACGCCCTCTCTTCTAGATGGCGGATTAACATGCGCAGAGCCATGTTCCGCTGGACTTCACTCTGATAAATGCACATACATCAAAAATATCAACTCACAGACTAGTTTATTATTATTATTATTATTTCTGCATTACCTATATGCAGATTAGATTATTATTATTATATAGACGATATGAATCTATCTATGCAGTGGAGCATCACAGTGAAATCAAGCACAATACAGCTGAAGTCACCACAGATCCCAATACAGTCTGAATGCATCTGTGGACCAGGACAATAAAGAAAAAAGATGAGTTAGTAAGATGATGGATGACTATTCCGTTTAAATTCCTATTTACGTGTCAAAGAGCACAGCCTGGACATGTTCCTTCAAGCAGGAGCCATCAATAGCGATGCTGTACAAAGCTGTACCTCCAGGCATTTGATGCATGCAGTTGTTTGCATAACTGCACTGTGACCAACATTGCAACAGTCCATAGATATATAACACCACTATGTGTACATCACATAAGTGGGGGTGAGTGTGGGTGTGTGTGTGTGTTACCTGTAATGCTTCCGTGATGAACTGACTGGCCTTCTCGAGGTCAGAGGAGGCTTGCTTGTGACTCGCATCGACATGCTGGGAAATGGCATTTATCTACAATCCAACACATCCACAAGGACCACTACCATTATAGTCGCACAAGGAAAAACTTAGTTCTGACTGACTGTCATTCCAACCAGATATAAAAATCTCTAGTTCTGTGACAGTACCGATTGTCTGGACTTACCTCACACTCCAATGTGCTGGCGCACTGGTCCCGCGGGCAGTGGGTGGAATGTGACCAGAAACGATCTACATCCGACTTCAAACCCTCTTGCCGCGAGCTTAATGATTGTTGCGCACGCTGGACGTATGCCTGCATTATTTAATGTAGCCTCTAATTTAAAAAAAATAAAAGATTTGGCCAATTACAACTGCTAAACCAAACCTTTGGAAAGATGATTCTCAACACGATCGGTTTGTTTTGCTTCTCATCCTCAAAAATGTGCTTCTTCTGCGGATCTTTGGACAAATAGCCGACCCGATTCAGTACTCTTATCGCCACCTTGCGGCTCGGAAGACAAACTTTCGTGATCTCTGCAATTAAGCAGAATGTCATCTTGAATATAGATTAGTACGATTTGTGATCAACAAATTATTACTTTTATTATGATTATTACATTACACTTAGCTGATGCTCTTACAGTTATTTATGTAGAGAGTTTCAGTTATAGTGTCTGGAGAAATGTGGGGTTAGATACCTTGCTCAAGGGCACTTCAGCCATGGACGAGGGTGCAGGAGAGCACTAGTTGTTTACTCCCCAACTCCCATTCTCCCTCCTGGAAGGGGTTTGGTACCTGCAACCCTCCAGTCTCAAGAGCAACTCTCTAACCTCTAGGCCACAGCTGCTCCTACTTATTTATTCAGTACATTATCTTTTATTATTTTACATTTTCCAGCACACCACCTAGCAGCCAAGTCTCTACTCAAATGGGCGAACACGGCGTGGCCAGACCATTGCTGACACAGCATTGTGAAGTCGCCATAGCCAGGCTAGCAAAAACCTCTATAAACACATGATCAAGTTTGTCTCTACTTTTACATTTACTAAATTTCCCATGACTGTTAGAGAAATCCAATAATGCAAGCACGTGTATGCATTGATTTGTTATGTGCCCTGTGTCAAACATCCTCTCTTTCCAAGCATTTAATTGGCCTGCATGTATGTTTTGGTATTGCTGTAAACATCATTCAGATTGTGGAGTACTTCCAGTACCTAGTAAGGCTTTCCCTGTTTTTCAACAAAAATCAAAATGACAATAATGTCTAGGCACTACAGTATTGCGAGTTATTAGACTTGATACTGCACGAGTACAAATCAGATAAATGTTTTATTCATCAAACAACTGAAATAAAACTATTGCACCAAGACCAAGGGGTTGGTTCTGTGTGAATGCATTTGTGTAGTCATGCCTTTCGAGAAAAACTCTTTCCACACTGTCCTCAGTGATATGGTCTCCTGTGTGAATGCACCGGTGATCTCTGAGGGTTACTGCCTGTGAAAAACTTTTCCCACACTGTCTGCAGTGCTAGGATTTCTCTCCTGTGTGAATGCGCTGCTGTTGATTGTGACCCCTTCACACTTCACAAATCTGTGAACCTTTTTCCACACTGTCCGCAGGAGTAGGAGTTTCTCCAGTGTGAATGCGCTGGTGTGTTCTGAGACTTCCTGGAAGTGAAAAACTTTTCCCACACTGTCTGCAGGAGTGGGGCTTTTCTCCTGTGTGAATGCGCTGGTGTCGGTTAAAGTGTCCTGGTTGTGAAAAACTTTTCCCACACTGTTTGCAGAAATAGGGCTTCTCTCCTGTGTGAATGCGCTGGTGTTGATTGAGAACTCCTGCATGCGTGAACCTTTTCCCACACTGTCTGCAGAAGTAGGGCTTTTCTCCTGTGTGAATGAGTTGGTGTTGTCTGAGATACTGTGCCAGTGAAAACCTTTTCCCACACTGTTTGCAGTTGTAGGGTTTCTCTTTTGTGTGAATGCGCTGGTGTCGATTGTGACCACGTAAATCCGTGAACCTTTTCCCACACTGTCTGCAGGAGTAGGGCTTTTCTCCTGTGTGAATAAGTTGGTGTTGTCTGAGAAGTTGTGCCTGTGAAAACCTTTTCTCACACTGTTTGCAGTGGTAGGGTTTCTCTCCTGTGTGAATGCGCTGGTGTAATTTGAGATGTTCTGCTCGGGTAAAAAATTTGCCACACTGTTTACAGGAATAGGGCTTCTCTCCGTGAATGCGCTGGTGACGATTGAGAACACTTGCACTCGCAAACCTTTTTCCACACTGTGCGCAGGAGTAGGGCTTCTCTCCTGTGTGAATGTGTTGGTGTAATTTGAGATATTCTGCCCGGGTAAAATATTTGCCACACTGTTTGCAGGAATAGGGCTTCTCTCCGTGAATGTGCTGGTGTCGATTGAGAACACTTGCACTCGCGAACCTTTTTCCACATTGTCCGCAGGAGTAGGGCTTTTCTCCTGTGTGAATGCGCTGATGTTGTTTAAGTTTTGCTGGGCATGAAAAACTTTTCCCACATTGTTTGCAGGAATAGGGCTTCTCTTCTGTGTGAATGCGCTGGTGTTGATTGCGAACACTTGCACTCGCGAACCTTTTCCCACACTGTCCGCAGGAGTAGGGCTTCTCTCCTGTGTGAATGCGCTGGTGTTGTTTCAAATTGTTTTTTTGGGAGAAACTCTTTTCACATGAAGAGCACTGGTACAGTCTGCCTGTAATGTCTGTGGATTTGGTGATTGCAGACAATGTCAGTGGCAATCTTCTTTCTGTCCCTATCCGCAAAAAACACAAAAATCATAAACCTTTATCATAAACGTTTGTCCAGCATGCCTGTTACAAACCCACAGAGACAAGAGCCTGTCATCAAATATATCATTTAAAAACAAACTTGGGCAAGTTCACTTTAAGTAAGAGTGAACCTCCTAATACCATAGCCCTACTTTTATTGCGCAATAAGACTAAAGTAACAGGGCTATTCTGTTAGGAGGTTTACGACTTACTCAGAGTTATATATGGAGATCTGCTCCTAAGACCTGAAACAGCAGCCAGGACTCCTATCCACATAGCAAACATATTACAAACACTAACTTCAGTCTCCTATTCTCAAAGCATCATTGTGGCAGTCCTGACTACAAGAGTTCCGTTTTTTTGAAAATGAGTGATTACAATGTCCCTGTGGTACAGAAAGACCACCAAATTCTGGACAAAATTTTGAAGCAGGTTAGGGGACTCTCCAGCTACCACTATGATTAGAAGGGGAACATGGATGCACTTGAGGTTATAGTGACCTTCACATTTTATGTAGTTGTTGGAAGCAGCAACCCGTCAAGGCATTGCAGTGGTTTTGTGTTTACAAGAATGATGGCAATAAACAGAACCATGTCATCATTCACGTGTTGTCAACACAATTCTTATTAAAACCACTGAAGCATAAGGTCTTTTATGTGTGTCATTGTGTGTGTGTGTGTGTGTCTTACCAGTGTTAGGTTTTTCTCCATCTTTGTTGTTCTTGCTATCTCTTCCTGGCTGACCGTGTGTTGTAGAGCAGTCCACCAGTCTCACTGATAATCTCCTTAGTTGGAACAGAGACACTGGATCAGGAGGGGGCTGGTTTATCTCAGAGCCAAGGACTGGAGCCATGTCCGATTCTTCATCTTCTTCCTGAAAAATCCAATAAAGGACAAATGGCAGCATCAGCACTTCAGGTATTAGCTTGGCATAAACTATTAAATTGGATTATTACAGTATTTCTGGTTCAATGATGCAATGACTTATGCTAAGCTAACACCTAAAGTGCTACCACCAGCTCCAGAGATCCTAATGCCAGATCTGGAGATGGGTAAAATGGATTCCCTAGAGAACGGTATGAAATGTTGTTAATGTGTTATTAGACGGTGAGCTGAATATAATTCCATTCTTTCATATTACGCCCAAAATGGTGCAAAAACAAAAATCAGCGTCCTGTTTGTTTTGGTGGAAACAAAGCATCAGAGAGTGTGCACAAAGACTCAATACTCATTGTGTTGCAAATGTTAAGAGTGAAAACAAGGTTTGGATAAAGGTCTGACATAATTTCCTATTTTCAAGCTCTCGGCCATCAATTTATGTTTGAACTGAATATAAAACGGGCCTGGCCATTTCTCAGAAAATAAAATGGATCTGTACCTGCACCAGTTCAGCTTTGATGTCTGCAGATGAGGAGGTGGTCTGCTCTGTGGGGGGGTCAGCGCCATCTACAGGAGAAGACAAGACCAGAAGGGACTTACAAACACAATTAAAAAGAGAAGAAATCATGTTCAGCAGAAAGTGCTAGGAATTCTATAAAATATGTATGTATTCAATAGACAAAGTCATATAAAACACTCCAATAATAATTTAAGTTTGAGAAATTAAACACACAACAATGAACCAATTCAACAAATGAAATTCTTCCTAGGACTAACCTCAATAGTTACATCATTACATTACATTACATTGCATTTGGCAGACGCTTTTATCCAAAGCGACTTAGAAAAAAGGAGGACATAAGCAATAGAGGTGTAAAGGGACACAGAGTAGGGACACAACAGACAAATGTACTTCTGCATAGGGACAGAGAAAGAGAGAGTTGGTTTAGTGATTGTTAGTTATGTTAGTTTTGTTAGGAAGGGAAGCAATCTCGGAAGGGCAGGGTTTTACAAGTTTTTTAAAGATAGGGAGGGATGTTGCTATTCTTGTCACAACTGGTAGGTCATTCCACCATTTGGGGACAACCACAGAGAAGAGTTTAGATTGACCTCGCTTTGTGAAAGGCGAGGGTACCGATAGACGATTTGTGTGAGCGGAACGCAGCACCCTGGATGGGACGTGAACCTTTAGTAAGACGTTGAGAGCTCCTACATCACTGACCACCACATCAGACAGGACACTGCCCATATGGACAAACTGTGGCCTGCCTATCAGGTAGTCAGTCATCCAAATGGTCATACCGCCATCAACACCTATCCCCCGCAGCTTCTGATCATATTAGTAGAAGCTGAATGGAGTTAAAAGCACTGGAGAAGCCAAAGAATATCATCCTCACAATTTCCACCATCCAAATACGTACGGGCTCACGGATCCTATGAGGGTGTGTGTGTGTGAGTGTGTGTGTGTGTGTGTGTGTGCGTGTGTGTGTGTGTGTGTGCACACATCGTACCAGATTGACTACACTGATATCCATCAGCACCTTCTTCAGCAGCAGCATCTTCTTCTTCGTTTTTAATCCCAACAGTCTGCAGGAGACCGTCCTCTTCTTTCTGCAAAACACACAGGAATATACACACATAGGAATGTAGCATGTGTGTGCAGGGATATGCATATATTGCTGTGTTTGCACGACACAGTGTGAGAAAGACAGAAAAACAGAGGGGGAGAGGGAGAGAGAGAGAGAGAGAGAGCATGCATGCGAGTGTGGAAGGAGGTGAATTTGTGTGTGCGTGTGTGTGTGTGTGTGTGTGTGTCAGGGATGGAAATTAACCACCCGCCACCAGCCAAATGCGGGTAAATATGAGTGTTGGCGGGTGAGTTTTGCCATTTTACCTGCCACTGTGGCGGATGGGCAAATGCATTCAGCCAAGTTCGATATAGTCTATGAATGCACTCCCTGACGCATGTTGTAGCGTAGCTATCAGTTAGTAGACAGCGCAGGTGCATATAAGTTTACCATTTATTGATAAGCAACACTCACGGAGCGTTTCTTGGGATCCAGCACAGGTGCGCGTGGTTATTTCAAATATGATCTAGGCAACTTTCTGTTCATCATTTTGAGGTAGGCTAATGAAAGCTCAGTCATCATGATTATAGCCTAACTGTCCAAACAGGAATGCATCAGTATATTGCCTTCTCACGTTGATGATAACGCCATATGGGCACAAGTTCATTCCAAAAACTAACCTGTGATTTTAACATAACCTATTAATAGCGCCAACAAAACTGATTTCAGAACCCAAACAAAAAAACCGCACCTTGCAAGGCACATCTCTTGCATAGTCTAATAAAGAGTCTTTTCAAGGTGTTTTGGAATATTTATTAATTCCATAGAAAACATAATCAAATGTATCCACATCTGCACTAGCCCTTTGATTTCCTAGCATCTTGCATAGAAACGAAGTTAGAACATAACTTTTTTTCACGTTAGGATCATAAGGGGAAATTTAAAGTGACAGGCGCCTAATTAGACCTTAGCCTACACACATCAAATACAACTAATTGCATTTTTTTTAAGTGATATGCTAAATAACAGCTTATTTTTTATTTTTTAACATATGTAAAGCATGAATTTTCTTTCTACTGTCCTTTCACTTAGAAGGATAACATTAAGCTATCTAACAACCTGTTAAAATGCACCAGAATGCAGGAAATTACCTTTAATTTAGACTTTGACTGCCTGTTACTATCAGCACAGAAAAAAAGTGCTGGAGCATGATGTATACATGATGCCCCCTTCACATTTATGACTGCCCCCTTATATATGTCTGCCTAGAACTGGCCCTAGGTGTTATACTTGGCATTAAAATGTGCGGAAGGGTTGAATATATAAAGTGGCTGGTAAAAATGTTGAGTGGCTGGTAGATTTTAGAATCTACCTGCCACAGTGGCAGGTAAACAAAAAAGTTAATTTCCATCCCTGGTGTGTGTGTGTGTGTGTGTGTGTGTGTGTTTGTGTGTGTTTGTGTGTGTCTTTGTGTGTTCATACCACAACATTGGACTGGCTCTCCCCATCCTGCAGGTGTTCAGTCACTTCCTGAATCGTCCTGTAGGAGTCAGAGGTCATCTTCGGGCTCAAACTTTCATAGGTCAAAGTACAGCCAAGAGTCTACACTAGAGTACATATTTCAGACTATACCAGGAGATAACATCACATCACATCTACATGCACTAAAATAAGTGTGTCTGTGTGCACCTGTGATAACTTTGGTGGCTGTGCAGCTGTTGATGCAGGTCCTTCAGTTCATTATTCAGGAAAGCTATCGTCTGCATAAACACACACACACACACACACACACACACAGTATACATGCATAAAAGCACATATGATGACACTGACAGTGATAAAACCTCCATCTCTCCTTCATGTGTCAGTGATTTGAATGTGGTTTGGGTAGCAGAAGGTAATGCATGTTTTCAGGTGCAAATACAGTTAAACTGGGTCGACTGTTTTGCCATGTAGAGACAAGTTTCTAGCAGGTGATCCACTCTCCACATATCCTGTACAGTTGTGTTTGCATATGTGTGTGTGTGTGTGTGTGTGTGTCTTTGTAGGAGGAATGTGCGTTGGTCATTACTGCATAAGGCTGTCTATGGGTGTGCTCTCATTGTATGAAGTCCTCTCCAAATTAACGAAAATGAAATAATGACACACAAACTGAAAAACACAAATACACACCCACCTGGTTGGCTTGTGTTAGTGAGTTGTCTTTGTCCTCGAGGTGTTTCTGTAGTTCATAGACCTGGAGCTTCAGCTGCCGGTTTGACTCCACCTGCTCTGACAGGCTCCTCCCATTCTCAGACGCCCTCTCTTCAAGACGGCGGATTAACATGCGCAGAGCCATGTTCCGCTGGACTTCACTCTGATAAATACACATACATCAAAAATATCAACTCACAGACTAGTTTATTATTATTATTATTTCTGCATTACCTATATGCAGATTATATTATTATTATATAGACGATCTGAATCTATCTATGCAGTGGAGCATCACAGTGAAATCAAGCACAATACGGCTGAAGTCACCACAGATCCCAATACAGTCTGAATGAATCTGTGTGTTCAGTTAGGAGCCAGGACAATAAAGAGGTAAAGATGAGTTAGTAAGATGATGGATGACTATTCCATTTAAATCCCTATTTACGTGTCAAAGAGCACAGCCTGGACATGTTCCTTCTAGCAGGAGCCATCAATAGTGATGCTGTACAAAGCTGTACAACCTCCAGGCACTTTGATGCATGCAATTCTCTGGATAACTATACTGTAATCAACATTGCAACAGTCCATAAATATATAACACCATTATGTGTACATCACATAAGTGGGAGTGAGACTGCTACTGGATATAATATTCTCCAGTGTGTGTGTGTGTGTTTTACCTGTAATGCTTCCGAGATGAACTGACTGGCCTTCTCGAGGTCAGAGGAGGCTTGCTTGTGACTCGCATCAACATGCTGGGAAATGGCATTTATCTACAAGCAAACACATCCACACGGACCACTGCCGTTATAGTCGCACAAGGAAAAACTTAGCTCTGACTGACCGTCATACCAAACAGATATAAAAACCTCTAGTTCTGTGACACTACCGATTGTCTGGACTTACCTCACACTCCAATGTGCTGGCGCACTGGTCCCGCGGGCAGTGGGTGGAATGTGACCAGAAACGTTCTACATCCGACTTCAAACCCTCTTGCCGCGAGCTTAATGATTGTTGCGCACGCTGGACGTATGCCTGCATTATTTAATGTAGCCTCTAATTTAAAAAAATAAAAGATTTGACCAATTACAACTGCTAAACCAAACCTTTGGAAAGATGATTCTCAACACGATCGGTTTGTTTTGCTTCTCATCCTCAAAAATGTGCTTCTTCTGCGGCTCTTTGGACAAATAGCCGACCCGATTCAGTACTAACTTATCGCCACCTGGCGGCTCGGAAGACAGCCTTTCATGATCTCTGCATTTGAACAGAATCTCATCTTGAATATAGATTAGTTTTATTTGTGATCATCATTGTTATTACTTTTATTATGATTATTACATTACACTTAGCTGATGCTGTTATCCAGAGTGACTTAGTTATTTACGTAGAGGGTTTCAGTTACAGTGCCTGGGGCAATGTGGGGTTAGATACCTTGCTCAAGGGCACTTCAGCCATGGATGAGAGTGCAGGAGAGCACTAGTTGTTTACTCCCCAACTCCCACTCTCCCTCCTGGAAGGGTTTGGTACCTGTGACCCTCCAGTCTCAAGAGCAACTCTCTAACCACTAAGCCACAGCTGCTCCTACTTATTTATTCAGTACAGTATATTTTGTTATTTTACATTTTCCAGCACACCACCAAGCAGCCAAGTCTCTACTCAAATGGGCTTACAACAGTGTGGCCAGACCAATGCTCGCACAGCATTGTGAAGTCGCCATAGCCAGGCTAGCAAAAACCTCTATAAACACATGATCAAGTTTGTCTCTACTTTTACATTTACTAAATTTCCCATGACTGTTAGAGAAATCCAATAATGCAAGCATGTGTATGCATTTATTTGTTATGTGCCCTGTGTCAAACATCCTCTCTTTCCAAGCATTTAATTGGTTTGCATGTATGTTTTGGTGTTGCTGTAAACATCATTCAGATTGTGGATTAGTTCCAGTACCTAGTAAGGGTTTCCCTGTTTTTCAACAAAAATCAAAATGACAATAATGTCTAGGCACTACAGTATTGCGAGTTATTAGACTTGATACTGCACGAGTACAAATCAGAGCAATGTTTTATATATCAAACAACTGAAATACAACTACTGCACCAAGACCAAGTGGTTGATTCTGTGTGAATGCACTTGTGTAGTCTAAGATGTCGTGCCCAAAGAAAACATTTCCCACTACATGCAGGCAGTGGTAAGGGGCCTTGTCCAATGTGTAAATGCAATGTTGCCTATTCAAACATGCCCTTCGAGAGAAACTCTTTCCACACTGTCCTCAGTGATATGGTCTCCTGTGTAAATGCACCGGTGATCTCTGAGGGTTCCTGCCTGTGAAAAACTTTTCCCACACTGTCTGCAGGAGTAGGGCTTTTCTCCTGTGTGAATGTGCTGGTGTAATTTCAGATTTTCTGCCCGGGTAAAAAATTTGCCACACTGTTTGCAGGAATAGGGCTTCTCTCCTGTGTGAATGCGCTGGTGTCGATTGCGAACACTTGCGTTCGCGAATCTTTTTCCACACTGTCCGCAGGAGTAGGGCTTTTCTCCTGTGTGAATGACATGGTGTTCTCTGAGATGTTGTGCAGTTGAAAACCTTTTCCCACACTGTTTGCAGAAATAGGGCTTCTCTCCTGTGTGAACGCGCTGGTGTTTTCTAAGATCTTCTGGCCATGAAAAACTTTTCCCACACTGTTTGCAGGAGTGCGGACTTTCTCCTGTGTGAACGCGCTGGTGTCGTTTTAAGTGTCCTGGTTGTGAAAATTTTTCCCACACTGTTTGCAGGAATAGGGCTTTTCTCCTGTGTGAATGCGCTGGTGTGTTCTGAGATTTCGTGGTAGTGAAAAACTTTTCCCACACTGTTTGCAGGAATAGGGCTTTTCTCCTGTGTGAATGTGCTGGTGTCTTCTGAGATTTCCTGGACGTGAAAAGCTTTTCCCACACTGTTCGCAGGAATAGGGCTTTTCTCCTGTGTGAATGCGCTGGTGTGTTCTGAGATTTCCTGGTAGTGAAAAACTCATCCCACACTGTTTGCAGGAATAGGGCTTCTCTCCTGTGTGAATGCGCTGGTGTTGTTTAAAGTGTCCTGATTGTGAAAAGCTTTTCCCACACTGTTCGCAGGAATAGGGCTTCTCTCGTGTGTGAATGCGCTGGTGTCGATTGCGATCACACGCACGTGGGAACCTTTTTCCACACTGTTCGCAGGAGTGGGGCTTTTCTTCTGTGTGAACGCTCTGGTGTGATTTCAAACAGTATTTTTTGGAGAAACTCTTTCCACATAAAGAGCACTGGTACGGTCTCCCTGTAATGTCTGTGGATTTGGGGATTGCAGACAATGTCAGTGGCAATCTTCTTCCTGTCCCTCCCCCCAAAAAACACAAAAATCATAAACCTTTATCATCAACGTTTGTCCAGCATGCCTATTACAAACCCACAAAGAGACAAGAGCCTGGCATCAAATATATCAATTAAAAACAAACTTGGGCAAGTTCACTTTGAGTAAGAGTGAACCTCCTAATACCATAGCCCTACTTTTATTGCGCAATAAGACTAAAGTAACAGGGCTATTCTGTTAGGAGGTTTACGACTTACTCAGAGTTATATATGGAGATCTGCTCCTAAGACCTGAAACAGCACCCAGGACTCCTATCCACATAGTAAACATATTACAAACACTAACTTCAGTCTCCTATTCACAAAGCATCATTGTGGCAGTCCTGACTACAAGAGTTACATTTTTTGAAAGAAAAGAGTGATTACAATGTCCCTGTGGTACAGAAGGACCACCAAATTCTGGACAAAATTTTGAAGTAGGTTAGGGGACTCTGGCCTCTCCAGCTACCACTATGATTAGAAGGGGGACATGGATGTACTTGAGGTTATAGTGATCTGCACATTTTATGTGAACATTGTTACGACGTCGGAAGCAACAATCCGTCGAGGCATTCCAGTGGTTTTGTGTTTACAAGAATGATGGCAATAAACAGAACCATGTCATCATTCACATGTTGTCAACACAATTCTTATTAAAACCATTGAATCATAAGGTCTTTTATGTGCCTCATTGTGTGTGTGTGTGTGTGTGTGTCTTACCAGTGTTATATTTTTCTCCATCTTCGTTGTTCTTGCTATCTCTTCCTGGCTGATCTTTTGTTGTAGCGCAGTCGACCAATTCTACTGATAACCTCCTTAGTTGGAACAGAGACACTGGATCAGGAGGGGGCTGGTTTATCTCAGAGCCAAGGACTGGTCCTATGTCCGAATCTTCATCTTCTTCCTAAAATTTGTTAATGGAGGAAAGAATACAAATAAAGGACAATCATTTTGAAAACTGGCAGCATCAGTACTTTAGGTATTAGCTTGGCAAATGGATCTGTACCTGCACCAGTTCAGCTTTGATGTCTGCAGATGAGGAGGTGGTCTGCTCTGTTGGGTGATCAGCTCCATCTACAGGAGAAGACAAAAACAAAAGGGACTTACAAACACAATTAAAAGAGAATAAATCCTGTTCAGGAGAATGTCTCAGGTGAAGTGCAAGGAATTCTATAAAATATGTATGTATTCAATAGACAGTCATATAAAACACTCCAATAATAATTTAAGATTCAGAAATTAAACACAACAATGAACTAAGTCAACAAATGAAGTTGTTCCTAGAACTAACCTCAATAGTTACATCATTCCATCCCTTAGCAGTCACCAGTAAATGATCAGCAGAAGGGTACAGTGTCCTGTACTCACCCTCCTCCCCACCCCTTACACAGCCAACAATAGCTAAGTCATCAGAAGTCTTCTGCAGGTCACATGACTGAGAGATGACATGAGAGTTGTACTGAAAGTCAGTGGTGTATGAGGTGAAGAGGAACGGAGAAAGCACAGCTCGCTGTGGAGCTCCTACATCACTGACCACCACATCAGACAGGACACTGCCCATACGGACAAACTGTGGCCTGCCTATCAGGTAGTCAGTCATCCAAATGGTCATACCGCCATCAACACCTATCCCCCGCAGCTTCTGATCATATTAGCAGAAGCTGAATGGAGTTAAAAGCACTGTTGAGGCCAAAAAATATCCTCCTCACAATTTCCACCATCCAAATACGTACGGGCTCACGGATCCTATGAGGGTGTGTGTGTGTGAGTGTGTGTGTGTGTGTGTGTGTGTGTGCGTGTGTGTGTGTGTGCACACATCGTACCAGATTGACTACACTGATATCCATCAGCACCTTCTTCAGCAGCAGCATCTTCTTCTTCGTTTTTAATCCCAATAGTCTGCAGGAGACCGTCCTCTTCTTTCTGCAAAACACACAGGAATATACACACATAGGAATGTAGCATGTGTGTGCAGGGATATGCATATATTGCTGTGTTTGCACGACACAGTGTGAGGGAGACAGAAAGGGGGGGGAGAAAGAGAGAGAGAGAGAGAAAGAGAGAGGGAGAGGGAGAGAGAGAGAGTGTGTGTTTGTGTGTGTGTGTGTGTGTGTGTGTGTGTGTGTGTGTGTGTGTGTGTGTGTGTGTGTGTTTGTGTCTTTGTGTGTTCATACCACAACATTGGGCTGGCTCTCCCCATCCTGCAGGTGTTCAGTCACTTCCTGAATCGTCCTGTAGGAGTCAGAGGTCATCTTCGGGCTCAAACTTTCATAGGTCAAAGGTGAAAGGTCAAAGTACAGCCAAGAGTCTACACTAGAGTACATATTTCAGACTATACCAGGAGATAATATCACATCACATCTACATGCACTAAAATAAGTGTGTCTGTGTGCACCTGTGATAACTTTGGTGGCTGTGCAGCTGTTGATGCAGGTCCTTCAGTTCATTATTCAGGAAAGCTATCGTCTGCATAAACACACACACACACACACACACACACACACACACACAGACACACACACACACACACACAGTATACATACATAAAAGCACATATGATGACACTGACAGTGATAAAACCTTCATCTCTCCTTCATGTGTCATTGATTTGAATGTGGTTTGGGTAGCAGAAGATAATGCATGTTTTCAGGTGCAAATACAGTTAAACTGGGTCGACTGTCTTGCCATGTAGAGACACGTTTCTAGCAGGTGATCCACTCTCCACATATCCTGTACAGTTGTGTTTGCATATGTGTGTGTGTGTGTGTGTGTGTGAGTGTGTCTTTGTAGGAGGAATGTGCGTTGGTCATTACTGCATAAGGCTGTATATGGGTGTGCTCTCATTGTATGAAGTCCTCTCCAAATTAACGAAAATGAAATAATGACACACAAACTGAAAAACACAAACACACACCCACCTGGTTGGCTTGTATTAGTGAGTTGTCTTTGTCCTCCAGGTGTTTCTGTAGTTTATCGACCTGGAGGTTCAGCTGCCGGTTTGACTCCACCTGCTCCGATAGGCTCCTCCCATTCTCAGACGCCCTCTCTTCTAGACGGCGGATTAACATGCGCAGAGCCATGTTCCGCTGGACTTCACTCTGATAAATACACATACATCAAAAATATCAACTCACAGACTAGTTTATTATTATTATTATTTCTGCATTACCTATATGCAGATTATATTATTATTATATAGACGATCTGAATCTATCTATGCAGTGGAGCATCACAGTGAAATCAAGCACAATACGGCTGAAGTCACCACAGATCCCAATACAGACTGAATGAATCTGTGTGTTCAGTTTGGGGCCAGGACAATAAAGAGGTAAAGATGAGTTAATAAGATGATGGATGGCTATTCCATTTAAATTCCTATTTACGTGTCAAAGAGCACAGCCTGGAAATGTTCCTTCAAGCAGGAGCCATCAATAGTGATGCTGTACAAAGCTGTACAACCTCCAGGCACTTTGATGCATGCAGTTGTCTGCATAACTGTAATGTGATCAAAACCGCAACAGTCCATAGATATATAACACCATTATGTGTACATCACATAAGTGGGAGTGAGACTGCTACTGGATATAATATTCTCCAGTGTGTGTGTGTGTGTTTTACCTGTAATGCTTCCGAGATGAACTGACTGGCCTTCTCGAGGTCAGAGGAGGCTTGCTTGTGACTCGCATCAACATGCTGGGAAATGGCATTTATCTACAAGCAAACACATCCACACGGACCACTGCCGTTATAGTCGCACAAGGAAAAACTTAGCTCTGACTGACCGTCATACCAAACAGATATAAAAACCTCTAGCTCTGTGACACTACCGATTGTCTGGACTTACCTCACACTCCAATGTGCTGGCGCACTGGTCCCGCGGGCAGTGGGTGGAATGTGACCAGAAACGTTCTACATCCGACTTCAAACCCTCTTGCCGCGAGCTTAATGATTGTTGCGCACGCTGGACGTATGCCTGCATTATTTAATGTAGCCTCTAATTAAAACAAAATAAAAGATTTGACCAATTACAACTGCTAAACCAAACCTTTGGGAAGGTGATTCTCAAGACTATCGGTTTGTTTTGCTTCTCGTCCTCAAAAATGTGCTTCTTCTGCGGCTCTTTGGACAAATAGCCGACCCGATTCAGTACTAACTCGTGATTTAATGTAGCATCTGTTTTTTAAAAAGAAAAGTTTTGGCCAATTACAACTGTTGTTTTGCTTCTCATAATCCAAAATGTGCTTCTTCTGCGGCTCTTTGAACAAATAGCCGACTCAGTACTAACTTATCGCCACCTGGCGGCTCGGAAGACAACCTTTCGTGATCTCTGCATTTGAACAGAATCTCATCTTGAATATAGATTAGTACTACTTGTGATCAACATTGTTATTACTTTTATTATGATTATTACATTACACTTAGCTGATGCTCTTATCCAGAGCGACTTACGGTTATTTACGTAGAGGGTTTTAGTTACAGTGCCTGGAGCCCATTCTCCCTCCTGGAAGGGGTTTGGTACCTGCGACCCTCCAGTCTCAAGAGCAACTCTCTAACCACTAAGCCACAGCTGCTCCTACTTATTTATTCAGTACATTATATTTTGTTATTTTACATTTTCCAGCACACCACCAAGCAGCCAAGTCTCTACTCAAATGGGCTTACAACAGCGTGGCCAGACCAATGCTCGCACAGCTTTGTGAAGTCGCCATAGCCAGGCTAGCAAAAACCTCTATAAACACATGATCAAGTTTGTGTCTACTTTTACATTTACTAAATTTTCCATGACTGGCAGAGAAATCCAATGATGCAAGCACATGCATTAGATCTGCATGATGAGTGTACACTAGAGTTAAGAGGATACTTGACCTATAAAATGATGTGCCCTGTGTCAAACATCCTCCCTTTCCAAGCATTTAATTGGTTTGCCTGTATGTTTTGGTATTGCTGTAAACATCATTCAGATTGTGGAGTATTTCCAGTACCTAGTAAGGCTTTCCCTATTTTTCAACAAAAATCAAAATTACAATAATGTCTATGGCACTACAGTATTGAGAGTTATTAAACTTGATACAGCACGAGTACAAGTCAGAGCAATGTTTTATTCATCAAACAACTAAAATACAACTATTGCACCAAGACCAAGTGGTTGAGGCTTGCTGCCTGCGTGTGAATGTGCTGGTGCAATTTGAGATTTTCTGCCCGGGGAAAACTTTTTTCAACAAAAATCAAAATGACAAATATAGCAGCAAGCGGCGATGACGGGCCCGCGCACCTGCGGTGCAGGGATGTCTCATGCTGCCCATCTGAAATGTGTCCTCTATGTCACAAACAGTGTTGGGAAGGTTACTTTAGAAATGTAATTCGTTACAGTTACAAGTTACCCTGTTTAAAATGTAATAGTAGTGTAACTTTTTGAATTACTTTATCTGAGTAACGTAACTTATTACTTTTTGATTACGTTTTGATTACTTTTCAAATGTTTTCATGATTTTGGCCCCATAAACATTTTAACAGAAAGCCCCACATCCAACTGTGGAGGGAAATGGCAACAGGGATGTTTTGTAGGCTACGGTAGCCTATAAGAAAAACACACGAAACAGTTTTTTTTTTTTTTATATAGGCTGTTTTAGCAAGGTTTTGCTGACAATATTAAGATGTAATTCAAATTGTAATTTTGAAAAAATTCAAAAGTACCTGTAATTGAATTACACATTTTACATTTATTTTGTAATTAAATTACGTAACAGAATTACATGTATTGCGTTACTCCCCAACACTGGTCACAAATGCATTTATTTAGTTCAGGTATTAGGTTTGGGCATTGTAATGAATGTGTATGTGTACATTGATTGTTGTTTGAATAAATATATGAGTGGTGTTGAATGTGTTTGAGAGGGCAGCTGTGGCCAGATAGAGTTCAAGAGTTTTTCTTGAGGGTATGCATGTTTGCTTAATCTTCTCTAATAAACAAAAGTGTTTTTAAAAAGTGTACAAGTTGTGTGAAAACTGGATTTTGTATAAGATCGTAAGTTTGCTAAAAAAAAAAAAAAAAAAAGATAACATTACATAGCCCCAAAATTGTGAAAAGACTGTGTATAAAGATTCTAAGCTCAGGTAAGCTTTAGAGATTTGTTGTTGACTCATATTATCAACAAAAAAGCACATTAAAAGAGAAAATACTGGAGTGTTTATGAAAACAAGTATTTTTGTAATTAATCTTCACTGAAGATTTTGAATAGCAACTTTAACCTGGCATGGAGTACTATTTGACTAGGAGTATGTATACTTTGATCTAAGTTAAGCAATTGTGTATTTTGTCCACCTGTGCAAGGCACTGAACATGTAAAACAACATTATATACATGGAACACTAATTTGTATCAACAAATGCCTAGACTTTAGAGGTTCAAAACCCATTACTAAGGAACATGCACGTGCACATTCTCACATTCTAGGGCAGTCATGGGTAAGCGGTTAGGGCATCGGACTTGCAGCCCAAAGGTTGCCGGTTCGACTCCTGACCAGTGTGTGTGCACACATTGTACCAGATTGACTACACTGATATCCAGCAGCAGCATCTTCTTCTTCGTTTTTAATCCCAACAGTCTGCAATTAACCAGTGCTCTGCCCATCCTCCTCCATGACTGAGGTACCCTGAGCATGGTACAGTCCTGCCGCACTGCTCCCCAGGGGTGCCGTTGGGGGCTGCCCCCTTGCACGGGTGAGGCATAAAGCAAATTTCGTTGTGTGCAGTGTGTGTGCTCCACAGGTGAACATCTTTTACACATAACACTGGAAATGTTTTCTTTTCTTTGTTTTTAATCAGAACAGTCAATATATGAAGACTCCATGTAAAAGAACAGTTACACACTCATTTTTTAATCAAATCTCATTTTGCCAACATGTGTACTGAATGCCTGTTGCATTTTCCAGACGTGTAGTGTTAGTATTGTCATACCAGTGACTAGTAGAACCCTATACTTTATCTTGTGGTAAAACAAAACTAGAATTCTTCTGTGAACTTTGCCTAAGTACAAAGTTCAAAACATGTTGTATTGCCCATATGTGTTTAACTACATCTCCATATTCAGACAGGTAAAATGTGTGCTTCCTCTGATGCAAGCTATGACACACATTCCCAACACAGTTGATGAAGATTTCGCAAAATGCAACAGATACACAACACCAAGAAAACCTTGAGGCATGCTAACATATATTGAATAAAATTGCCATTGCCTTTTATGTGCACTGTCCACGTCTGCACAATGTGATTCTTACTTTATCATTTTCACCAAAGTCAAAAGGGTTATAATACAACCACGAACATTTACATTATTAATGAATGTAATTTATAAGACTAATATGAACATTTGTCATGAAACAGGCATTGCCTTATGCTGTATCGCATTGTCTTTTTTTTGTGACATGTTCACCGGGATTTCTACAAATCAGTGTTGGATTGTGTCATTGATTTTAATGACAAAAATATTATGGGGAAGTAATAATACATGTTGAGTGAAAAGGGATAGGGTATGTTTGTGTACAAGTGATTATAAGCCAACTAAGTTCAATGGTGTAGGGTTTGAAATGTGCTTCTACCTGGAAAGGCCTAGGACTATGAGTTGGAGATAAACATTGATCAACTCAATAAAATAAAAGAATAGTGAGCGTGATTGGAAGAAGACTGAGTTATGTGCGTTTGTGTAGTGCAGGCCTCTTCAAATGGCGGCCCTGGGGCCAGATGCGGCCCTTGAGATGATTTATAGTGGCCCCCGAAGTGTAATCTAATTTAGTTATTACACGCGAGAGTGAATATATTCCGTAAACACGTCCGTGGGCTATGGCGTTAAGATGCGAGGTCCAACATCGGATAGATTACTCAGCGATGATTTGAGGTCATTGCTTTAATTGATACCTTGATAAGTCATATTGCCCGGCCCCTGGTTTAGTTTGAGTTTGATGAACTGGCCCCAGTCCCAAAGTAATTGAATAGCCCTGGTGTAGTGTGTAGAAATGATTTGTGAAAAGGATAGATGTTGTCATAGTATGTATGTACATGTGTTATTTTGAAGTGGGTAGTAGTGGACTTTGGAATGTAATACAATAAAATGTAGTATATTTTTGTGGTGTTGAAAGCTGGAAAGATAGAGTTCAAGAGAGTAAATGCGTGTGGCTGTGATGTGTGTGTTTTGAAGGGGGGTTCAAGCTGGTCTGGTCTACATGCAACATAGGTGTGGCCATGGATAAGCTGGAGTATATATTTGAGGGGATGTGTAAACAAAGTTCACTTTTGGGAGAAGAAGTGAAATGGATTGTTGTTGTGCATTGTGAATACTGAAGGAAAAGGTAAGTAGAAAATATTGGTAGCAGCAGATCTGGGCCGATGCTCAAGAATCCAGTTCAAGTGTGTTTTTAGGGGGGGAGCCAGAACAGTGCCAACACTGAGATATGGTTTTCAAGAGGTGTACTGAGGGTTATAATGTCAATAAATTATTACATTTTGTGGCATGCGCGCCTCAATTTTTCCCACTGGCCAGATAGCAATTACCTTTCGGCCGGATCCGCATGAAGGCCTTTAGATCCGCGTGTAGCTGGACCAGCTAAGGGCCAGAACTGTGCCAACTGTGTACTAAATCCACTTGAACACGTTTAAGTTTTGAACAGATTAGTTAGGTCGGAAACTCACCTGAAAATACACAATGAGCAGCTTTTAGGAACAGTAATACAGGAGTGGCAAAATCTTGTACAATTCACAAACTCTCTCTGCATGGTATGTTAAGGTTTTGCAATGAACTCCGGTACTAAATCTGCAAGCACAAGATTCCGCTAGTGGTTGACCACCCGCCAGCACTCGCGCTATCAGGCTAAGATAGCTAACCGCACGTTCCAAGCTAGCCAATCTTACTTTGAACCGAAGCAAAACAATACAGTTATCAGTGTACTAAATCCACTTGAACATGTTAAAGTTTTTAACGGTTTAGTTAGGCTTCCTAACATGGTCGCAAACTCACCTGAAAATACACAATGAGCAGCTTTTAGGAACACTAATACAGGAGTGGCAAAATTTTGTACATTTCACGAACTCTTTGGGAGTTTGGGAGGGGGAGACGCTGAAAGGTTTTTGCTGAATAACTCAATGCACGTTTCACCGAACAACATGACATTTTTGTAATATGACGGTGTTACAGAGGTGTATCGAACCAGACCATAAACACTCACTTAAAGTATAGCGGCAACTAGTGATATGGGTAAATGCAAAAATTGGGATTTTATATTGCCAATATCTTGGACTGGGAAGGTGGGAACTGCACAAAATATGTCATGCACAATCACCAGAAAGACCTCTAAAAGCACAGCACATGCCATAAAATTTGGCCCATAGGGGGCGCTGTAATTGTACAAAATGTTGTTTTGCCTATTATCTAGAGAACAGTAATGTTTACAAGCAGTTCTTTTTTGTTGTGCAATCTATTGAACCTCCCGCATTGAAAACACTAAAAAGAATTTCCGTGAAATTTTAATATTGTGAAAGCGAAACCAAACGAACTTGTCATAGGCCGTTCATGTGAATCTCACCAAATTTGGTACATGTCATCTACAGACAATGATGACAACAATTATCAAAGGATTTGTCTTGATGTAAACTGTTTAAAAGTTACATGTCAATGGCTTCTAATTGCTCATATTTGGTCAAAGTTGACATGACAACTCTGAGCGGCTTTCTTTTCATGTGCACCAAATTTTGACATTTCATCACAGCATGCAATGTTTCCGGTCAAAGCTAGGTGTACAAAAACAGTTTTTGTTAAATAACTTATCAAAAATTTTGCCCAAGATGATGATTTTGTGTTAGTAAGCCAGTGTTAAAGAGGCGTATCAACCCATCCCATAAGCACTCACTTGAAGAAATAACACCACCTAGTGATATAGTTAAATGCAAAAATAGGGATTTTGCGGGAACTACACAAAATATACACAAACACACAGAATGTAATTCATTCAAAACCCACATCCATGCCCACTTCCAGCAAATCATTTCCACACAAACTCTCACCTCACAACACTGACCTACCACAAACTCACCATACCTATGATTCCCACACTTCAATACACTGCGGCGGTCATACCATGTACCGCTATGCGGTACATCTAGTTCCTTTCACGAAGTGAAGCAATATTTCGCAGTTTACTAATAACATATAGTAAATATATCATGGCAGGATTTTGAAATATCAGAATGTAAGCCTTAAGCCAGTATCACATTAATGAAAGAAAATGGCGCCCTGTTGCTGCTGAACTGCTGTTGAACTGGGGGGGACCCTTAGCTGCCCCTGCCCGTGCCCTTGCCTGACTTTAACGCACTATGGAACACACCTGTTGATTGATGCCAATTTATTAAAAAATGACAAATATTGGCTTCACAGCCCTTCAAAATTTAACATCTGCACCACTTTCAAACCATGTATATCAACTCTCACATAAATCTAATGCAACGTATAGCTTTACCACATCTTAAAACAAGTCATTCTGCTACCACATGGTGGCGCTATGCCTGACTGCCACTTCACTCACACAGATGTGTTCATAGTCATGACAGACATTAACCTGTCAAGTTTATTCTTGTCAAACACTGCATAATGAATTGGTGACACATTTCCTGTGTATTTGGATACTTATATTGTGATACTTAAATTCATCAAACCGTTGACATCATGTATACCAAAACTGAGACAAAGCTGATGTACGGTTTAGGACAAGTGCGTTAAATTCTATTGGATGTCAAATCGCACAAACGTCCAAATATCTCACTTACTGTTGGGTGTGGCCATGCCATTGTATTGACCTTTTTTGTTCGTCTTAGTGAGATGAACGCACCTACCAAATTTCGTGCATGTAACTGAAAGTCTATGGCAACCATGAACCTCTGTAACAACAGGGGGCGCTGCAGTGTCCCTGGGCAACTTCAGGGCCTGGGTATTTCTCTCTGAGTAGCGGGGGGAATTTCTGACGTGTATGCAAAATTTAATGAGTTTTCGTGCATGGGAATCGCCTCAAAAAAGGGCAAATGGCGCAGCGGGAAAAGAATAATAATAATAATAATAATAATAATCCTAGCAGAAACAACAGGGCTTCGCACCTCCGGTGCTCGGGCCCTAATAATCCTAGCAGAAACAACAGGGCTTCACACCTCCGGTGCAGGCCACAGCCTGCACCTCTAGTGCTTGGGCCCTAATAATGTCTAGGCACTACAGTATTGTGAGTTATTAGACTTTATACTGCATGAGTACAAATCAGAGCAATGTTTTTTCATCAAACAACTGAAATACAACTATTGCACCAAGACCAAGTGGTTGGTTCTATGTGAATACACTGGTGTAGTTTAAGATGTGCTGCCCAAAGAAAACATTTCCCACACTCCATACAATGGTAGGAGACTTGCCCAATGTGTAAATGCAATGTTGCCTATTCAAACATGCCTTTCGAGAGAAACTCTTTCCACACTGTCCTCAGTGATATGGTCTCCTATGTGAATGCACCGGTGATCTCTGAGGGTTCCTGCCTGTGAAAAACTTTCCCCACACTGTTTGCAGTGGTAGGGTTTCTCTTTTGTGTGAATGCGCTGGTGTGTTCTGAGATTTCCTGAGAATGAAAAACTTTTCCCACACTGTCTGCAGGAGTAGGGCTTCTCTCCTGTGTGAACGCGCTGGTGTAATTTGACAGTTCTTGCCTGAGTAAAACATTTGCCACACTGTTTGCAGGAATAGGGCTTCTCTCCTGTGTGAGTGCGTTGGTGTAGATTGCGACCACTTGAACTCGCGAACCTTTTTCCACACTGTCCGCAGGAGTGGGGCTTTTCGCCTGTGTGAATGCGCTGGTGTGCTCTGAGATTTTCTGGTAGTGAAAAACTTTTACCACACTGTTTGCAGGAATAGGGCTTCTCTCCTGTGTGAATGTGCTGGTGTAATTTGAGATTTCCTGCTCGGGTAAAAAATTTGCCACACTGTTTGCAGGAATAGGGCTTCTCTCCTGTGTGAGTGCGTTGGTGTAGATTGCGACCACTTGAATCTTTGAACCTTTTTCCACAGTGTTTGCATGAGTAGGGCTTTTCTCCTGTGTGAATGCGCTGGTGTCTTCTGAGACCTCCTGATAGGGAAAAACTTTTTCCACACTGTTTGCAGGAGTGGGGCTTTTCTTCTGTGTGAACGCTCTGGTGTGATTTCAAACAGTATTTTTTGGAGAAACTCTTTCCACATAAAGAGCACTGGTACGGTCTCCCTGTAATGTCTGTGGATTTGGGGATTGCAGACAATGTCAGTGGCAATCTTCTTCCTGTCCCTCCCCCCAAAAAACACAAAAATAATAAACCTTTATCATTAACATTTGTATACGTTTGTCCGGCATGCCTATTACAAACCCACACATAGACTAGAGCCTGCCATCAAATATATCATTTAAAAACAAACTTGGGTTTGAGTAAGAGTGAACCTCCTAATGCCATAGCCCTACTTTTATTGCGCAATAAGACTAAAGTAACAGGGCTATTCCGTTAGGAGGTTTACGACTTACTCAGAGTTATATATGGAGATCTGCTCCTAAGACCTGAAACAGCACCCAGGACTCCTATCCACATAGCAAACATTACAAACACTAACTTTAGTCTCCTATTCTCAAAGCATCATTGTGTCAGTCCTGACTACAAGAGTTCCGTTTTTTGAAAAAGAGTGATTACAATGTCCCTGTGGTACAGAAGGACCACAAAATTCTGGACAAAATTTTGAAGCAGGTTAGGGGACTCTGGCCTCTCCAGCTACCACTATGATTAGAAGGGGGACATGGATGTACTTGAGGTTATAGTGACCTGCACATTTTATGTGAACATTGTTACGAAGTCGGAAGCAACAATCCGTCGAGGCATTACAGTGGTTTTGTGTTTACAAGAATGATGGCAATAAACAGAACCATGTCATCATTCCCATGTTGTCAACACAATTCTTATTAAAACCATTGAAGCATAAGGTCTTTTATGTGCCTCACTGTGTGTGTGTGTGTGTGTGTGTGTGCGCGCGTCTTACCAGTGTTAGGTTTTTCTCCATCTTTGTTGTTCTTGCCATCTCTTCCTGGCTGACCGTGTGTTGTAGAGCAGTCCAACAGTCTCACTGACAATCTCCTTAGTTGGAGCAGAGACACTGGATCAGGAGGGGGCTGGTTTATCTCAGAGCCAAGGACTGGAGCCATGTCCGATTCTTCATCGTCTTCCTAAAACTCAATAAAGGACAATCATTTAGAAAACTGGCAGCATCAGCACTTAAGGTATTAGCTTAGCATAAACTATTGAATTGGATTATTACAGTATGTCTGGTTCAATGATGCAATGACTTATGCTAAACTAACACCTAAAGTGCTACCACCAGCTCCAGGGATCCTAATGCCAGATCTGGAGATTGGTAAAATGGATTCCCTAGAGAACGGTATGAAATGTTGTTAATACGTTATTTGACGGTGAGCTGAATATAATTCCATTCCTTCATATTACGCCCAAAAATGGTGCAAAAACAAAAATGAGTGTTTCTGCCAGCATCTTGTTTGTTTTGGTGGAAACAAAGCATTCGAGAGTGTGCACAAAGACTCAATCCTCAGTGTGTTGCAAATGTTAAGAGTGAAGGTTTGGATAAAGGTCTGACACAATTTGCTACTTTTAAGACCTTGCCTCTCAATTAATCTTTGAACTGAATATAAAATGGGCCTGGCCATTTCTCAGAAAATAAAATGGGACTGTACCTGCACCAGTTCAGCTTTGATGTCTGCAGATGAGGAGGTGGTCTGCTCTGTGGGGGGATCAGCGCCATCTACAGGAGAAGACAAGAAGAGAAGGGACTTACAAACACAATTAAAAAAGAGAGGAAATCCTGTTCAAGTAAAAAAATATCATCCTCACAATTTCCACCATCCAAATGCGTACAGGCTCACAGATCCTATGTGGGTGTGTGTGTGTGTGTGTGTGTGTGTGTGTGTGTGTGTGTGTGTGTGTGTGTGTGCACACATCATACCAGATTGACTACACTGATATCCAGCAGGACCTTCTTCAGCAGCATCATCTTCTTCTTCTTCTTCTTCTTCTTCTTCTTTAATCCCAATGACAGGAGTCTGCAAGAGACCGTCCTCTTCTTTCTACAAAACACAAAGGAATGTACACACACAGGAATGTAGCATGTGTGTGCAGGGACATGAATATCTTGCTGTGTTTGCACGAGACAGTGTGAGGGAGACAAAAAGACAGAGACAGAGAGAGAGAGAGCATACATGCATGCGTGTGTGGAAGAAGGTGAATTTGTGTGTGTGTCTTTGTGTGTTCATACCACAACATTGGTCTGGCTCTCCCCATCCAGCAGGTTCTCAGTCACTTCCTGAATCGTCCTGCAGGAGTCAGAGGTTATCTCCGGGCTCAAACTTTTAAAGGTCAAAGGTGAAAGGTCAAAGTACAGCCAAGATTCTACACTAGAGTGCATATTTCAGACTATACAGGAGATAACATCACATCACATCTACGTGCACTAACATAAGTGTGTGTATGTACCTGTGATCACTTTGGTGGCTGTGCAGCTGTTGATGCAGGTCCTTCAGTTCATTATTCAGGAAAGCTATAGTCTGCATAAACCACACACACACACACACACACACACACAGTATACATGCATAAAAGCACATATGATGACACTGACAGTGATAAAACCTCCATCTCTCCTTCATGTGTCATTGATTTGAATGTGGTTTGGGTAGCAGAAGGTAATGCATGTTTTCAGGTACAAACACAGTCAAACTGGGTCGACTGTCTGGCCATGTAGACACACGTTTCTAGCAGGTGATCAACTGTCCACATATCATGTACAGTTGTGTTTGCATATGTGTGTGTGTGTGTGTGTGTGTGTGTGTGTGTGTCTTTGTAGGAGGAATGTGCGTTGGTCATTACTGCATAAGGCTGTATATGGGTGTGCTTTCATTGTATGAAGTCCTCTCCAAATTAACTAAAATGAAATAATGACACACAAACTGAAAAGCACAAACACACACCCACCTGGTTGGCTTGTGTTAGTGAGTTGTCTTTGTCTTCCAGGTGTTTCTGTAGTTCATCAACCTGGAACTTCAGCTGCCGGTTTGACTCCACCTGCTCCAATAGGCTCCTCCCATTCTCAGACGCCCTCTCTTCTAGATGGCGGATTAACATGCGCAGAGCCATGTTCCGCTGGACTTCACTCTGATAAATGCATATACATCAAAAATATCAACTCACAGACTAGTTTATTATTATTATTATTATTTCTGCATTACCTATATGCTGATTATATTATTATTATATAGACGATCTGAATCTATCTATGCAGAGGAGCATGACAGTGAAATCAAGCACAATACGGCTGAAGTCACCACAGATCCCAATACAGTCTGAATGAATCTGTGTGTTCAGTTTGGGGCCAGGACAATAAAGAGGTAAAGATGAGTTAATAAGATGATGGATGACTATTCCATTTAAATTCCTATTTACGTGTCAAAGAGCACAGACTGGAAATGTTCCTTCAAGCAGGAGCCATCAATAGCGATGCTGTACAAAGCTGTACAACCTCCAGGCACTTTGATGCATGCAGTTGCATGCATAACTATACTGTAATCAACATTGCAACAGTCCATAAATATATAGTGAGACTGCTACTGGATATATTACTCTCCAGTGTGTGTGTGTGTTTTACCTGTAATGCTTCCGTGATGAACTGACTGGCCTTCTCGAGGTCAGAGGAGGCTTGCTTGTGACTCGCATCGACATGCTGGGAAATGGCATTTATCTACAAGCAAACACACATCCACACGGACCACTGCCGTTATAGTCACACAAGGAAAAACTTAGCTCTGACTGACTGTCATCCCAACCAGATATAAAAATCTCTAGTTCTGTGACACTACCGATTGTCTGGACTTACCTCACACTCCAATGTGCTGGCGCACTGGTCCCGCGGGCAGTGGGTGGAATGTGACCAGAAACGTTCTACATCCGACTTCAAACCCTCTTGCCGCGAGCTTAATGATTGTTGCGCACGCTGGACGTATGCCTGCATCATTTAATGTAGCCTCTGTTTTTTAAAAAGAAAAGATTTGGCCAATTACAACTGCTAAACCAAACCTTTGGGAAGATGATTCTCAACACTATTGGTTTGTTTTGCTTCTCATCCTCCAAAATGTGCTTCGTCTGCGGCTCTTTGGACAAATAGCCGACCCGATTCAGTACTAACTTATCGCCACCTGGTGGCTCGGAAGACAACCTTTCGTGATCTCTGCATTTGAATCTCATCTTGAATATAGATTAGTACTACTTGTGATCAACATTGTTATTACTTTTATTATGATTATTACATTACACTTAGCTGATGCTGTTATCCAGAGTGACTTACAGTTATTTACGTAGAGGGTTTCAGTTACAGTGCCTGGAGCAATGTGGGGTTAGATACCTTGCTCAAGGACACTTCAGCCATGGATGAGGGTGCAGGAGAGCACTAGTTGTTTACTCCCCAACTCCCATTCTCCCTCCTGGAAGGGGTTTGGTACCTGCGACCCTCCAGTCTCAAGAGCAACTCTCTAACCACTAACCCCACAGCTGCTCCTACTTATTTATTCAGTATATTTTGTTATTTTACATTTTCCAGCACACCACCAAACAGCCAAGTCTCTACTCAAATGGGCGTACAACACAGCGTGGCCAGACCAATGCTCGCACAGCATTGTGAAGTCGCCATAGCCAGGCTAGCAAAAACCTCTATAAACACATGATCAAGTTTTTCTCTACTTTTCTCTACTAAATTTTCCATGACTGGTAGAGAAATCCAATGATGCAAGCACGTTTATACTTTAGATCTGCATGATGAGTGTACACTAGAGTTAAGAGGATACTTGACCTATAAAATGATTTGTTATGTGCCCTGTGTCAAACATCCTCTCTTTCAAAACATTTAATTGGTTTGCCTGTATGTTTTGGTATTGCTGTAAACATCATTCAGATTGTGGAGTACTTCCAGTATCTAGTAAGGCTTTCCCTGTTTTTCAACAAAAATCAAAATGACAATAATGTCTAGGCACTACAGTATTGCGAATTATTAGACTTGATACTGCACGAGTACAAATCAGATAAATGCTTTATTCATCAAACAACTGAAATAAAACTATTGCACCAAGACCAAGGGGTTGAGGGTTGCTGCTCGTGTGTGAATGTGCTGGTGTAATTTGAGATTTTCTACCCGGGTAAAACTGTTTGCAGGAATAGGGCTTCTCTCCTGTGAACGCGCTGGTGTTTTCTAAGTTCTTCTAGCCATGAAAAAGTTTTTGCACACTGTTTGCAGGAGTGGGGCTTCTCTCCAGTGTGAATGCGCTGGTGTCGATTGCGATGACATGCATGTGTAAACCTTTTTCCACACTGTCTGCAGGAATAGGGCTTCTATCCTGTGTGAATGCGCTGGTGTAATTTGAGATGATCTGCCCGGGTAAAAAATTTGCCACACTGTTCGCAGGAATAGGGCTTCTCTCCTGTGTGAATGCGCTGGTGTCGATTGCGATCACTTGCATGCGCAAACCTTTTCCCACACTGTTTGCAGGAGTGGGGCTTCTCTCCTGTGTGAATGTGCTGGTGTAATTTAAGAAATTGTGCCCGG
>CM059281.1:28477385-28507385 GCA_030347295.1 Setipinna tenuifilis | reverse complement strand
CGACCGGCCCGGTTTGGACATGACCGCCTACATTTCGGTATACCGTACCTCTTGTCGTTCGTCCGTTGTTGTCGTTTTTCTGCAACTTTTTGGCCCGTTGAAAATGGTGGAATGGTGGAATGTTGGCACGCATATTTGCAAGCACACTTTTTGCATTTTCTGTGGGAATGCAGTCTAGTTATTATTATTTCTGCATTACCTATATGCAGATTAGATTATTATTATTATATAGACGATCTGAATATATCTATGCAGTGGAGCATCACAGTGAAATCAAGCACAATACGGCTGAAGTCACCACAGATCCCAATACAGTCTGAATGCATCTGTGTGTTCAGTTTGGGGCCAGGACAATAAAGAGGTAAAGATGAGTTAATAAGATGACGGATGACTATTCCATTTAAATTCCTATTTACATGTCACAAAGCACAACCTGGACATGTTCCTTCAAGCAGGAGCCATCAATAGTGATGCTGTACAAAGCTTTACAACCTCCAGGCACTTTGATGCATGCAGTTGTTTGCATAACTGTACTGTGACCAACATTGCAACAGTCCATAGATATGAAACACCATAACATACATCACGTGAGTGGGAGTGAGACTGCTCCTGGATAAAACATTCCCCAGTGTGTGTGTGTGTGTGTGTTACCTGCAATGCTTCCGAGATGAACTGACTGGCCTTCTCGAGGTCAGAGGAGGCTTGCTTGTGACTCGCATCGACATGCTGGGAAATGGCATTTATCTACAAGCAAACACATCCACACGGACCACTGCCGTTATAGTCGCACAAGGAAAAACTTAGCTCTGACTGACGGTCATCCCAACCAGATATAAAAACCTCTAGTTCTGTGACAATACCGATTGTCTGGACTTACCTCACACTCCAATGTGCTGGCGCACTGGTCCCGCGGGCAGTGGGTGGAATGTGACCAGAAACGTTCTACATCCGACTTCAAACCCTCTTGCCGCGAGCTTAATGATTGTTGCGCACGCTGGACGTATGCCTGCATTATTTAATGTAGCCTCTAATTTAAAAAAAAATAAAAGATTTGGCCAATTACAACTGCTAAACCAAACCTTTGGGAAGATGATTCTCAACCCGATCGGTTCATTTTGCTTCTCATCCTCCAAAATGTGCTTCTTCTGCGGCTCTTTGGATAAATAGCCGATCCGATTCAGTACTAACTTATCGCCTTCTGGCGGCTCGGAAGACAACCTTTCGTGATCTCTGCATTTGAACAGAATCTCATCTTGAATATAGATTAGTACTATTTGTGATCATCATTGTCATTACTTTTATTATGATTATTACATTACACTTAGCTGATGCTCTTATCCAGAGCGACTTACAGTTATTTATGTAGAGGGTTTCAGTTACAGTGCCTGGACCAATGTGGGGTTAGATACCTTGCTCAAGGGCACTTCAGCCATGGATGAGGGTGCAGGAGAGAACTAGTTGTTTACTCCTCAACTCCCATTCTCCCTCCTGGAAGGGGTTTGGTACCTGCGACCCTCCAGTCTCAAGAGCAACTCTCTAACCTCTAACCCCACAGCTGCTCCTACTTATTTATTCAGTACATTATATTTTGTCATTTTACATTTTCCAGCACACCACCAAGCAGCCAAGTCTCTACTCAAATGGGCTTACAACAGTGTGGCCAGACCAATGCTCGCACAGCTTTGTGAAGTCGCCATAGCCAGGCTAGCAAAAACCTCTATAAACACATGATCAAGTTTGTGTCTACTTTTACATTTACTAAATTTTCCATGACTGGTAGAGAAATCCAATGATGCAAGCACGTGTATGCATTAGATCTGCATGATGAGTGTACACTAGAGTTAAGAGGATACTTCACTTATAAAATGATTTGTTATGTGCCCTCTGTCAAACATCCTCTCTTTCAAAACATTTAATTGGTTTGCCTGTATGTTTTGGTATTGCTGTAAACATGAAAGAAAGACATTAACCACCTGGGAAACACCCAACTCCCAGTTGTCATTGTGACACAGCACACACACACAACAGCGCCCCTAAGGGAGCAGTGCGGCGGGACGGTACCATGGTCAGGGTACCTCAGTCATGGAGGAGGATGAGGAGAGCACTGGTGAATTACTCTCCCGACCAACCTGGCGGGTCAGGAGTCGAACCGGCAACCTTTGGGCTACAAGTCCGACGCCCTAACCGCTTACCCATAATGTCTAGGCACTACAGTATTGCGAATTATTAGACTTGATACTGCACGAGTACAAATTAGAGCAATGTTTTATTCATCAAACAACTGAAATACAACTACTGCACCAAGACCAAGTGGTTGATGCTGTGTGAATGCACTTGTGTAGTTTAAGATGTCCTGCCCAAAGAAAACATTTCCCACACTACATGCAATGGTAGGGGGTTTGTCCAATGTGTAAATGCAATGTTGCCTATTCAAACATGACTTTTGAGAGAAACTCTTTCCACACTGTCCTCAGTGATATGGCCTCCTGTGTGAATGCACCGGTGATCTCTGAGGGTCACTGCCTGTGAAAAACTTTCCCCACACTGTTTGCAGTGGTAGGGTTTATCTTTTGTGTCAATGTGCTGGTGTCAACTGCGAACACTTGCACTCGCGAACCTTTTCCCACACTGTCCGCAGGAGTAGGGCTTTTCTCCTGTGTGAATGCGCTGGTGTGTTCTGAGATTTCCTGGTAGTGAAAAACTTTTCCCACACTGTTTGCAGCAATAGGGCTTCTCTCCTGTGTGAATGCGCTGGTGTAATTTGAGATTTTCTGCCCGGGTAAAAAATTTGCCACACTATTTGCAGGAATAGGGCTTCTCTCCTGTGTGAATGAGCTGGTGTTGATTGCGAACACTTGCACTCGCAAACCTTTTCCCACACTGTCTGCAGGAATAGGGCTTTTCTCCTGTGTGAATGCGCTGGTGTGTTCTGAGATTTCCTGGTAGTGAAAAACTTTTCCCACACTGTTTGCAGGAATAGGGCTTTTCTCCTGTGTGAATGCGCTGGTGTGTTCTGAGATTTCCTGGTAGTGAAAAACTTTTCCCACACTGTTTGCAGGAATAGGGCTTTTCTCCTGTGTGAATGCGCTGGTGTGTTCTGAGATGTCCTGGCCATGAAAAACTTCTCCCACACTGTTTGCAGGAGTAGGGCTTCTCTCCTGTGTGAATGCGCTGATGTCGATTGCGATCACATGCACGCGCGAACCTTTTTTCACAGTGTTTGCAGGAATAGGGCTTCTCTCCTGTGTGAGTGCGCTGGTGTTGATTGCGACCACTTGAATCCGTGAACCTTTTTCCACACTGTCCGCAAGAGTAGGGCTTTTCTCCTGTGTGAACGCGCTGGTGTGTATTCAAATTGTATTTTTTGGAGAAACTCTTTCCACATAAAGAGCAATGGTACGGTCTACCTGTAATGGCTGTGGATATGGGGATTGCAGACACTGTCAGTGGCAATCTTCTTCCTGTCCCTCCCCCCAAAAAACACAAAAATCATAAAAATCATTTGTCCAGCATGCCTATTACAAACCCACACATAGACTAGAGCCTGGGATCAAATATATCATTTAAAAACAAACTTGGGCAAGTTCACCTTGAGTAAGAGTGAACCTCCTAATGCCATAGCCCTACTTTTATTGCGCAATAAGACTAAAGTAACAGGGCTATTCCGTTAGGAGGTTTACGAGTTACTCAGAGTTATATATGGAGATCTGCTCCTAAGACCTGAAACAGCACCCAGGACTCCTATCCACATAGCAAACATATTACAAACACTAACTTCAGTCTCCTATTCACAAAGCATCATGCGTATGGGCTCACAGATCCTGTGTGTGTGTGTGTGTGTGTGTACACACGTCATACCAGATTGACTACACTGATATCCATCAGGACCTTCTTCAGCAGCAGCATCTTCTTCTTCTTCTTTAATCCCAGTGACTAGAGTCTGCATGAGACCGTCCTCTTCTTTCAGGTGCTCAGTCACTTCCTGAATCGTCCTGTAGGAGTCAGAGGTCATCTCAGGGCTCAAACTTTTAAGGTCAAAGGTGAAAGGTCAAACTACAGCCAAGAGTTTACACTACAGTACATATTTCAGACTATACCAGGAGATAACATCACATCACATCTACATGCACTAAAATAAATGTGTGTGTGCACCTGTGATCACTTTGGTGGCTGTGCAGCTGTTCATGTAGGTCCTTCAGTTCATTATTCAGCAAAGCTATAGTCTGCATAAACATAAACACATAAACACACACACACACACACACACACACACAGTATACATACATAAAAGCACATATGATGACAGTGACAGTGATAAAACCTCCATCTGTCCTTCATGTGTCATTGATTTGAATGTGGTTTGGGTAGCAGAAGGTAATGCATGTTTTCAGGTGCAAACACAGTTAAACTGGGTCGACTGTCTGGCCATGTAGACACACGTTTCTAGCAGGTGATCCACTCTCCACATATCCTGTACAGTTGTGTTTGCATATGTGTGTGCGTGTGTGTGTGTCTTTGTAGGAGGAATGTGTGTTGGTCATTACTGCTGTCTATGGGTGTGCTCTCATTGTATGAAGCCCTCTCCAAATTAACTGAAATGAAATAATGACACAAAAACGGAAAAATACAAACACACACCCACCTGGTTGGCTTGTGTTAGTGACTTGTCTTTGTCCTCCAGGTGTTTCTGTAGTTCATCGACCTGATGCTTCAGCTGCCGGTTTGACTCCACCTGCTCTGACAGGCTCCTCCCATTCTCAGACGCCCTCTCTTCTAGACGACGGATTAACATGCGCAGAGCCATGTTCCGCTGGACTTCTCTCTGATAAATGCACATACATCATACACGTACATCAAACACGTTAACATACACTCACTTAGACATACAACAATCTAATTACAAACTGAAAAACACAGGTTTCCCTGGAGAGAGTGTCACTGATGACATGAACTCATGTCTCCACAGGCAGCAACAGTATGAAAACTGAACTTAATGTAAATGAGACATCATTTCAATGAAGGTCTGTAGATGAATTGGCTAACCAGCTCTTTTGTAAGGACCGAAATGGTTACCTGCAGTGCTTCTGTGATGAATTGACTGGCCTGCTCAAGGTCAGTGCAGGCTTGTTCATGACTCGCATCAACATGGTGGGTAATGTCTTTTATCTACAAGCAAATACATTTATTTAAACGGAGTATAGTAAGTCAAAGAAAATCACAACATGGTACGTGTAGTGTTAGCACGTCATGTAAGACCAGACAAACTAAAACCTGTACTCCTTTAACACTACAGACACATTTTTGTCCAATTCCGTTGTACAGGAAACTGTTCAACGTCAATAAGGGTCTTGCATCCTCAATATTTTGCCTACGCTCACCTCACACTCCATTGCCCTGGCTCTCTGCAACCTTACGCCGGGGGTATGCGGCTTGAAGTCCTCAGGCCACGACGTTAACAATTGTTGCTTTTCTTCGACCGGGCTCAGCATTATGTTACAAAGCCGATGGATTTGAAATGACAGGTTTAGAAATGTAATGCTGCCAACCCGTTAAAAACAAAGATCTTCTCCCTTTCTGCCAGCTTCACAAAGGCATTAAGTCAACTATACTTAAGAGACGTCCTGCATAGCCACCTTTCGGTCTGCCGTATGTTCCAGTCTGAAGACAAAATCAGGGTTTTCAGCAAGAAATGTTGTAGATCAGCTTTCTCCCAATAGTGTGAGACTCGTTTTGTTATTTTGTGTCTTCCCCAACGTTTACTCCAAGACTGAGTGCCCCAGTGACTTCCGTTTTACTTCCGCTACATGGGACCTCGGAAGTCAGAAAAAATGAATGGGGTTCAATGAGAGCAAAAAACTATTTTCTGGTCCGGTGTGAATTGTACCATGAATGTGACATATGATATTTGTCAGTTTTAAATATAATTTTTCATACGAATAAAACCACGATTCACAGCGAAGAAGTTTGATGGTGGCAGGTTTTGTGAGAGGCCGCTTTGTGAACTGCAGTTCTTCGCTGCTGTCGACGCGAATGAAATACGTCATCACTGAAATTGTGCGGACTCGGACTGAAAGACATGGCGATTTCCCTGGTCCACTTCACCGCCTTTTTCCAAGGCCAGGAGAAAAGTATTGACCGCGGGGAAATGTATATTTACTGCTAACATAGATCGGAGAAAGAGTAGGCTAATGATGGGACGTGACGTCAACAACGCGACGTAGTCTTTCTCAATTTTGTTTTCGCTACAGCTTTTATCTGAACAACAGCACAACAAACGGTAACGGTTTTACATGAAAAAACACAATTTTAATCCACAAACAACACATTTCATTTCAGGGGCATACAACGACTGGGACCAGAAAATAGCTATTTTAGTCTCACCCATTCATTTTTTGCGAGCTCAGAGGTCCCATGAAATCGAGCGGAAGTGGCATCACTGGGACAGGCGTGTTCTCCTTTCTCATACTGCAGAACCCTGCCTCGGAAATCAAGTTTGCCCAGTCATTTCGCCCCCTGGTGCATCGGGGGAGAATACAGGGACACCCTTGACATTTATTAAAGGTATACTTCGGTCTAAAAAAAACCTTTCGGTTTGTTAAAACATTATAATGAGTTGGTATGTTTGCTGAGAAGAAAAACTAGGCTAGCCCGTTGCATTCAAAACTAAACTATTTTTTACCACTTCTGAAGTTGTTCCACACGTATTTGGTAGCAAGGGCCTTAGCATTCAAAACGAGGCACTAAGAACTTTGTAAGTGTACTACAAAGTCATGCAGGCTACCCGCAAAATGAATAAGAGAGAACTTAAATTACTTAAAACATTGTGAATGCAGCCTAGCATGAGCATTTTGTATGAGAATGAGAGAAGCGTGCACACAAGAAGCAATATGGATAAAACTTATCCAAAAGAAATGGACAGCGGACGTAGGCAATGTTTTGTTTACTGTTAGGGGAAGGGAGGATATTTCATCCAGGCCCACAGATTGGTCATCATATTCCAGTGGTCACAAGTTTATGTTCTCCAAGGCAGACCAATAATTGTGTGGAAAATGCTTGTGTACATTGATGCTTATATAAGGCTGACAAAACGCCGTTTTCCCAGAACATGTCAATCGAAACTGTTTCGCAACTCAGCGAGGTCATTCTGGTGTAAGTGCAGCGTGCTCCTGATTATTGTTCAAGCATTTGCATATTTGTTATGCAATGACAAAATAATATGGAAGCTTATATATATATATATATATATATATATATATATATATATATATATATATATATATATATATATATATATACACACACAGAGAGAGAGAGAGAGATAGATAGATAGATAGATAGATAGATAGATAGCAGTGGGTTATGTGTTTTATAGCACACACAGAAAGCTCATCAGTTCTCCAGTGGTTCAGTAAAGCAGTAAAACATGTCTCTGTGTAATTAAATTCATTAAGATGCAAAGAATTTATTACATCAGGCCCTCAAAGCACATGTACAGTGTATAAAATTATAGTTGCCCTGTTTGAGATTCATGGACAAACAGCCAGCAGTCACTTTGACTACTAATATTGAGGTCTAAAACATCTAGCAAAGTCGTATAGTCGTATAATAGAACTCTTTACAGAACTCTTTTGTCAGGAGGTTTACAACTTACTTACAGTTACATACCCAGATCTGCCCGCAAGACCTGAAACAGCACAGAGGACCTCTAAGCAAACATATTACAAACATGAACTACAGTCTCCAGTGTCCTACTTACAAAGCAACATTGTGTCAGTCCTGACTACAAGAGTTCCGTTTTTTGGGAAAAAGTATACGTGATTACAATGTCCCTGTGGTGTGACCACCAAATTAGGCTAGTTTGAGAAGTCCTGCCAAAGAAAAACATTTCCCACACTACATGACAAGGTAGGGCTTGTCTCCTGTGTAAATGCACTGATGCCTTTTCAAACAGGCCTTTCGAGGGAAACTCTGCCCACACCGTCCTCAGTGACAGGACCTCCTGTGTGAATGAGCTGGTGCCTTCTGAGATTTTGTAACCGATTAAAACATTTTCCACACTCTTTGCAGGGATAGGGTTTGTCTCCTGTGTGAATGCGTTGGTGAGTATTCAAACAGCTCTTCCTAGAGAAACTCTTCCCACACTGTGTGCAGTGGTGGGGCTTGACTCCTGTGTGAACGTGCTGGTGTACTGTAAGGCTTCGTATACAAGAAAAACGTTTGCCACACTGTTTGCAGTGGTAGGGCTTGTCTCCTGTGTGAACGTGCTGGTGTTCTTTCAGTTTTCCGGAACAAGAAAAACAATTCCCACACTCTGTGCAGTGGTAGGGCTTGACTCCTGCAATACGCTGGTGTGATCTGAGGTTTCCCAAACAAGGAAAACGTTTGCCACACTCTGTGCAGTGGTAGGGCTTGTCTCCTGTGTGAAGGCGTTGGTGACTATTCAAACTGTCCTTCCTAGAGAAACTCTTTCCACACTGGGTGCAGTGGTAGGGCTTGAGTCCCGTGTGAATGCGCTGGTGTTTACTGAGAGCGCCCTTACTAGAGTAACTTTTGCCACAATGTTTGCAGTAGTAGGGATGTGTGTCTTGTGTGTGAATACGCTGGTGTTGTGTTAGATATGCTGCATGCAAAAAACCTTTGCCGCAGTGCTTACAATGGTAGGGCTTCACTCCTCGGTGCCTGTACTCGTGGTTTCTGAGATCTCTTGCCAGCGAAAAACTCTTCCCACACTGTTTGCAGTGGAAGGGCTTCTCTCCTGTGTGAACGGACAGGTGTTGCCTGAGATGTTCCTCTTGAGAGAAACTTTTGCCACAATGTCCACCGTGATGGGGCTTCTCTCCTGTGTGAACGGACAGGTGTTGCCTGAGATGTTCCTCTTGAGAGAAACTTTTGCCACAATGTCCACCGTGATGGGGCTTCTCTCCTGTGTGAACGGACAGGTGTTGCCTGAGATGTTCCTCTTGAGAGAAACTTTTGCCACAATGTCCACCGTGATGGGGCTTCTCTCCTGTGTGAACGGACAGGTGTTGCCTGAGATGTTCCTCTTGAGAGAAACTTTTGCCACAATGTCCACCGTGATGGGGCTTCTCTCCTGTGTGAACGGACAGGTGTTGCCTGAGATGTTCCTCTTGAGAGAAACTTTTGCCACAATGTCCACCGTGATGGGGCTTCTCTCCTGTGTGAACGGACAGGCGTTGCCTGAGATGTTCCTCTTGAGAGAAACTTTTGCCACAATGTCCACCGTGATGGGGCTTCTCTCCTGTGTGAACGGACAGGTGTTGCCTGAGATGTTCCTCTTGAGAGAAACTTTTGCCACAATGTCCACCGTGATGGGGCTTCTCTCCTGTGTGAGTGTGCTGGTGACTGATCAAACTGGAATTCGCAAAGAAACTTTTTCCACACACAGAGCAGTGATGGGTCCTCTTTCCCGTATGAATTTGCTGGTGCAAACAGACATGAAGCGTTGTCGTCTCTGGAATGGCTGTGGATTGGGGGATTGTGGGAAACGATGACAGCTGTGATCCTGTGCAAAAAAAACAAAAAACAAAAAAAAGAACAAAACAAATTAAAAACTCACAACCTTACCTTCGTACGTGTTTGTCAAGCATGCCTATAACAAACCCACATAAAGACTAGACTCGAGCCTGGCCTCAAGTACATCATTTATAAGACAATAAGCAAAAAGCTGTAGGGCGTTTCCGTTATGATTTTTACAGCTTGTTCAAAGATACAGATCTACTCCTAAGACCTAGAACAGGAACTAAAGCTTGTATTCACAAAGCAAACACTACAAACATTTACTTCAGTGTCCTATTCACAAAACAACACTGGGTCAATCCTTCAGGAGCATGTGTAGGAGCCATATTTATTTTGTAGTTTTTGTAATGCTTACTCCATGCCACTAGGGGGCCTCCTTCCTATGAATGGTCAATCTGCCAACCACAGCAACGACTTATAACACCGAGGGAAATGCGAATGCGAGAGTTGCTGATGGGGAAGCAAACAGTTTTCGACTGTGCCTAGTTAGTGTGTACCAGTGCTAAGCCACACACACACATACACACACACACACGCACACGCACACGCACCCATACACACACACACACACACACACACACACTCTCTCTCTCTCTCTCTCTCTCTGTCTGTATGTTACGTTTATGGGACTAAGCAAGTGGTTTGTGGTAATTGAAACCTTTGGTTATGTATTGAGTAAGGAATACATGTGTGCGCTGTCGTTTCACCGAAAGAGCTCTGCGGTTTGCTGTTTATTTAAATGCCCTAGGCGCACATCAGAACAATCTATCGTCAGCAACAAGTACTTGACTATAAAGGATTAGTCAGTACAGCATGTGGTATGATCTGTTACCAGTTTTGTTTTTTTGTCCATCTCCATTGTTCTGGCTGTCCGTTCCTTGTGGACCTCGTGTTGTACAGCAGTCGACCAGTTGCACTGATAATCTCTTCAGCTGGAACAGAGACACTAGGTCTGGAGGCGACTGTTTTTTCTCGGAGCTGTGGACTGGAGCCATGTCTGATTCTTCATCTTCTTCCTAAAACGCATTAATGGAGGAAAGAACACAAATAAAGAGCAATCATTTAGAAAACAGTCAGTCTCGATGTACTCTTTTCAAAGACACACACACACACACACACACACACATACACACACACACACGGAGCTCAACCGCCGCACACACAACAACTTCCAGCTGCGCATCGGTGTACACACACACACACACACACACACACACACACACACACACACTCTCTCTCTCACACACACATTACACCCACACACACACACACACACACACACACTCACACAAACTCAAGGAGTTCAATTTACGTTTAAATTGAAAACAAAACTGGTTTGGTCATTTCTCGAAAAATAAAATGGATCTGTACCTGCACCAGTTCAGCTTTGATGTCTGCAGATGAGGAGGTGGTCTGCTCTGTGGGGAGGTCAGCGCCATCTACAGGAGAAGACAAGAAAAGAAGGCACAAACAATTAAACAATTACGCGAGTCGTGTTTAGCAGAACATGTCAGTTTAAGTGCAAGGGATTGTATAAAAGATTTCTGTATTTAGTAGACATGTGTGATGTCTAACATAAAACATTCCAATAACAATAACTGTAGTTTGAACAATTAAACAAATACAATTATAGTAAGTCAACCGAGAACTAACTGCAATAGTTCCATCATTTCATCACGAGGAAATGAAGTTTAGAATGCAGTCCAAGTCTACTGCTGCCGACTGAAGCAGAGACACCAGTCATTAACGAGAGACACCAGTCATTAACGAGAGACACCAGTCATTAACGAGGGACACCAGTCATTAACGAGGGACACCAGTCATTAACGAGCGTGACGAAAAACAACAACAAGATGCACCTTGACATGATCTTACATGATCTTTACAGTGTTTTGTGTCCACCAATTTGTGTCTAGACCCAAAAATGTGCGTTGGTGGGTGTGGACAGCACGTGCAGAAAAAAAAAAAAAAATCTCATAAAGTTCTACATTTGCCCAAAGGCCCTTGGCAACATTCTTTCTGATTATGGGATGGTACAACAACAAACTCATGTGGGAAACTTTCTTATGAGGCTCAAGCTTCCAAAAGCTAATAAGCCTCTCACAACCCTCAAATCCAAATCATTTCATCACTTAGCAACCACCAGGGCTGTACGTTTACTAGTTCTACAGAAGAACGTTTCTTCAACAAGTTCATTTCTCTGCAGAAATTTGTAACAAGTATATCGACTAAACCTGAGCCAATTCTCACAAATTCTCAATAGAAATGGTGAACTGTTAACGTGAACTCATAATTTGTTTTCCGCATGAACTGAACTTTAAAGTCGTACATGCGGATTGTGAGATGGAGGTGGCCGACGTTACTAGTGAGAAACGAACAGGAGCAGGAGGAAGAGGAGAGCTGCATGTAGTTACCGGTATAGTTTACAAAAGCTGTAACATTGTTTCAGTGGTCTGTGGAGGGTATGTCGAAGAAAAGACTTAAAACGGTAAAATTAAATAGCCTAAACATTTACGTCAGAACATTTAGGCTACAGGTGCGAATAGAAAGTAAAAGTAGGCGTACACAAGAAATAAGTTCAGTATACTCAGTTTATCAAAGGTCAACTAACACGAATTGCAGATCGACTGTGTGCGTCTCAGATCATACCAGATATACAGTATGTCACAAAAGTGAGTACACCCCTCACATTTTTGTACTCTCCTTTGTTGTGGTTTAGACATTAAATGGTTGTGTGTCGAGTTATTTTGAGGGAACAGCAAATTTGCACTGTTATATAAGCTGTACACTGCCTACTTTACATTGTACAAGTGTTATATCTTCAGACTTCTCCCATGGAAAGATATCATAAAAAAAGTACAAAAATGTGAGGGGTGTACTCACTTTTGTGCAGAGTTGTATAAAGTAGAAGTAGAGGTACTGTTTTGGATGTAATTACAACACAAGTAGTACGGTACTACGCAGTTGCAACTGCATAATACCATACTACCAGTGTTGTAATTACATCCAAAACAGTACTTCTACTTCTACTTTGTACAACTCTGCTTTTGTGACATACTGTAGGTTGGCTAATCTAAACCTGGTGACCATATCCAGACATTGGCTACAATGCATGAAGCAAAAACAACGCAATTAAACCATACGTGCACTAGGGTAACACATTGGCACATTATCTGGGCACCTGTTAACAACCAAGATGAAGAATTTAGATGTACACCAATTCACTTCAAATGAGTCCAAGTGACACATGAAGGAGAGATGGAGGTTTTGTCACTGTCATTATATGCGCTTTCATGCACTTTGTACACTGTGTGTGTGTGTGTGTGTGTTTATGCAGACTATAGCTTTCCTGAATAATGACCTGAAGGACCTGCATCAACAGCTGCACAGCCACCAGAGTAATCACAGGTACACACACACACACACACACACACACTTCAGTGCATGCGAGTATGAAATGTAATGTTATTTCCTGGCGTGTGACATGTACCAAACTTATAGGCATCCTCATCCTCTTCAGCGCCAGCAGGAGCAGCAGCAGCAGCATCTTCTTCTTCTTCTTTTTTAATTTTAATCACTTGAGTCTGCAGGAAATCGTCTTCCACTTTCTGCAAAACACGCAGGAAATATTAGCATGCATCTGTGTGTATATGTGTGTGTGTGCAGGGGTATGCTTGTGTCGTTGTGTTTGCAGGTGTGTTTGCAAGAGAGTGTGAGAGAGACAGAAAGAGAAAGAGAGAGAGAGAGGGAGGGGAAAACAGAAGGAGAGAGAGAGAGAGAGAGAGAGGGAGGGGAAAACAGAAGGAGAGAGAGAGAGAGAGAGAGAGAGAGAGAGAGAGAGAGAGAGGGAGGGGAGAACAGAAGGGGAGAGAGAGAGAGAGAGAGAGAGAGAGAGAGAGTGTGCATGTTTGTGTGTGGAAGAAGGTGAATTTGTGTGTGTGTGTGTGTGTGTGTGTGTGTGTGTGTGTGTGTGTGTGTGTGTGTGTGTGTGTATGTGTTCATACCACATCACTGGTCTGGCTCTTCCCATTCTGCAGCCACTCAGTCACTTCCTGAATCGTCCTGCAGGAGTCCGAGATATGAGGGGGTCAAAATTCAAACGTTAAAAATCTCAAAGCCTTAAAATCTACACTAGAGTAAATATTTAAGATAATACCAGGAAATAACATTACATTTCATACTCGCATGCACTGAAGTGTGTGTGTGTACCTGTGATTACTCTGGTGGCTGTGCAGCTGTTGATGCAGGTCCTTCAGGTCATTATTTAGGGAAGCTATAGTCTGCATAAACACACACACACACACACACACACAGTGTACAAAGTGCATGAAATGACAGTGACAAAACCTCCATCTCTCCTTCATGTGTCATTGATTTGAATGTGGTTTGGGTAGCAGAAGGTAATGCATGTTTTCAGGTGCAAACACAAGCTGGGTCGACTGTCCTCCTATCTAGATAGACGTTTACAGGTGATCCACTCTCCATGTATCCTTTACAGTTGTGTGTTTGCGTGTGTTTGCACGTGTGTGTGTGTGTGCATGTGTGTATGAGCGTGTGCGTGTGTGTGTGTGTGTGTCTTGTCTGCAGGAGTGTGTGGGGTGTGCAACAGCTTGCAGCACTTTGGTAACTTGCTGTGTATGATTTCATTGTATGAATTCCTCTGCAAATAAACTAAAAACACATAATGACACACACACACACACACACACACACACACCTGTTTGGCTTGTGTTAGTGAGTTGTCCTTGTCCTCCAGGTGTTTCTGGAGTTCATCGACCTGGAGCTTCAGCTGCCGGTTTGATTCCTCCTGCTCTGATAGGCTCCTCCCATTCTCAGACGCCCTCTCTTCTAGACGGCGGATTAACGTGCGCAGAGCCATGTTCCGCTGGACTTCACTCTGATAAATGCACATAGATCAAAAATGTCAACACATAAACACAAGGTTTATCATCATCATCATCATCATTGTTATTGCATAAACTATATGCAGATTAGAGTAAAACAATATTCCATTTAAATTCCTATTTACGTGTCAAAGAGCACAGCTTGGTCATGTTCAATGCTGTACAACCTCCACGCACTTTGATGCATGCAGTTGTTTGCATATAACTATACCGCTGCATAACAAAACACTGCAACATATAGCAGTGCAACATAGGAGCGGGAGTGTGAGGTTGCTCGTGGATAGTATTTTCCATTTTGTGTGTGTGTGTGTGTGTGTGTGTGTTACCTGTAATGCTTCCGTGATGAACTGACTGGCCTTCTCAAGAACAGAGGAGGATTCGTTCTGTTGCACATTAACACGCTTATGAAGTCCAGTGCGGTTGAAGTCGCCAGAGATAACTTCTTTGTGTTGAGTTTGAAGCTTGGAAAATGTAAAATATTAACATGAGTTGGTAAGAGAATATTCCATTTAAATTCCTTTTTACGTGTCAATGACCAGCCTGGACATGTTCCATCAAGCAGGAGCCACCAATAGTGATGCTGTACAATGCTGTACAACCTCCAGGCATTCTCGTGCAGTTAAGTTGTTTATATGCACTACACACTATACTGTGAAGCCTTCAAACAGACATTATTAACATGTTTTCCAGTATGTGTGTGTGTGTGTGTGTGTGTGTGTGTGTGTGTGTTACCTGCAATGCTTCTGTGATGCACTGGTTAACCTTCTCGAGTTCAGAGCAGGCTTGCTTATGACTCACATCGACATGCCGGGAAATGGCATTTACCTACAAGCAAACACATCCACACGGACCACTGCCGTTAGTCACACAAAGAAAAACTTGGCTCTGACTGACTGACATTCTAGGCAAATAGATGTTAAAATCTCTGCTTCAGTCACACTACGAACACCTTCTGTTTCGACTAGGTTGTCTGCTTACTCTGTGTCCCTTTACACCTCTGTTTGCTTATGTCCTTTTTTTGTAAGTCGCTTTGGATAAAAGCGTCTGCCAAATGCAATGTAATGTAATGCAATGTAATGACTAACCTCACACTCCAATGTATTGTCGCATTGGTCCACTGGACAGTGGCTACAATGCAACCAGGGGCTTTTTACATCAGTCTTCAAACCCTCGGGCCGAGAGGTTAATTGTTGCGTACGCTCGACTTGAGTCTGCATTATTTCATGTGTCCTGTGATGTTTAAAATAACATTTTCAGCCAAATAAATCTGATAAACCAACACGTTGAAAAGACCATTCGTGTCCCTCTTGCTTTGTTTTCCTTCTCATCCACTACAAAATCTGCTTCTGTGGCTGTTTGGACAAGCAGCCGACCTGATTTCGTTTGGCTACTGCCTTATCGCCCCCTGGCACATTGGAAGGTAATTAAGAGAACAACCTTTTGTGATTACACGAACATATTTCCAAATAATTATGTCTGTGCCTTCGGGTGCTGCGCTTACCTATGCCGACTCACTGTTATGGTCTCCCTTGCAGTGAGTCCTGCGTCAGACAGTTGGATTGCAGTGGCCCTCAAACTGTGGTTGGTGTAACGCACCTTTGTACCGGCCTCCAAACACAAACGGGGAAGCATCTGACTCAGCTGGTTTATTCCAACTGGGACAGTGGTGTACCATGCGCTATCAGAGGGAGACACAGCCCGGCTGGGCTGGAGGAAAAGCGCTTTTGCATCCCTCGGGATTTTGCTGAGGTACTTGGTGAAAGAGGCCACTGGGCAGAGGGGGTCACCAGGTTGCTCGTACATCGCTCCTCCGTTGCTCTCTCTGGTTCGCTCTGATGGGTTTTTGTGGTTTTTTGTCTCCTCATTGAATGCCATGGTGTAGTACTGGCCATTCTCATCCTCCGCAAGCACAAATGAGTTTGGCTTTAATTGCCTGTTCCCCTCGCATCCTCTCCTTCCGAAGTGCAGCTGGATGTCAAGCCACACCTTCGATAGCAAACTTTTGGGGGTGTCTGGCTTGAGAGCTGTAGAATGTTTTAAGGTATCAAGGTCTTCTTTTGAGATTGGTGGGTGATGGGCGGTGATGTCTTTGCCCGCTCTTCTAATTTGTTTTAGCACGCCTTTAAACACGTTGTTTGCAGCGGTAAACTCGGTGTCCAACATTAGATTCCACTTTCGGCTCAGGGGTGGGTCGTTGAAATGGCGATTGAGCCCTGCCCGCAGTCCAGCATAACTGCTGATCCCATACATATCTCCCTTCGTTGTTCTAATGGAACCATAAAATTCCCTTAGAAAAACACCCAACTCGACCTTACCTAGTACAGATAAATCAGTTCGGTAATTTCGCTCTCGCAGCCAACTTTCGAAGCATTTCACTGCCCACGATGTTTGTTTCACTGTATTGCCGTCGTGTCGGCTGTTTTCGATGGAGTCCAAATCATCCGGGCTTATTTTTATTGTCCTTATGCTTGTTGTAGGCCCAAGCTCCACGCTTGCCTTCTCTTCCTCATCAGATTCATATTTTAAATTAATATTGATGTTAAATTCCTCCATTGTAGCCTATATTGCCGCCACCGTACCTTAGATGTGAAGAGTCAACGCATCTCGTCCATTGTGATCAATGGATAAAAAAATCGACCGCATCTAACTATTGTATAACAATCTTCAAACCCTCGGGCCGAGAGGTTAATTGTTGCGTACGCTCGACTTGAGATTATTTAATGTATCCTGTGATGTTTAAAATAACATTTTCAGCCAAATAAAACCGATAAACCAACACGTTGAAAAGACCATTCGTGTCCCTCTTGCTTTGTTTTCCTTCTCATCCACTACAAAATCTGCTTCTGTGGCTGTTTGGACAAGCAGCCGGCCTGATTTCGTTTGGCGAATGCCTTATCGCCCCCTGGCGCATTGGAAGGTAATTAAGAGAACAACCTTTTGTGATTTCTGCATTCGAACCAATCCGCCGAACATGTTGTAACTTGGGCTACGTGACATATTCCGTTTACTTTAAATTATAGAGACGATATGGTGATCTGCTGGTGGCTGAGATTTCCCACGACACATTCCACTTACTTTTATTCATTTTAGCGTGACTTTGAAACCAAATCACTTTACATTAGAAGCAACCAGAGCCAGAGGTCAATAGACCGAAGAACAGTTTTTGCCCCGAAAAGCCACAACCACTTTGAACTCAGACAAGCACTGACTCCATAGTCTAAACCCCTGATGCCCCTAACCCCGCTGGCACCTTGGACACCCTTCCATCCACCTATTGTGCAATACTTAATTTTTCTACCTTTAAAAAGCTTGTAAAAACCATTCTCTTCCGACACTGCTTCCCTTCCTAACAAAAATAACAACCACTAAACCAACTCTCTTTTACTCTGTCCCCATGTGGGGAGTACCGTATTTTTCGGACTATAAGTCGCTCCGGAGTTGAAGTCGCATCAGCCAAAAATGCATTGTGAAGACGAAAAAAAAACATATACGTCGCACCGGACTACAAGTCGCACTTTTTTGTCCATCCCCTTGGCAATTACCTGCGCATGGAGCCGTAATTGCACCGTTGACAGACCTCTCCCGGCAGCTCGTTGTTCGATGACCCATTTGATTTATACAGCTCTTTTTCTAAACGTGGCCATCTAGCCTTCAGCCCTCTGTTAGCTTTTTTGGTTTTCTTCATCCCCTTCAACTTATCCTCCACTTTTCTCCAGTCCCTAACAAGTTTTTCACTGCATCCAAACTTTCGTTCAGCTGCCCTATTGCTATGTTCGGCTGCATATTTAATTACTTTCAGTTTGAATTCTGCAGTGTATGAATTTCTTTTTGGTGGCATATTTCTATTCAGTCGTTGTTGTAATGCTGTGTGAAGCCAGCGGCACTAGCGAAATTTTCAATATGGCCGCCACTCGGGATTTTTTCAAAATAAAGGTATATTCTAATGCTTTATTTTAATGTTTATTTGGAAGAATATCAATAAAGTACGGAAGCCGAGAGCGGCCTTCATATAATCTTTTTAAAAACTCATCATTATACCGAGATAATGGCATAATTAATTAGAGATCTCGAGAAAACAAAACAATTAATTTGAGATCACGAAAAAACAACTTAGCAGAGCTCATCATTATACCGAGATAACGGCATAATTAATTAGAGATCTCGAGAAAACCAAAACAATTAATTTGAGATCACGAAAAAACAACTGAGATTTCTAGCAGAGCTTTCTCGAGATCACGGAATAATTGTTTTGATTTCTCGAGATCTCGAATTAGTTTTCTTGTTTTCTCGAGATCATGAATTAATTATGCCGTTATGTCAAGATAACGGTGAATTAAAAAAAAAGATTATGAAGGCCGCTCTCGGCTTCCGTAATAAAGAAATACACATTACTTCCAAGAAATTCATTCTAAAGGGTAAAAAGCGACGATAACTACAAATAAAAATAAATTAAGGAATATCAACATAAGTTACCACAGAAATACACACATGACGATGAACTGTGTTGCTGGGAAAACAAGTTGTGCATATGTAAAAGGGGGTGAAATTAAATGAAATGCTTATACCATGTCCTTTGAGAATATCAACAGGATTTGTCTTTGTAGGTACCAGACTATAGAAAATCTCAACCGAATGGTATTAGGCCTACCATCATAATGCACACATGACTTTTAAATTGTGTGGCTGAGAAAACAACAAGTTGTGCATATCTGATATGAGGGTAAAACTAAATTCTTATATCATTTACTTTAAGAATATCAGCAGGGATTTATGTAGAATTCGTCTGTGTAGGTACCACTCCATAGAAAACGGCAGCCAAATGCTATATATTAGGACTAAAATTGTAATACACACATGGCCTTAAAATTGTGTGGCTGAGAAAACAAGTTGTGCATATATAAAAGGGGGGTGAAATTAAACCCTGATCTCGTGTACTAACATTATTAAGAGGCCTTTATGTAGAATACGTCCGTGTAGGCCATAGACAATAGCAGCCTAATGGTACCTATTAGGTCTACCAAAATACGGTATGTGTGTCTGTAGTGTCCCTGCTCCGGGAAACTTATTCAGGCACATGCACCTCCATGTATGTATAAAGGTAGCCTGCTTACTCTGTGTTCCTTTACACCTCCTTTTGTAAGTTGCTTTGGATAAAAGTGTCTGCTAAATGTAATATAATGTAATGTAATGTAATGTAATGTAGTGTAATGTAATGTAATGGATACTGTGCAATATCTGAAATATGCTGTATCACTGCTCTCAGTCTCCAGTATCTTTTACACATAGCATGAGATCCCTCCTATCTTTTTTGTACCTAGCCCTTTGTCACTCTTGCTCTTGTTTTGTGCTTTTGTGCTCCCACTGTTGCAAGTTTTAAATCTAGACTAAAGACCAAACTGTTTTCTGTTACTTTCTGCCAGTGATTTTACTCGTTTTACTCTTTGTACATTTTAACCACTAGGTCTGTCTTATTATGGCATTTTATCTAATTTTAATTCTAATTTAATTCTTTTATGATCTCTTTGATACTTTTTAATACCTTACTAAACTCTATGTTTTTATGCTTTATTCTATTATGCTTTTAATTTGTTTTACCTTATCTTGTAAAGCACATTGAGTTGCCTTGTTGTATGAAATGCGCTTTATAAATAAACTTGCCTTGCCTTGCCTTGCCTTGCCTTGTTTTGCACTAGTATTAATTTTATTCCATGTTGTAAATAACCTACATACACTACCGTTCAAAAGTTTGGGGTCACCTAGAAATGTCCTTATTTTGTAAAGAAAACTACAGTTTTTTCAGTGAAGGTAACTTTAAACTAATCACAAATACACACTCTACACATTGCTAATGTGGTAAATGACTATTCTAGCTGCAAATGTATGTTTTTTGGTGCAATATTTACATAGGTTGTACATTGTACACATGGTGGTAAATAAAAGTGTGACTTTTCATGGAAAACAAAAAAATGTCTGGGTGACCCCAAACTTTTGAACGGTAGTATGTATATTTGCACTGAAGAGTGAGATGCTTTCAATCTCACTGTACATGCAGTGATGTAGTGGTGGATAAACGCAACTAAACGGAGTTTACTCACTTCTCAAATTTCAGAAAAAGAGTTTATCCACCTCTCAACTGAGTTTATCCACCTATCAATACAGTTTGTTCACCCTTTAATAGAATTCAGGTACCAAAAACAATTTCTAACATTCCAAAATCACACTGTGTCATCTATATGTGCACTAGAGACCATTACAATGCCTTCAGACTGTTCAAATATGTTTTACACGTTTGTTTAAAACATCTTGTGTCGCACCGCGCATCCACTTCACAGTGACCACCAAATTGGTAGTTTATCCACCTCTGATTTTACCACCAAACCACTGTGTACATGTGTGTAGTGTACATTGTGCCTCTCTAAAGTGACAGTAAAATGCCATTCGGTTCTATTCTTGTAACATCTATTTTGACCTGAAAGAGAGAGAGAGATGGAAGAGTTGCGTCCGTGGGGTAAAGAGTCAGTAGCTCCAGGTGCTCATTGGATTCAAAAGATAATGTTAGAGAGAGCGAGAAAGTCTCCAAGGCACTCCGAATTGCAGGTGTGAGAATTAAAAGTCCTTTAATACAAAATGGGACATAGCAGCCAACGTTTCGGTCACGCAGGACCTTCTTCAGGGCATCTATTTTGACCTGCTTATGTTTCACCTGCTCATGAAGCATTATGCTGATGATGCTGTGTCAATATGCACTTTACTCCCCCCTCCCCATGCACAGTTTTAGACAAACAATCACTGATTTCACTGCATGTGCTACTCTACCTATGTCTATGCATGTGACAATAAAACATCCGTGTATCCTTGCTAAATGAAGTATTAGCTGAATGTAGAAAGGAAATACTCACACCCTTCCTCACTTAGAAATGTCTAAAACTGCATGTAGAGTATGGATTGCTTTAGCACTTTAGTCTTCCTAAACGGCCGTGAGTACAAAAACGATGGGTCAGAGACATACCGAGGATCACCACCCACTTTCACTGTGACTTGCAGCCAATGGCACATCTCTGCTCTGTGGGCTCAACCAATGACATGGCTTCTCTCTGTGGGCTCAACCAATGACATGGCTTCTCTCTGTGGGCTCAACCAATGGCATGGCTTAATTCTGTGGACATATAAGAACCCAGACTCAGATCACTGCTAAACTGGAGGAATGTATATCTTATAGTACATTGCTGAACCACAGTGGGAAAAAAACACAGTGAGTGTCTGACTGCCGTCTATCTTATCTGTCCTTTTTTCCTATTTTTCCTTCGTCCCCCATTCCGGAATGGTCACGCAGTTCTGCCCTGAGTTATTTTTGGGAAGTCGTTGCCATGGAGTGACAGGAATGGGGCGGAGGCAAGAGGGGAGGAGAGAGAGAGAGAGAGAGAGAGAGAGAGAGAGAGAGAGAGAGAGAGAGAGAGAGAGAGAGAGAGAGAAAGAGAGTAGAGTGAGGAACAGCAACAGAGAAAGCGAGACCAGTAAAAGTACAGGAGAGAGTGAGAGAGAGAGCAGAGGAGAGAGAGAGAGAGAGAGAGACAGAGAGAGAGAGAGAGAGAGAGAGAGACAGTAGAGAGACAGAGAGGAGAGAGAGTGTGAGAAACAGGAAGCAACAAAGACAGAGTAGAAGAGAGAAAAAGTTCCAGGGAGAGAGTGAGAGAGATACAATGTTTTTCTCTGTTTTCCTCCCACATTTCTCCCCACCAGCGGCTTCCGAGGGAAAGTAGCTGACGAGCAATCGGACAGGCACTGGTGAGTGTGTGTGTGACTGTGTGTGTGGTGGGGAGACATGAGTGTGTGTGTATGTTGTTGGACAAATAGGAGACATGAGTGTGTGGTTGGGGAAATAGGAAACATGAGTGTGTGTGTGTGTGGGGGGGGGGGGGGGGGGGGGGGGGGTGGGAGACAGTGAACTGAGTGATAGCGTATGTGAGTAGGTAAATGTAAGGCACTGAATTGAGTGAGTGTGTTTTGCAAAGTGTGTGTGTGTGTGTGTGTGAGAGAGAGAGAGAGAGAGAGAGAGAATGGGTAAGACATTGAATCGTAAGTAAATACACAAAAGAGACATACTGAAATGTGTGTGTGTGTGTGTCTGTGTGTGAATGTGTACGTGTGTGTGAATGTGTACGTGTAGAGAAACATGAAATTGGATAAGAATGTGTCACTTCCTTTCAACATACGGTTGTTGTTTTCTATCATATTAGTGTACTGCGTATGTGCGTGTGTGTGTGTGTGTGCGTGTGTGTGCCTGTGCCTTGTGTGTGTGTGTGTGTGTGTGTGTGTATGTGTTGTTGTTGTTTTCTATCATATTAGTGTACTGTATGTGCGTGTTTGCATGCACATGTTTGTGTGTGTGTATGTGCGCGTGTGTGTGTGTGTGTGTGTATGTGCGCGTGTGTGTATGTGCGTGTGTGTGTGTGTGTTTGGATACACTGAATATAAATGGTACCATTTCCTGCCGGTGTTTGCATGTGTTGAAATTGTGTAACAGTTTTGGTACGTCGCCATCTTCCTTTCTCTTACTCCTCCTCTCAGCTCTGCTGTGTTGTGGCAGGAGAAGGCTGATGTTTTTTTAATTACATTTAACTAATGACATTTAGTCGATGGTCTTATTCAGAGTGACTTAAAATAAAGGAAGGCAGAGGGTCAGTGGGGTTAGATGCCAACGAATGAGGAGGGAGGACAGCACTGCTTATTCACCAATGAGAACGCACTGCTTTCAGCCAGCCAGTCATTTCAAACAAGCCCGCTACTAGCATGACTACCCCATGTAACACAAACTCTCTCTTGCCCAACCATCATGTTTCATGTGGTACCTAGCGTTAATAATAATAATAATAATAATAATAATAATAATAATAATAACCTTTACTTGTATAGCACAGTTCCTACATACAAGATGCAGCTCAAAGTGCTTCACAGTTTGGCAAGGTTACAAACAAAACAGCATTAGTCACAACAACGAAGGCTGATGTTTTGAGTAGAAAACCTGAAGAAGTAGACAAACTGAGGTACAATTCAGTAATTTATTACATTCTCTCTGTCTCTGTCTGTCTCTGTTTCTCTGTGTCTCTGTTTCTCTGTCTCTCTTTTCTGTCCTCTGTCTCTCTCTTTTATCCCTCTCCCTTGCTCTCTCCCTCAATATATATATTTGTCTCTCTCTCTGTCACTGTGTGTCAAAAGCATTAAGGTATTTTTTATGTTCTGTATCTCTCTCTCTCTCTCTCTCTCTCTGTTTCTCTGTCTCTTTTCTTTCCTCTGTCTCTCTCTTCTTCCCTCTCCCTTGCTCTCTCCCTCAATATATATTTCTCTCTCTCTCTCTGTCACTGTGTGTCAAAAGCATTCAGGTATTTTTTTATGTTCTGTATGTTTATATATGCTCATTTCATGGTGCAGTTTACGCATCATTGAGAGAAATGCATGTTGCCTTTATTCATTGTCCAGGCTATCAGTATCACTAAATTAGGGCATAATTACTAATGGAGATTTAATCTGTGTAATACTTTAACGCTCACTTTCATTTTCCCTTCATTCGCTTGTGCACAGGCTTCAGTGAGGAGAACCCCAGTCTCTGAGCTCCTAATTTGTCTGTCTTTCCTCCAATTTTCCTTCAATGTTGTTTGTTCATCTTGTTTTTTCAGTGCCATCTTATTCCCCCGGGTCCCACATCCCACGTGATGTGGCGGCTATGGAACTGGTTCCGGGGTAAAAACCCGAACGAAAGTGTAGACAGGGGTGAGTCTTACTTTGCCAGCTGGTTCATATTGCACTTTGGCCACCCCTGTATATGGGAATACAAAGTCAACGTTAAGTGTCAGTTTCAGCCATGAACAGGGATGCCATTTTATTCAGTACTTACCATCTTGAGGGTAGTACTTCCACTCAATATCTGCCTTGTAGGATATAAACATGTACAGTATGTCACAAAAGTGAGTACACCCCTAACATTTTTTGTACTTTTTTATTATATCTTTCCATGGGAAAAGTCTAAAGATATAACAATGTAAAGTAGGCAGTGTACAGCTTACACCTACTTTACATTGTATCAAAGTACCAAGAAATGTGGTGTAAAATGAACTTTGGGTATGTTAAAACATGATAATGTTGATATATGTTTAGCAGTAGCAGAACTACGCTACCTCATTGCATTTTACTATTTTTATTTCTTTTTTTGTCAAAATGCTCATTCTCTCTCTGTCATTCTCTCCCTCTCTCTCTCTCACCTCTCTCTCTCTCTCTCCTTCTCTCTCTCATTCTCTTTCTTTCTTCCTCTGTCATTCTCTCTCTCTCCTTCATAGGAAATGTAAATGCTAACATCGCTGCTGAAAATGGGGCCAGAGTAATTGCTCCTGTAATAACACACTGCAGCATTCAGAGTCTGAGTCTATCTGTCACGGAGGGGCCAAAGGGTCCAGGGGGCCACACTGGTCAATACACATGTAAGTCACTTGAGTAAGATTGTCACTTGAAATCACCTGAAATATGCCGTTAATAGGTATCGTATAGGTATAGGTGTAGGTACAGGTATAGGTATAATAGGTATCTACGTAGATGACCTGAGGCTATCAAGTGTATAAAAAAAATGTAACTAATTTAATTAACTACTTACAAAGTAAGTTAATTAATTAATGAACTACTTAAATTAACCACTTACAAAGTCAGGCACAATTTAAGATGCATAGACAGTATAGTTTCATATCCAAACAGCTTTGTATTGCAAGCAGGGTTTTTGTGCCTTATTGTCTCCTTTACTCCCAATGTGTGTGGTTTATGTTTTGTATGGTAGTGCGTGTGTGTGTGCTTGTTTGTTGTATGGTGGTGTGTGTTCACAAGTTTGGAAAACCCAATAAATACATTAAAACAGGTATTTAGATATTTAGGTACCCTGTTGTATCCATAAGTGTATTAACTACAGTAATATGTTGAATATTTATTTCTTTATTTATTTATTCTGTGAAATCTTCCAGATCCTGAAACTATCAGGGAAGTCATAGAAGAGCACAAGAGTCGGATGCGGCAGAGATATGGCTTTGTGTTTGAGGGCCTTGTGCAGAAGGAACACAAAACACCTCTGCAAACCATCTACACCCCACTCTACATCACAACAGGAGAGAGCGAAGAGGTCAACAGCGACCATGAAATTTGGCAGATTGAAACTGCATACCGGAAACAAAAGAGACAGTATGTTGCAATCAGCATCAATGATATCTTCAGAGGGGACCAGCCACATGACCAGTCCGAGCGTCTGTTTCGAACTGTGATGACCAAAGGTGTTGCTGGAGTTGGAAAGACTGTATCGGTGCAGAAGTTCATACTGGACTGGGCAGGGGGCGAAGCCAATGAAGACGTGCATTTCGTCATCTGTCTTCCTTTCAGGGAGCTGAACTTGCTCAGTGGCGAAGAGTACAGCCTTCAAAAACTGATGCTAGGCTTCAACGCAGAGCTAAGACAATCAGAACCAATTAACTTTGAAAAATGTAAGGTTGTATTCATTCTCGACGGTCTGGATGAGTGCAGATTCCCACTGAATTTCCGGGACAACATCCCTGTGTTCAACATCACAGACAGCGCGCCACTGGACGTGCTGCTGACTAATGTCCTCAAAGGAAACCTTCTTCAGTCAGCCCTGGTGTGGATAACATCAAGACCAGCCGCTGCTGCTGTGGTGCCCTCTGAGCACATTGACCGCTTCACTGAAGTGCGGGGATTCAACGACGAACAAAAGAGCAAGTACTTCAGGAATAAATTTGGCGAGGGACTTCAGACTGAGAAAATCATCAGCCATGTAAAAACAACAAGGAGCCTGTACATCATGTGTCACATACCGGTATTCTGCTGTATCACTGCGACTGTCATGAAGGACAAGTTGGAGCAGGGAATCACCGAAGACATTCCCAAAACCCTCACGGAAATGTACACTGACTTCCTTTTCACACAGCTTAAGATGTCAAACCACAAGTTTGTCAAAGAAAAGATTTCAAACAGAAAAGCTTTCCTGGAAAAAAACAAGGACGGCATCCTCAAGTTAGCAGAGCTTGCCTTCCGCAAGTTGGAAGGTGAAAGGGGATCGATCCTGTTTTACGAAGATGATCTGCAAGAGTGTGGCATTGATTTGCAAGAAGCATCTGTTCTGTGCGGTTTGTGCACAGAAATCTTCAAGGTGGAACCAGTGATGTTCGAGAAGAGATACTACAGCTTTGTGCATCTCAGCATTCAGGAGTTCCTTGCAGCCCTCCACATCTATGCCTCCTTCCTCAAGAAGGACATGAAGGCACTCAGCCCGTTTCTGAAGACCAAGCCAAAGAAAGTGTTCCTTTACCTTCTGCTGAAGAGTATCATAGACAAGGCCCTTGAGAGCAACAATGGACACCTGGATCTCTTTGTGCGCTTCTTGGTGGGACTGTGTGTAGAGTCCAACAACAAACTCCTGGTAGGTCTGCTGCCAGATCTGGCAAACGAAGACACAACAGACTACGAGGAAAGCATGAGGCAGATAGCCAGGCACATCAAGTCTCTGGTGCGTAAAAATCTTTCGCCGGAGAGGTTCATAAACCTCATGAACTGCCTGACGGAGCTGAAGGACGACTCGGTCCGCCACGAGCTCGAGAGGTACCTGCAGTATACCAGCATCCCAGAGATCGAGCTTGAGCCGACCCACTGCTCCGCCCTGGCCAACATGATCCTGCTGTCCGACGAGCCACTGGAGGAGTTCGACTTTGAGCGCTACAATCTGGGTGATGCGGCGAAAGAGAGGCTGGTGCCGGCAGTGAGGTGGTGCAAGAAAGCCAGGTGAGAGTATCTCCGTACGTTTCTTCCACGCTGAATTTGTTTAGGAGTGTACACTGACAAAAGAGAAGAGTTTTACTGAGAGGAGTACCGGGAACCAGTACACTCTGCCCCTCCAGTGGATATATGTATAATAAAATAATATATATATATATATATATATATATATATATATATATATATATATATATATAAATTAATGAAAAAATAAAATATATATATATTTTTTTAATTAATTATTTTTTTCCCCCTATAAACTTGCAATTATATATGAACTGGTATTTCTTTAGTCACTGTTACCAAGATATCGACTAATAATTGACTTGTGTCTAGTGTGTGTGTCTAGTGTGTCTTGTGTCAAAACTGAATGTAATTAAAATGAATTATAAAACCACTCATGACACAATGCTGGCTTCTTGCCACAACAACAGCGGCAGTGTTGGCCTGCTTGTACAGGCGATTCTAGACTCCGTTGGAGCCACAAGCAAAAACTTTCTACCTTTAAAAAGCTTGTAAAAATCCTTCTCTTCTGAGACTACTTCCCTTTCTAACAAAACTAACAATCACTAAACTCTCTCTTACTCTGTCCCCATGTGGGGAGTATTTGTGTCTGTAGTGTCCCTGCTATGGGAAACTTATTCAGGCACATGCACCTCCCTGTATGTATAGAGGTTATATATATAGGTTTTTGTAAGTTGCTTTGGACAAAAGTGCCTGCTAAATGTAATGTAACCCCTGTCACCCCTGTAGTTTAAAGATTGTCCAGCCTCCAAGGCCCTTTCCTCCGTTGTGGCTGCACAACGCAGATATGATTCACTACTTTTCAACTGCCGGCAGGAACCACTCCGCCCCTCCAGTGGAAAGGGTGCAGCTATTTGCCAAATCTGATAAGAACGGAAGCCAGCTCTGGCTCCAAAGATAACAACCAAAAAAAAAAAAAAACACTCCTCGCTGCATGGGACCACAGCTGTAGTGGGCTGTGTTGCCTCTTGACAAAGCTATAACTCAGCCTGTCCTTATCCCGGAAGCCCAGTGACCCAAACAGCCTGCAGGAGGCGCTGTTTCCCTCCTCCACAAAGCAGTACGCGGGGCAGCCCTTCTTCAGCAGTGTCTGGGACAGGCACAACACCAGCTTCCTGGCGTATATCCTCAGTAGCGGTTTTAGGCATGGGCGAACCGGGCAGCCGCCCGGGGCCGCCATTTCGTCGGGGGGGGGTGCCACGAGCGCTTGGGGGAAATATCTAAATATGCTAAATATGCTTTCATGTTAATTACATGTCATATGACTACATACACGTGACTACATACTGTAGCTCTTGACAAAACTATGTCTCAGCCTGCATGTTGGGGCTGGCTGAATGTTTGTTTTTTTTCATATCAAGTAATGTAATTTCATGCAAAGTAAAGTAATGTAATTCCATGCAATTCCATATAATATAATGTAATTTCATGTAAAGTAATTTAATTCTATGTAATATAATGTAACTCCATATAAAGTAATGTAATTCCATGTAATTTCATATAAAGTAATGTAATTATATGTAATATAATGCAATTCCATGTAATGTAATGTAATTTCATGTAAAGTAATGTAATTCTATGTAATATATAATGTAATTCCATGTAATGTAAAGTAATGTAATTCCATGTAATATAATGTAATTCCATGTAATGTAATGACTGTCTCTGCAGGCTGGCTGAGTGCAAGCTGTCGGCTCACTGCGGGGAGATCCTGGCCTCGGCCCTCCAGGCGGACCACTCACCCCTGAGGGAGCTGGAGCTGAAGAGGTGCCCCCTCACCGAGCCGGGCCTGCGGACAGTCTGCTCCGCACTCACCACCCCACACTGCAGACTGCAGGCCCTCAGGTACGTCAGCTGGGTCACACACACCACAAAACAAAACAAAACAAACAGACAAAGGTATGTGAGTCAGATGCACTGCACCAAGTCACTGGCAACACCAGTCCAACAAAGGAAAGTGAGCCAAAGTCAAAAAGTGCAAAGGTTAAGTGAGCTTGCCATTGTCTACACATTAAATATCAGTCAGCTGGGTCATACACAAAACAAACAAACCAACAAACAAACAAAGGTAAGTGAGTCAAAGCATAGACGTATAAACATAGATGCCACCTTCAGTGAAAAGTCATACAGTATACTACCTCAACCTCGCCAACATATTGGATGTGGCAAAGTGGAGAATCTTAGTGTTTTGAAGGTGGAATGTTTAGTTTAGTTGTCTATGGATGTGGCAAAGTGGAGATTCTTAGTGTTTTGAAGGTGGAATGTTTAGTTTAGTTGTCTATGGATGTGGCAAAGTGGAGATTCTTAGTGTTTTGAAGGTGGAATGTTTAGTTTAGTTGTCTAGGAGACAAAGGCACTGCAGGCTGCAGGTCCTCAGGTATGGGAGCCATGTCATAAACAAAACAAACAAATAAACCAAAACAGAACATTTCAATAAAGGCATCAAAGTAAAAAAAAAGATCAAAGTCAAAGTGAACATTATTTCAATCAGACCATAAATTTGTGAATTGCACAGTAAATCGAAATGTACCAGAGGATGTTTAATGTATCCATTAATTTCAGTTGTTTATATGGACAAATCTAACTATACGTGTGTGTGTGTGTGTGTGTGTGTGTTGCAGTTTGGAGGGCAGCAGGAAGGCATTTACTGACTTCATGTGTGTGGTGCTGGGCAAGGCTCTCTCGTCCGTCACCCCCCACCTCACGGAACTCAACCTGA
>CM059281.1:28437385-28472385 GCA_030347295.1 Setipinna tenuifilis | reverse complement strand
TTTGGACATTTTCACTTTGGGGTGTGCTCACTTTTGTTGCCAGTGGTGCTACCTAAACACCCCATATCAGTTAATCTACCCCACCGAATCACCCCATATCAGTTAATCTACCCCACCGAATCACCCCACTTCAGTTAATCTACCCACCAAACCACCCCACCTCAGTTAATCTACTTCACCAAATCACCCCACTTCAGTTAATGTACCCACCAGAACACCCCACTTCAGTTAATGTACCCACCAGAACACCCCACCTTAACGGCACTACCCCTTATATAACCCCCCCCCCCCCCCCCCCCCCAGGTTAAACTACACACCTGTGAGATTCCAGTGAACTATCCCACAAAAACATCCCACCTCAGTTTATCTACCCCTTCAAAATATTACATTACATTGCATTTGGCAGACGCTTTTATCCAAAGCGACTTACAAAAAGGAGGGCATAAGCAAACAGAGGTGCAAAGGGACACTGAGTAAGCAGACAACCTTTATACATACAGGGAGGTGCATGTGTCTGAATAAGTTTCCCGGAGCAGGGACACTACAGACATACATGATCCCCACATGGGGACAGACAAAGAGAGAGTTGGTTTAGTGATTGTTAGTTTTGTTAGGAAGGGAAGCACTCTCGGAAGAGAAGGGTTTTTACAAAACCACCCCACCTCAGTTAATCTACCCCACCAAAACACCGCAGCTTAACTGCACTACTCCATATATACACCCCCCCGCCCCCAGTTTAAACGACACACCTGTGAGATTCCAGTGAACTATCCCACAAAACATACCCCACCTCAGTTCATCTACCCCTTCAAAATACCCCAACTCTGTTACCTACCCCTTCAAAATACCCCACCTCAGTTAGCCCCACCCCACCACCTACCCCCCTGTGTCACCCCTTGTCTCTCGCCTCACCCCTCTGTGTTACTCCTTTTCTCTCGCCTCACCCCTCTGTCCGCAGACGCCTGCGAGCTGACCTTTGACCCCGACACGGCCCATCGCCAGCTCCGGCTGTCGGAGGAGGACCGTCGCCTGGACATCGCGTTTCTCGACGAGGCCTACCCTGACCACCGCGACAGGTACATGAGCGTGTGTGTGTGTGTGTGTGTGTGTGTGTGTGTGTGTGACAGGTACCTGAGCGCTAAGTGTGTGTGTGTGTGTGTGTGTGTGTGTGTGTGTGTGTGTGTGTGTGTGTGACAGGTACCTCAGCGCTGAGCAGGCTCTGTGCAGGCAGGCCCTGACGGGACGCTGCTACTGGGAGGCGGAGTGGAGCACCAACGAGGTGTACCTGGGCGCGGCCTACCGGAGAGACGGGCAGATGGAGAGAGACTCGCGACTGGGCCGCCACGACTCCTCCTGGGGCCTGCTGTACCAGGTACAACCACACATAAACTACGGTTCCCATGATCCTCCTTTCCCATGATTCTCCTTCCTTAGCCACTAGCCACGCCTCAGGTTTGGTTTCACACCCTTTAAAACAGACTGGCTATTGCTATTGCTCGGCCTCTCCTGTCCTTCTGACCATCAATTTAACTGTTTGGTAATTTATTATTAAACATAACAATAGCCCCGTTTATATGGACACCATTTTTGAATCCGATTGAATTTAATCAGATTATTAGAATTCTACCGAACTGTTTATATGAGCCTCAAATAAAGAGATTGAAAGGTGTAAACCACTTATTTTAATCGGTTTGAAAATTTAAACGGTTTCATTTGAATCCGATTATTTGACTGTATATATGGGATGTTTTTAATCGGTTTCTGTAAATAAAGAGATTAAAAGTGAAATTTTGTGTCCATGTAAACGGGGCTAATTAATGGTAATGTGTGACGAGACTGATGGCGCCTACTGCTGTGCCAGGAGAGATTCGGCGCTTGGCGGCGGCACAGCTACATGCCGGGGCACGACTGTGAGGCCTCCCCAGCCGTGTCGCTGCCCTTCTGCAGCTACAGAGTGGGCGCGTTCCTGGACCACGCGGCCGGCACCCTGTCCTTCTACAGCGTCTCCGCCGACACACACACACTCACACACCTGCACACCTTTCGCCACACCTTCACTGAGCCCGTCTACGCCGGCTTTGGGCTCATTATGCGAGTGGTGGAGAGCCAGGACTACATAAGGCTCTGCCGGGTGTGAGAGCCTTTGACGGAATAGTGAATTACCCCACATAAACACCCAACCTCAGATACACTATTCCTTATAGGCCCCCACCTGTGAGATTACAACTGAACTACACACCTGTGAGATTACAACTGAACTACACACCTGTGAGATTGCAACTGAACTACACACCTGTGACATTACAACTAAACTACACACCTGTGACATTACAACTGAACTACACACCTGTGAGATTACAACTGAACTACACACCTGTGACATTACAACTAAACTACACACCTGTGAGATTACAATGGGCCCAGAGATTACCGTAAACTACCCCACCAAAACACCCCACATCAGTAATCTACCCCACAAAAACACCCCACTTCAGTAAACTACCCACCAAAGCACCCCACCTTAATTGCACTATCCAGGACTACATAAAGCTCTGCCGGGTTTGAGAGCCTTTGACAGACTACTGACCCCTGCTGGCGATGTTAGGAACAGCATGTCAAGTGAGTTTTTGTGTTTTTTTCCCCAATGTCAGCTGTTTCAAACATCTGTGGGGACGGCAAACTAAAAGAAAGGCAGACCGGTGACCTCATGTCAGCTTGAGTTTATATATATATATATATATATATATATATATATATATAGATATGCCTTATTGTCACTGGCTGTTTCCATAGCAACTACACATTCTCCCAGATTTTGTATTGTGACATTTTAGTGGGGGTGTTGCCAACTGTGTTGTATATTTTGTGGAAAAACTAATGTTGATAAGCATTTTACAATCTAAATGAGACAGAGATGTATCTGTGCATCTATTTTAACACTTCTTATATTTGTGGAAATGTATTTTTACATTCTTTGTTTTGCAAACATGTTTATTAGTAAAGCCATTTTTATCATTATTGTTGTTGTTGTTATTATTATTATTAACAATTTATTATATTTGGGGGTAACTTGTAGTGAGTATTTAAAAACAAAAATCACAACACAATAAAGAAACTTGGTCATGTTTATTTAGTTAAAAAGACCAGCATATATTAATTCAAACATTAAACATAATCACCTAATACATGTATGCAATTTACGTGCACACACACATGTGCATGTACACTACACTGAATGATACGAAGCCATTTTAAAAGAGACCAGGATTATGTTCACTATACTGACTCTGAAACATCACAGAAAGTGCAGTGACCAAAACTGATGCAGACACTGGTTATGTGGAGCCTGTGGGGAGGGGGAGGGGGAGTGTGTGTGTGTGTGTGTGTGTGTGTGTGTGTGTGAGAGAGAGAGAGATTGTATGTGTGTGTGTGAGAGAGAGAGAGAGATTGTGTGTGTGTGTGTGTGTGTGTGTGAGAGAGAGAGATTGTGTGTGTGTGTGTGTGTGTGTGTGTGTGTGTGTGTGTGTGAGTGAGTAAGTGAGAGAGTGAGAGAGAGAGAGAGAGAGAGAGAGAGAGAGAAAAGCACAAGTTGGGCTGCAGGGTTTCCCAGTGCTTTATAGTTAGGGCGGCTGCCGTGACAACAAATAACTTTGAAACGTTTGGTAATTTCAGGCATGGTGTTATTTCTTGCTTTCTGCTCTGAATGTGTGTGTGTGTGTGTGTGTGTGTGTGTGTGTGTGTGTGTGTGTGTGTGTGTGTGTGTGTGTATGTACATGTACTTGGTGGAGGAAAACACCAAAAAATAATTGGGATGAATGCATTAACTTGGATAGTACAAATAAAATAAAATTTCGTTAAAGTTAAAATCATAATCAGACTAGTCTACTACAAAACAGAAATAGAGGTACTGAAACTAGCTGTTAATACACACACATATATCAAGAATTAAAAAATATATATATGTATATATATGTTTGAAAAAATAGAATTAGGAGCTATACAGAATTTGTACAAAAGTGGGATTAAACATCAGAAACACTCAGAAAGGTGCTTTTTGGCAAATCCTGATTAATCAATCGATTAATGATTTCTTGTTTAGAGTGCAAAATCACCACATACAGTAGTTTCAATACACTGACAATACAAAAAAACAGACTAAAATGAATAGAACTATCAAACTAGATATACAAAACATATCTCAGTCCTGCCTTATAAAACATACCTCAGAGCCATGAAACTAGTCTTACAAAACATACCTTAGAACTTCTAAACTAACCTTAAAAACATACCTCAGAACTTCCAAACTAACCTTAAAAACATACCTCACAACTAACACACTAGCCTTAAAAACATACCTCAGAACAACCAAAGTACTGCAGACAACCAGCAAGGTGACTCACGAGTTATTTAATGGATCTGGGTGATTAGCCCTAATGGTTTATGAACAACTATTGAACACTACCAAACCCTCAGCATATCTCTTTACATCATGGCGGCCATCACGTGTGTGTGTGTGTGTGTGTGTGTGTGTGTGTGTGTGTGTGTGTGTGTGGGTGGGTGAGGTGTGTATGCACATGCATATGTGTGTGTGTGTGTATGTGTGCGTTTGGGTGAGGTGTGAGTATCTGTGCACATACGTGCGTGCGTGTGTGTGTGTGTGTGTGTGTGTGTGTGTGTGTGTTTTTTCACATGCACCCCCTACTCAACTGCTTTCAGGGCCAGCCCATGCATAAGCCTCCATTGCTGGCCAGCACAAGCAACACATTAGTGCCCCCTGGAGTTCAACAGAGGTACTGTAGCACAATCAGCATACACACACACCTAACCACTGACTCCACCGATATCAGCTCAAATCTACCTATGTAGCTTTAAGCACTCTCTGACCCACCATGACTATTCAGATCACATGTCAACACGCTCAAAACACAACCACAATGAAATGGAACTATTAACTCTCTATATATGGACAGCAGTGAAGCCCTAGCTGGTGTAAGGTGTCCTAAATACGTGAAAGGAGCAGAGAAGAGCTGCTGGACTACCCTGGTTGTCGCATCTTGAGGCTCTTGGGCTGGCAAATCTCCCGTAGACAGGAACTTCTAAGAGGCAGGACCAACGCGCGTGTTTCCAATGCCTCTATGTACTACTGGACAGAGCTACAACCAATCAGACCAGTGATTTCGATGTGTGTTTGTTTTTCATTGGCACAGCCAAGAATAGGCAGGTTGGCCAGACTGACTTGAGCACGAAATTCATTGTAGCATCACAGGCAGTATGAGTGGACAGAGAGCTACCGCTGGACTGGAGTACAGATAGACGTGACTAATGTACTAATGTGAATGCTGTGGTACAGTGAAGCACACCTAACGTGTGTGTGAGGGAGAACCTGATGCTGCCCAAGTGGTACTGGTGAATTCTACCACCTGCAAACAAAACAAAACAAGCACACATATGAGTTAAGCTCCCACAAATGCAGATTAAACACATTACATTCAATGTCATGTACACTGTGAAGAGTGAAGCACTGTTCCTCCTTTGGGATGACTATGGTTGTATAATAGTAATAATAATAGGGAGAAAAACGGATAAGAAAAAAAAATAGCAATAAAAATGAAAAGATATGAAAATGACTGCACTGCAGACAGTACAGCTCAGATGTGTATATCAGTGGCAGATAGGGGGAGGCAGAGAGGCGAGTTTGGAACTGAAGGGGTGCGACTACAAAACAAACAAACAAGCAAGCAAGCGCACAACAAACAAACCACAACAAAACACAATGTCAGTTTTACAGCAAATATGTTTGGTACAGAGTCATTAGAGAATCATTTAAAGGGGAACTTCCATCGTTATTTTTATTCATATTTCTGTGTCGCCACTATGGTTGAATGCATTGTGCGTCATTTCTGTGAAAAATTATGTCCTAGATCTCTTGTTTGACGCTGTTTTCTGTAAGCTATAACAGGGGGGTATTCCAGAAAGCAGGTTTAGTCACTAACCTGGGTATGTTAACTCACAGCAAGTGGTAAATCTTCTAATAGAATAGCCTCATGGTTTCGTTTTGATAGAGGGATGAACCTCTACGACTCTTCTATTATAAGGTTTACAACTCACTCTGAGTTAACTTAGCTGGGTTAGTCACTAAACCACTTTTTTGGAATACCCCCCAGGTCTAGTGGTTGAACGACTGGTTTTTCCGGTGTCCCTCGTGAATATCCATGACGTGTCAATAAGGAACCTCTGATTGGGCAAATTCGCTGTCTTTCGCTCACCTAGCTTCTGTCCACCAATCCTTTGGGATGTGGGCTTGCCATACATGGCTCTGGGCGGGGCTTACGACCTAGTGACGTAGATAGGTTTAGCATGCTCTGATCCGCTCGTTTTGGTTAGCTCGAGAAGAGTGAAGCATAGAACCAACTTAAACAAGGATACAAGGATGTTTTATTGACACTTGCAGTAACATACTGGATAGAGTAGGACATGCAGTGAAATTAGTGATTGTTTGTCTAAATCAAACCAAACGTACAGCATTGACCTTCTAACGTTGGTTTAACTATGTAGTGTGTGTCCATAATACTGGAAAAATAATGTTAAAGTTAAACAATTTTTAAAAAGATCCATATAGCACGTCCCAATCCTTTTTTTTTAAAAAAAGTTGGTTTCTAATGCTTCACTGTTCAGTGTATTCTGATTCACTTTTTTAGATTTTTCATTTACATTGTGGATGATAATCTCAATCCAGGGCCAAATGGGGCTGGGCCCAGAAGGAGACTAATAATGTAATAATGTAATTATTACATTACTACAACAATAATGTAATAATTACAATGTAATACAATGTAAAAATCATAACATATATTTAGCTCAGGGGACCAGTTCTCCGACATGAGCCCAGCATTTATTCATGAACATCAATATTAACAACATGATTTTCTCACGTGAGTGTCTTCAGTGCCGAGTTCGGACTGTCCCTTAATTTCATCAGCAGTTTAATGTCCATCTCTTCTACAGGATTGTCAGTCAGGTCCAGCTTTGTCAGGTAGGCGGGGTTTGCTCTCAGGGCAGAAGCCAGACTCTCACAGCCTTTTCCAGTGATGTCACAATCTGACAACCTGGGAAGTAACATGTCAAATGATGTACAAATGATGAACATAGATGTTTGGTTACCATGAATGAGAAGCCTATGGGATAATATGGTGTGCCATAATAACCATAAAGTTCTTGAAATTATCACTTGTATATGACATGATGCATTGCATCTATACTGGACTACATGTCATTATGTTGGACTGCATTTCATTATACTGCATAGCACAAGTCTCAGCAATGCCTGTACCCAACCCTGTATTCCTGGGTCTACCTATAAATAATTTCTATGTGTAAGTATGTCTGGTAAGATTCTTATTCATCCAGATCATGTTAGTTAAAGGAGCTTCCCAGAACTGAAAAAGCCTTTTGGATGAAATATAAAATGCTTTCAAGCTACTAAAAGAGGTCCAGCTGTTTAAAACTGCTTACAACTTAGCTCCTTTGACCTTTATGTGTAAGGGCTTTAAAGGCTTTAGGTCATGTATGTACACTATGATTGGCTGCTGGAGTATGTAGGTACACTATGATTGGCTGCTGGAGTATGCGGCCACTTTCAGCACCTCAGTGTCTCCAGACAGCAGTTTGGACTCCTAAGCCCAGGGGCAAAGTCTTCCACTCCGGCGTCCTGCAAGCGATTTCTGCTGAGGTCCAGCTCCCTCAGAGGGGAGTAGTCTGACTGAAGGACGGGGACCAAGTCTTTGCAGGACACTGCCGTGACTTTACAGCCAGCAACACTGGAACACGTGAAAACAGAGACAGATACTTCCCATCAAGTTTGTTTGTTTGTGTGTGTGTGTGTGTGTGTGTGTGTGTGTGTGTGTGTGTGTGTATGTATGTATGTATGCATGCATGCATGCATGTATGTATGTATGTATGTATTTACTTACTTACTTACTTAACAGTCAGGGAATTAAACAAGAACTTAAAAACATACTTCACAAGAACTTAAACAAAAAATGCACCTGTTCAGTTCAGTGTGTGAAGTTATGACTTTTAAAGTGTGTGCCAGTTGGCAGGTTTACACAATGGCAGGTTGTGTTCCAACTATCAGTATCCTCACACAAAGTTAAAAACCTAGAAGTGAAGTTGATGGTAAAATGTGTGAAAATAAGCACAAACCTTAAACTCTCCAGTTTAGAGTTAGGATTTGCGATTGCCATGAAAATATGCTTCACTGAATCGTGCAGGTTGTTGTCACTCAAGTCCAGCTTCCTCAAGACCAAAGCTGCAGACTGCAGGGCTGGTGCCAAAACCTCACAAGACTTCCTTGAGAGTTTGCAATGAGCAAGTCTGCAAAACAAAGAAAAAAGAAGACACAGTCAAACAAAAAAAAAAAGGTGAAGACGAAGGAAACGAGATTATACATGTTAAAAATATCATGAGTTAACTCTGAAAAACTCTGCCAAACGAGTACGAACCAAATTGTACTGCTGTACGCTACACATTTTGCTTTCCTTCCAGTTAACCTCAATGTTGAACTCCCTGAAGCAGTGGTAGAGGTCTGGAAACAGATATGTTTCCATACTTTTATTCTTCTTTTACCCCTATACTTATTCAGACGTGGGAATTACAGGTCTTAGAGGTATATAAGTAGGCACCTGTAGCCGCCTCTTATGTTAACAAGTAAAATATAGACAACACAAAATTTCATGTTGTGGTTCCAGCTCTATGCATTTTGCAAACAAACACATGAACAGACCTCAAAGCCTCCAGTCTGCAGTGTGGACTTTGCAGTCCTCCAAGAAGTCTCTTCTCTGTCTTTTGCAGGTCATTGTGACTCATGTCCAGCTCTCTCAGATGGGAGTGAGCCGACTCCAGCGCTAAGGCCACTACCTCACAACAATTTTCTGTGAGTCTGCAATCCGCAAACCTGTCAGGGGCACATGGCATTGATTATGTTGCATTCTGGTTTGGTAACAATGTAGATAATGCACATCTCTGTGGTAATGTTTTTTTCACCCCCACAATTCCTGCATAATAAAGAGGTTAATAATGTAATCATGTAAGGGTCTTTCCAATTGTCAGTTTACATATACACACACATTATATATTATATATACACACACACACACACACACACACATATGCACACACACATTTTGCTTTTTCAATTGAATTCCTCATGACAGATATTTAGTTGTGTCCATAAACTTGAGATGATATACTGAGGGACAGATCCTTAAAAAGGAGCCAATTTAGTTTATGTTTCACATATGGACATTAATACAAAATTCAACAGATATGAAAACAAACAGTGGTTAGGTTATGGTGTTGAATGCAAAATCTTATTTATAAACTCACAGAGCCTTTCTGCAACAGCGCACGGCGGGGACCAGTCTTCTTCTACCTTCAACCGATGTCTTGAATTTCTTTAAGTTCAACTCCTCAATGGGTTCGACTGATGTCAGAAACATGTTGGCCAAGGCCGAGCAGTGGGCACGCTTGAATCTTTTCACGGTTCCTGTCTCCGACGTCCGAAAAGCTTCGGCCTCGTGGTACACCGACGAATCATGCATTTCCACCAGGCAGTAAAGGAGGTTGATCCATCGATCTGGGGAGATGTTCTGCCTCTTCATTTTCTTTAGATTTCGAATAGCTGTCTTCACACTCTCTGGGTTGCTCACCCACCTTGGGCTGCTTTCTGGGTGCGTCAGAAGACCTTGCAAGAGCTTTTGATTGGACTCCATGGCCATTCCATGCAGGAAGCGGACAAACAGATCAAGGTGCCCACTCTTGCTCTCCAGAGCTCTGTTCACCGCATTCTTGAGAAGATCCTCTAGGGATATGCCTTCTTGGGATATGCCTCTTAGGGACATGCCTCCTAGTCCTACCGAGATGTTGAACTTCTTTCTGAAAAGAGGCTTCAACGCTTCCACATCCTGGTTGACATAAGACACAAAAACATACAGGGCAGCAAGGAACTCTTGAAGGGTTATGTGCACAAAAGTGTACATTTTTCCAAAAAGGTCACACTGTCCTTTTAATGTATCGGCGCATAGCCCAGAGCTCACCAAGGCTTCAGTTATGTCAAGACCACATTCCTTCAGCTCATTCTCTGAAAACATAACGTTCCCCTGCTCCAGTTGCTTGAAGGCAAGTTCTGACAACTTCATTATGGTTTCTTGTTGTGATTTCAAGGCATCCTGGCTTGCTGTCTTACTACTAGCTTGATATTTGTGTCTGCTGGATGTCTGAATGAGCAGGAAGTGTACGAACATCTCAGTCAGAGTTGTTGGGATCTTATAATTGGTTTCCACACCAACAATCTGTTGTAGCACGGTGGCTGCAATCCAAGAGAAAACTGGCAGCCGACACATGCTGTGGAGACTCCTCGATGCTTTAATGTGGGAGAGGATTTCGTTGGCCTGACTCTCATCACTGATTTTCTTCTTGAAATACTCTTCCCTCTGGCCGTCAGTGAATCCTCTAACTTCTGTAACTTTGTCGATGAAGTCAGGAGGAATTTGATCGCTTGCCACATGTCGAGACGTTATCCAGATGCGAGCATTTGGAACCAGAGAGCCTTGGATGAGGCTTGTTACGAGCGTGTCCACGGTGGCCTTCTGTGCTACATCTGAAATGCTCCGGTTTTGCTGGAAATTCAATGGGAGGCTGGACTCATCCAATGCAAAAAAGATGAATAAAATCTGGTAGTCTTCGAATTTCACACAGTCCATCCACTCTCGCAGGTTAGGGTAGAGAAGAGTCAACATTTCCTGGAGACTGTACTGTTGATCATTGATTCGGTTCAGCAATCGCAGAGGGAGCACAATCACAACATTGACGTCTTGGTTGGCATTCCCATCCGCCCAGTCATTGATGAACTTCTGAACCAAGACTGTTTTTCCAATGCAGGGAGCACCTTTTGTAAGCACAGCTCTGATGCGATTCCTCCGTCCTGGGAGAGGCTCGAAGATGTCATTATAACTGATTTGTTTGTCTTCAGAGCTTTGTGTTGTAGATGCTGACTGCTCCCCATCCACGCCCTCATAGTCTCCCTCTGTGACGTAGAGGTTTGTGTCAATGCTCACATGATGCTCCTGTGACGATGGAGTTAACACACGCTCACGAATGTTTTCAAGCTGCTTCTTCAGACAGGCTTTGTGACGTGTCAAAATTGCTTTGCGATTGTCATCACCTGATAAAATAATTATAGTGCAAAAGTGTCAGAGTGGTTGTTTCTAAGGTACCAATCTACATAGACATTCTGTTTGAAATAATTGAAATTGCTGATTAAAGTGATTAAAAAAAAACTGCTGTATTACAACATCAAGGACAGCAGCCAATTTATGGGATGACAAAAGTTTGGCTGAAATTCCCTATGTTTTTGAAAAAAGGTTCGCACACTCCTTTGGATTATTTTCTTTTTAGGACTTCTTTTTAATCATTTGGCTGGATTGATGTTTCGACCTTGCGGTCTTCCTCTTTTTTCAAAAACATAATTTAATCTTGTTCAGCACCAGGGATTGTGCCCAAGTCAACCCTCAAGTGAAATTCCCTATGGACACATTTCCAAAAAAATACTGAGATACGAGATATGCTGAAATGTTGTGTTGTATTGATGATTTGGCTTAGATAGAGATCTTACATGATATGCCTGAAGTCCGTGCAACAGAGTCAGTCGAGAAATCTCTTCTGAAGAGAAAGACAAAAAAATAGAAAAAGAGACAAAAAGAGTAAAACCAAAAAAAGTCCATGTTAGTGCTGCAACAATACATTTATATATTGTTAAATTGCCAACTATTACCATGATAACCATTCTACTAATCAATTATGACCATAATAAATAAATAAATAAATCAATAATCTATATGGCCACACTTTGACATTAATGATTAAACTTATTGTAAGTTGTTTTTTGTTTTACTGTTTCAAGTTATTCTTATTAACTTGCCTGCAACCTCATGACATAGCTTCATTTAACTGCCTGCCTTAACAGCCATGGAGAAATTTACTGTAGTCAATTAAAAACAAAGCTTGACACCCAAATATTGTGCTTTTGTAATGTCGTTTGAACATGTTCAACAAGGTGCCAACTTGGGTGACTAAGAACTTTAAAATGCTACATGCTGATTTGCCTGTGGTGGCACCTGACCTTAACACTGAAACTCTTAAGGCGGAAGGTGCTCGAGTTTGTAGGAAATAAGTTTAAGTTTGCTCTGCCTGAAGTGCATAAATGTTAGACTGGTAAACCAGCCCCTCGTACCTTACTAATCCCAATACCACCATTAAAGCCGCACTTCTTAATGTAAGATCTCTTACTAATAAGAGCTTTATTATAAACGATTTAATTTTAGACAAAAAGCTCACTTCGTTTTGTACAGAGGGTCTGGCGGTGCTGTATTGAGAACCGTTTTTCTTGCTGGAGGTGTGGAATTTTAAAAGATTGGATCTGCCTTTAGCCCAGTCGTTAACGTCTAATTGTGACGTTCGTTGTTAGTCCGGAAACTAACAGACGAACAACTAATGGAGCAAGCTGGAAGATTAAACTTTTCCTGAACCCCGTGGGGAGTAGGGCCATGACGTCTCTTCCACAAATGAAACTTCTCAAACATTCTTCTTGCTCTGACTTTAATTCTTTAATATTCCAAAGCGTTGCCCCAACAGACTGAATGGCATTGGTTACGTTGTTCTCCACTGCCATTGCCGAGCTACATCCACAGATAGACTACAAGTGAAATGTAGAGCACACAATGACATCATCGCTCACGAACACCCCCCTCTGTCTGCCCTACAACCGATGCTCAGAATGATACCTGCGCCAGAGCCTCTGTACATCGAAGTGAAGTACGAGGGGCTGGTTTACCAGGCTATAGAAATGTCATCACTGTAGATAAATGACAGGCAGAAATGCATGTAGCTGCATGAGTTAAGCGCATGGGAGAAAAAGGCCATTCAGCTTTGAATCTAAATAAGGATAAACTGACATTGAACAAACAGCAGTAGTGCAGTAATTAGTTGTAGCCTTATTACACATTTCAGTATGAACGTAGTTTAACCTATAGCTTATTACACAACTTTCACCTTGGGTGAAGGTCGACAGGTGTGTCACTGAGTTTGGGCGGCTCCTTCATAGAGCGGTCACTCTTCAGGGACACACCACTGGGAGATGGAGATGGTGTTAATTATAACATGCAAAAAAACTTACAATTCCTACAACACATTTTACATTCTGCTGCATATGGTACAAACATTTTTTTAACAAAAAAAAAAAAAAACAGAAAAGTGTTTTTTCTTGCAGCAAAAATGACCATAAAACACTGACAAACATCAAGACTGTTGTCACCTTGGGTGAAGGTCGACAGGTGTGTCACTGAGTTTGGGCGGCTCCTTCATAGAGCGGTCACTCTTCAGGGACACACCACTGGGAGATGGAGATGGTGTTAATTATAACATGCAAAAAAACTTACAATTCCTACAACACATTTTACATTCTGCTGCATATGGTACAAACATTTTTTTAACAAAAAAAAAAAAAACAGAAAAGTGTTTTTTCTTGCAGCAAAAATGACCATAAAACACTGACAAACATCAAGACTGTTGTCACCTTGGGTGAAGGTCGACAGGTGTGTCACTGAGTTTGGGCGGTTCCATCATAGAGCGGTCACTCTTCAGGGACACACCACTGGGAGATGGGGATGGGGGTCTTCGTGTCTGCTCCCTAAATATATATATATATATATAATACATAATTATAAAATGCAAAAACACACAATTCCTACAACACATTTTACATTTTGCTGCATATGTTACAAACACTTTTTTAACAAAGCTAACCATAAAACATTTTTTTTTGTTTTATGCAGTACAAATTACCATACAACACTGCCAAACATTTTGTCACCTTGGGTGAAGGTCAACAGGTACGTCACTGAGTTTGGGCGGTTCCATCATAGAGCGGTCACTCTTCAGGGACACACCACTGGGAGATGGGGATGGCGGTCTTCGTGTCTGCTGTCTAATAAAACAAATTTGAAAATGGTAATGTTTCCTATTTTGGCCAATTCCATATCCATGTCCATTAACAAAATCGCCATGGGTTACATTTCACATTGTTTTGTGTACATTTAAATTAAAAAAAAAAATCCTATACATTTACAGAATAATAGTAGAGTAGAAGTTGTTGTTCATGTGGGACAGTCACAATGTCAACCCTATTAGGAGCTCCCTCACCTTGGGTGAAGGTCGACAGGTGTGTCACTGAGTTTGGGCGGTTCCATCATAGAGCGGTCACTCTTCAGGGACACACCACTGGGAGCTGGGGAAGGGGGTCTTCGTGACGGCTCTCTGCAAATATAAAATGCAAAAACTTAGGTGCTGGAGATTATGGCCTTTTTCTCTGTACACAAACAGTTTAACCTTGTGTGTTTTGTTTCTTTGAATGTGCATTATAAAAATGCTTTAAGCATTAGTTTAAAAATACCTAAAAAAAAAAACACAAAAAACACCAATACATCTTAACAGGTTCATTTTGCATACAACATCGCTTGTTGACGGCAACTATGGAAAAATGCTACAAATGTAACGAGAGGACCAAACCTTTTATCAACATCAGCACCATCATCACTCAGTTTGGGTGGCTCCATCATAGAGCGGTCACTCTTCATGGACACACCACTGGGAGCTGGGGATGGCGGTCGCCGTGTCTGCTCCCTACAATATATATATAGAAAATGCAAAAACTTACAACTCCTACAACACATTTTACATTTTGTTGCATAAGTTACAAACACTTTTTTAACAAAGCTAAGCAAAAAAATGTTTTTCTTGCAGTACAAATTACTATAAAAGAGTAACAAACATTATCAAGATTTTTGTCACCTTGGGTCAAGGTCGACAGGTGTGTCACTGAGTTTGGGCGGTTCCATCATAGAGCGGTCACTCTTCATGGACACACCACTGGGAGCTGGGGATGGCGGTCGCGGTGTCGGCTCTCTGCAATATATATATATATATTATATGTATTATATATATAATATAATATATAATACATAATTACATAATTTACATTTTGCTACATGTGTTACAAACACATTTTTTAACAAAACTAACAAAAAAAAAAAAAAAAAAAAAACGCTTTTCCTGCAGCTTTTGTCACCTTTGGTCAAGGTCGACATGTGTGTCACTGAGTTTGGGCGGTTCCATCATAGAACGGTCACTCTTCAGGGACACACCACTGGGAGATGGAGATGCTGGTCTTCGTGTCGGCTCTCTGCAAATATAAAACACAAAAACTTACAACTCCTGCAGCACAATTTACATTCTGCTGCAAATGTTACAAACACACAATTAACTTTTTAAAACAAAACATTCAAAAATATATATATATTTTTTTTTTTTACTTACTTACAGTACAAATTACCATAAAACAATAATAAACATTTTAAGGACTTCCATTACCCTGGATCACACTCAGCATCTTCCTCACTCAGTTTGGGAGGCTCCATCATAGATCTGCTTCTCTTTGTGGGTGCACCACTGGGTGCTGGCGATGCTGGTGTGTGTACCTGATCGGCCATCGTCCATACCTCTAACTGTGCTTGAACTCTTTGCAAACTCTTTGCTCTGTTACATCTGTGAACACACATGGACATGAACATCTGTGACTTGTGCTTTAATCTCATTCATTTACATTCAGAGTACACTTGAGAACAATATGTAGTTTGGCAGTATGCTTGCGGTTGGGATTTATGGGTCTTATGGCACCACACACACCCAGTCCGCACCGCTTTGAGACAAAATATTTGCCTTCTGTGTTCCTTCTGTTCAAGACTTCTGGTGTGCTATGCGATGAACATCTTTGAGAAAGCGCAGTTTTTAGACAAGCTGAAAAATCACCCATTGCATTACACTTAGCTGACACTCTTATCCAGGGTGACTTGCAGTTATTTAGGTACAGGGTTTCAGTTACAGTCCCTGAAGCAATGTGGGATGTGTGAATCCATGTGTCAGCTCCACCTCAAGCCTATTTTTAGAGCCAGACCGGCCTAACCACTACTACAGCAGATAATGCTCCAACACGGTATGTTTAGGTCTAACACAACACCAATAGGCCTAACACACCTTTAGGTTCATCTCATCACAGCATCCTTAGCTGTGTCACAACAGCTTTAGGTCTTCAACTGCGACGCTTTGTGGAAAGGCATTAGCCATCAATGGCTTTTTGTAGCAGAGCAATACAAAAAGAACTCTTCCCAAGGAGTAACAGTGTCACGTCAAACCCAATGTCTCATAGGTAATGCTTTAAGAGTACATAGCCTAATCTACATACTCGTCGGCGATTGTTGTATATTCAAAATGTAACGTTTTAGGGACAATTTCACAAATATCGCCGAGTCGACTCACCGTGCAATCTTGTGTGATATTAGCTTATTTTTCCAACTTCGCTTCGCAGCTTCGACGACGACGGTCTTTGAAGCGAACTCTTCAAATTTGTTTCTACATAGATACAAGTGATGTATGACGTGCCCATTGGGTGAGCCATTTTATAAATCAAGATAACCCGCATTCCAGTTACACACCCGTCTGTCTGCCTCTGTCTACACACGTCAACGAAAACTTCTGGTCAAAGCATTGGTGTGCATCAGTCGAACACGAATCTTCTTCCTTCAAGAACGAGACTGAGCTCACACCTTCCCGATTTCAATAGCAGATGACACAGACGTCATGTGTTGTGTGTGGGGGACAAGGCGCGGGGGTTGTAGTGGGGTGGGTGGACTGAGAGTTCAAGTCAAGTCGAGTCTTTTTATTATTATTATTTTTTATAGCACAATTAAACAAAACAACAGACTTGCCTCAAAGTGCTTTACAGCACAAGCATGAAAAATAAGACGACAAACCCATAACGCGAAGACCATTAGGTATAATAGGCTACTGCCACAAGGCAATGAAAAACGAGATTATCAAATAAACAGGCTAACTAAAAGGGTGAGCTTGACAGCCCCAGAACAAACTAAAAATAAAGACAAAAAATATCTTCAAATTGGCGGGGGAATTAAGTGGGAGCGCCTGACAACGCACCTGCGGTGAACTTTAAACGCGTGTGTGAATTACAGAACATTGTTATAAGTGCATGTTTTCACTTCTGGGCTCAAAACATAAAACTGCATTGAAATCTGTTATTGTGCATAGAGCCCTATTTGGTGAATGTATTTAAACATGTGTGTGAATTACAGTTCATAGTTGTAGGCTACGTGTATCTGATCACCTGCTCAAAACACAAAACTCTAACGAAGGCTTTTCTTTCCCTAGTTGGTGCATTTATTTAAACCAACGAGGGCAAGGGGGCACCACGGAGGCGTTAGCTTGCCACTTGCAGTTGTATGAAAGCAACTGCAAGCGTTTGTAAGATTTGTGTACAAGCGTCTTGCTCCAGCGAGTTTTGAGGTCATATGGTCGCAGTTTAATAACATCCTTACACATTTCGGGCAAGTCTGTCACAATTTCTAACAATCATGCAACATTTTCAACGTAGAATGTATCCCTGACTGCAAACAATGAGCCTATTACTTTACTGCCACAAAACAAAGTTGGCGGTAGCCTAACTGCACTTAAGGTAGCTCAGACAAAGAATAAAAATAAAATTAATATTTAAAAGAAGTGGATCAATTCAGATCAGTTTTGCACTGTTCTGGAGTCTGAAAGTCGGCTGAAAGTAAGCAGCTGTCTCTGAACCGTGTCGTCTTATATGCGACATTCAACAACAACACAAATGTGTGACAGGCCTAGGCTATAATGGAACAGGCGCGAACAAGTTATGAGCACAACTCGTTGCGCCCTGTATGCATATGGGCAAATGCAAAGACAACTCCGCAGATATCTCTGTTGCAAAAATAACTTCAGGATTTGTTTTTTGTGTCGTATGTCTACTCTGTTTTTAAACTGCGTCATCGAATATCTAGTTTCGTTTTCCTAGAAACGTAGTAGGCCTAGGGTAGATTAAACAGTAGCCTACAGCACAAGCGAACTGTCTACGTGCAAAAAACAGATTGCAACAACACATAGGCTACTACCCGAAAACACAGGCTATAACCTCAGATACTCACCTATCTTAATGTCGTGATAGACTATCCCATATACTGCATATGGAGTATCCACAACAAAACCGCGTGGAAGTCCGTTGACACTTCGAAAAACATATTTCACCCCACCCAACTGGGCGGGGGTGTTTATGATTTATAGGTAAAGACAGATTCGCCAGCTCACATCTTTCCGTCTGTTTACTTATTGTTCTTCCTCGTTAACTGTGTTTTAGGCTACACAAGAAAAAAATAGGTGGAAGGAGGAAGAAAGTCGATATTCAGAGTAAATTCAATTTTGGCAAAATGTGTAGTTACTGTATTTCCGTTATTATAGGGCGGTGTAAAGGGATTAAGTAAAAAAAAAAAAAAAACACACACACACACACACGCAATGTCCCCACCAAACTGTTATTTTTTCTTTTTAGAACATTCATTTCCTTGATTTGTTAACCTCAAACCAAACCCAGTGTCCCAAACAGCCGGCAGGGGGCGCTGTTTGCCTCCTCCACAAAGCAGTAGACGGGATAGCCCTTCTCCAGCAGTGTCTGGGACAGGCGTGACACCAGCGTCCTAGCGTAAGCAGGATAACTTCCAATTTAACCCTCCGAGTCCGGTCATGTTCGCCTCCAGCTCCCTACTTTAGTGTTCCCGGTCAAAATTGACCGGTCTGTTTTAACTGCTCTTAAATTAGGCTAGGACAAAGTTTTTTTTTTTTTTTACCACCAATTTTTTTTATTAAACATTCTTTAGTTGATGACAGTGTTTCAAAGTAGTGTCTAACAACAATTTATAGAAGTAAACATCAGTGAAAATACAATTGGGAATATGAAAATGAACTACAAAATTAACATATTTTCTGTATGTTGAATTAATTTACTCTGGATACCCATTCATTTCCTATGGCGGTCACTTTTGACCGGGAACACCACAGGTGTAACAAGGTTGATTAAGACACCAAAAATTGAATGAAATAGATAACAATCACTTTTATATGTTCAAGTATACAGTGTGGAGGATACCATAAGGTCTTGAGGTAATCAGATGTAAAACATAATATTTATGAGTATTATAAGTTGTAAAACAGTCAGATTTGACCAGAACATGACAGGAGGGTTAAGTACATACATACAACTAAATATGCTTCCATGTTAATTACATGTCATATGACTACATACACTTTTATGTTAATTAAATGTCATGTCTGTGTTAATAACAAAGATTCAGGAAATACCCCTATTTCCTGCAGATTTTATGTTAAAGTTAGTACATAGAAAAGCCTATTCCCTTCAGGAAAAAGAAACTTTAGCCAACCTGCCAATATGCCACTTAAAGGTAAGTGTGCGCTGGGGTTTAAGCTACACAATATTGTAGCAAAAACAGACAGACAGTTTAATCCAAAATGTATAGTTTAATAACTAATGAACTACAGGTGTGAACTAATCCTACACACAACACACAAAAAGAACACATGCTGTACAATACTATATGGTCAGGGAAATAGTAAATAGTAAATCAACAGTTTTAAAACATTACTAATAAATGGCAGAAACAAAATGAATTTTTGTAGCAGGCCTTTTGCTGTAGATGTAGATAGCGAATCCCTATCCATCCAGGTCAAAGTCAAAAAGTCAAAGTCAGCTTTATTGTCAAAAAACCACATGTACAGGTTGCACACACAGAATTTGAAACTGCAATGCTCCCTAGGCCCACAGTGAACATTAAACATCTTATAAACAAGACAGGAAGACATGGTGACAAACATAATAATAATAATAATATAGACATGACAAAAAAATACAATATGCTTGTATATAATACAAATAAGTAAAAACAGGTGGCTATCCGTCCAGGTGGCTATCCATCCAGGTGACACCTCTTGTAGTGTTTCAAGGTGTGGTACATCTCATTGCAAGGCACAACACAAAGACCCACCCCACACTGCCTACACCTGTATGTTGTCTGACGGCGGCCTTTAGGGCGGCTCCGGTCGGAGCAGACGACACAATCAGGGTGATCGTCAACCTTGCGGATGAAGTGGCGCTCAGTCAGTCTCTGTGGCATGTCTCCCACTCCCAGCGAGGACGACTTCCGGCCCTTCCTGCCCTCCTTCCTGGAGTAGCCTTCCAGTAAGGCAGTGATGACGTCCTGCACAAAGGCTTTCAGGTGCTTGTGAGGAGCAGCAGTGCAGCGGCAGTAGATGATGTGAGCGTTCACCATGGCGACGCTCAGAATGGCATTGAAAATTCGGCTGTACCACTTCCTTGACCTGTGGGGAAAGAGGTAGGTCTTCATTCTCTGGTCTGCCGTGTCGACACCGCCCATGAACGAATTGTAGTCGACAACACACACGGGCCTGTTTACCTCCCTGTAACCACTGGCAGTGCGTTTGGTCCTGATGCTTTTTCTGACACAGGTGTTGCTATGCAGTGTGGACAGCATTGTGAGGCGTTTTGTGTCGTGCCACGTACAAGCCAACATTTTCCCTTTCCTCATGAAGACAGGGTCATCTCCCTTGCTCAAGGGCAGCTGTTCTCGGGTGAGGCCCTTTGGCATCCCCTTCCTCTTACCACTAACGGTCCCACACATACCTGTGTTGTTTCTCGCCAGCTCCTCTGCTACGGCTGGTGAGCTGTAATAGCTGTCCATGTACACCTCGTGCCCTTTCCCTGTGTACGGGGCCATCAGCTCGCGGACTATAAGGTGTGTGGCACCGAATTCCGCATTTGCATTTGCATTTACATTTGCATTTGCATCAGGCCGACTTTGTCCAGTGTACATGCTCCACTGTAGCACGTAGCCTGACCGGGCTTCACTGAGAACAAATGCTTTGTAGCCATATTTGTTCGGTTTTCTGGGGTTATATGTTTTTAGGGTCGACTTCCCTTTGAATGCAATGGTCATTTCGTCAAGTGACAGCTGCTTAGATGGACCATACACTGCCGAAAACCGGGGGGTGATCAAGTTGATGATTGGGCGTATTTTGAATAACCTGTCATAGCCTGGCTGGCCCATGTCAACGTATTCCTCGTTGTTGACAAAATGTAGGAAAGACAGAATAATTTCGAATCTGTTCCTGGACATCACCTTGCCAAATCCAGGTGTTGCTGTTGGCCAATATTCTGCCCAGTAATCCTCTAACGCTGATTTCTTTACCAGACCCATGCTTAAATGCAAAGAAATGAAGGCTTTCATTTCGTTAACTGTTACGTCATACCATTGATGAAACCTGGACTGTGGCTTGAGTTGGTGGGAGGCTAAAAACTGACGGGCGTAGCGATTGGTCTCAATTGCAAGCACATTCCAGAAATCATCACAGAGAAAGAGTGACAGAAAATCCAGGGGCGAGCTGGCATTGGATAGTTTTTTTTTCCCCAGATATCCAATTGGCTGATCAAAGGGCGTGATCCAGTTTTGATACTCCTCCTCCTCCTTGGTCAAGTACTCAAAGCCGGCATTCCCATTGGCTTGCCCTCTGACATTGGGCAAAGGATCCAAAGTTTGTGCTTGGTGTAGGGCTGAACTTTCACTTTGTCCAGCTGCATCATTGCTCAGCAGGGACTCATCTGAAGCGTCGTCACTAAACGAATCACCGTCATCCTCTGAAGGCAGGTACTCCCCTTCTGAATCAGGGTCCGCAAAAAGATCACCCTGCGCTTCATTGCAGGTAAACTTGTTTGATGCCATTAGACGATAATCTAATGCAGGGCTATTGAAGAGGCTATTAGACGATAATCTAATGCAGGGCTATTGAAGAGGCTATTTTAACCTGTTCACTTGAATTACGGCAATGCACCTTATATAGACACGTCTTAGTACCACCACCCCCCCCTCCTAACCCATTTCAGTGAATGTTGTATGTATGTTGATGTGGGCAATATGGTGATTCGTCTTGATTCGTTTTGTAATGTGTATTTATTATGGGTAATGTGTATTATGTGTATGCTACAAGACACCTTAATTTCCTTCGGGATTAATAAAGTTACTCTACTCTACTCTACTCTACTCTAGACGATAATCTAATGCAGGGCTATTGAAGAGGCTATTAGACGATAATCTAATGCAAACACTTGCTGACGGTGACAATTTCGCTCTGATAAAAAGGCTCACACGCACACTAGCTCCGCTATTACTCTAGCGCGACTATTTTGTACAGAAGCATGATGTAACTCTGAGTCAGGGGTGTAGTATGATGTGTCTGCCATCTAGTGGAGGGGAGTTTGAACAAAATTTTACACCCTTTTTGACAAAATTGGCCGTTTTGTTCAGCACGCATCTTGTCGACAGTGGCGCCTAGAGGGTTAAAGGGAGTGAAATGTGAGAAGGGCTTATCACCTGAGGTGTGGCTAAGGAAGAAGAATCATGGGAAGTGTAGTTCTTGCATGACTGTACCTACACGTGCAAAAACCCTTCACCTCTGGTAGCCTATATCTTTTTAGAAAGTAGCCTCCACTATCAGCCACAGTAGTCCTTTGGTTGACAACAACTAGACTTTAAAAAAGCCCAGTCCAATGTTCTTGTTCCCTTGTGCCAGAAGAGTCTCTGTGACCTTCAGTGTCACCTCTGGAGCCACTTCTCAGGGGCCTTGCCATTGGCCCATTTCAAAAACAAACAAGTCATTGTCAAAATGCTGTGTGCTGTGCTAGTGTCTGGAAGTGGCCCACCAACACCTATGCCTACCACTTGCCAAGCACCCTCAGCCTTAATGGGGTGGAGTTTTGATGGACAGTGTTCAAAGTGTGCTGTTGGCAGCTGTCACACGAAGCAATCCACTTTTCCACGTCTGTAAATAGAGACAAACAAAATTATGTTAAAACTGACAAAGACATAGTTCCTTTGGCACTGAACCCCACCTCATGACCCCTCACCACCTTTCCTAACACATTTTTGCCCCACCTCCACCTTGGCACAGCCCCCCCCCCCCCTCCATGCACACACAGCACAGCACAACACAGTCCTTGCACCCCCCCATACACACACACACACACACCCACATCTACATACACACACACACACACACAGCATGCAAGACACAGCTCTTACGCTCCAACCCCTCCCCAACGCACAAACAGCCACATTGTCACAAAAAAAGAAAAGACAGAGAAACAACATACATTCGACAAGACACCACATACAACTATTGCTTTACATGACAGCATCAAAAAGCATCAAAAACAAAAATCAGCCCAGTTACCAGGGGCCAGGAGGAGAGGAGCAGTGTGTCTGTGATGGCTTTGGTGGGCCAATCATCGAAGAACAAACATGGTCAAAGTTCGTGCAGTGTACTACCATCATACATTTGGAAATCACAATGAAGTTACGATATTTCTGAAAGTTGTCAACAAGGAAATAAGCATACAGGACGCATTTTAAAATAAACACCAGAAAGGAAATTTGCACTGTAAACACATGCACTGTAAAATACATATGATACATATGATAACCATGACCACACTTAATTTGGTGACGATCAATCATATAAGTCAATATATGTGTTACATAGTTAGTAATTAGGAATTAACCCATATCATGCCTTTGCAATGGCAGATGCAATGGTCATAGGCCAAGGCAGGATCCACATGCATCCCCTCCCTACTAAACAAAATTGGTGTTTTTTTGTAGCCCCCAGTCCCAAAGTTTAAGAAAAGTCATGTTAACAGGAAATGAATTACCAATGACACTATTGCCTAAATGGGACGATTTGACCTTTATTACACTATACATTAGGGCTGCCACGATTAGTCACAATTATGTCGACGAACAAAATCGTCGACAACTAATTTAGTAGTCAATGCGTCCTCTTTTTTTTTTCTTTACTTTGCTTTTCTCTCGAAACTGCCGCTGCAGCTTCCACTGCCGCGTCTGCCTTTCTGTCTCATACACACTAGGGCTGCCACAAACGATTATTTTGATAGTCGACTAATCACTGATTATCGACAAAATTAATCGGTGATTAGTCGACTATCAAAATCGACTAATCGTGGCAGCCCTACTATACATTGTGTTTTACTTATTTGTATTATATACAAGCCTATTGTACTTTTTGTTATGTTTATATTATTATGTTATTATTGTCATCATGTCTTCCTGTCTTGTTTATAAGATGTTTAATGTTCGCTGTGGGCCTAGGGAGCATTGCAATTTCAAATTCTGTGTGTGCAACCTGTACATATGGTTTTTTACATTGTTTTAAGTTATACAGATATGACAAGGTGAGTACAAAGTAGGTGCATCACCAACTAGTATAATAGTGCAACCAGTACTACATCCTGCTTTGCCTAATGACCTTCAGAGCAAACATTACAAAGGCATTACAAGGGTTAACCATTTAATATTCCAGGTGATTTTCCTTAAAAAGGCCTAAAAAAAGACTTCTCCCATTAAAAATGGAGGCTGTGCTTTAGTCCTTTGGTGTGTGTACATAAAAAGGGTATTTTTGTACAGCAAATAAAGGATTACCCGCACACTGCTACTGATGCTCCTTTTTTGACCTGACGGAGACCGTAAAGGTCGAAATGTTGTCTGTCTGTTAAATAAAATCACTGGGAGCATCAGTAGCAGTGTGCGCGTAATCCTTTTTTTGTTAATTTGTGGAACTTTTTTACCCTGCACCTGCAGTTTTTGGATGTGCGCGTACTCTTGACTTCAACTTATTTTTGTAAAGCAAACACACTCTGCAGTTAGATTTATTGTAAATGGTTCTGATTAAAATCTGTACACCATGCAATGCAGGTAAAAACATGATTTTTGTTCCCTCGCCTAGATTTTCTTTGTAAAAATACTATGAAACACACCTGTAACTGCTAGGAATGGACTTACAAACAGAATAAAATAGTAGCAACAAATGTTGACAAGAGCGTTAATACGTAATAAATATGTGTTAGATTTATATTATGATACCACTACTCGAAAGTTTTAACTAGATAACAATGGTGCTCACACAAAATACTAACAAATTTGACATGTGAACATGTTCACTGTGGAGTGTACTCACTTCTGTGACCTGCTATGTATACAAAAGTGATTGTGCGTAAAGTTATTTTCAGAGGGCAGAAAATCTATACTGCTACACATAGCCTACAAGCTTTACACTGATTGCTCAAAACCATGTCCAAGTGTCATTTGTGTGGTATTGTCCCTTAGAAAGATATAGTACATTTTGTGCTGAAATGTGAAGGGTGTACTGTACTCACTTTTGTGAGATACTACATGTTGCAGAGGTGGTCTATCTCTCCCAGGGTTGTAGTGGTAAAATCAGAGGTGGGTAAACTATGAATTTGGTGGTCACGGTGAGGTGGGTGCATGGTCCCACACAAGATGTTTTAAACAGACACGTAAAACATATTTAAACAGTCTGAAGGCATTGTAATGGTCTCTGGTGCACATAAAGATGACACAGTGTGATTTTGGAATGTTAGAAATTGTTTTTGGTACCTAAATTCTATTATAGGGTGAATAAACTGTATTGATAGGTGGATAAACTCTGTTGAGAGGTGGATAAACTCTTTTTCTGAAATTTGAGAAGTGAGTAAACTCTGTTTACTTGCGTTTATCCACCACTACATCACTGATCTCTCCCCTCCACTCCTGCACTTGGCGTTGTTGAGTGTAAACATGATGTGTTACACCATACACATACACCCCACCAAAACATACATATCCACCCACAACACAGTCAGCAGCACACCCACTGACTTCAGTTCCTTTGGCACTGAACCCCGCCTCATGACCCCTCACCACCTCTCACCTACCCCACACACAGCATGCAGGACACAGCCCCTTGCGCCCCACCCCCACCCACACAAACACACACACACACAGCATGCAGGACACAGCCCTTGCGCCCCACCCCCCACCCACACAAACACACCTACACACACACACACACACAAACACAGCATGCAAGACACAGCTCTTGCGCCGTCACCCCAAACACAAAGGACACAGTTCTCACATCCTTGTATCCTTATATCCTTGTATTATCTGCCATTAGCTGGCGGACTGACGGTAACCGTGAAGCTGCAAACTTGGGACTTCATAAGTAAAAATAACCTAGTCTAACGATCAGATGTCACGTGTAATGTGCTATTCTATATGCAGTGTTGCAACAAACAATGTAGTGCTGTAAAGTATTCTGGTTTACTTACGAGTTGTTTCATGCTCGACACCGTCCACACCACACCGTTCACTTGGGTAGCCCTCTGGAATTGTTTTTTTTTTTCAGGTAGCGTCAGTGAGGGGCGTGCGCCATGACGTCACATCACGTGACCGACACTACACTTTAAAGAGCCAGTGAAGGTAAGCAAAGAGCTCTTTGAGGTAAGTCTTGGAATTACTGACTTACGATCACACAAACGTAAAAAAAAAAAAAACATATTTTGTCACAGACATTAACATTTTAGAGGTGGATTGACCTGGATACTGATTTCAATTGTAGTGACCACAGGTTTATAAGCTTGTAGTACTGATCGGGTTTACAGTACGTGACTGAGATGTAGGCTATAATAACTAACAAGACGCTGTTTCCCTCCTCCACAAAGCAGTAGACGGGGTAGCCCTTCTTCTTTTTTTTCTTTATTGCAGTAAAACAACAACAATTACAATGATGTTTAACAGTAAGGAAAAATAAGAATAGGTGTCCAATACAGTTACAGAAGGACAAAGTACATTACATCCAACAATTAAAAAAAGGACAAAACAAAACAGACAAACAAGAAGAAAAATATGTTACAGGATATTTAAAAGTTTGTGTTTTTCTTATTGTGTACAAATTTAAGAGATTTGAGAAGAGATTATATTTCTAAAATAAATACATTAAAGAGAGGCTTATTCTTTTGCCATTTTCGTTTATGAATGAAAAACTTTGCTTGTAAAGTATAAAAATTAAGGGCTAGCCCTTCTCCAGCAGCAGCTGTGAGAGCCGTGACACCAGCGTCCTGGCGTAAGCATGATAACTTACAATTTAACCCGGTCTGTTTTAACTGCTCTTAAATTAGCATAAAGATTTTTTTTTCACCACCAATTTTTTTATTAAACATTTTTTAGTTGAGGACAGTGTTTCAAAGTAGTGTCTAACAACATTAAACATTAAATAACATCAGTGGAAATACAATGAGGAATATGAAAATGAACTACAAAATGAACATATTTTCTGTATGTTGAATTAATTTACTCTGGATACCCAATCATTTCCTATGGCGGTCACTTTTGATCGGGAACACCACAGGTTTAACAAGGTTGATTAAGACACCCAAAATTGAATGAAATAGATAATCATCACTTTTATATGTTCAAGTATACAGTGTGGAGGATATCATAAGGTCTTGAGGTAATCAGATGTAAAACATAATATTTATGGGTATTATAAGTTGTAAAACGGTCAGATTTGATCCGAACATGACAGGAGGGTTAAATACATACATACAACTACTAAATATGCTTTCATGTTAATTCCATGCCGTATGACTACATAGACTTTCATGTTAATGAAATATCATGTCTGTGTTAAAGGGGTCCTTCAGTCGTTATTTTTATTCATATTTCTGTGTCGCCACTATGGTTGAATGCATTGTGCGCCATTTCTGAGAAAAATTATGTCCTAGTTCTCTTGTTTGACGCCGTTTTCTGTAAGCTAGAACAGGTGTAGTGGATGAACGACTGGCTTTTCCGGTGTCCCTTGTGAATATGCATAATGTGTCAATAAGGCACCTCTGATTGGGCAAATTCACTGTCTTTCGTTCACCTAGCTTCTGTCCACTGTTCTCAATGGATGTGATACATGGCTCTGGGCGGAGCTTACGACCTAGTGACGTAGATATGTTTAGCCTGCTCTGATCCGCTCGTTTTGGTTAGCTTGACCCTTCAATGACCAGTAAAACCATGAGGATCGAATTTCACGTCTTGGAATGCTGCGTGCATATAGCCTACTGCTTGTTGTGACCCACCACATTGTAAATAGAGCTACTAAAAGTGTTTTTTGACGGATGGACCCCTTTAATAACAAAGACAAATTCAGGAAATACCTTTATTTCCTGCAGATTTTATGTTAAAGTTAGTACATAGAAAAGCCTATTCCCTTCAGGAAGAAAATCTGTAGCTAACTTGCCAGTATGCCACTTAAATGTAAGTGTGTGCTGGGGGTTTAAGCTCCACAATATTGTAGCAAAAAACATTAATTTCCCTGATCTCTGCTGTTGACCTCAAGCCAAACAGCTCGGTAACTGTCCTTATCCCGGAAGCCCAGTGACCCAAACAGCCTGCAGGAGGCGCTGTTTCCCTCCTCCACAAAGCAGTAGACGGGATAGCCCTTCTCCAGCAGCAGCTGGGACAGCCGTGACACCAGCGTCCTGGCGTAGCCCCTGCGGCGGTACTGTGGCATTGTGTAGAGCAGCCCCAGAGCACAGTGCTGGTAGAGGAGTAGCCATGCCACGGGCGCTCGGCTCCCAGCCCTCCTCCTCTTCTTCCTCCTCCTCTTCCTCCTCTTCCTCTTACAGTCCATAGGGGCTTGGCTACGGTCTCTGCCTCCAGCTGTCGACTCTGAGCCCTCCTCTACTGGCGCTCGGCTCCCAGCCCCAGACCTCCTCCTCTTCCTCCTCCTCTTCCTCTTCTTCCTCTTCCTCTTACAGTCCATAGGGGCTTGGCTACGGTCTCTGCCTCCAGCTGTCGACTCTGAGCCCTCCTCTACCTCCTCATCCTCCTCCACCACCTCCTCTTCCACCTTCTCCCTGTCCTCTCTGTCTTTCTCCTCCTCCTCCTCTTCCCCCTCTTCCTCCTCCATCTCTTCCTCCTCCTCTTCCTCTTTCTCTTCCTCCTCCTCCTCCTCCTCCTCGTCCTTGGGTATGACACACAGGCTGGGGTGGTGTGTGATGTAGCTGCGTACGGAGTTGAGGCTGTGGGCGTCGCCGCCGTACTTCCAGTTGCCGTTGACGAGCGGCGCGTGTTCCGGGCGCAAGGGCTCAATTAGACAGCCGGGAGCGCTACGGGGAAAAGAGAAAAGAAGAGGGCCGCATTGAGACTGCATATAGATCGCATTTAGATCGCATTTAGATCGCATATAGATCACATATAGACTGCATTTAGACTGCATTCAGACTGCATTTAGATCGCATTTAGACTGCATTCAGACTGCATTGAGACTGCATTTAGATCGCATTTAGACTGCATTGAGACTGCAATTAGACAGCCAGGAGCGCTACGGGGAAAGAGAAAAGAAGAGGGCCGCATTGAGACTGCATATAGATCGCATGTACAGTATGTCACAAAAGTGAGTACACCCCTAACATTTTTGTACTTTTTTATTATATACATCGCATATAGACTGCATTTAGATCGCATTTAGATCGCATTTAGATCGCATTTAGACTGCATTGAGACCGCATTGAGACTGCATTGAGATCGCATATAGACTGCATTTAGACTGCATATAGATCGCATTGAGACTGCATTGAGACTGCATTGAGACCACATAGACTGCATATAGACTGCATTGACACTGCATATACAGTATGTCACAAAAGTGCACAAAAGTACACCCCTCACATTTTTGTACTTTTTTATTACATCTTTCCATGGGAGAAGTCTACAGATATAACACTTTTACAATGTAAAGTAGGCAGTGTACAGCTATACACCTACTTTGTTATATCTTTAGACTTCTCACATGGAAAGATATAATAAAAAAAAATGTACAAAAATGTGAGGGGTGTACTCACTTTTGTGACATACTGTAGATCACATATAGACTGCATTCAGACTGCATTTAGATCGCATATAAACTACAATAGATTTGCAATCTATCCTAGCCTGCACCTTACTGGCAGTGTGCATCCTTCCCTGTCCTTCAGTGTGTTCACTGCCATAAACAGCACCATTTGAACTTTATTACACTACACATTGTGTGTTTTACCTATTGGTATTATATACAAGCCTTATTGTACTTTTTGTTATGTATATATTGTTATGTTTGGTCATTATGTTTTACTGTCATGTTTATAAGGTGGGCCTAGGGAGCACTGCAATTTCAAATTCTGTGTGTGCAACCCGTACATGTGATTTTTGACAATAAAGCTGACTTTGACTTTGACACATACAGTACGAGTACCCTTTAATAGTAACAAAATAATGCAGTGTCTATTTAACGGTTACATTGTAATATTTTATGATACATTGTCATAAAAATAAGCCACATTTAAGTGAAAGAATTCACTTCACAACGGCAGCAATGCCATTTAACACACAAACACGCACACGCATACACACACATACACACACACACGTGCACACACATACATGCATACACGTGTGCATACACAAGCACATGCACACATGCACACACACACACGTGCATGCGCATACACAAGCACACGCACACACACAGACACACACACACACACACACACACACACACACACACCAATGGGGGTGGAGTGCTAACCTGTCGTGAGCTTGTAGCTGAGTGGAACTGTCGAGGCTCAGCACCCTCATGACCACCTGTGTGTGTGTGCGCACCCCCCTCTCGCTCGCCACACGTTCCACTGCCCCCACATGGCTCAGGTCAACGCCTTCCGCCGATTTATACATAAACACACACACACACACACACACACACACACACACACACACACACACATATCAATGCATGTCTGCACACAACATACACACATCAGCAGCTTCATGTATAAATCAGACATCAATGCACTAACTTGATTCAGGTCAACTTGTTCCGTCGACTGATCAATAACAACATGCACACACATATCAGTGCATGTATGCATACAATGCAAGGATACAAGGATGGTTTATTGTCACATGCATACACATACTGGGTAGAATAGGACATGCAGTGAAAATGGTGATTGTTAGTCTACAACTGTGCCTGCGTCCAGGTAACTTCGTTAAGTTCCATACCGATTGCTGTCTTCCACTGATTACTGTGGTGTTGTGGTGTCGTACCTGCCAGGAGGGCGTACGCGCCCCAGTCCATGACCTCGGGGCTGCTTAGCAACCTGCCCAGGCTGTCCCCCGCTCTGGAGTAGATGCTGTGGATGTTGAAGTCGCCCTCGCGGTCACTAGCACCCTGCACGGACGAGCAGATTGATAAACAGGCACTGATACGCACTCGGGTTGAACAAGACCATGTGTGTGCACTGTGTGTGTGCGTCCATGAGCACTGTGTGTGTGCGTGTGAACTGTGTGTGTGCGTGTGCACTGTGTGTGTGCATGTGCACTGTGTGTGTGTGGCCGTGCGTGCATGTGTGTGCACTGTGTGTACGTGTGCACTGTGTGTGTGTGTGTGTGTGTGTGGGTGTGTGTGTGTGTGTGTGTGTGTGTGTGTGTGTGTGCACTGTGTGTGCACTGTGTGTGCGTGTGCACTGTGTTTTTTAGAATTTAAGTACATACATGTATATAACTGCATATGCTGTCATGTATAACATTGTCATATTGCACTGTGTGCTACATCTTGTATGAATTGTGCTTTACAAATACAGTTTATTATAGTACTATTATTATATAATTACATATGCTTTAATGTTAATTACATGTCATATAACTAAATACAACATGTGTTAATAACAAAGACAAATTCAGGAAATAGCCTACCTTCATTTCAAGGTAGGCTATTTGTTTGTAAAACATAATATTTATGAGTATTAAAAGTTGTAAAACAGTCAGATTTGACCCGAACATGACAGGAGGGTTAAGTACATACATACAACTAAATATGCTTTCATGTTAATTACATGTCATATGACTACATACACTTTCATGTTAATTAAATGTCATGTCTGTGTTAATAACAAAGACAAATTCAGGAAATGCCTTTATTACCTGCAGATTTTATGTTAAAGTTAGTACATAGAAAAGCCTATTCCCTTCAGGAAGAAAGCTGTACCTAACCTGCCAGTATGTCACTTGAATGTAAGTGTGTGCTGTGGGTTTAAGCTACACAATAGCATCACAGTAGCATGCCACTGATGACCGATGAGTATAGATACATCTTTTACAGATGTGTGACAGAGGTGTCAATCCCAGGTTTAAAATAAATAAATAAATAAATAAAAACACGGCCATATTTTCTTTCTAACACCGAGGAGCCGATCTACCAGCCAGCCTCGAGTGCTCATTACGATCAGCTGATTCAGAGCTGGTTGGATCAAACTTGTAGCACGATTTTTTTTTAACTTTCTGAACTCGGGATTGCCTCCGCCGCTCCCGCTTCTCTGCTATGAGTGACACACCTTCGTCTTTGGTCTGCAGACTATGGCACCAAAGTCAGGCCAGGAGTCTACGATCACCTCCAGATTGTGGGGTTTGCCCCTGTTGATGTTGAACACACAGCCATACACCTGCAAGTCAGTCACAATTGAAACGTGTATTAACCGCTTGACGCAGGTGACATGCTGTTATTTCTCAAGGCAAGCACAAGGCCATAACACGGCACTGTATGTATTATTTAATGGGTCAGTCTATAAGAATCTAAAGATTGTGGAAAAAAAACAATTTAATGTAAACCTAAATAATAAAACAGTATTTTTTTTTATTCCTGAGCTAATTTTAAAAGATAAAAAATATAAATGCATACAAAACTGTATTGTTACACGTTAGAATTTTTTTTTTTCTTTCATAAATGATATAATATTATCACAATAATGACTTATTACTGAAATATTCATGTAAAAAATTATGTTCATTACAGTTTTGTGCCCATTTGAAACCTGTTTGGCTTGTTGTCAGTGAAAGGCTGAGAGCTCCAGACCTTGAGGGATTCTGGGAAATGTAGTTTCAGCATAGCCTCCGCCTCCATTATCTCTGCAGGGCTCAGCACTCTCATACTGCAGGGAGGGGCTGAGCGGGTGGGCTGGTCAGGGTGAGGGAGAACTACAGGAACACATAAAGTGGTAAAAAGGACACAGCAGGGACACAGGGAGAAACAGACATACACAGCACTGACATGGAGCTACATTTGCATACATGCACACTGTCAACAAAAACATAGCAAGACAGCTAGATAGAAAGAGAGCTAGAGGGAGAGAGAAAGAGAGAGAGAGGGAGGGAGCTAGATAGAGGAAGAGAGAGAGAGAGAGCTAGAGGAAAAGAGAGAGAGAGAAAGAACTAGATAGAGGAAGAGAGAGAGAGAAAGAGCTACATAGAGGAAGAGAGAGAGAGAGAGAGAGAGAGAGGGAGGGAGCTAGATAGAGGAAGAGAGCGAGAGAGAGAGAGAGAGAGAAAGAACTAGATAGAGGAAGAGAGAGAGAGAGAGAGAGAAAGAGCTAGATAGAGGAATAGAGAGAGTGAGAGAAAGACCTACATAGAGGAAGAGAGAGAGAGAAAGAGAGAGACAGAGAGCTAGATAGAGTAAGAGAGAGAAAGAGCGAGAGAGAGAGAGAGAGAGAGAGAGAGAGAGATTTACACAGAGGCCAAACAGTGCATGGGTGTCAGGTTACAGCAGCCTGCAGTCAAAGAGTCAGGAGTTCATGTGTATACCTGTTGGCACAGTCCAAGACTTGTTCTAACGCTCACCAGAGACGCTGATGACAAGTTAAATGCACACATTCACTGGACCCAAACAAGCTCTTAATAGTACCCTCGAAAAAGCAAACAAATAGAAGATCTGGTTTCCTGGTTTGGGTATTTCCCTGAAACCTTTATAGCGCTCATACTCATGCTCCTCCCACTAGCCCCCACTCCCTCTCTCTCTGTAGGCGCATTCGACTTGATGTAAACATTAGCCGTGTTCGGATAAGGGTAAACGTCTACAGACGGATGTAGCCGCATGTAGTCAGCGATGCATTGTGGGCTGAAAATGTTGCATTATGGTTAGACTTTGTGTCAGAGTTGCCAGAAATGCGTGGCGCTGTCACAAAAACGTCACAAGGTCAGATGACCTAAAAACCCATGTGATGTAGCCGCTTGTAGCCGCCTGTAGACAAATCGTGCAAGCGCTTGCAGTTGCTACAATCGTCTAACTAACGCCTCCGTGGTGACGCAACTTTGCCCTGGTTGGTTTAAAGTTCATTGACGTCTGGACACGGATGTTGTGTAGCGCTCTGTCACGGAACTTCTCATCTTATATGTACGTTATTTTAGTCCAGTTTGAAGACATATCTTTTCTCTCTCTTTTTAGCTTGTTCTGGGGCGTGTATCTGATGCTGTCAAGCTCAATCTTTTATTTATTTATGTATTTGTTAATCTCGTTTTTATTGTATTGCTTTGTGTCAGTAGGCTATACCTATTAATGATCTTTGGGTTATGGTTTTGCCGTGTTATTTTTCATCCTTGTGTTGTGCAGCACTTTGGGACATCTCTGTTGTTTTGTTTAAATGTGCTATTAAAAAAAAGACTCGACTTGACTTGAAGTCTCAATGCACCCTACTACAACCGCCCACCCCTCCTTGTCCCTCACACACAACACATGACCTCTCCGCCATCTACTACGAAGATCAGGTGGTGTAAACGAAAGACTTGTGTCCGACTTGACCGGCGCCTTTTAAACACCCGCCCATGCTGCGAGGCGGAGTTCTTGCTGACGTATGTAGCCGAAGTTAGACAGACGTAGACAGACCGATTTCTTACTCGAACGGGCCTATTTACATGCGTTTCCATGCGTTTGCAGTCAGTGATGCATTGTGGGATGAAAATGTTGCATGATGGTTAGAAATTGTGTCAGACTTGTCAGACTTGCCAGAAAGGCGTGGCGATGTCACCAAACTGTGACTTTATTTTAGTCCAGTTTGAAGATATATCTTTTCTCTCTCTTTTTTTAGCTTGTTCTGGGGCGTGTATCTGATGTTGTCAAGCTCAATCTTTTATTTATTTATGTATTTGTTAATCTTGTTTTTATTTTATTGCTTTGTGTCAGTAGGCTATACCTATTAATGGTCTTTGGGTTATGGTTTTGCC